>JAEQBH010001713.1:110000-710000 GCA_016808115.1 Tetrastigma voinierianum | reverse complement strand
CCACTTTGACAAATTTCTGAGAACTTTGGGGTTACAATTTTCATACACTTCCTTAGATAAATTATTCCCCTAGAATTCTATTGTACTCAAAATTTTGAATCCTTTCAATTTGGATAGTGAAGCTCAACTTATAGTAAAGACATTATAACAATACCCAAAAGCAGGCACCAACCATGAGCTACTCAAGCTCACCTTTAATATTCATGTTGGAGCCTTAGAGCTTCACAATTTTCTCTCCTAGTCCCTTCTATCCCATTTGTAGAACTATCTCTTATGGTTCTTTACCAATTGAATCACTTCATTTTGGATATTATAACTTAATCTATATTAAAACAGAACAAGGGTCTTGACAAAATTTTGTGACATTTCCTTTGAAGCCCAACAATTTCCCTTTTTACAGAAACCTTTCTCCAAACCAATCTAAACATTGCCAAAATATCAAACTGAACTAAAACCATCCAACAACACTTTTTTATACCACATTTGGGGTTTGTTAAACCCAAACACAAATAGAAAAAAGGGTTTAGGGTTTGGTTTTTCTTGCCTTAATCACTTTCAATCTTTATTTGGCTTTCTTCTTCTTGATCTAAACTCTTGCTTTAGAGACAAGAATCACAACCTCTCTCACTTTGCTGACCCTTGCTCTCACTTCTCTCTCAAACCGTTTTTATCGAAATGAGCCCAGCTTGCCGCACGGTCTTAAATATCCCATGTCCACATAGGGCCTTGTTTGGCGCTGTATAAATCCATTTTAGTTTAGATTCTCTATTAACTCAGCATACTAATATCTTTGATGCATTAGAATTCTCCTTAATCACATACAGTGTTTCTTTGCGCACCTGCAACGATGCCGGACCATATTTATTTTCAGTTTTGCCTTTTTCATGGACTTATTAGTTCCAATTAATTTCTCATTTAGCATTAATATTTTCGACACCAACTATGCATAATAATCGGCATTTCATTGAATTCGGAAAATACGAGTTGGCTTTCGATTATCTCAGACCATAATAAAATAAATGAAATTCTAGGTATTTTTAGGACACCACTACTTCGGACCACGGTCGAAAACAAAACGACGATTTTGCAGATTTTATTCAGTCTTAAATTTTCTGATGACCCTCCAATGCCGAGGTTAAAGTGGGCTGGCCCATCGAGTTCGACTCATAGTGACACAAGTAGATATTTGATTCTATGACCAAAGGCCATCTTTATAATTTGTAGATGAATTTTAAGAAAATTTCAATTACTAAACTAGTTACCAAAAAGGTAAATAAGATTTAGACTGTCAGTGCTAATCGGACCGGCTTCCGAACCAAACCCCACATAGACACGGGCTAAAGCGGATAATGGGCCTTGGATAACACAAATGGCAATCATCAGGTGGAGCTTTCTTTTGAGAATGATATAAAAGGAAGCTTTAGGGTTTCTTGAAAAGGGAGAGGGATCTTTTCTTGGAGAAAGTGAGAGAGGCTAGGGTTAGAGAGGGGAGCCATCTTTCATTCTTTTGGAAAGGAGCCGTCAAAAGGGAAAAAGGATTTTGGAGAGTGGAACCAACCCTAGAGACCTAGGGAAGAGAGCAGCCATTGTTAGGGGGATTCTTTTAGGGTTTGAGAGGTGAGATCCTCTTATGGGAGTAGGGTTTTTTGGGAGGAGTCGTCATTAACCTAAAGGGAAGGAACTTGTGATTTTTTTTACTCAAGAGGTGAGCTACTAACGTAGCTCGGCTACGAAGAATAATAAAATTAAAAGAAAGGGAACAAAATAAATAGAACTCAAGTTTTCAATAATATATAAAGTCTACCAAAAACAATAACATAAGGTGTTATTTATAGGCACCAATAGAAAATCCTAACGGATAAATCCAAAAATCCCTAATGAATGATCATAAGTACTAATGGGATAAATCAAGTCTATCACAATAAATAATACAATATAATAATCAATAATAAATTCATGTTCTACCATATAATCCAGCACCGATCTCATCTCTCCATCTTTATCATTCCCTCCAGGTTGAAAAGAACTTAACTCCGAAGAGTGAGAGGAAAGGTAGCAATCCAACAACGAAGGATCCAAATGTCAAATATCATCCTCATGTATCCAAGTAGCATCAGAATCAAGACGACCATGTCATTTGACAAGGAAACGACGCAAACCACTATCTTTAGAAGTCACAAACTCATCATCAAGGATAATATCCACTATCTCCTTAGAATACTATAATGAAGGCATAGTAAGTGCACCTTTGCTAGCTTAACATACAACAGACACTAGAAGCAAATGCGAAGGCTCAAGTGCCTTGGTAAGGAGAGTAGCAAGTCCTCTACGTGAAAGCGGCTAACATCCATGTCATTAGGCAAATCAAGAAGATATGCATTAGATCTCATTTTACGAATGATAAAATAAGGGCCCATGGCTCTTGCATAAAGTTTTTTTGAAAACATTTTTGGAATTCTTTCAGGAAGAATGCGAACCATAACATAGTCACCAACATTAAATTCCTTAGATCTACGATGCACATCGATCGAGTTTATCTCTCCTCATTATAAATCTTTCGCCTAATCTCGACATGTAAGTCATGGATGTGCTTTGCGAGTTTCTGAGTTGGTTCTGCGCGTAGTGAGGTGGCGAGAACAAGATCAATAGATTGTCGCGAGGATGAGTAGCCATTAACGATTTGAAGGACGATGAGATTAACAAAATTGTTATAAGCAAACTCGGTGTTGACAAAAATTAAATCAAACACCTTGTTTGACGAACACTAAACATATCACCCAAACTACGATTAACAACCTCAGTTTGCCCATCAGTTTGAAGATGAAAAGCAAATGAAAATTTTAGAGTAGTGTCAAACAATTTCCAAAGGATTTTCCAAAAATAGCTAACAAATTTCACATCCCTATCAGATACAATGGTGGAAGGCAAACCGTGCAATTTAACAACTTCTCTAAAAAATAATTTAGCAACATGTGAAGCATCATTGGTTTTGTTACATGGAATAAAATGCAATATCTTTAGAAAACAATAACTGTAACCAAATATAATAGTAATGTCCTCTAGCAATCCTAAACAATCAAGAACAAAGTTCATACTAACATCTTTCTAAGGTTCATGAGGACAGAAGTAAGGAGTATATAAGCCAGTGTTTTGTTTCTTAGCCTTAGCTAACTAACATGTTACTTGCATTGTCTTTGACTATCTGTGACATCCCTTTAGGAGAAGGCCAATAAAATCTATCTTCAGCAATGCAATAGTTTTATCTCTCTAAAATGTCCATCTAAATAGCTGCATGCATCTCGAATTAATAAATCTCTAAATGATATTCGAGTATACTGAATTTGGTCACTTTAAACAAATAACCATTTTCAACTAGTCACGTACTCATGGCCAGGTTACCATTGCTAACCTCTGTCATAAATAATACCAAACTTAGGACATCTTGAGAATACTCCATTTTCAATCTATCAAAATACATGACATAGGCACTCATATGATGAAGTGTAACGATTAATCGACTAATTCACATGTAGGGACTTTGTTTTTCAATATCAGGCACAATGATTAATCTGAAGAATATTCATTCAAAAATTCAACCCTTGGCATGTCATTCAATTTCTTTTGTGGTTTAAATATTTTAAAGCTTAGTGGTTAAAGAACAACACAAATTGTTAGGCAACAAATAAAACCTCCAAAAGCGAAAACTGTATAGCATAAAACTCTTTATCATATGTAGAATATACCGTCTTTTAGCATCGATGAGTTTTCACTAAAAAAGCTATGGTGACCTTCTTGACTTAAGACACCACCAATACCTACACACGATGCATCACCAGTAACCTCTCAAAACTTTTGTTAAAATCAGGATATCTCAAGCGTGTCTCGGTCATTGACCTTAATTTCTCTGAATGCCTGGCTAGCAGTGTTAGACCATTGAAACTCCTTATTTTTTAAACATTTAGTGATAGGAGCCATAATAGTGCTAAATCCCCTTATAAATCTATTAAAGAAATAAGCTAAACCATGAAAACTACGAGTCTCAGTGATAGATTGTGATTCAGGCCACTCCTTAATAACTTTAACCTTTTCGAGATCAGTTGAAATGTCATGTTCAGACACAATAAAGCCTAAGAAAAGCACATGTGGTTGCATAAAAGAACACTTCTTAAGGTTAACATAAGAAACATTACTCGAAGTGAGAAAAACTTCTTGAGAAGGTGTGTTAAATGTTCTTCTTTGGTTACGACTATGAATCATTATATTAATAAGTATACCACCATAAATTTACGATGAGAGAATTTGCGAGGACATGAGTCGTAACTCATGAAAGTACTAGAACAGACAAACCAAAGGCATCCTTAGCCACTCAAATAATATCTTGTATTTTAAATGCAGTTTTCTCATCTCACGGCTTTGCTTCGAATTTGATGATTACCACTCTGTAGTCTATCTTAGAAGGAACCAACTAGAACCAGCTAATAGATCCAACATATCCTCGGCGAGGATGGGAAATCTATATTTGATTGTGATCTTATTTGAAGTGAAGCTCTACTATCACACACATTCTCAATCCATCTTTCTTAGGTGTAAACAAAGCTGGCCTTTGCACAGGACTAAGGCTATGCCTAACAAATCCTCTTTAAAAGTCATACACTTTCCTATTCAACTCCTCTCTATTTAGGATTCATCATATAATGTGGAAGGTTAGAGCGGAGTTAAGAACACAGACTAAATATAACATGTTGGATGTCTCTTAAGGTGTGGTAGTTCACTAGAGCGACTCATCGGGCACCTTAAACAAAATCATCTAGCAAATTCTTCATCCCAAAGGAACATACAGCCAATCAAAAATCAGAGGGAACTTCTTTTTCCACTAATGCTAAGCACATACGAGTCTCAATTCCCTCTCTCTCAAACTTCTTACATTTAAAATATACAAATTCCTTTGACGAGTTTAGAGATGTCAGGATTTCATTAAAATCTTTAGGCAGTAGGTCTCAAATAATGTTCTTACCATATACTTAAAAGAATAATGTTATCTTTACCAAAATTGGTAACATTAGATCATAAAGCTAAGGCGACAAGGAACATCGAAATGACATCCATGGGTAGCCGTCTGATAGATTTCATCCCTTATAATCCCATTTGAATAGAGACTAGACACTAGCCTTTAAGTGGCAGGCAAAATGTGGTCATTCACGAAGCTATAAAGGATTTGGATGGTTCTCGCCGGTTTAACAGTTTAACAACATCCTTAGAAACAACATTCATTGAACTACCCGTCAATCAGCAACTTGCATTTCTTATCTCACTCACGGCCTTGGCGTGTGAAAAATACTGAATGCGCTTCTGAGCCACCCATTATCTCTGAGTTGGATAGCACACATCGAACCACATGACCTGCATCTTAGATCTGTCTTGCGCTGAAGATCATCTTCATCACCAAAATAATCTAAAGGATCAATAATTTGGTCTTCCTCATTCTCTAAACTACTCTGTTCAACATCTAATGCCAATGCCGTTGGGAGCCGACCAGTATGTCTGACCCTTGTAGTGACACTTACTTAATGAGACAATCGATGAATTATCAGCCTTAGACTAAATAGGAGAAGCAACAGGAAGAGAGTTATGCAAACTAGACTTTTTGCTCCTAATGTTATTGGGTATAGTATTACCTTCTGATGACATGGATTGTGACTTGGACTAGCTGTATTCTGAAAGAGGAGGAATTACGTGAACTTCTTGACCCCAGGCTTTTTTGGTATGCTTCCTGCTACGATTATTATTAGACATACAATCTAACCATCCCCTTTGAATCTTCAGGCACAGACCATTAACAAAGCGAGTGCAGACAGCAAATTAGTCCTCGACATGGAACTCACTACACAGAATACAGCTTATAATTTAGCGAATATTCGACCTATGTTAAAATTATTTGTTTGGGTTAATCATGGTGAAAACAAATTGACTACCTCCTGATGGAAGAATGTGCACCTGCTTTTACCTTTGCTTTCATAACAACCCGTTGGGTGATGGGTGGTTCACCCGAATGAAGCATGTCTTGGCAAATCTGCCAATACCATCTTGGCCGGGTGGTTAATTTCATTTATGAGCAAACCCATTACGCTTCTCCGATCTGTTGCACCAATCGAGGAAATATTCTTCATGGTAACAATCGGAGAAAGCATTGGGATCCATTCTACCCGTCGAATTAAAGCACTAACCTTAACTTTTTGCGATGTCCTTTGCGGGTTTGTCTAACTTTTGTCTATCATGATCTCTACCCGATTTTGATGACCTTTGAAGCACGACCTGATGGCGAAACGTTTTATCTTCTCTCATAATTTGGTGGTAATTTGTCTTGGTGGTTGGTAATATAATGAAGTTGACATTAGCAGGTTGGTAGTCCTGGGTTGGCGAAGTCTTAGCCGTGGGCGCCTCATGTGAGGGTTGAACGGCGACTTACTGCGCAGTTCATTTACGATTGTCATGCAAACCATCTGTGAGTTCATTAGATTGATGTGAACCGCCAGAAGGGCTTGAACCCCTAATGTGTGATGACCCAACGTGTGTTCTAATAGTTTCATCAACATATTACCTATCTCATGTTTCTTTCGAATGTTTTAAAAGCAAATCATTTTTTTATTGTGCGCCGGTTTATTGTTCGAGGGAAGAGTGGCGTTAGTCAATTTTTACACCGTAGACCTATGAAGTCTGCTAATGATCCGTTGGCTTTGAATCGTGTCTTTATTACCGTATGATGACGGAGTGGCTGAGCTAGACTATCATTTAGATCTTGAGATAAAACATGGTCTTAAGTGAAAATTATTGAAATCTCGGTTATTTAGATCATTTGTGTTGTAACTGAAGAAAGAAGATGAAACAAAAATCACTTTTGAGTAGTGACATCTTGAGATGGAATCCAAAATTTCACTAAGTAAGAAATTTATAAACCATATGCTAATGCAACAAACACAAATCTAAAAATGTAAATGTGATTATATCTGCAGTTACACAGTCACGAAAATAACTAAAAAAAAGCAATTTTTTTTTAATACTGTTTCATCTCCTATCAAAAAGCTGGAACCTAAAACAATCAAACAATATATACTTAAAAACCACGAATATTAACTGAGTTTTCAAAGTAAAAGAAAATATACCCCGTTGAAGACCCTTGAGAATGCCTACAATTCCTTAGCGTGTAGGATGACAAAGTAGGCGTAGTTTCTAACGGTGTGAGTGAGGTTATTCTTGTTGCCCACCTCCATGGCTTTGCTCACTGTAGATCTCAACCACGACGTTTCCGCCTTCAATTTCCTAGAAAATCAAGGCCAATGAAAAATATAAATCTAGAAACAAGAGTCAAATTTCATCCCAATTCCCAAGAATACCATAGGCACACTTTATTTAGAATACCCGAGTTTCTAGAAATGAATCTCTAGAGATGGTGGTGTCCACGAAGACAACTAAGTCACAAGCTCGTTTAGAGCGGAGCCGGTTTGGCCAGTTCAAGAGCGTAGATGCGTGAAAGAATGCGAGGAGCACGCCACAGGTATTTGAACTGACTCTACGCCTGAGGAAAAACAAAAATCGTAGATGAATCCGCCGATTTGAAAGAAATTAACAAGAACTTAAGTTTGATTCTGATCAAGAACTTGAATAAACAACAAGAATTTAGATCTCGACTGTTACGAGATACTAAACGACGTGAGTTCTACTACAAGAATAATAAAATTAAAAGAAAGGGAACAAAATAACTAGAACGAAATTCTCAAGTTTTCAATAATATATCAAGTCTACCAAAAACAATAACATAAGATGTTATTTATAAGCACCAATAGAAAATCCTAACGGATAAATCCAAAAAGTATAATTAAATAAATAACCAATAATAATAAAAATCATCATTGACTCGGGTTTCAATTAAGTTAGATTTAGATGGTATATTCACTCTATGCTCCATCGCCATCGCTTTGAGAGTATAGAGACATCCTTCAACTGATTGTAGAGAGAGGAGAATCACATTGAGGAAATTTTCTATTTTTTTTAACTAATCTTTTTTTTTTCTTTTCGTCTATCTATTCTTTGGGATTTGATTTACTTTATCTCCATTTCCTCGACAGGTAAATAATAATTTAACATACAGCTTTAATTATGCTTGATTTTTAAAGTATCAGCTTCTTCCTCTCAAACACAGTCACTGATTCTCTCACATTATCTGGATTATGTTTCTATTTTGCACATATTTTCTAATAGTTGTTACCATCTTGCTGTATAACAATGTTTAATATTGCCTAAGTTCATGGAGTTTTGATAGTTGGAAAACCCATGCAGCCATAATGTTTTGATGATGACGTATGATATGGAGAGGACTACATGTTTAGTATTAATTATGGTGTTCAATTCAGACTACTATTGGATGACTTGAGGAATGATATGGTAGTGGAGTTGTTTGACCATTTCTTCATTTGTACTCTATTCCTCATTCGGTAAATATTATTGTGCTCTGTTCCTCGTTTATTGTGTTGTCAGTTTCATTCTCATCCCATGTATTAATTTTTTATAACATTTTATCTTTTTTTAGTATAATTTCATATCATTATTTTGATTATTATATAATATCATTTATTCAATACATGTCAAATCCTCTTTGCATTTGCTTCTCTCTTTCCTTCTCTTATGTACTATAGTACTGCTCTACCCATTTTTTTTTTTTTTTATTTTTTTCTCCATTTCACATACACATTTATTTGCTTTATCACTCATTTCCCATTGTTTCGCTTCACACCATATTCATCTTATGTATATCATACCATTCATCGACACCATTTAATATCCACTTTATTCACATCATTAAAACCATGTGTCACACTAATAATCTTAATACCTTTTCCTTGGTATGAGTAATAGTAAAGTTCATCTCACTTATTGATTCATATTTTTCCAAGTTTTAAAATGACAGTTTTTCTTTTCTTTTTTATTCAATTATTCTAGATTTCAATATTTCTATATTGCTACATTGTTTCAAATAATTTTCGAATATCAATGCTTTTAGATTTATGTGTGTTTTTAGTGTTTATTAGATAGCATTTAATATTTGTAATCTAATGTTCTCTTTCATAGTTTAATATTTTTTGTTTTCTCACTCAATAGTTCATATTAAGTCTTTTTTTAAGACATCTTTTTACAACACCTAAATTATAAATGACGCTATGAATATGTTTGTAAAATAATAAAAGTGAAAATGTATATTTTTTCTACAAAATAATACTTGTAAATAAAATAAACAAAAATCTGAAATTAATACAATAGTCAAAGATAAATTAGTAATTTATCAATTCATGACCTAAAGGCCATATGATATAAGAAGATTATATGCCACTATAGAAATATTGAGAAATTGAATTGCAATTAGAATAGAAAAGAATGACCAAATAGCAAAAATGGAATTTGATGTTAAATTTTGGATAAATCCAAACATAGCCTTAGCAAAATCTCATTTTTTGCATGGGAAGGCATCTGATAGAAATAGAGGTAGAGAAGAGAAGAGAAAGGGAAGAAGGAGGCAGCAAAGAAGAGAAGAAGAGAAGTTCAGAAACCAAGTATGAAACTATAGTATGAATTTGTATAGATCAATGATTCAGAGTGGATTGGCCAGTATGGAAACCACTTATTCAAGTGAAGTGAAAAGAAAAACTATTAGAAATATTGTTGGTGGGTATAGATGAGTTTAAGGTTTATAAATGCTTTGATGGTTGATCAGTTAGAATAAAAATTTCTCGTGAAAATGTCAAATTTGGCCATTTCTCAAGAATCCCACTGACACTCCCACACTAAAGTGAGACACTTCATTTTGTGATCGAACTTGAGGTCAATTTACTCTTTTCAGTCCGCCTAGCGAGCAAGACCCACCTAGCGAACTTCCACCTAGGCGTAGTACGCTTCGCCTAGGCGACTCAAGCATTCCGCTTTGGTTCCTCTCTTTCGTTAATTCTAACAATCTTCCATTGGACTAATGAGGATCCTAATAAGTGAATGAAAGGGTTCGTACAAGTATAAATGTGTTTAAATGTAGTGTTATTCCTTGGTTAAGGGATGAAAAGATAAATGTGTATTGAAGGCATATAGAAAAACGTATAAATGTATAAATAATACAAGAATAAAGATGCATGAGAAAACGATGAAAATATATCTATATTTACCGATAATATCCAGATATGGATATATATTGTAAATGAAATAAAAGAAACAGATTACTCGCTAGAACCTAGTAGAGGGACATATGGGCATGCCTAGGGAGAAAAGACTGCGCACTACTAATCCGCTTGTCCCGCTTATCATACGCTTCTGTGCCCTTATAGACGGTCACTGTCTGTATAATGACAATGTCATTCTTCAAGCTCTATATTAGTCATTGAACTCAGACAATGATAACAATATTCTTCTGTCCTTATAGTCATCGGCCTTTGGTTGAATGATTATAGCAATCTTTATCTTGGTGAGTTCCCAACCACTTCTAAGGTATTTGGTGTGTATGAAACATAGTGAGTAAATGACAAGAATATGCAAACGACATGACATGATATGAGAAGTATAGCATTTGTTACAGATAGATACGATACAAATGATAAGTACAAGCAAATGTAAATGAAAGATGATATGGAATAAAGATATAATTAATAAGTATGATATATGTAGAAGCATATCTATAAAATGATATGTTCAAAACATGAATAAGTATAAAGGCAGAAATGAATGTTAAAGTTATATGCAAAACAAAGTGTGATAACCCTTATTAGAGGTTGTCCACATGTTTTATTTCCCACTAAGCTATAAGCTTAGCACTGTGTTTCATCCATGGTACAGAGAAGGTGAACTAGAAGCTCGAACAACTAATATCAAAGAACTAAGGCCACACTTAATTAGAGGCTCACTCAAGATCTTGCCCATTTTTTATATATGTTTTGCTTTGTAAGCAATGTAATGATATGTTGTTAATTCCATTTATGGCTTTTGAATATTTTTAATCCGTCAAGCACAGAATATATTTTACACGTTTAACAAGACATGAATGTTGTCGGTATGGTAAAAAGTAAAATATAGTTATAAGCTTAGTGAACAGAGCACCCTGGTAACATGAGGGTGCTACAAGTTAAGTGGTATCAAACCTCCAAAGATTTCTACATTCCTAGGATGAGCCTAACCCACCATGATTTAAATCACTCAAATTACAGTTAACTTTAATCCTTTTTTTTTTTTCCCAAATGACTGGAAAATTCCAAAAATATTATTTATACATTTTTTTTTTCAAAGTCCTCAAGAATCTTCCTCTGCTACTTCCTGATAGCTCAAACTCATCTTATTTTCCTCTCTATTATATAATTGGGCAGTAGTCATCTCATGCACCAAAAAAAAATTTTTTTTTTTTTTTTCATATCTACTACTGGAAAATACCCCAAAAAATATATATTCATTTTTTTTCATTTTCCAGAATCTAAATTAAATTTATATAAAAATATTATTTATTCACTTTTCTTCAATTTTACAATCTGAAACTATAAAATTATTTCATTTTCATTCAATAAAATTTATTAAAATTTTATTTTTCTTCAGTTTTTCCAGCTTTGTACACTATACCACCAAAATATTTTCTAAAATATTTCAGCAATCCATGTGCTAATCACCATAAACACATATTTCAAACACAGCAAATATAAGCCATGTAACAACTAAACACACAATAATTCACCAAATCAAGACAGTCATGTGATGTAAAGAACCTGGTCTGTCCAGATTCTTGTAATTCATATCTAAACTCAACGATCGAACCACATCTATAGATGTTCCTTACACACTATGGCCTAAACTAAATCCCCTCGCCCAAAAATGGGGATACCTAGGCTCTAATACTGTCAGATTTCCAATCCTGGGTCCCGTTGACTACCGGCCAGAATACAAGTGGAATGTCGGGTTACCCTTATCGCCACTGAAAATCGTAGAGCCCCCTTGAAATGGGAAGCCTACCCAATATATCACCCGTATAAACCTGGTCTCAAAGCAGCCTGAACAGAGAGAACAAATGATACAACAGGATAAAAATCCGCCTCTCGGCCCATACTACAACATCCATAAAACATGCCTAATCCATATCCATAGTTCTAACAGCTCAAATGTTTTACTTATACAAACATATTAAAGACTAATTTTAATACATAAACATCAACAAAGCCAAGCCAATCCCGCTTCAAATGCCTCTAGATGAACCGTCCCAGACGCCCTCATTCCATAAAAATAGATCCTCGGCCAGTATTTCATTATCTAGTAGTGAAATCACCCCTAAGTGGGCTACTCTCCACCTGAGGCAAGGCAATGTTCCAAAATAATAAGACATTCAAGCAAATGCATGATCCTACTTGAATGTCTACATGACCAACTCAGATCCCAAGTCCTCACCGACTCTCTCACACTCGCCTAAGCCTCGTATGAGAATTATTGTTTTGTTAGTTTGTGGACAACCCTCCGATGAATATATCAATTGGGCCGCCTCCGACGATTGATATATTATTTGTTTGTGGATCACCTCCAAGGAATACGATATCAATCGGGTCGCTCCGACGATTGATATTTTCATTCGACTACCCTCCGATACCAATATTTTAGACTACCCTCCGAATCATTTTCAGACTCATCTCATGCACTAACTCCATAGTCCAGATACCTAGCATATGGAATGCATATGCTAATTCCAATACGCTTCATCTACATGTAAATATATAAACATGTATATATTTACAAAACATTCAATCTTACACAATCGCGCCATAAATCTATTTCACATCGGTGTCAGTCATCGTTAATGATCAAACACGAGGCAATTTAATTTAAATCACCACTAAACATGCGCTCTTCACAAAAATATATTTCAGACCATCATTGAACAAGAAACCCTAGGTTACTCGCCTTATCACACACTCATCTACTTCACTTTCAGAACCCGTATTTCATTGACCGCTTCCATGCTACACATCAAAGCACAAAACTAGGAACCCATTAACTCCTGATTTCACCACCGGCTCCACGTGGCTCTGTGGCAATCCACTTTGCCCAGTTAACCCATCAAACGGCATTCAAGGCCTCTGCCAAACCTGGGGCATTGTAAACACTCTAAATAAGGCTGAAACTCAAGTAGGGAGAAACCTCTACCTCTTGAGTTTGTCAAAACTTACAAATTCGGTACTCACGTTAAGCCCCTTCCGATGTACTGTTCTCAACCACTGGCTGATCATGCGTGAGATTTTAGAGAGAAGGAAGACACTCTCTAGAAAATGAGATCCAAACCCCCGCACTCATCTCCCTTTCTCCCCACGTTTTCCTTTTGCTTTTGGCAAGCATAAGTCACTTATTTCCGGCTTTATTCTCTAGTGACTTAAACAAATCCCAAAATGCCTATTTATGTCCTCTTTCATTTCGCTTTTACATCTCACTATCTCACTCCGGTCCATTTTCATCATTTACTCATACCACTTATAGTGGCATGAGTACTGCTGGCATGTGACTCTCACGATCGAAACGCTTACGCACCTAAAACGCGAATGCCTCAAAACGTGTAAATTCGACCGTCTCTAACATCTATCGAAATTTTACATGCTAACTAGGTTTTTCTATGACTATCTAAACTAAGAAAATCGGTTTTATCATCCTAGATTTGAGAATAAACCACGGATTTTTTAGCCGAATAACAATTCTCATGAATCGAAATTAAAATTTTTCCTTTTCCAAAATTGAATTCTGTCTACACACTGTTACTCATTGATATTTAGATTCATTTTGTTAATCCTATACGTTGCTTAGATTTATTTATTATTCTGTACTATTGGATATGTCACAGATGATTTATTCATATATAATAAAGGATGTCATACATTTTGATATTTCTTATATTTTACTATATATATTATAATCCACTTTTAATGTTTGAGCTCAATTAATTCCTTTAACCAAACCCATTATGACTTAGTGAAAAAAGCTCTATCATCTCTTTATGGGGCTCAATCCATTGTGAACCTTAATTCAAACTAATTAGACTTTAACAAGAAAAGCTCTACCATCTTTAGTCTAACTTATTAGGACCTTTGACTAAACCTATTAGGACTTAGGCCAAGAAAGGATATCATCCCCAGCCCAACTACAGGACTCTCCACACTGAACCTATTAAACTATTGAAATCTTTCTACCAAGCCCTTTGGCCACACCTTCTAACCAGTTTTATGGTTCATCAAGTTCACACCCTTAATTTATTCAAGTTCCTATTTCAAAACTTTAAAATTCTACTCCTCGAACATCCAATTTTAAATTTACTAATTCCTAATTTCAAAATTCAAGTGTCATAATTTCAAAATTCAACTCCTCTAATTTCTAATTTCAATTTCTCAAATTTCCAATTTCAAAATTATCAATTCCCAATTTCAAAATTCAAGTCGCTCAATCTCCAAATTCAATTTTTCAACTTGCCAATTTAAAATTCAAGTCCCCCAATTTCCAATTTAAATTTCTCAAATCTCAAATTTCAAAATTCAAGTGTCATAATTTCAAAAATCTGGGCATCCAAATTTTCACTTCAAATTTTAAATTCCAAATCTCAAATTTATAAAATTCAAGTTCTTAATTTCAAAATTCAATTTCCAAAATCCCAATTCAAAAGTCTAAAACTTCAAATCATTTCAAAATTCTCAATCTTCAAACTCCAATTTCAAAATTTCAATTTTAAATAGTTTTCAAAAATTCCTTGGTAGCCCATATCTACAAGACAAGGTATTTCCCAACCACATCCATTCTAGAGGCAAGGCAATGCTCAAACCCTAGCCTTATATGGAGAAGTCTACATTCTTCAACCCAACATTTGAAACATAGGGTGAGGCTAAGGGTTGGTACAAGATCTCATATTAGGGTGTGGAAGGACCCTTGGTTGTTGGATGTAAAGAATCCCTATGTGAAATCTCCACCGATGGAAGGCGCTAGAGGAACTGAATGTGAGCTCCTTGAAGTACGCCGATGGCATGAGATGGGATGTGGGGCTATTAAGGAGTGGGATAGTCGCTTGATCCAACATATACCGTTGAGTAAGAGCCCGTGTGATGATAACTGGCTATGGTGCCATGAAAGAGATGGGGCCTTCACGGTAAAGAGCAGTTATAGGAATATACAGGTATGGACCTCACATTTTTGGCTATTATGTGTTTCTCACTTAAAAGGCAAGACTCGTTTTTATTTTTGAAAAACAATTTTAAAAATGGTTTGAAGTCGCCACTTATTTTTGTTTTATTTTGAAAGGGAAAACAAAATAAGAGAAAAAAAACCAAAAATGTGACTTCTGATAAGAAAAAGGCAAGTATGGGAAAAAACCGAATCTAGGTCTGAGGGTCATGTTACTTATCGGGAAGGTATGAGAGAAGCGTAGCATCCCTCTAAGCCCCTAAAGTCGAGTCTCTACTACATAAACTAAGGAAAATACGACTTTTGGCTAATCGATCAATAGATACAAAAGACAAACAATACCAATACAACAACACACCGGTTATATATAAATGAATAGGCAAATAAATAAATAAATAAACAAAATTGGATGAGAAAAATGTGTACCTAGGCAACAGATCAGAAGAGTTATCAATTAAGAAACAATGTTAGTGCAATAATAAAAAAAAATTAACAGTTAATTGGAAATTGGTTATAGATTAGAGGTCAAATTATTTATTCAAATGATACATGGAAAGTCAGGCCCCACCCAAGCCCATTTATCTGTTACACAAATTGACTCCACAAGATTCCATCTTATAGGAACTATAGAATTAATCATGTGTTTGTATTGTTTGAAAATTGATTTGAAATTGAAATTTTGAAAATTGAAAGTTTGAAATTGAAGTTTGAAAATTGAGAATTCATGAATGAATTAAGTTCGAGAATTTTGAATCGATTTTTGGAAACTGGATTTGAATCCTATGAACTTGAATTCTGCAATTTGAGATTTGGAAATTTACAATTTGTGAAAACCTAGGTAAAGTGAAACGTTAAATTACCGTTATAGTACAAACTATAAGTCTGGAAATTTCTCTAGATCTCGGATGACGTCGCGAACCACACTGCTGAGTCTCGGTCTCACAAAACTAGAGACACGAATTCTCGTTGAATTCCTGCACAACTGGAACTCTCACGCATTCTCGAGGCAAATGATGAATCATATGGCACACTTTGCATGAGGGTACGTGCCATGTGGCACTAGAGGAGAGGACACTTGGCACATGAGCTGCCATGGCATGCCACTCATGCATGAGTTTGGCAGGGTATTATGTTTAAGAACACGTGGCATAATGATTGCCATGTGTCAAAGTGATTTGAGAAGGAATTCTCCACCAAGACCAAATGAGTTCGGTGGAATAGAAGAGGAAAGAATTCTAGCAAATGGAAAAGGTGATCAGTTAGTAAAAGGGAACAAAACAAAAAAGAAGAAACAATTCGTGGAAGGAAGGAGAAAAAAAATGGGAGAAAAGAAAGGAAAGGAAGAGGAGGAGAAAGGGAGGAGGACCGACTGCTCTCCTTCCATTTTCTGGCATTCGATGGACCAAGGAGTAGGCATTGTTCATGCTCCAAGAGGTAGGGATTCTCTCCTACTCTGGTTATTGTTTGTCTAAGGGTCATTCAATGGCCATGAGGTATAACCCTAACGGTGGGACTGGTTCAAAAAAAAAAGAGTTAAATAAGTGAGTTGTTCTTGTAAATTTTGGGCATAGTCCAAGGGGCCTTTCAAAGCCTTATTCCTTAAGCTAACTGGCTGGGAATCATTGACTTCACTACCCATTACATGAGATAGAGGATGGTTCAGTCTCACAAGTAGGTGTTTTGGTTTTCTAGTTGAGTGTTTAAGGTAAAGTTCAAAGGGAACTTAATGTCCGGTGCCCTTAACCAACTAGTAGGAAGTCGCCAATGGATCCCCGCTACATGGACACTTTTCTAGAACACTTTAGCATTGCATCCTACTTTTTAGTTTTAGTAAATAATAAAAAGTGCGTTCTCAGCCTATTTTTGTTAATCTTTTCAAATTAGTGGGTTGATTTTGATTGAAAAGTGTCCTGGAACCTCTGTCTACATTTGAGATCTAGCATACCATTTTCACCAAGTTTCTTTAGGAACGATTCATTGAGAAATTAAGGGCAAAGCTTACATTGATTACCATGCCCATAGATGCCTGCCTTTAAAGATTCTAAATATGTCGAGTCCATGTGGAATATATTGTTTCCATAGAACTTTGTCATGGTATTCTCCTAACTTGTTGCTAGCACCATTCTCTACTCATATCTATTTTAGTGTGTTGTTTATATGTGTGTTTTTCCGTTTTGAGGACGCTGCAAAGACTGAGTTTAGGGGTGTAATACTTGAGTGTCTTTAAATACCATTTATCCTCATGTTTCAAGCTAGGTTTTAGTAGTTTTATGATATAAATTAGTGTCCTGATGCTCTCTTTTCTCAATTTTGTGATTAGGCCAACCATTGAGCGAAAACGAGAGAAATTGAAGAAAATTTTGGCAAAGTCATCATGTAGTCACAAAAACATATGATCATTTTTCCTATATAATGTCCTTATATGGCTCCCTCATTGGCATGGGTAGATTCTAGACTTTGAGGGCTTTCCATAGACACCAAGATCGTGTGATTCGGAGTCTAAATGAAAAAGTTATGAAGGAATGAGTTAAAGATACAAAAAGAGGAAGCTACTAGCGAGTTGAAGAACAACTCAAGACACAAGGCGCGAGTGGCTTCAAGCTATAGCGTGAGTGCACTCACGCTCTAGCGTGAGCGCACTCACATTGTAGCGTGGATACTCACGCTTCAGTGTGGTTTGGCTTCATGTCCTCCAGTAGCTCCCCATTTTCTCCATGTCGTAGTGCAAATTTGCCACGCTACAACGTGGATGTCGGGCCCATGTTTTTGCCGAAGCCCATCTCCTCTCTCTGTTGTTAGCCATTAAGAGGGGAAATTAGGGCAGTTGAACAGGGTTGGTTTTTGGGAGGTTCGAAATTGACGAGAAGGAGGCCCTCTCTTAGGGTTCCTCCCCTGCTCTTGGACCCTCCTGTGGTTTAGTTTTAGTTTTCGGGAAAGACAACTTGAGAAAAGAAGATGACGGAGGAGAAGAAGTTGAGTTTAAATCTGGATTTGTTTTCTTTTCTTTCCTTTTCATTCCTCTTTTCTTTACGGTTGTATTTCTTCTTCCATTTATGCTTTAGTTAGTTTTCTTAGGGTTTAGAAGTAGCCAAAAACATATTTGTATGAATCTCTCCTAATTTCTACTGATTGTTGTTTTGTTTCATATTTATGTTGAGTATTTTATTTTGATCTTAATGCTTGTAGGTATTTAGCCAATATTTGCATGATTTGTGGTTTGATTCAAAATATGAGAGGTAAGAGTCAAAATTAGACCATGGATGATTTATCATCATCAACACAGAGAGACAGTAAAGGAGATTAGGTGTGGTATTAGATTTCGTGTTTAATGCCCCTTTAGAAATCTAGGGTTGAGCAGTAGATGTGTACCACCTGATCCTATGGGTAGTGCTGATGTTTTAGAGATTCTATTAGACACTGGTGAAATGACATCTTCATGACAGAAATAAACACTGGATTAATTGTGTTTGTGGAGGTTCATACATAATTGTTTTTAGGTGAAAAACTATGCCCAAGGCTCCTTTTAGTCTATTTGAGTCATTCTGTGCTGCTTAGATTAGTGTCTTTAAGTTTCCCCTGGTGTATTCTTTCCATAATTCATACAAACAGAGTTCAGGCTATATTGTAGAAATGGTACTTAGTAACTCAATTCTCCTATAATCATGCCTGATTTCTCATTATGTTACTGGTGTAATCACAGGTGACTTCTGCTACCATAGGCTTATTTATTTTATATAACACGCCTCACCCATCGTATTAGCGGTGTAGAGCAGGAAACTTCTTGAGTTCAGATTTGGTTCAAGCAATATAGAAAAGATTCCACCACACTTAGGAAAGGTTGAAAACATCACAAAAGCTTCCATATAAAAGCTGTCAGATAATAGAGGCTATAATTAATTTCAAGTGGGTGATCATGTCTTCCTCAAAGGTGTCGATGAAAACAACAGATTTGGGAAGAAAGGAAAGTTTAATCCAGGTATGTAAAACCATTTGAAGTACTTGAGAAGGTTGGCCTTAGCATATAGAGTGACATTACCCCCAAAGTTGGAAAAAATCCATAATGTGTTTCATGTGTCATCACTAAGGAAATATGTTTATGATGCTTCTCATGTGGTAGATATTGAACCAATTCAGTTGGATGAGAATTTGGCTTATGAGAAATATCCTATTTAGATTCACGACATTATGGACAAGGTCCTTCGTAGAGTAACTGTTAAACTAGTAAAAGTTCTATAGAGTAACCATGAAGAATGAGAAGTAACATGGGAGTTGGAAAGCGAGTTAAAGGAGAAGCACCCGAACCTATTTTATACCCTAGGTATGTCAAGTTTAGAGGACTAAACTTCTTTTAAGGAATTGATGATGTAATACCCATAATTTAAAAACAAACAAACAAACAAAAAAGAAGGAAATAAGAGGGGTTGTTTTGTAATTTCTCAAAGTTGGAAGGGGCTCTTAACTAATATAGGGATGTTTTGCTAAAAGAGGGTTTTCCTACACAATCATAGCCTTCTTCATCCTTTTTTTTCTCTCAAGGAAATGAGAGATGAGTTAGGGTTTCAAAGAGAGTGGCTTCAAGCTTCAAGAAACATCAACCCCAAGTAAGTATTCTTTTCCCTTCTTGATTCTTAGTAGTTAGGGTTTTCAAATATTTAGATTTATAAGTCTAGGGCTTTCTAAAACTTGAAAATATGAAACCCTAGAAATGATTAGAATGCATATAGTAAAAAAAAAAAAAACTTGATTAGAGTTTGATGTTTGATGTATTTGGGAAAATTCTCTCTTGGAAACTTAGATTTTAAAACCTAAGATTACCTAAACCTTCAAGTATGAAACCATAGGAATGTAGGAAAGACATAATATTGAGAAATTTGTTTGGGAATTGGTATTTAATATATTTTGGTAGTTTTTGGACTAGCAAACTTTGGATTTGAAACCCTTAAGGATTCCCTACAAGTTACAAAGAACCACTTGTTCATGAAAGATTTGGAAATTACAACAAAAAAAACCATGTTTTATGTCAAAATACCTAATTTTGGGGAATTAAGGAATTGATGGAGTTGGAAAATGGGTGATGTTGAGGCTCTCATGGAAAATGGCCTAATTTATTTGAAATTATCAAGCTAAAGAGCCTTTGAGATTTTATATTTAAATATTTTGGTTCATAGAAAAGAAAATTATGAAATTATTTCATATTATTCGGGTAATTTGTGACTCTTTGAGGCTTCTTGGTTTTTTTGCTAGTTCTTGGAATACCGAGTAAGGAAAATTAATATAGCTTTTCCTACAAAACAAAATATTTGGCTAGTATATGTGAATATGAGTTTTGAAATTTTCTAGTTATTTAAATCACATGCATGGATCAAATAAGTGTTTTATATGGAAAATGAATTTGAGAATGTTTGCAGTAAAGATTGAAAGTTATGGAAATATACTTTTGTATTTTTGTGAAATTGGAAACATGAAGAAATATCTGATTTTGGTTTATATGGCCCCTATCAATGAGTATAAATTTGATAAATATGGCCCTTGTCAATAGGTATAAACTTGACAAATACGGCCCCCCGATCAATGGGTATAAACTTGACAAATATGGCCACTGTCAACGGATATAAACTTGATAAATATGGCCCTGGTCAATGGGTATAAACTTGATAAATACGGCCTCAATCAATGGGTTATAGTAGTTGACAAAATGGTCTTTGTCAACGGGTTAGAATAGTTGACATTTTATTTGAAATAAATACTTCTGAGAATCATGAGTATATATTTTTGAAAATTTTGTGGATTTGACTATGATATGGAATTGTTTGAGAAATAGAAAATATGATGAACATTGGTTTGAAATATATTCATCTCTTATTTTTCTTGTATTCAAGGATTTTATGGGATTTTTGAAGAAATGAAGAAAAATATGTTATATCTCCAATTTTGAGAATTTTAAAGTACTTAATCCATAAAACTATATTAAAATTATTTATTGGGCTTTTATCTAACTCTCTTATTGATCGTTTTCGAATGCGATGGGGTTTTGAAATAATAGGCGCGCGAGGCCTAAGGCCTTGACCCCGAACATCGGGATTAAAAGCAGGCCAGTACTAGCAATAGGCCCATAATGGGTATCCCCCAGTGCGGGCCCTTAGTAGGGAGGATGACTTCATGCATTTTAAAGACTAGTAGCGCGGGAATCGTATTGAAAACACGATCTCCACGATCGGGAAAATAGGATATTTCCCCCGGTGTTGCTATCAATTATCCTTATTAATCGGGTTCTGATAAGGGAAGAAAATCTCCCACCCGATAGAGAGGAATATCGGTATCATCTTCAATGAAGGAAAGAATCTTTATTTTGTGTCGTCGTCAGTAGGAAAGTTATCATAATCATCCGTTATAAATACCGGGCCGCCCCATTAGGTGAAATACGCAGGACTTATCACGAAAAACTTCATTCCTAAAGCGATTGATCTTCTCTTCCCACTCGGAAAAGAGACACTTAGGCATCGAAGAAGCGCGGGGCGAGCCCGTAGGCGTCCCTTTGTTTCTTGTTTTTTG
The DNA here is from genome assembly GCA_016808115.1 of Tetrastigma voinierianum. Lineage (NCBI taxonomy): Eukaryota > Viridiplantae > Streptophyta > Magnoliopsida > Vitales > Vitaceae > Tetrastigma > Tetrastigma voinierianum. The sequence goes on along the minus strand of JAEQBH010001713.1, from coordinate 688,235 downwards.
CGGAAGACGGCGTCGAAAACGGCGAATGAAGCTAACAATTCGGCATGCTCGGCGATTCGGAGTTGAAAAAGCATCATCAGTTTGGCGCCGTCTATGTGAACGGCAGTTCCTTTACAAATAAAGCTAACCTCTCAGCGACTAATGGTATCCTTTCGAACCTGGCGGGAAGCGGCCTTGATCCTCGAGATCGCAGGGCCCGACCGAGCGGCGAGGGCGGTAGGCCTCCGGAGAAGCACGTTAGAAGCGCGAGTCGAAGCATGAGCGAGATGGACGCTCAGCGTCGCGACGACACTTCTTTGAAGAATTGGAGCAACTCACGGCCGGAAATACAAACGCCCACGGGAGACACGACGGGCTTAAAAGGCGAAATCCTGTTACACGAGGGCGACATCTGACCCTGCGTCGAGAAGAGGATAGAGAAGGAGAAGCTAGCAACACCCGGGGGCATGATCGCCTGACCCCGGAGGGAGGGCCTTGATGAGGAGGTAGGGTAAGACATGAGCGATAAGGCCCCATTCTTTGCTCGGCCCGGGGCAGAGGAGAGGCGGTCGTGGGAAGCGAGTTCGAGGACATCAGTGAAATCGGTCACATGAAGGAAAGCGTAAGGGTCGAGCTCTAGTCTCATGGGCGCCACAATCTGACGGACGAAATCACATTCATGGCGAGAATTGTTGCCGCTTCCCTGCTTCGGCGAAGTTTAGAATGCCCACGGATGAGGCGTTCGGCGAACAGACCACATAGACCGCCTCGATACATCTGAAATCAAGTAGGCGCACGGATATCCCGGGACCGTGCGATCGCAGGCAGCCCGGTATCCTGGCAAGGGGCCCGGCCAACGACACGGTTTAACCAGGACTCTGGAAGTAGTCTTCCATCTCTTCGTTCACAAAGCTTTCTATTGCATTCGTCTCTCACTTTGCTCGAGAAGCGAGGACGTACGAGCTAGAGTTATCACCTTCGACCGCCCAAAGCAGGCTCTCGAGAAGCCTGGTCATATGTTCAAGGTTTAACACGGAGTTGTTGAAGGTAGATATTCTCGGCGAAGTTAGCGTCTTTGCTTTCATTGCAAGAATTTGAGGAGTGCGGTCGAAAGACCTAATGTTCTCATCTCGCGAAGAACCCTTAAGCGAGCATGGTGAGGTCCTCGCGAAATGGAGAAATATCGAAGCGGTGAAGAAGCCCTCTTGTCATACAAGGCTAAACTAATCAAAAAGGAAAGAACGGGTGGCAAAGAGCGAAGCCCGAGAGCGAGCGACGAGGCCAGTCGAGAGGAAGGCGAGAGAAAATAGAGAGCGGTCCAGATAAGGCGAGGCGTCGAGGGGATGTGAGGGACCACCTCGGCGGTACGCAGCAGCGGTATTCACCTCGTGATACACCCCTCGGCGGCCCTCGGTGTCGCGGATCCCTCTGGCGAGTCGCGACATGAAGGTTTACGAGGTGGCCATCGCAGAGATGTCGGACCATTAAAGAGCGATGCCAAATGCGTGAAAAAGTTCCCACAGGGCGTGGACGAACATGCTGTGCATCCGGCTAAAAATGAGATTGAATACCTTATCAGTAGGCATCTCGGTAGATTCGTGGACTTCGAGAAAGGCGGGAGGCGAGTCGACCACCACTGCCGCAAGTCGGTGACCCGCGATTGACATCGACCACCTTTAGGAGAAATCCGTGTAATCTCGGGGAGGTTTGGAAGGAGGTGGAGAGTTCGGCTCATCCGGGAAGGCCCGCTGCGGCGATCGAGATCGGGAAGCCTTAGAAGTCGCAAGCGGTAGCAGGCTTCACCATTTGGATACTACCATAACCTTTTTCGAACCGACATGGGAAGGCGACATCCGTGACAACCCGCTTGTGATAAAAACCATAGTAGCTAATAAAACGATCCATAGGGTCCTCGTCGACAATGGAAGCTCGGCCGACATCATCTTTGCATCAGCTTTCGACAAAATGGGCATTGGAAGGGAGAAGCTAGATCCGATCCTTTTTGCTTCACGTGGTTCTCGGGAGAAAAGTCTGCCCCTGAGGTCGGTCACGATATGCTCACTTTAGGAGACCCCATGCAGACTACGACAACGGTGAGATTCCTCATAGTAGACACCCCGTCGGCTCTGACATGTTCTTAGGTAGGCCCTCTCTCATTGCTATAAAGGTCTTTCCCTCCACTTATCACATGGTGATCGGAATTTCCCATTCTATGAAATGGAGTAAGGAATGGTCGAAACCGGTGCATAGCCGGGGAATGTTGCTCAGCGTCGATGAAGTAAAACACGGTCGGCCAAACATCTACATGGACGGGCTAAATGACGAGGCAGGTAACCACCCGACTGCGCCCTCAGAAGAATTAGAGCATGTATGGCTCGGTGACCCGGCCAGGCTGTAGCGCCGAGCCGGGGTCAGTTGACTACCGTCGACCTGCGGAATCTGAGTGGATGTCGGGTAACCTGCCCGGGCACTCACGAAAATCGAGGCGAGTCTCCTTTTGTGCGGGGGCTCTACCCCAGAATACAATGCTGTAGAAACCTGTCTAAGCAGTCCAATATCATCATGAGTAAACGGCCACTTGGGCCATAAATGACTCCGTAAAACATACCAGTGCAGATCGACTATATCGATAGTTAGGTTCAAATATTTTACTCTTATACGACACGTATATTAAAATTAGAGAATTCTAATACATGTATAAAATCATCAAAGCCCCTGACGGCTTTCTTCTAAGCTTCGGCCTACAGGGCGAGCGTCTCCTCGTGCGCTCCACATTGCCGAAAATATGTTCCCTACGATAGGGTGAGCTAATGCTCGATAGTGGAATGCCTAAAAGTGGGCTACTCTTTTACTAAGTGCGATTGCAATGTTCCAAAATAAACACACATTCGGCAAATGCATGATCTGCTTGAATGTCTAGCTAAATGCATCCTGATGCAGAATTACGCCGCTGACTGCCAGCGGCTGCTTGAAGCCTCGTATGAAATTATTATTTTGTTTGTTTGTGGGCTGACCTCGATGTATATATATCCAGTTAGTAGTCTCAGACGATTGATATTATTTGTGGTTACCCTCGTGTATGTCAGTTGGGTAGTCTCAGGCGATTGATATTTTTAGTTGGACTACCTACGATAATTAATATTTTAGACAACCCTCAGAACCATTTTCTCTAGACTCATCTCATTGCACTCACTCTATAGTCCTAGGGTGTTCGGTGCATATGGAATGCATGTATCTTGATTCGTCTGATCTAATTCACATGTAAATATATAAACATGCATATATTTACAAAAACATTCAATTCACCTGATCATGTCATATAAATTCTCATTTCATACATCAAAATTGTAAGCTCACTTGAAATTTGTAATGATGATCAAACCACGAGCAATTCAACTTGAATCACTCGATCGAAACACATTTCACAATATATTTTGAGAACCTTTATTTACGGAAACGATAAAACCCTCGGTTATTGTTCCTTTAAATGATGTATCGGTTAAAGCTGTGAACGATTTCAAACCGTTTCTGGCCTCATTTAAACCAATACATGATTTATTGAACCATTCATCCACACATTTAACCCCGAGAAGCGGTCGAGTAAAGCGTCTGATTTGTTAGGTAGATCTCAATCCAAGCATTGGGTTCGAGGTTTCGAGCCGATCAAGCGGTCGTTCGAAGGCCTCGACCATCAGAAACATTAACATGGTACTTAAGCGAAGAATAAAACCCAGTAGGGAGAAACCCTACCTCTCGAGAAGTTTGAGGAAACTCTGCGAATCGGTACTCACGCGAAGCCTCTCGCGTAGACGGCTTCCCGCTTCTTGTCGAGGCGCCAGCGGTGGATCTCTACACTTCTAGAGAGAAGGTGGACGTTCTCTCTCACAGAAACGCCATTTTCAATTTAAGTAAGAAATCCTAGCACGCGTTTTATAACGCTTTTCGTTTGAGAAGACAAACCTTATTGAGTGTTTTGTCTTATTATCATTTAAATATTTTCCTTTAATACCAATTATGTCATTCTTTCCCAGTTTTGACATTCGGCACTATCTCGGCCGTCCATTTTCATACTTTCTCTACTCATGCCACTTATGGCATATGAGTACATGTTATATGTGACTTTTGTCGAATCGAAAATCGTTTTACGGCACCCGAACCGCGATGCCTCGAAAAACGTGTCAACTCCGACTGTCTCGGAATTCTACGAAATTTTATATGCTAGTTAGATTTCACGATACAATTCCAACGGTGAAATCCATTTCGTCATCCGAGATCTAGAGAATAAATTTGGTTTGTAGAATTTATAATTTTGTAATGGCAAGAGTGCGATTTTGCCTTTTTCGAAATTGGAATTTCTCGAGGTCTTCTGAGAACACCTGGAATGCCACATAGGGTCCGAGTTAGCGAAAGACATCGAAGCCCTCTCATCGGATTTTAGGCCCGAGAACATGGATGTATTCGCTAGAAACGGGAGAAGACATGGGTGGGGTCGGCCGGAAGTGATCACCCACGGGTTGAGACGTCGATCCACTCGCACAAAGGCGGAGTCAGCCCGAGAGAAGGAGTTTTCCACAGGAAAGGCGAAGCGATTAATGAAGAGATCGATAAGCTCATCGAGCAAAGGCAATCAAAGAAGTAGAGTACCGAATGGTTGGCTAACGTTGTTCGTCCCGAAAGAAAAAGCAAGCGAGTGAAACTGCGTCGATTTCCTGAACATCGATAGAGACTGCGAAGGATAGCTTCCCACGGGATTGATCTCATAGTAGACGCCACGGTGTCGTGAACTCCTTTCGACTTCATGGGCCTTCTCGGCTACGACCGGTCGATATGGACCCGACCCGAGAGAAGACCTCATTTGTCAGCGATTCGAGAACTCTTGTTGTCGGTAATGCCCTTCGGGCTAAAGAAGCGAGCCACTCTTAAAGGAGTGCAGTAAGCGGGATGTTCGAAAAAGAATTGGGACATTTATGGAGTATATATAGGCGACATCTTTAGTAAATCCCGATAAAGCGAGCTCCGCGCAAGCCATTTAGCGGGCGTTCAGTCTAAAAACTACAATATGAAGTTTAACCCGACCCGAATGCGCTTTAGTCTCACTTGGCGAGGAAGTTCTTAGGTTTATAGTCAACAGCCCGGAATGAAATGACGTAGATAAGATAAAATTAAATTGCTTGATATCTTGCCTTGAGTCGAACATTAAAGACGTTGGCTTTGGCAGGGGAGAATAGGCTGGCGCTAGTAGCCGTATCTAGAGTAGGCGATAGATATCGACCTTTCTTTCGGAGTTTTGAAAAAGGCCTTCAGTTGGGCCTGCTGGGACGTTCACGGCACTCAGAAACCTCCACAGGCTCTCCCCGTTCTAGTAAGCCCTTCGAGGAGAACTCCTCACTCTGCTGGCTTGTCTGAGACTTTGCTTGACTAGTGCGCTCTGGTAAGAAGGAGCAGGCAGTGTAGCAACAGTGCTGTGCGACGAGCTGCGAGGAAGCCCGAGGAGAGGTACCCAGATGGAAAAGCTGATCTGGCGTTGGTAACCACATCGAAAACTCACGACCTTACTTCGAGCTCATATCATCGAAGTCCCAATAGGAATATCGATAGGCGAATCTTGCGTCGGCCGGGAAACCTGCGGAAGGCGATAAAGTGGGTTATAGAGTGAGTGAATTTGACATCGGTCTGGCAAGGGACAAGCGGTAAAATGGCAGATCTTGGCAAATTTCATCATGGAATTCACTCGACCACGAGTGCGGAGGCTACCTAACTGGCACGGGCCTCCCACGTACTGGAGATTATCGAGTCGCGTGTGCGTAGCCCCCGAGGAAGAGGTGCGCGGGGCGATCGACCTCTCAGAGACGGAGATAGATGCGGAATATCGCCCTCGGATCGGCTTCCGAAGCCTCGTGCGCGAGGCGGATATGAGGCATCATAATTGGACTTCAGCCTCGCACTTCATGGGGAAATGGTCAGTTGGAGAGTGGCGACTCAGCTTGGTGGTAAAATAGATAGAAGACTCACGAGGCGAGGTGAGAAGATGATCTTATATCTAGTATGAGAGTTGCCACAGAAGTTAAATGCGGTTCGGTCGAACATGCAGACGAGAGAATTCAGAGTTAATGCCTTGGCGGCGCGGCGACCTCGTAAGAAGACCTAAACGACCCGATACTTGCTCCAGGCACCTTCCTAGAGGCCCTCGAGTAAGTGTCAGCAGCGGAGTCTCCCAGTGATGTCAGCCGTGGATGGACCCGTGCAGGATTACTTGGTAGATGGTACATTGCGGCGACCCGAAGAAGGCATCTAAACTGGCGAGGTCGGCCCGAGATTACCCAGTTCATCGGGGGGACCCTTTATAAGCGAGGCTTCTCTGCGCGTTTCTTGGGTGCGTGGGGAAGAAGGCGTGACTCATCTTTCGGGAAATGAGGGCATATGTGGTAACCACATGGGCTCGGACCTTGGCGGGAAAACATTGAGGCAGAGGTACTATTGGCCTGATGCTCCCGAGAGCGATAGAAATGGTTAGAAATCGCAAGCTTGTCGAGAGCATGCTAAGATCTCTCATCTCCCACGTCGGGCCACGGACGTCGATCCTGAAGCCCCCAGCCTTTCAACGATGAGGAATTTGGACATATTGGGACCCTGCCCATTGGAAGGCGTCTGAGTATCATTGTGGTTGTGGACTATTTTACGAATGAAGTTTGAAGCAAGACCTTAACAATAATCACGAGGAATAGAAGGTCTGTGACTTCGTGGCGCTACATAATATGCGGGTTCGGGATCCGGGTCCCTGGAGTGTCGATAATGGGGAAACAGTTCGCTGACCACAAGTTCGAAAGTTTACCAGCGGGCTCGGGTCAGAACTACTACTCATCCCGGCTCATCCACGGTCCGATGGGCGAAGCGAGGAGGTCACTATGGGACTACGGCGGCATTGAAAGCAGTACTAGAAGATGCAAAGGGAAAATGGGTAGAGCACCTCCTCCCGAGGTATTATGGGCATCTGAGCTACGTGAGTCGTGACTCGAAGCCCAGTTTGCTCAGCGCTGGCGAAGCGTAGATCCGATTGAAGTGGGACTAAAATCTCGAGGATTGAGCCCAGCGAACATCGAACCTGACAAGGAGGTCCGCCACTTTAAACACGGATCTCCTAGAGAAGAAAAAGCGTGAGTAGGTCACCAAAAGCGTATGGAGGGCTATCACGGGAAAACTGACCAGGTATTAGACGAAGGGTCGAGCTAGGAGTTACAAGCCGGGCGACTGGTTAAAAACTTATGCCGGCGAAGGACCAGCACATGGGAAGGTTGTGTCACTGTCGGGAAGGAGCCCTACATCATTTCTCGCATAATCGACTGTAGTATGAACTCCAAAGCGAAAAGAAACCACCCTTACGTTCATGGAGCGTTGAACACCTCAGCTTGATTCACTAGTAGACCCGAGCATTAATCATAAAGATCCACCATCTTGATTTTGAATAACAATCTATTTTTAAGTTGTTTAATGTTATGGTGAACCAAACAATAAGTTATAATGATAAAGTCAAGAGCACGGCTTGAAGGGGCCTGAGTGGAAGAAGCGCGTAATTCACAAAGATTGTTCTTTATTTCAAAGGAGCTACGGTTGAATACAAAATTTCATTACATGGAGGTTACAGCCACCTCAGAGAATTACAAAATCTCACTTCCACATCTCAAAAATTACGAGTTAGCGCTTAGTTCTTCACATCGGCTACACCTGTCGAGTAGCCACGAGAAAGGGGAAAAGGAAAGAGGAAGAGAGTGTGAAAGAAGGGGAGAGGGAGAGAGAGAGGAAGAGAAGGAAAGAAGAAAGAAAGAAGAAAGAAAAGAAAAAAGAAAAAGAAAAATGGAAAGCGATGCTTAAAAGTTTTTAATGTGCGCACTCGGATGTCGTTCCACAACACCAGTTCCATCATTTGGCATAGCTAGGGGCAACGCAACTCCACGAGGAGGAACTGAGAGAAAAAGCTCTGACTCCTACAGTAGTAGACCATCGACACCCGAAGCGTCGGCTCACGATCACCGGATAGACCTGAAATACGGTGATGACGAGCCACGGCTTCATCATGCGCGGGACTCGGCTGCGCGAAGAAGGGCGAAGGTTGGAAGCATAGCACCACCCGCAGAGGATCGTATTTATAAGGAAGCGGGCTTGGGAGTCGCGCAATCCATTCAATTCTCCACGATCGCATTAAAGCCACGTGCGCTTTCGAGGAAGGAAAACGAGGTCTTGGCTCTAGGAGCCCGTGCTTCCGGTTCGCGGAGGAGGTCTTAGCGCCCGATAGCTCGATTCGCGGAAGGGTCTTGGCGAAGCCATTCTTCGATGCGGGGTCTTAAGCGCGCGGAGCCCGATGCTTTCGACTGTGGAAGCTTAGCATTTCGAGGGAAGGATCTTGCGCCCGAGGCCCGATGCTTCGGTTGCGCGGGAGGTCTTAGGCGCCGGGGGCCCGATGGCGCTCGGCCTGCCCAGGCTGCGACTCGAGAAGGGTCTTAGCGCAGAGGCCCGGTAGCTCGATTCGCGGAGATGCTTGGCGCGAGAGCCCGGTAGCTCGGTATAGAGCTTGCGACTCGGGGAGGTCTTAGCGGGGGCTAATGCTTCGGTTGCTTAGGAGGGTCTTAGCGCCCGGGAGCCCGATGGCTCGATTCATCGAGGAGGTCTTAGCCCGAGAGCCCGATGCTTCGGCTGTGGAAACTAACGGCTCGAGAGATCCCAGGCGCTCGGGCCGTGGCTGTCAGCGAAGGAGGGTCTTGGCGCTGGGGCCCTGGGTGTAGCTCGGCTCGCGGAGGAGGGATGATGAGCTTAAAAGTCATCCATTTTCGGTCCATTTTCGTTTAAGTTTTTATCTAAAGGCCGAGTTTAAGTGCGAAATATGGAAAAACTCACCAACTTGCTATGCGACGGGGAATTGAAAGAGGAATTTTTGCGATAGAGAGGAGCGAGGAGGTGGGTGAGCATTGCGATATAAGCCTGGTGAAGAAGGTATCGCGTGGGGAGGCTACGAGGATAAGGACGTGCCGTGAGGCCAATGATGAAAATTCATATCAAAGGTCAGCGGCGGTGAAACTCGCAGTTCGCAGCGGAAGAGTAATTGAAGCCAAAGCGAGTACAGTGGCGGCCGAAACTCCGAATTCGACGACTATGAATTGATGAAGAAAAAGACGTAAATTACAGCGACATCCGCCCGGTCGCGACGGTAAACCGGTCTCGATGGGCGGGTTGTCGTGACACGATAGAAATTAGCGACATAAGATGTCTGATTGGTAGAACTGCGATGTCGCGACATCGATCGGAAATCGCGACATCGACAGCGCATCGAGGAAGTTATCCTGCGACATCAGGTCGGAGAATTAGCCGGCGTCGATAGCGCATCGAGGAAGTTGTAGCGTTTTCGATTCGGTCGCGACATCGATTACAAAGGGTGAAGGGTGGCGGCGACAGCGGTCGGTGTGACATCGGGTTGCGCGGACGAAAGGTTGCGACATCCATCCCGATGGTCGCGACATCAAATCTGAGTTAAAGGTGCGACGCGAAAACCCGGTCAGCGACATATGGAAATTTAAGCGGTGGCGACATCGTGCGCGTGGCGACTTTGTCAATTGTATGAATAGCGAAGTGCGACATCATTTGGCACGGCATCGCGCCTTCTGGCAATCGAATAATGTGACAAGTCACGACAGCGAAGCCTGCAACGACATAAGCGCGAAGGAAGCCAATGAGTCGCGACGAAGAATGCGATGTCGCGACATCGACAGCAGCGGGCGATTAAGCGAGTCCCGAGGTGCATCGAAATTAGGGCCAAACTTGGGAGAACGCCATAAATACGCGTTGCCCTCTTTTGAAGGAGCAGCTTTTTGGCGACAGAAAGAGATCTGGGTTGTGAAGGCTCTGTATTTTAATTTTCTTTGTTTTGTTTTATTTTTAGATTAGTTTGTTCTTTATTTCAAATTTGGATACGAGCGTTAATTGTTAAGGTACAGCAATTGAAATTCTATTTTGCCCAATTCTTGTATGCGGTTGTTTGAATTTGTGGAAAGATTTTGGTGGAAGAACTCACCAGTTGCCTATTCTGTTGCTTTCATGATCGATAAAGCTATGTGTGGTGTAATATCCAGATTTAGAAACCAAACTCCATTGAATTAGCTATTGTCGAAATTATCTTTCTACGTAATTTTATTCATTATCTTGAACCAGTTTGTAAATCCTTGGTCTTGTGCTTATTTTACGGTATTGATCGTCTCCCGATTGTCTCATACCCGGTGCGAGTTGTCTCAGCTACGATTTCGGAGGCCCTGCGGTGACCACGGAGGCATTCTGAGGTAATGGTAATTTACGAAGGTATGTTAACCTGATATTGTTGATCTAGTATTAACTCTGTGAAATTAAACTAATAAATCCTCTTCTCACTTGGAAGCGAGAATGGGTTGGGCTTTTATCAATTTAAGCTGCGGAGAGAGTTAGCCTCGATTCGAATAATGAATTCAATCCGTTAGCGATCTAATCGAGAAAAAATGAGTTATTCTAATTTTGAGAAGAAGAAACCCAGTATAGTGTAAACCCGTACAATGACTTAATCTTAGGGCTAAGGTTTGCTTGATCCATGTTGTGGGTATGAAGTATTGAAAGAAAAATGCGAGCAAGGCAGCGGATAAGTAATTATGTATAACACTACGTGGCCGAGGAAAGCGTGAAGATTAGATAATGAGCGGTGGGGTTTAGAGATCAGCTGCCTTATCATGATATTCCTTAGGCTAGTTTAAATATTGGTTCATTAAGCAGCGTCACGGTCGCGTCTACTTGAGGAATTTATGTTTCATGATAAATTGTATTTTCAATGCTCCCTTTAAAAGATAAGCTGTTCGATCAAATTTGTAATTTTATTATTTCAGTATTAAATTCATTTGTTATTAATTCAATTCTTTTTTAGTTTTCATTATTTTAAGGCTTTAAAGTGATTTATTCCCATTTATTTTAAAGTCAAATAGTGTGAAATTTGATTAGTCGGGAGCTAGTTGATTGATAATTATTGAGATCTCTGTGAGATCGATATGCGAGACTTAAATCATTTGTGCTTGTTCGACACATTGCACTTGCGGGATCTTGGATCAAGCGAAAGAAATTTATCTAATCTTAAGGGCGATTTTAATGAGTATAATTGCAAGAAATACCAACAAACGAGTTTCATGGTATTATTGTTGGGGATTAGGCAGATAGTCCTTTGGTAATGGTGTCATAAATTTGTATATGTCTTTTGGTCCACGACAACAAAGTTTATGGCGCGGATTCTTGCAGGATCGAAAAATTTAGTAGATCGATATTGACGAAAAGGAAATACTAATTTGGACATTTAAAAGAAAACGAAAAATAGTTTTCAAGCGTGGTTATTTTTAGCCACTAACCTTTAACAAACATATTGAAAATATTTGTTGGCTTGACCTAATCTATTAATGTAGTATGTTTTGATTTCGGGAAAACTTTAATGCATAGGAAGCGAGAACAACGATCTAATTCGGCGAATCTTGAATTAAGAGAACACCAAGCTTAGAAAAGCGAAAGAGGCGAAAACTTCGGCTATGGCGGATGAAAGCGAATCGGTGAAGGACAAAGAGCGGCGAGAAGGCCTCGATCAACGATACAATGGAGGATTTTGGGAAGCGTGATATTCGAAGATGAATACTGCGCAATCAGACTGACCTACGATTGATGCAAATAACTGAGCGAAGCGGCCAGCGATTCTGATAGTTTGAAGCAACAGCGGTTACTAGTCATCCCACGGAAGACTGAATGAGCACACAGGAAGGTTTCTCGAGGATGCGAAACCACCGGTGAAGTTGAATGGGGTGAGACCCGGAGGTCATAAAATTGCATTTATTCCCATTTTCTCTAAGAGATCACGGCGGCCACATGGTATGAATCTCTACGTATGGTTACATTGATACTTAAGGGCTTGTAGAAACTACTTGGGTAGATTCTTCCCCAGTCGGCTCACCCCTCGAGAGAGAAGGAGGGAGATAATTGTGTTCAGCGGGGAAGATGAGGCCTTGGCATGGGAGAGATTGAGGTTGTTGAAAGATGCGCGTGCATGGAATGGGCCGAGAAGACCCGGATGGGCCTTATCATGCCTTGAATAGTATCCCAAGGGCATTATTGATGCTTCATGCTGTGGAGCATTGGCGTAAGAAGTCTTGAAGAAGCGAGATTTGATTGAGGACACAGCGAAATGCAATATGAAATCTCCATCGAGTTTTTCAAGAGTAATTAGCGAAGAGAAGGTCATGGAGGCGAAGCGAGATGACGGCCATGGAGAGCAAAGTTAGATGCCATCATGCATAGAATGGGCCAACGAAGGAAAGATACTGCTCATGAAATAGGGCTGATCGAGAGGAAACTATTGAGAGGAAGTCTTGATGTACCTTGAAGAAGCTGTTTTATGCGGGGAGGTTAGGAAGTACGTGGGGAGCGAGTTATCGCTAGGCCAAGTCTAACCTGCAAGCACCTTTATCATCCGGCGAGAACCATGAAAATTTTTCATATGGTGGAGGGCCTGCATGAGGCCAGGCATGGATAGAATCCTCAACGAGGATATCGGCCAGCCACGAGGTTCTGCGAGTGAGAGGTGAAAATAGAAAGCGAGTACCCGAGTCGGAGGGGCTCGGCCATTTGAAGATCGAATCTTTGCGCGCGATTCATGGGGGACAATGAAGGCTGTTAAACCTCCATGAGCAAAGTTTGCGAGTGGAAGCCTGAATACGATTCTAATTTTTGAAGACCATGGCCGCCTCCCTCGGGAACACGGAACCTGGAAATAGAGCAGCGAAGCCTGAAGCACTGTAACCCGGATGAAAGATGCCTTTCCGGTGACCGCGAGAAGAAGAATCAGAAGAAATTTGCATGGTTTGTGCGGCTCGAGGAAGTGGGAAAGACTTGGTGGAAAATACAGAAAAGATGAAGCTGACAGGGAGAGGAAGGCCGTACGATCTTGAAACTGCTTTGGAAAAGAAGAAGGAGCAGGTGTCGGGAGAAGAAGGAAGCAAGAAGAAAACTGAGAACAATGCACGGTCCGAGCCGCGAGGCTGCAGAGGAAATCAAAGATAGAGGAGCAGTTTGCAAGGTTTTTGAAAACCTTTCGGAAAGTTTGGAGATGCGATATGCCTTTCCACGAAGTGGTGACTCAGATGCCACTTTATGCAAAAATTTTGAAAGACATACTGAGCAAAAAAAGAAAGATTGTTGAAGAAGGAATTGTGAACTTAGTGCAACTTGCGATCTTTGTGATCAGAGAGACTTACGAGAAAGATGAAGGATCGGGAGCTTAAGCTGCATTCCTGCACCATTCGGAGTTTAAGTTTCGAAGCTCTTTGTGACTCGAGGTGCGGTATCAGTTCATTTATATTCACATTTGCGAAGTTAAGTTTGGGGGAGCTTACTCCCGCTCTTTGTTACCCTCAAATGGATAGAACCACAGCGAAACTTGGAGAATCATAGAAGATGTCTTTGGTAAAGGTGGGAAAATTTATTTTCCTGTTGACTTCATCATCTTGGATATGGAGGAGATTCACAAGTCCCTCTCTGTTCTTGGGAGAGACTGTTCTTCCATTTGGAGCAACTCTAATCGATATGCGGAAGGAATTCTCACTCTCGAGTTGGAGAAGAGGTAGGCGAGCTTCAATTTAATCGAGAAGTTTGAGAATTTAGACATAGAAGGGAAGATATCAAGTCAATAGAAGATGTATATGTTAACAACTCACAGTTTTTACTATGATTGTAATGCTCGACTTTAAATCAATGAAAAAGAGATGAATTTCGGTATCTTGAAAGGTTTTGATTGATTTTACGCACATGGTTACATTCTAAAGTGATGAGTCTTGAACAAAATGGGATGAAAAAAGGAGACAAAAATGAAGGAATTTCATCAAGAAACCAGTGAAGAAGGGCTAGTTTTAAAAGGAGTTGCCAAGTCATTTAAAGTATGCTTACTGGAAGTACCAGTAAACCCGGTAATAATTTACGCTGGGCTTCTCGGTGATGCGAGCGAAATTCTTTGGAAATTTTAAGGAATCATAAAATTACATAAGCTTGAGTACGTGGAAGAGGAGTTTAAAGGTATCGATCCGTATTATGCATGCACAAAATCTTCTTTGGAAAGAAAATCTGGCTTATTTATTGAACATAAAGGAGACTTAATCCCGGTAATGAAAGTAGTCGAGAAGGAGGTGCTTCCGAATGGTTAAATGCAGGTTTTATCTATGCAATTTAGACAGTCCGCAGGATAGCCGATCCATATGGTTAAAGAGGGTGGATTCTTGTGATCACGTAGAAAGAAATAGAATTAATTCCAACAAGAGCATTGACGAGGATGGAGAGTATGCATTGATTCTAGGAAGCTAAACCACAGCAACCAGGAAGATCATTTCCTTTGCCGCTTCATTGATCGGATGTTGGGCCAGTTAAGCGGGACACCCTCATTTGTTTCTTGGGCTGGAATTATTCAGCTACAGCAGTGCAATTGCACGTGAGGACGAAAAGACCACGTTCACATGCCCCTATGGTACCTTTGCCTTCAGAAGGATGCCATTTGGGCTGTGCAATGCTCCTGCTACTTTCCAGCGATGTATGATGTCAATGTTCTCACACAGTGTATGGGTCCAGTTTCGAACAATGTTTGGACAACCTGGAAACAGTACTTCAAAAATGCCAGGACAAGCAGCTAGCTCTAAATTGGGAAAAATGTCATTTCATGGTAACAGAAGGTATTGTTCTTGGTCATAAAATTTCCGCTACAGGGCTAGAAGTGGACGATCAGATTTCCGTGCTCCAAAACCCTTACTGACTCCCCTGACGGTAAAGGGGATAAGGAGTTTCTTGGGGCATGTTGGATTTTATAGGAGATTCATCAAAGACTTCTCAAAAATAACCAGACCACTATGCAGATTACTGGAGAAGGACACAAAGTTTAATTTTGATGATTCTGTAAAATTTTGCCTTTGAAGAAATCAGATCGAGGATTGGTTCGAGCACCTATCATGGCTGCAGGGAATGGGATCGGGGATTGATTAATGTGTGATGTCGGTGATTTCGCAATGAAATTGTGGGGCAAGAAAGAAAATATTCAGAGCTATACTATGCTAGCAGAACCTTCAATGAAGCCTGAAAACTATTCCCTGGCTGAAAAGGAGATCTTAGCCATAGTGTTTGCTTGTGAGAGTCGAGCCGCTGTTTTGGGATCCCATGTTATAGTTCACCGCAGGACCATACGGCCATCAAATATACGATGTCAAAAAAGGAAGCTAAGCCAAGGCCCGATAAGGTGGGTCTTTGCTCTTTGCAAAGAGTTGATCACGGAAATTAAAGATAAAAGGGGTGTGACAATGTGATAGCTGATCCTTGTCAGTGAAAAGAGATAAACGAAAAGGAGGAGGCAGAATTAGCAGAGAACTTCCCGGATGAGCGGTACATTTGGAACCGTTCCAACTTCCATGGTATGCTGATATTGTAAGATTACCACAAGCATTGGAGTAGTTCCTGGGGTCGGCTACCAACTGAAAGAAAGCTGGGATGACATGTACTACATACTGGGATGACCATTGCTAATGTTAAAGAGTCTTGACATGATTATCGAAGATGTGTGCGGGAGTGAACAATGTAAAATCTTGGATAGATATCATGCATCCTCATATGGGAGCATTTTTACGGAGAAAAAACATTTCCTGAATACTCAATCCCCAGTTTTATTGCCACTATTTTGAGGTGTCTTGAATAGGTCAAATTGTGTGATAGATGCCAAAAGATTGGAAATATCGTGAAATGAAATGCCCTAAAGGCATAATGGTGTTTAAATTTTTTGATGTATGGGAATAGATTTTATGGGACCATTTCCACCATCATTTTAGGAAACTGTATATAACTGGCGGTGGATGTCTTCAAAATGGTGGAGCTTGATAACTATCACGAGGAATGATGCTAATACGATTTGGTTTTTTCTTACAAAGAATATTTTGAGCAATTTGGAACACAGAACTATCATTAGTGATGGGGAAGCCATTTGCAAACAAAATATTTGCAAAACTCATGGCAGTATGGGATCGAGCATATAAGGAGTCTAGCTTATCATCCGGACCAATGGACGGGCGATTTCCAACGGGAGATTAAAGAATCTGGAAAGGCGTAAGTTCGGCGAAGGATTGGTCTTCAAACTGATGATGCACTTTGGGAGCACACGGAGATGCGTGAAACTCCATTGGAATGTCCCCATCTGAGTTGTCTTTGGCAAACCATGTCATCACCTCTAGAAATTGGAATACAAAGCTATATGGGCCATCAGTGAACTGATTTTAAGCGTAAGGAAGAGGCGCACTTTCCATTGAATGAGCTGGAAGAGCGAAATGAAGCTGCAGCAATCTTAGAATATACAAGAATGAAAACAAAGAAATGGCATGATCAGAGGATTCGGAGAAAGAGTTCGAACGGGAGAACGGGTTCTTCTTTTTAACTCAGGATTGAAGTTATTTCCAAGGAGTTAAAATCAAATGAAGTGGACCATACGGTAGTGTCAAGCACTACATTTGGAACAATTAACATTAAAGACGGATGCTGGGGAAGAATTTAAAGTCAATGGACAAAGGCGTATTTAAACGAGGAGAAGGAAGGAAGAGCTCCAAGCTAGTTCATTAAGAGAGAAAGAATCAGCGAAGAATCAGTAGAGACTAAAAATGGAGCAGCTTTGTGGAAGGCAATCCACATCAGTTTGATTTTAATCATTTTTTTAGTTTGTTATAATTTACAATTTGTGTGTTTAAATTTCTAATAGCTCATTGTGATTTTACTAATTTTTTATTTAAGATTAGGTAAAAGTTTTGCAGGATAATGAAGATTGAGCAAAGATCAGCAAGATAAGGGCTCAGGCGAGTAACAACTTCGGGGACAACTCCGGCAATTCACGAAAATTTATTTGAAGGGAGCATTCTTTCCCACTAATACAAATTACGTGAAAATTGAATAGTATACATGTTTGAATTCTTTGTTTGGTAATGGTTTATTTGATGATGAGAATGCGCTAGTGTCGAGTGAAAAGCTGTATGTTCATTAAATTTGAGGCAATTCTGGACTAGATTGTGACAAAAACTTATCTTGCTGACAAACGAGAAATCATATGAAGTTGATGTCGTGACTTTCGGTCGATCTTGAAGGAAGAAAAGAGGCGAGTGGTTGCGGCCAAAGGTTATGTCGCTGACGAAATTGAAGTCGCGATAGAATGGTGGAGTGTGACAATTAATTCCTTGAAGAGTGATGAGAATTGGCGACAACTTAACAATGTCATGAGATGCATGATGTCGCAGCCTTAGGATGACTTGTCCTCCCATAGTTAACTTATGTCGCAACAAACAATATTATGTCGCGACATAAAAGAAAAGTTGCGGTTGGCGACTTTTAATTACACTTTAAATTTAATGACGACACCTGATAAGCGACATGGAATTTAAGTCGCGACAAAGCGCAAATAAATGAAATAATAAATAGCCTGATAATAATTGGATTGCAGGCGTTGAAACTCTCTTCATTATCATCTCCTTAGTGAAGCAAATTCAACACTATCCTTAGCATCTTCTGCAGTTTTCCATTCTTGCGAGCCTAAGCTTGAACTCTTCTAAGAACTTTCCGATTTCTCTAAATGTGAACCTTCAACTCATCCCAAATTTGAGGCGAAATCATGGAGGAGTATACTCAAGGCGAAGGGGAGACATCTGGGACTGAAGAGGAGGAAACGGGCCAGCCGGGCGACGAAGTTCAACATGATTCTAAGCGTGAGAGGAAGGAAAAGGCGGCTGAAGGAGGACTAGTTAGGTGCCCAGAAGCTTTTCGCTAATTGGAGAAGCACTATCTTTGGAAAGGGTTTGTAGGGAGAAGGGGATTCAACCAACTCATCTCCCCGTTCAAGGAATTTATAGAGCAAAGAAGGTGGGAAAAGTGCGCAAACATCAAGATAAGTTATGCGGCTGATCGTTAAATTTTACTCCAGCTTGTTGGGAGAAAGGAGAACTAATTTTTTTGTCGAGGAGGGGTTTGGGTTCCATATGGGCGAGACTATAAATGAGAGTATGCGGAATGGAGGGTCAAAGCATGGATCAAGTGGATTAGAACAATAACGGAAAAGATGGTAGAAAACGACGGGCGACGAGGTGAAACCAGGACGAGTCAAGGAGAAAGAATTATAAACGGGGAGATCGACCAGGAAGAAGCAAAGGTATGGTTCTATTTTATGGCTTGTTCTGGTTCCTACAAAGCATGTTTGCACGATGAAGGCAGGGAAGCCATCATTCTACATGCCGTGAAGAGCATAAGATTAATGCTAGAGGCTATTATTGAAAACTTCGATAATACAGAAATATACGAAGGAAATAAAAGGGCGATCCCTCACCAGAATACCATCACAAGGTTATGTATAAAGTGGTGTGAAGGGAGATTGGGAAGAAGGAAGAAGAGTGTCGAGTCTTCACCATTAACCACAGCGAGGGGGGTGAGACGAGGGCGAAATTTGAAGAAAAAGGGGGCCGTAGTGGACGGATTACGGAGATGAAGGAGAATGCAAGACAGAAGAGGACACCCGCCGGGTTGAAGGGCAAGAAGAACAAAATCAGGCTCTGACGGAAGGGAACACCTCTATTTTGCGAGGGACATGGACGGATAAAAAGTCCCTATCGATTTCACCGCTCCAGCGCGGCTCTCCCCGATGAGAAACGAGGATTTGAGAGAGAACCCGGGAGAAAGCTCTAGAGGAGCCTTGAGAAAATAACCAAATAATGGAATGCTCATTTCTATGCGAAAAGTATGTAAGAAAGAAGAGAAATGGAGCCTCCAACTGACAATTTTAGAGAAGAAGTATGAAAATGAATTAAAGAAGAAGAGATATAAGCGGAGTGGGAAGAAATGAGCAGAAATGAAATGTATGAAGAAGAGTTGAAGAGAAAGAAGAGCATAAATGGGAAGAGGAGTTGAGCAAAAGGAGGAGCAGATAAAAAGGGTCTTAGAGCACCAGAAGAAGGGTTCAAAAAGAAATGGAGAAGAAGATCGAATCTACGAAAAAATGCTGACTTAGCCATGAATCATTCTACAATAATCGGTATGATCGAGGACTCTCAGCTCTAAAACTCATAAAAGAAGGGATTCAGAGCAAGAGGCCAAGACAGGAAGCGAGATCAAGAGGTTTTAAATTCCTCTATATCATCATTATTACAGGACTTCGAGAAGAAGATGAAGGGCCAGAGATAAAGTGCTTGATAATGATGATGCTTATAGAAGAAAAATGCATTTGAAAGGAATTTGGATTTGATTAACAACAATCTATCAAATTTTTAAGAAGTCATGGCAATGGAGCGTACAATGAACACATTGGGTCAAAGGCAAGATGATCTGAATAAGAAGTTGATCCACCAATGAAGCATTTATTGAAGAACAAATAGAAAGGAAAATGTCAAGAAGAAGAAGAATTGTGAAGTTCCCCAAGTTCAACCCGACACAGCTACCCTTGATGGATCCCCGAACGTGCTTTGTTCCTCCCTCGAGAGAAAAGAAAAAAAATAGACCTTCTCATTGATTTGTCAATCTCTCCCTCATTCCTATCTGTTGTTCTCAACGTTTGCACATTCTCGTGAATAAATCAGAAATTTGTTTGATGTGTTTAGTGAGTGTGTGTTTACTTTTTGCTTTAATTGCTAGAGGAATAACAGTAGAATTTAGCTCAGGAATGAAAATGCTGACATATCATAATATGAGCTAGTTTAGGTAATTGATTAGATGATAGGATGAAACACAAATAATTGCAAAATAAGGCCTGGCCAAAGAACTTGGTGAACCTTAGATCAGGTAACCCCTCATCAACTGAAATGAGTCAAGAACATCTATTAAGATTATTCTGATTCAACCAAACCGAAGATTCTAGAACTTGTTAGACTATTGATCCAAGGCGAAATCCTAGGTGATACAACAACGAGAAATGATGCGGGCCATCCTTGGCGAAGCAGGCGATCTAGCCACCATTATTTGTATGTACGCATACACCTTAGTTCTGAATTTGAGAGCTGAAACATGCCCTATCTTCAAAACAAACGGTGAAAATCGAGCAGAGTATATTTTAAGGGAACTAAAGGAGAAGCTCGAGAAAAGGGTGAAGAAACTCAGGAGAGGAGGAAGAGATAAAGTTTGAAGTATATTTTGGGGAACTAAGGAGAAATACGAAAGGGTGAAGAAGAAAAATCTAAAGGCAAAAGGATACAACGAAAGAAACTTAAGGAAGAAGTTTTATCTTGTGGCCTAATTCTCTTGAACAATTAAGTTCTTAGGGTGTTTCAACACCTAGTACCCTAATGCCAGTTGGTATGGGAGCTACTAACCCGAAGTTGGCTAAGGGTGTTAGAAGCCTAAAAGGCAGAACATTGCACTATTCTGAATGGTTGCGGAGAAAAGTTCAACAATGAGAAGTACAAATGCAAATTGGAACAAACAATTTTAAGAAGAAATCAAGAAGATTCCCGAGGATGAAGTTTAGGGAATCAAATAAAGTTACAAGGAAAAGGAAGAGCGGCGAGTTAAAGTAAGAAAGAGGAAGAGTTTTGGGTAATCTTAGCAAAAGTTCATCCATCTACCCATGATGATCTAACATTACAAGCACGAAAGACCTGATGATCTTGAAGGTTGAATTACTACATTAGTGGAGATCAGCCATGAACAACAAGCATATGGAATTTGAAAAAAAAAAAATTCGAGAAGGATCAAAACTGTAGAGAGGAACTCGGAAAGTTAAGCCGACTCACTAAGAAAAGAGGGAGAAAACCAATCTACTCTTCAGCAGGATCAATTGACTAAACTATTTATAAATTAAATTCAACAATTTAGTTTTGTACACCTGATTGAGTAGAAACTAACCTTCAACCTGGACTTAAAGCTAGATATACAGAAAAGAATGCAATTCTTGTATTTCAATTAAATTGGTTGGAACTGCAGAACAATACAGAAAAATGTCCTTTTGTTTGAGGACAAACAAATCTTTCTCTTATTTGCTTGGGGACAAGCAAGGTTTAAGTTTGGGGGAGTTTGATGAGCTTAAAAGTCATCCATTTTCAGTCCATTTTCGATTGGTTTTATCTAAAGTGATTTATGCGAAATATGGAAAACTCCTGACTTGCTGACGGGGAATTCAAGAGAAGGAGGAATTTTTGCGATCATAAAGAAGGAGGCGAGAAGGTGGGTTTGAGCATTCTTATCTTGGTGAAGAAGCTATGCGACGGGAGAGGCACTGGAGGATTAAAGGACTGATGTCGTAAAGCCTTGTGTGATGAAAATTCATATCGAGTCGCGTGGGCAAAATCAGTTGTGACATTGAAGGCAAAGCGGTGGGCGCGACGAGAAACTCGAAATTAGGCAACTATGAATTGATGAAGAAAAAGACATGAGTCGCGACATCGCCAAGTCGGCAGCCAGTCGCCGATCTGCGATGGACGGGTTGTCGTGACACCAGGCCGAAGTAGCGACGCCGGATGGTCGATGACCGATGTCGTGACATCGGTCAAATTCGCGACATCCAACAACGCATCCGAAGTTATCGCGACATCGATCGGCGTCGCGACATCAACACTACGCCGAGTTGTATCGCGACCTGATCGGAAAAATCCGCGACATCATTAGACATGACGATTGTAGCGACATCGGTCGGTGTGACATCAATGAACTAGCACGGTCGCGACATCGGCCGGTGTCGGCGACATCGGTTCCACAAGGTGAAAGTGTGACCAGCGTTCGATCGCGACATCATTTTGCCCGCGAACCGGAAGGTTCGACATCATCAGGTGATCGCTGACATCGATCTGAGTTAAGTCGCGATACAACAAAGCGGTTCGCGACACTAAAGCTAAGCGGTCGCGACATCATTCGTGGTCGCGACGTCGCCTACGATCGTCGACATCGGTGTGAATAGCGGTCGCGACATCATTCTAAGCTGTCGCGACCGCGATCAATGAGATTATGGCGACACGTCAAGACCAAACAAAGCCCTCTGAAAAAAAAAGCGCGACATGGCAGAAGACAACGGAGTCGCGTGAAGAATCGATGTATTGACATCAGCAACTGGCCAGGCCGGTTCATGAAGTCCAAAAAGTGCGTGAAATTAGGAATGACGAACCACATAAATACTGTAATTGCCCTCTTTTGAAGGAGCGCGACTTTTACTGGCGACAGAAAAGAGATGCGGGTTCTTTGAAGGCTCACGTATTTTAATTTCTTTGTTTTGTTTTTATTTTTAGATTAGTTTAATTTCTTTATTTCAAATTTGGATCTGAGCACTGTTGATAAATTTGTGAATTCGAGAATTCTATTTTCACTTCAAATTCTTGTGCGGTTGTTTTGAATTTCAAACAAATTTTGAATTCGAACTACAGTTTTTATTGGTTGCTTTCTTGATCGAGTAAGCTGTTAGTAGTGCCAATCAGTGATTTAGAAACCCCGACTTCCATTGAATTGGCCTTTATTGTCGAGAAATTATCTTTCTGCATAATTTTATTCATTAATCTTGAACTTCGATTTGTAAATCTACTTTGTTTGGTCTTGTGTATTTTCTATTTATTGATCCCAATATCAGTGTCTCATACCCATAAGCAGGATTGTCTCAAACTCGATTTCCAGAGATTTCGGTGACCTGAGAAGGCATTCACAGAGTAATGAACAATTTACGAAGGGTATATTAACTTTGATATTGTGATCTAGTGTGCTACGTGAAATTAAAGCGTCGTCTCTTCTCACTTGGAGGCGAGAATGGGTTGGGCTTTTATCAATTAGCTGCGGAGAGTTGTACCGATTCGAATAATGAATTCAATGATCCAGTATTAGCAAAGATCTAATCAAGGAAAGAATGAGCTATTAATTTTGAGGAAAGAGAAACGATTATGGAGTGTAAACCCATACAATGGCTTAATCTTGGAGCTAGGTTTGGAGTCCATGTTAATGGGTATGAAGTATTGAGAAAGAAAAATACCCGAGCAAGGCAGTTAAAAGTAGTTATCCCCAACACTTTCTATGCGAGGAAGCAGTGAGATTAGATAATGAGCGGTGGGGTTTGGAAGATCCATTGCTATCATATTCCTTGGACTAGTTTAAATCGTGGTTCATTAAACAGCATCTGGTCTGTCTAACGAATTGATGTTTCACAATAGACATATTTTTCAATGCTCCCTTTAAAGATAAGCTGTTGATCTAAATTTGTAATTTTATTATTTGATATTCAATTGTTTGTTATTAATTCAATTCTTTTTAGTTTTCATTATTTTAAGGCTTCTGGCTGATTTCAATCGGCACAAGTCAAATAGTGTGAAATTTGATTAGTCGAGGGTAGTTGATTGATAATTCTTGAGATCTCTGTGAGATTGATATCTGGACTTAAATCCATTTATTACTTGTTAGAGCGTACTTGGGGATCTTGGATCAAGCGAAAAGAAATTTATCTAATCTTAAGGAAACTAGTTTAATGAGTATAATTGCAAAGAAATATAACAAACAAGTTTCATGGTATTATTCTTGAGGATTAAATGATAGTCCTTTAGTAATGGTGCATAAATTTGTATATGTCTTTTGGTGCAACAAGGACACGCCAAAGGCCAATTAGCTCAATTCTGAACTTAACGGCTGGGAGGTCTTAAGCGCTAAAACCGATGCTTCCGGTTGCATAACAACGGCTTAAGGGGTCTTAGCGCTAGGAGCGATAAGCTCGGATGCGGAACATAACTACTCTAGGAAAACTTCGTGGCTTGGGAACCAACCAGCTCAAATCCACGAAACAGGAAAATGAATGAAGAAATTAATCGATGAATGTCGGTATATCAAAAAAAAGTCAAGATCATAAGCAATACAAAAACCCAGGCTCCGCACTAGGATACACCAAAAAAAAAAAAAAAGAGCCTAAGCGCGCAGGGGGTGGGCTGACTTGCAAAGTAGAGAGAGTCAAAGCGAGCCCCCGATGGGCGACGGAAGAATTTAGCCCGGAGGAACAGATCGCCGGCAAGGAGCACAATCGGGACGGAAAACGCACACCGATGCCCGCATCAGCCTCGACCTCGGCGGATCCTTGACCTCCTCGTAGTGGATGTTGAACTCCGGATCTAGGAATTCGGGAAGCCCAAGCGTTGAAAGAAGCGAAGCCACGAGGAAGCCCATTGGGTACAAACACCGTCTTTAAGCTCCGCTATTACGCCGCCCCTCATTCAGCCAAGCCTCCTACCTCGCCGAATTAATTTCAAAACTGTAGAGCTTTCCTCCAGTTAAGCATTCCTACAAAGTGACCACGCCTCCAGGCCTGCAGCGGGCCGGCTCCAAGGTCGCCACATCTTGGCCTTTGGTCTGTAATGACACACAGCTCCTCTCTAGCCAGTGTGGCTCATCTTGACGACCTTCACGTCCTTAGGGGCCCCTCCTTACTGCTTTATCCTCTCCACCAAAGCATGCCCGGTCGAACACATTGCTTCACGAGTTCCTCAATCGGTTCTCCCGGGCTTGAGGAGCCGACCCTCTAGGAGTCGGGGAAGCAACCTTAGCCTTATGGGCTGTATAGCGGGAAGCCCACCGACAAAGGCAGCCCTCGCGAGCCTTTCGCATAATGTCTTGCCAAAAAAAAAACATCAAAAAAACAAAAAGTCAGCTAATAGAACTAAAACAATAAAGAAAAAGATTGACGAAAGCACTTGGACGTACAAAGGCGGTTCAGCAAACAAAGGGCGAGCCTCCCTCGGCCAGACGGGCACCCACCCTCAGTCTAGTCCGTAGAATGGAGGAAACAACCCGACAGCGAGCTCCGTAAGAAAGCGAGAGAGTCCTCACCCTTGCGGCCTCAAAGCAATCACGATTCTCGTTTGCCTCATCAGGCATTGCGGGAGGCCAGCGGCGCCGCTGACGTGGGACTCCAGACCGAAATAGGGAGAACCTCTAAGGGGGGCTCATCCGCCCTCCCAGAAGAGTCTCTAGCCCCGACGGCGGACGAAGGCGAGGAAGAGGCCCCCACCTTTAGGATCTTACCCCGAGCAGGGGGGCAACCCTTTGGTTAGCTCGGAGGTTTCCGTTTCACGCTCCTCTTCTTCTTTACCAGCACCTCCATGAGGGATAGAAACTCTCCCCGTGTAGGCTTCTCAATAAGGGGCTCCGAAACAAAAGGTGACAAAGATTTGGGGACGGGAGGCTTCCTTGTGGAGAGGAGTGAAGATCTCGAAAAAGGAAGTCGGCGGAGCCTCGCACCATCTGATCTAGGAATATCCGACTGTATGAGCTCGGAATGAGCCGCGCGAAGCACACTTCACCGACTTAAAGCTTCACCTCCTTGTCCTCGGAATTTGAGATCGGGCGAGCACTGAAGGCCGTACAACGAAAGCAATGTCGAGTATCCTGTGACCTCACGAAGCCAAAACAAACGGAACAAAGGAGAGCTCACGTAGGTTATCGAGGTAGTCAGGGAATTTGGGCATAGTGTGTCTCGATCAAGGTTGTACTCCTAATGATGGCTACTAACAAAATAGCGTTCCTTCGGAACTTGTGCGAAGATGGAAGGTCAGGAAATAATCAACATGCGTGGGGCGTGGGGATATAGGAGGATCTTGGCGGCCTCTTTGTGAAGAAGTGGGCGGGACAGTACAGACTTGAGGCCTTTGTCCTAAAAGCGACTAACTGTACGAACACCCGAAGTTGGGGAAAGAGTGAGAGGGCAGACAATTAAAATCACTGCGAGAACCCTTTTTATAAAAGGATGTAAGGGGAAGCAGAGGTCGTTCTCGAACGCCACCTCAAAAAAGCACACCATCTTAGGCACTTGGACAATGTAGGTGGTCATCACGTCAAGGCACCAAACTTGGATCCCCCAGCGGGGGGCCCACTGGGCCCTTGAAGATCTCACGTGCACGGGTTTCAATACACTAGAGACCCACGGCCTCGGCATTACGTATGGAAACCCTCAAATGTTCGAGCCGCTAAGATCTGAGATTTCGATTGTTTACCCTTGCTCTTATCCCGAGGAAAGGAGGCTCCCAGGAGCAACCGTGAACCGCCACGATAAGCGTCTTTCCCTCGTCGGTCAGGCCCTGAGCTAGGCGCCTCGGCGGGGATTACTCCTATGCGCAGCAGGAGGAGCGTAGGATATTGTGGAGGTGCGCGGGGTTAAGCGAGGAAAAGGGGAATCGGGAGGAATGAAGAACCCCCGGCCAGGAGCCTTACAGAACCTCGCAATGCCCGAGCCAAAATGCAAAGAGAAGAAAAGAGCGTGCCAAGGCCGGAAGCAAGACTAGGGACACCGGCTGGCTTGAGATATCAGGACCACCAAGCGGTTTTTGAACACTAGTCGGGCAGATTGAGAAAAGGAAGCACAAACTACGGTAAAAAGCGAATGAGGAACAGTGCAAACAATGGGGCGTTTTAAGGAAGCTAAGAGCCACGGCCCGAAATAAGCCTTGTCAGCCATCATTATCCTGAGGCGTGGAAAGCTGACAAAGCCACTAATCAAACCCTTCACGAGTATGCACGTGGGTATCACGCCTAATGAGAAGCGATACATTGCCTCGCTCGCTTAGTCAAAGAAGTGGGGGCAACTTATGGGGTTGAAATAATAGAAACACAAGCACAAGATGCAAGCGAACATCGAGATTAAAAATAGTCTCGATCTTAGCAATAGGCCATTAATGGTATCCCCCAGTAGGCCCTTACTTGAAGGGCGATAAGCCTTTAAAGAGTGGTAGCGAGAATCCGTATTATAGGAAAACACTCAATCTCCACCAATCAGGAAAGTAGGATATTTCTCAATTATTGCCTATCAATTATCCCTTATTAATCGGTTTACGATAAGGAAAGAAAATCTCCCACCCAATGGGAGGAATATCGTATCATCCTCCAACAAGGAAAGATACTATTCTGTGTCATCATCCAACTAGGAAAGTTATCATGATCATCCGTATAAATACCCGAGAACCACCCCATCCGATTGAAAAGTGCAGCGAGACTTGTGCAAAACTTCATTCTCTAAGCGGTTGATCACTTCTCTTCCATCGAAAATAGCCGACTTGGGCATCGGAGAACAGCAGGCGAGGCCGCCGATCCTTTTTGTTTCTTGTTTCTTGAGAGGGCCCAAACGTCAAAGACAACGGACCGGCCTGTAATTCCGGCTGCAGCCGGCTAGTTAGGTTGAAAAAGCATCATCAGGTACCTTAGACATTGGCGATGAGTGATGTTAGGATAGATAGAAATGAAAGTTGAGAACTTTTTTATTTAGTGTTTTGTAAGAAAGACGTAAGATTACTAGACTACTTTGTTGTTTTGGGATTGACTGTTTGTAAACTTCATTTGGAGAATTTATATTACTAGATGTTATATTTTGAGATTATTAGCTTTGAAGAATTTATCTTGTTGGGAGATGTTAGCTTAATGATATGTTTTACTTTAAGCGAGAATTTATGTCATTAATAATTGTTGTCTTTTTTACGAAATTGTTTAAATTTTTGTAAGTATTTTCAAGACAAACAGATTCCAAAGTAGGAATTTTGAAAGTATCATTTACAGGTGGGGTTTTAATGCCCTATATGTGAATTAACAATAACATTCTTAGTTCAGAGTTGAGGTGTTATAAATACAATCAATGATGCCATATAAATGAGACACGATGCATAAACTTGAATTTTATTAAGCCTTAAAAATATTAAAAATAATATAAAATAACACATAAACTTAAATTTTCACCTCCCATGGTTCAAACTCAACAATATAATCTGAATACTGAATATTCGAATTCCCAAATATGTCTGCAAATGATTTAAACATTAAAGAATTCAGTTCAGTGAACATCAATATAATAACATGTAAATCTTGAAAGTTTTAATCTGGAAAATTAGAACAGTTAAGTTTAACATTTGATGCCCACAAAATCATTGTACTTAAGGTTTGAATGGATATTTTATTTTTAAAATATTTAAATTATATTAAATAGATATAATTCATAAATTATTAAAATATTATATTTCTATAATTTATTTTCTAAAATCAATATATATATAATTTTAAAAATTAAACTAGTCTTGAAAATTTAATTTATATACAAATGATAAAGCATAAGGAAATATCAAGCCCCTAACTCTTTTTTTTTTTAAATTTAAACTCGATGCATTAGAACGGAACCAATAATAATTATATTAAAATAATTTTTTTATAATTAAAATGAGATAAAACGATACTTAAACCTCTCAAAACCCACATGAAGTTAAAAAGGATTCTATATACATTTAAAATGTGTGAGGAAGGAGGAGTTTTAATTTCACCTGGGAGGAGCAACTTGCATGTATGTATGTATAGTGTTATTGTTGTAGTGATTTTTGAAACTCCCACGAAACATGTAAAACACAAGTGTGCGGTCGTGCAATAAAATTAAAGTGTTTTCAAATTGGAATGACTAGTAAAATCAAACTTTTAATCGGGTTACATAAATTTGCTGGTTCCCTTGATAGTTCCCCAGAATCAAAGTGAAAAAGGGAATACAAATGGAAATATTATAACAATTAATTATTGAAAAAAAGTGTTAGATTTTCTTATGAATGAATGAAATAACATGGTGCTTAAAGTTGAAAAACTTGAATAAGACTTGCAACCAGAATACTGAAATTGTTGAAGTAAATAATGGATTTCACTGTGAAAACAATACTGTGCTGGAAAATTAATAAAAATTTGAATAGATCTTGTAACTAGAATGCTGGAATTGTTAGAGAATATATTGGATTTCACTACGAATTAATTAAATAACACAACTAGAAATTTGCCAAAAACTTGGCTAACAGTAGGAATTAAAATGCTAAAAATTGCTAAAACTGCTGAAAGCTTATTGAAAATTTAAGATTTGCTGAAGTAATTAGCATTTAGTCAATTGATTTGTTGAGTTGTTGATTGATTGATTGATTGGTCCTTTGATCCTCTTCTTCTACACCTTTTATAGACATAGTCTTCTTGTTGCCCAAGTCTTTATTTTTCAACTCTGGCCACATTCTGAGATAACTGACTATGTCTTCGAGTAAGAAAACTTGTTCTTCAAGAACACATCTATGTCTCCATTATCAAGTCTTCTTCCATAAAAAAATTCCAAATCAACACAAAACTGCCACACTTCCGATATTTGATAAAGGTTTGTTTGACTTCCTAAAATTTTAAAAATTTTAAAAATACTATTGGAGTTCTTCTATGGGCTTGTACCAATATATCTAAACCCATTTCTACTTAGACTTTTTTTTCATGAGTTTGCGTTTAAGCCTAACCCATTATAATTCAGACCAAATTTTAATTTTGTTGCAAATAATTATAAAATAATTTCCTCCAATATCTCATGATTGCGCATGGAGAAAAAGACAACCCAAGTTATTATAGCTTAACCATTGGCAAGTAGAACTTTTGACTTAAAAGCTAAAATATCACACATAAAACCATCCAAATAGTCATGCTTATTTTGCTTTTCCTTTGTCTAATGTTTTTATTATGTTAATTCATCACAAAGATAACGCTTTAAGTATATTATATATATTTTTACACCATTACCATTTTATTCACAAAATGAATTTTAATCTTATATTAGAAAAAGAGAGAAGATAAGAGAATCTTCACGTATAATAACTAAAAATAGTGATGTCCCTTAGATTAAAGACGAGTTTGGAAGTGCTTCTTAAAAGTATTTCTTGACATAAAAACACTTTTAAGTGTTTTTGGAGAAGAAATGTAGAATTTTGAAATAGGCTTTTAAAACCTCAAAAAAACACTTAAAAGTGTTTTTTTTGTGAAGCACTTGTGAGGTGTTTTTTAAAAAAACACTTCAATTTTTTTTTTAATATTCCTATAATACCTGTTACATTCATTTTAGATTTTTAATTATATTTTCTTAAAATATTTAATTACTATTGAACAAAATAGGTTATCATGGATATTATAAAAAATATATTTTTAATTCAAATCTTTTTATAATCATATTAATAATTATTTTAGATTTTTATTAATACAACTGTTTATGTAAGTTTATTCATTGATTCAAATCTTTTTGTAAATATTTTAAAACATTTTTATAATAGGTTATTTTTTATTTTTTTTATAATCATAAAATAGTTATTTTAGATTTTATTAATATAATTATATATATGTTGTAATAAAAAAATTTATTTAATATGATATCCTATTTTATAATTAAATATTAAGTATCATTTTTTCTATATTAATATAAAAGCGTTTTTATACTTATATATGTAGACATTTTATAAAAAACACTTGTAAAATCACTTTTTCGGGAAAACGTTATTACAAAAAGTAGTGCCATATTGGTCCTAAGTAAAAACCTTCAAATTATTAGGAAGAAATATAGAAATTGGTTTGTGTTATATACTATAGAAGTAAAAATAATAAAAATTTTATTGATCCACATATTTGATGAGGCAGTTCGATCTATACTCTCTCACAATTGACTATTTAGTTTTGGTTAATTTATCTTAACAAAAAAATGAAACTAATTACAATTAGACTTTGAGTAAATATGAAGGGATAAAGTGAAAAATTATATGGAAAAATGTTTAAAATACTCAGTCCAGTGCTTATACAATCATTTTTTTTTTTTTTGTTCTTTCTCTTGTTTTTTTTTTCTCTTCCTCTTGTTAAATTAGATAAGAAAAATCTGAATTTCAACAGCCACACCATTTTTTTTTTAATTTCTGAAATCATATCCAGAAATGAAAACATATGCAAACAGATTGATTAATTAATTAAAATTAAAAAAAAAAAAAATTTAATGACTCCGGTACCATTTGTTGGTTTTATATGAATTATTACATGTAATTATAGTGTAACCAAGTTAACAAATCCCAATTATTTGTTTGTTTTATATGAATTATAATAACTAATTATAGTCTAACCAAATTAACAAAACCCAAGATTACTTATACATATTCCAAATATCAATCATATTAATAAGATTAACAAATCGAAATTAACTTTTCACAAATTAAAATGACTTACCTTACTATCATTTTTTAAAACATATCTATTTTTAAAATTATTATTTTATTAATATTATATTGGAAATGGTCGAATCACATCATGTGTGCTTAACCCATAATCCCAAAAAAAAATATTCAAATCTGTGCTTCAAACCACTTCCTTAGGAACATGGTTAAAAATCATAGTATGTTTCAGACCATATGTAAAATATCATAATTAAAAATCAAATAATTATGAAACAAATCTATGGACCCTGCATTTTTTGTTATGATGCGTTTTCACTTAAAATGCGAGATTTATTTTCTATTTGAAAAACCATTTTTAAAACGATTTAGAGTCATCACTTATTTTAGTTTTATTTTAGTAAAAATAAAATAAAAAATAAAATCTTAAATGTAACCGTATAAAAAAAATATGTATGAGAAAAATCGAGTTTGAGTGGAATACACAGTGATAACGTAGCACCTTTAAACCTTGAATTAGATCTCTACTAATCAAATTAAGGGTAATATGACAATCAATTGATCAATATATGGATACCAAAAAATTCACAGGAACAATAACAATACAGGAATACTAATCATACCTATAATAAATAAAGAACAAAATCAAATAGAAGAAATGCGTACTTTGACGGCATAATGAAAGCGTTATTAATAGAAAACATTACTAGTACAATAACAAATCTATAAATATTTCATAATTAAATTAAAAAGTTGATTTTAAATCAGTTGATAAATTAATATCTACATAAGAATCAATATAGTAACGGAAGACAAGTAAATATAGTAATTGAACGCAAGGTAAATATTACACAATAATATGTAGAATAATGGGAGGATATTTATATATATATATATATATATATATATATCAAGCCTCTAACTCATTTATTTAAATTTTTTAAACTCGATGCATTAGAATGGGACTAACTGTTGGAAATAGTAAATTAAATGAATAACATTCATTGAATAATTTTTTGTTCAAAATTCTATGAATTTCAGTTATATAAAATTAATGACATTCAATGAAGAGTGTATTCGAATAATTCTTTTGGAATTACGAGAGTTTGAAACGAAAGGTTTGGCATTCGAGAATTCGAGGTCTCTTCTTTATATAAAGGTTGTCGATGTATTTCAGAAATGAGGTCTCAAAAAGGTCATCGAGTCTCAAGTTTTCATTCCTTCATCCTTTTGTCGGTGATAGTGCGGATACATCATCAGTTCGTCGGAGTGGCGGCAATGTGCTTTTATTGACCATTCAACAACTGTTTTATCCCGAGAGACATACGCCTTGAGAATCTCAAAGCACCAGTGGAAAAAGCGAATTTGTCTTAAGATTGTTATAAAAAGTTTGCACCTGTATAAAGATGGTTAGCTCGAACAACCCCAATAACTATAAGTGAAGTAATAGAGAGTGAGGAGAAATAAAGTAAAAGTAGAAAGCGTCAGTCTTTATGGTATGATTTTGGCAAAGTAGAATTTTTTTAGTGATACTACGAGCATCATCGATTCGTCAGTGCGACAATGTGCTTTTGTCGACCATTCGATAACCGTTTTATCTTGGGAGACATATGCCTTGGGAATCTTAAAGCATTAGTAGAAAAGGAGAATTTGTCTTAAGAAAATTGTGAATTTCACAATAATCAGTTATTCTTTATTTTGGTTTTATTTATCCTCACTCTCTATAACTTCACTTCTGGTTATTGGGGTTGTTTGGGCTAACCATCTTTATGCAAGTACAAACTTTTTATAACACTAACAAAAAACATGTTAAATTAATTTTAAGATCAATAAGATTTTCCTAGCGTTTTAAATAAAAGCATTCTTCATGACACTCACAATTTAACAGCAAATTCGAAATAAACAAACAAATTTATATTTTCTTAAATTTAATATTTAATTAAAATTTTAAAAAATAAAATTATATTTATTTAATTTCGAAACAAAAAAAATCCAATCATATCATAATTATAATTACTTTTATTTTTATTTCTACTTTTAAATTCTAACCATATTTTAAGATTAATAAAAACTGGATGTAAAGTTAACTACGATGAGGCAAACAAGCAACAATCTGATTCCAATATTAAATTTATTAAGATTGTGTTCGGTTCAAGGAAAGTACTTGTTGGGTTTAAAATTGGTACTATCTTCGTCCCTAGTGTTTAAAAGAAGATGTCTACTTCGAAGTTCAAGTTTGATGAAAATTTAAAGGTTTAAACATGAAGTCCTATAAGATAGTCGGGACTATGTTCGGAATTGACTTGGGACTCGAATCAGTTTTGGACTCTTGGAGCCCAAGGTAATTGGAAAGAAGAAATTGAAGAGGTTAGAACTTCTCTAAATCCTATGAATAATGTTAAAGGTCAAAAAATCCACCTAGGAGATAATCTATTGGATGAAGTTGGAACACAAGTAGAACTCCACTATAAAAAGGATTACTTGATGCCCAAGTATACTAATTCTCATTGTGACAACCTCGAGTTAATCTCAGTAAAGAGGTAATGTTGAAATTCATAACTAGATAATGTGAGGCTTTGTTACATGCCAAAGTCACATGATTTGGCGCAACAAGAAGGAGCTTACCCAGTCTAAGGACTATGCCACGTGGTTTGATGCAACAAGAATCATGATTGGTAAAGGATTCTACTTGGAATAGGACTCAGTACCTGGACGTCGAATGGGAGTTAGAACTAGTGTAGGTCTCTACTCAAAAGAGGACTCCTTTGGTATCTAGAGCTTAACGGGAAATAGCATCGAGGAATAAACTATGATTTTATCGTCTTCTGAAAAGAATAATGACCCTTCAAATACGATCATCCAAACTATCAAGCTAGATTTGGAACTATTGGGTTTAAAATTGTCAATATTTTCATCTCCAATATTCTACAAGAAAATGTGTACCTCGAAGATGAAGTTTAATGAAGATTTGATGGTTTAAACATCACATACTTGGAAGTACTTGGAAGAAGTCCCGACTTAGGTCGTCTCATAGTGCAGCGACATGTCAGACTCTAAGAGTCCAAACTAAGGTTATAACTGACTTGAGACGTAAGTTAGTTCTGGAATCTTAGAGGTCAAGCTACCGAGGGAGCAAGCTATCATATTAGGATCTTATCTTCTAACAAGTGGATTAAGATAATATCAGGAAGATTTGATTCTCCAAGCTATCAAATTAGAGTTGGAACCAAATTAGGTAACTTCCCTAGAAAGGAAACTTGGGCTACACGTTTCCTTATTCCACTAGGATAGCTTAAAGGAAAGTTCAAAAAATAGAAGCTAGGATTTGGAGTCATATAAGGATAATGATCAAGCCCCATCAAGACTTCCAAGACCAAATTATAAGTGTTATAAATTCAGGGCTTTGGAAGTTCTCAACAGAGATTCTACAACAGATCTTGAAAAAGAACGAGATTCTTCAGGATGTGCTAAAGGAGTATAGAGTGCAAATACTCGATTGAGGTATTGCATGTTAAAAGTCTTTCACCTTGTGTGAAAGATGATGTTCTTGATTTTCTTCATCTTATCTATGTAATGTGGGTAATGGGTGTGCGATACTTTTAAGAAGGGAATGAAGGGAGTTCATTCTAAATTCCATTGGGAGTGATTAGGTTAAAGAATGGTCGTGGGCAAAAAGTGAGTCTCATACCACATAAGACTAATTGTAACCTTGAATCAGATTAGTGGAAATCTTTGCATCTTGGCACAACCCCGCGAACATAGGCAGTTGCCAAACCGCATAAACATATCATGTGCACTTTATTTTATTGCAAATATTTTATGCCTACCTTGCACATAAACAATCCCACATGATAGTCCGAAGTTCCAATACAAATTCTGAACTTCCAAGATCTCAAAATTAGGACTGTAGCCAAGAACGCTCACTTAAATTTGTCAATTGGGATCAAAGCATGTCACTCTTACTAAGTGAGATATGTGTTTACTCTAACGATTTGTGTGTGAGTTTGAGATGGATTTAATAAAAGAATGTGGATCTACAAGTCGTCCTCCCCTACTTGATGGGACAAACTATGGATATTGGAAAGTTCGGATGCGTGTCTTCATTAAATCTCTTGATATGAAAGCCTGGATATCAGTATTGATAGGATGGTGTCCTCCAACCAAGATAGATGACGATGGAAAAACGATGGTCAAGACTAAGTCAGAATGGACTAGTAAAGAAGAAAAATTAGCAACTAGCAATTGGATGGCTCTCAATGCTATCCAATGTGGTGTGGATTCCCAAACAGTTTAGCCTCATTGCAACTTCTGAAGCAACAAAGGAAGTTTGGGACACTTTGCAAGTAATCTCTAAAGGATGCAAGGAAGGGGAAGACCATATCAATGAACCAGTTGCACACATCACCCACTTAAAAAACACAATAGCAGGAGATCGAAAGCAAGAAGTTCCATAATAAGTCTTAATAAATGTTCAGACTCGCCTAGTCCCTGCTCCAGTTCCTCAAGATGTTAGGACTCTATGTGGCAATGATGGAAATCTCTTATGAAGAACCAGCACAGTCCTATACAATGCTATATAAAAACTGGATTGATGCAGTAAAACTTAATAAGACTCTTCAAGCCCAAATCTTGCAATTTGGCTAAAACAAAGAGGCTCTAGAGAAAGAAGTGGTTGTTCTCAAAAGGAAAATTTCCAAGAATAGTACTACACAATCTGAACTAGAACAACTCAAGAAAAGGGTAAGAATGTTGAACTCTAGAACCACGTCCTTAGATCACGTCCTTTGTTTAGGGAGAACGTCTAAAGGACGTGAAGGTCTAGGATACAAAAAGGGATTATCTGGGACTACAGTTGGTGTACGAACAAATGCACAAGCCAAACTCTCTGGTTCCAAGAATGTTGTTCGAACTAACCTAATCCTAACTAACTCTGGGATTGGCCCATCCAATTCGAACAAGAGGAGACCAAGGGGCATTTGGTGCTACTACTACAGGAAGATGGGACACATCTGGCGTTAATGCTGGCACTATAGAGCTTATCAAAATAAGTGACTGAAGGAAAACAAAAAGTGGGTGGAAAAGGCAAAAAGATTTTTGGTGTTTACCTCATTAAAGGCAGAAGCTTAACAAAGATGGTATTTTGACAGTGGGAGCTCACGACACATGACTAGAAATAAGTATCTCTTCACTAACCTCCACTCATCCAATCTAGACTTTGTGACCTTTGGGGACAGTGCCAAAGGAAGTGTTCTGGGATCAAATTCTCTGAACATTCTAGGAATGCCTAAACCGAGAGATGTTCTGCTTGTCGAAGGACTTAAAGCCAACCTGATCAGCATTGGCCAATTATGCGACCAAAATCTCTTTGTAAAATTTACAAAAGATAGGTGCATTGTCCTTGATTAGAACCGATGTCATATCATGGAAGGGAATAGGTCCTCAAACAATTGCTACCTATTAGCCAGTCCCAACACCTATATGAACACGATGCAGGATGATCGTCTCTGGAACCGAAGGTTAGGACACATTAGCCGCAACAGTCTTAAGGACATCGTCACCACAGAAGTTGTCTCAGGAATCTCTGATTTGAAGAATGTACTTGAAAGGATGTGCGGACCAAGTCAATTATGGAAACAAACCAGACCGTCGCACACAAAGTCCCAACTAGCCTCTGCGACTAGAGTGTTGGAACTGCTCCACATGGATCTAATGAGACCCATGTAACTCTAGAAAAAGGACATCTATGTAGAAGAGCCATAAATACAGTCAAGGATGAAAATTTCAATAGGAAAAGGAAAAGTATGTACAATGAAGAATGAGAAATACATGATTTAGAATATTAAAGAAAAATAATTGGTTTTTCGATAAAAATACTATATTAACCAACTTTAAGTACTACCTTAACTATTTATTTAAGATAGTACCTACAATTAGGTGAAATAGTACCTCAAAATGATTAAGGTAGTACCTCTACTTAATTTCCTAACATGTTTTAAATAATATTTAAATTCTTAAATTCTTGTGCTCTTTTCATTTATTAAAATCGATAACCTGATACATACTTTTCCAACGACCGAAAGGGGAGGAGAGGGAAGCAATTTCAAACAGTAATATTTGAAAAAAAAAAACCATGTGTACGGGAGAAAGATTGTGCTTTAGGATGAATGGCACCTTAGACCAAGAAGGATTTGAATTACAAGAGGAACTGTTCAGTATTGATCATTCAAAACTCAGTACAAAGATAACTAATATGAATCCAATCATCCATTATTTACCTGAGGAAATGTCATCAAAGCATCAAGGTTAGAAAGAGAAGCAATGTACAACCTTGTTATACTAAACCACCTTATTGCAGTAAGCACCAACCAAATGCTTTAATGCAATTTATTGATATTCTTTGATGGTACTAAGTCTATAACACACACTAAAATATAAAGGAACCACAGGTTACGCAACCATTTCAAATGAGTATTGGATATAAAGTAACTGATACAAATAGAGTTTCAAGAAAGCTCATCAAGAACGTGTTAAAAGTACAAGCAGTGCAAAACATTGGCGTTCTCATGTTAAATGGCAAAGATTCTGTACAATGACATCGAACATGTGTGAGCAAGATGAGCTTTAATTTCACCCAGCAGCAACTGGAAAATGTGTTCGGATGATTGCGCTCGATCTTCAACAAAGAATTAACAGGTATAATCCATCCTGATTTCAAGGTGTGATCCTGGCAAATCCCTAACAAAAATGAAATTATAATTAAACTTTCAATAGATTTGTGAAGGAGAAAGAGAAAAATTCTATATATGAATGTTTAAAATACTCACTAATCGTCTTCATCACTCTCATAATTTTGGCATAATGATAGTAGTCCAGTGCTTGTGCCATCACTTTTAGGCTCTTTCTCCTGTTTTTTCTCTTCTTCTAGTTTAGCTGGATTGTCACTCTTGGAAGCCACAGCTGGTTTCTTGACAACAGAGACTTTCACTAACGACGACTTAAAAATGAATTTACCATCATCATGACCGGAACTGCCTGAATTTTCTGTGAACGAGAAAACAAATAACAGGTTATTGTAAATACTTTTAAAGACTACATATAAGACCCTGAGACTTACATGACCTCAAAGAAATAGTTTATTCAAAAAATAGCAATGGCTAAACAAAATGATTAAGATTCAGTTTGCATTTTAAGAAGCATCTTACTTGCTTTTCCGAGCAAGAGTAAAGAATCGTTTGCATCAAAAAGCAACACAAGTTCTTCCAAAATGCTAACCAATTGAAATGTTGGTTAAACATTATGGTAGAAGACATGATAAGTCACTCACTTGCTCTCAATACTCCATTATTTTTTATAGGATTTATGAGGTACTATAACCAGGGAGCAGTTGTGCTTGGACCTAGGCAAAGTTAAAGGGTGTCTTTTGAAACTATCCTCAGATTATGTACTACAAATATTATTTTTGATTAAACATCTTCAATACATGCATCATTGTTAGTTTCAATATTTTTTTAGTTTTGATCATTTTCCACCCCACTAATATTTTTGTCCTAAGTGAACCAATATTTCCATAAAATCTAACCACCGATATTTCTATACTTTTCTAATTCTTGGTTGCATGGACACCTAAAAGACAGAGGTTTACTTCTAGAAAACATCAGGAAACTACAAATTTTTTTAAATTTTTTTTAAAGTAATTTAAGAGGAACATTACGATAAGAACCTTAACTAAGCAAATCCTAAAGAAGACTAGTAAGGCCAAACTTACGATAGACAAATTAGAGGGTAGAAAGCAAGCATGTGTAAGCTTTGTAATCTACTAACTTCAAATGCTTAAAAGTTCACGCGTTATGCATAAGACCTAAGGAAGAAGGATACAAAAACTAAAACTACTACAATATAGACAATAACCCTAGTTTAAAGATGGCATATATCAAGAAAAATGTCTTCATGACTTCATTAAGACATTGCAGATAAAAGTAGATCAGAGTAACCCTGCAACTAGTCAAGAGGGATCATATGAACAGGCATCACAAACCTTTTTTGTTTGGCCTTTCAAAAGTGCTGGCTTGCGTCAAGGAATCTGTTGGCTTACTAGGAAGTTCTTCAGCAACCTTCCTCCTCTGCATTGCAAACAAAATTAAAATATTATAGCATGCATAAGTCCATCAATTCAAAACTAAATTTGTGTCATAAAAACAGAGACACTGATAACTGACTATGCTCCTTTCTCAAACATAGAAACCTTTCACTTGATAAACATTAAGAGAATATACGAACAGGACTAAATCATAAAAGGGGAACATGGTTTGGCATATGGCAGGATGGTCCGGACCAACAATGAAATGCCTGAAAGTACTCAATGTATAGGAGCTTTAAGATAGAAAATGTCCAACAATATGAACATGTGACCGTACAATAAGTCTATGGGATGTCAGATCATGTATGAGGAGTGATCTTTGTCATTTTTGTGTTGAATTGAAAAAATAAGGCTTCATCGGATTGCAAAAAGAATGGGAAAGGAAAAGATATCGTGAAAATTGCTTGAGAAAGGAATTGACTTTTAGGTGATTTTTCTTTGTTTTCTCCCTATTCTTTCCAGTATTTCAGCTGAGGCTAGGTAGAGGAATAATGATATTTCTTTATTTTCTAAAATCATAAGATTAAATTTTGATGGACCCATAGTCTACCCCTTCTCTTTTTTCTTAATACTAAAAGAATACTATTCCACAGCAATGACTATTTTGAGGAATTATTATGAACTCCTTGTAGAAGCATGCCCTTAGTATTTTCATGTCAATCTGATCTGATCAATAAGCATAGATGATTGGACTTAACTTGAAACCCACATGAAAATGTTAAACACTGCAGACAATATTCAAAGTAATAATATCTGGAAAACAGCAAACCAAAAAAAAACTAAGAACTTCTTTTAAGCAGAATTAATAGTCACACCACTTGCACACTGCATACCTTAAAATTATCACTCAATGTTTCACCGTTGCTAGTTTGAATATCATCATCATCATCATCATCATCATCATCATCAAAACATTCATCACTGATCCTTCGAACTAAATTTTGAGACCCCTGCATTGGAAATTCAAGACAAACCAAACCATATCAGAAACAAACTTCCCAAATCAAAGAGAAAAAAAAGCTGTGGGAAGTAAGCCAGCAAAAGTTCAAGAATCGTATGCACAAAGACTAACATGAAATATTGATTTAATGAGAGCTTCATCCTCTTCTTCCAACTTCTTTTCCTGTCGACACATAAATTAATAATATTATTAGAATTCAATAATACAATTTAGTGGTTGGGGAAAAAGATGACCAAAAAATAAATAAAAGAATAAAAAGCTTAGCATCAGATATGTGCAGGTCTTGTGTTTGTGCAATGAAGAAGGATATTGACATATGCCATAGTACTGAAGCTCTCGAACCACGGAGATATCAACTAAGTATGTATCAACAAATAGAAAGGGTGGAAATTGGCAGCAAAAAAGGAGAACTTTTGGATAGAAACTTAAGGACACAAACAAACACATACACACCAAAGTATTTGTATATATATTTATATATATCAAAACCCATGCATATTAGATGTACACTAATAATTTGATCGTAGATGCATCAATCAATACTCAAGACCACCAAATCATAAGTGCATAAACCCTTGGCTCAGCAAAAATTTCATGCCAAAGGAATTATGAAATAAATAATAATTTCATTTTCAAACGTCTCCAAGGAAAAGAAAAGTAGTTTTGCAGTCAACACAACACATTAGATCAATAAACATAGAGTACATGTAGTCCAAATTTCTGAACTTCATTCCATAGTCCTCAAGAGGTTAAGATACAAATGTATCGAAGGGCTTCCAATTGTTGTACTTTTTTTTCCTCTCTTTTCGCCAATCACTGTAAAGATATAGAAATATTCCAAATGAAAATAAAAAGGAAGCTATTCTCAAGTGAGTGCCAGCTATTACTAGACCTACTTTTACTCTTCATGCCCAGAGAATTGATATTTGCTGGCAAACACTGCAAATCCAGCCAACATGAGATGATGTCATATACATGAGACAGTATGTACGCTTTAAACAAATCCTCACTAATAGAATCTTCATGAGCTTGAATCATGAAAAAGACTGTGTGCATGAACAATCATATCATGTTGAACATCATTCTCATTGGAAAATAAAAATCCACGACAATAAGCTACTTTCATCACATAATGGGGGGATCCAACCTGGTAAAAATGATCTTATAACTTGTTTACACGATATATCTAAAATCACGGATGTTCTTAATAGCATTTAATTTAGATGAATTAAACAAGAGAAATGTTCAAACAAAGGGACAGTAGAAAACAAAATAAAACAAACCTAAGATACTGCAGCTCACTTACAGATATGAAGAATAACAATCATGTTACTGAACAAAATTAGTTACAAAGCATCTTCTATGAAGAGGATGATTATATAGTACTGTGGTTGTAATTCAAATATCTCTAAACAGAAAGACTACAATTCCTCCAGATCATTTGTTATAGTACCGATGGCCCAACATTTTTTTTTAAATCCAATTAAAAGGAGACTGAAGGAATCTGAAAACTTAGAGCCTAGAGTGGGCCATATTGTTAGCCTTCCTGATTTAGGTTATATCCAAAGTTCAACTTCCTGAGTCCAAACCAAACATTTAAGGCTCAGCCTAGACATAGATATTTAAGGCAAGACGCACCGAAGCGCAAAAACCTTTTGGGGCCTTGAGGCACAAGGTGCATTTGAGGCACAGGCTTTTTTAAGTGAGACGCACCCTACCCAATATAAATAAAAATTATATAACTCACTACATTTTGTCTATAATCTTCATCTAATAATAAAATATAATAAAGTAAAGAACATCAAACATAAATCTATAAATTATAAACACACTCAATGTTTGCCAAACAACTAAAAATGTTACAAATTTTTTTCCAATTGTTTCATACTTTTTTTTCTATTTTTTCATTATTTTTCAAAATTTTCCCTATTTTGTACATTATTTTTCTGAATTTTTTCTATTTTTTACAAAGCTTTTTTAGAAATTTTTTTCTTTATGTTTTTAAGAATTTTCTCAAAATGTTTTTCTATTTTTTTAGAATTTTTTTTCATAACTAAAAATAGGAAAAATGAAAAAGAAAAAAAACCTCTTTGAGTCTTCTTCTTCTTTCCCCTTCAATCCAGCTTTCAAAGTGTATTTGAGGGGTTTTTGTGAGGGTTTTAGGGTGAAATGAGAGAAAGAGGTTTTTATAGGGTTTAGGCGTCGAACACCCAAAACAACATTGTTTTGGGTTAGGTCTTCATCAGGAGCCCTAGGCTACCTCTTCTCCCTTATTAACATAATAGAGATTTATTTTTTTAATTACTCTCTTTTGTTATTGGTTAGCTACAAAATATTCTAGACAAGTTGGTTAGGGTTTCCTACACATATATATTCTCCTTTTTTGTACATTCAATGACCAAGAGAGGGAAAGTGAATATCGTCCTTTCTTTTTGCTCTGTTTTTCTCTCCTCTGTTCACCGTTTGTAACATGGTATCAGAGCATTTCTTTTTCTGCTGCTTTGCCATTATCTTCTTCTAATCCTTTCTTGCAATCGCCCGTGGAGGTCAAAATAATAACAACAATCATGTTCAGCCTCCCACCCCTCCTTCCTCTTCTGATATTACCTCTTCCAAAAATAACCCAAACTCATCTCCGACGGACAGTATCCATAGCCCTTTCTTCCATCATAATGGAGATCACCTTGGTTTAGCTCTTGTACCCCATATACTCACTGGCCCTAGTTACAATACTTGGAGTCAAGCCATGAGTATGGCTCTTAATGCCAAAAATAAGCTTGATTTTGCCGATGGAACTCTTCCACAACCACCCACAGAGGATCCGACAGCCAACATTTGGTCCCACTGCAACAGTAGGGTTACATCTTGGCTTCTTAACGCCGTATCCAAGGAAATAGCTAATAGTTTTTTGTATCTAAACACCGCCCAAGCTATTTGGTCAGATCTTCACGATTGGTTCCATCAAAGTAATGCTCCACGAATTTCTCAAATCAAGCAGAACCTGAATGGCCTCACTCAAGGGTCCCTTGATGTCAACACCTATTATACCCGATTGAAAACTCTTTGGGATGAATTCAAAAATTTTTAGCCGATCCCCATCTGTCAATGTGGTGGTATGAAAGCATGGATGGATTACCAGCAGCAAGAACACATCATGCAATTTCTGATGGGCCTAAACGACTCCTATGCCGGAATCCGTGGTCAGATCTTAATGATAGATCCCTTGCCCCCTATATTAAAGGTGTTCAACCTTGTTGTTCAAGAAGAACGACAACGTTCAATCGGATCTGGATCTCCCTCTCTAGTCGATTCCTTGTCTTTCAACACTTTGTCGTCGGCTCCTCTGCTTCCGACTCCAGCAACTATCATTGTGCCTTTCTCTTCAGGTAAACTGAGACGAGAGCGTCTGATATGTTCGCATTGTGGCATTGCAGGACACACAGTGAATCGGTGTTATAGGTTACATGGCTACCCACCAGGATACAAGCCCAAGCCCAAGCCCAAGTCCGAAGGTTCACAAACCCAAATGCAGCAGACCTACCTTCAATCCACATCGCACACAACTATTGACTCTTCCAAACAACAGCAGCTCTCTCCCTCAGTTGCGATGGCCGCGGGGACACCACATGGACCTCTTTCAACTAATCAAGTGCAACAACTAATTGCCTACCTCAGTTTGCAACTTGGCACTTACGAACAAGATCCATCAAAGAATTCAACAGCTCTAGGACCCTCTATTTCTCATGTTTATGGTAACCTCTCTTTCCCCTAAATTCGTTCCATCCTTTTGTTTCTCAAGATGCCTGGATAATCGATACAGGTGCTACACACCATGTTTGCTCTAATCTTTCTCTTCCCACTCAACCATCA
The DNA here is from genome assembly GCA_016808115.1 of Tetrastigma voinierianum. Lineage (NCBI taxonomy): Eukaryota > Viridiplantae > Streptophyta > Magnoliopsida > Vitales > Vitaceae > Tetrastigma > Tetrastigma voinierianum. The sequence goes on along the minus strand of JAEQBH010001713.1, from coordinate 644,299 downwards.
CTAGCCAAACCACTGTCACTTTACCAAATGGGCACACAACCAATGTTAATCGAATTGGTACTGTAAAATTATCTGAGTCTTTGGTTCTTGACAATGCTTTATTCGTTCCACTGTTCTGTTTCAATCTTATCAGTGTCAGTGCTCTTACCTTAAGTCACCATTGTCGTGTTAATTTTCTTTCCACTTTATGTATTATACGGGACTTGACTCGAGGCTCGACGATTGGGAGGGGTAGACGCCATGCAACCTTTACTCTCTTGAATTAGGAATTCCTTCTAGTAATCTTCTGTTTTCATGTTCTGTAATGACCAAAACTGATATTTGGCACCATAGGCTTGGTCATCCTTCTCCTGTAGAACTTCAGCTTCTACATAATAAATTTCAAATTCCAGTTTCTTAGCCCCATTTATCTTCTCATTGAAAAATTTGTTACATGGCAAAGCAAAAACGTCTACCATTTGTTTCTAATAATAACTTGTCACCTAAATCTTTTGACTTGATTCACATTGACATTTGGGGTCCTTTTCATGTTTCAACACCTGCTAGACACAAATATTTCTTACAATTGTTGATGATTGTACTCGTGCTACATGGGTTTACCTCTTGTGTACTAGCTGATGTTCATGCCATTTTTCCAGATTTTTATAACTTTGTGTTCAACCAATACAACACCACTATTAAATCTGTAAGGTCTGATAATGCCCCAGAATTAGTATATATTGATTTTTTTCATTCTAAGGGCATTTTTTCTTATCATTCTTGCATTGATACACCTGAGCAACACTTTGCTGTTGAACGCAAGCATCAGCACATCCTTAATGTTGCTCGTGCTCTTCTTTTCCAATCCTCCATTCCTCTTTGTTATTGGGGCAATTGTATCTTAACAACTGTGTACTTAATCAATCGAACCCCATCTCCATTACTTTCAAACAAGACACCGTTTGAGCTTTTAAACAAGGAACCAACTTATGCTCAACTTCATGTCTTTGGCTGTTTGCAGCTTATAATAACTTCTCCACACATAATCACACAAATTCTTCCCAGCCCGAGCTTCAATATTTTTAGGTTATCCCTCTGGATACAAAGGGTACAAACTCCTTGATTTGGAAAGCAACAAAATCTACATTTCACGACATGTGTTTCATGAGTTTATTTTTCCATTTGCCAATTCTTAGCTTGCTTCTACTCAAAATGATTTTTTCTCTGACCGTGTTCTTCCTACACCTATTTCAGCTTCCTCTGATATACCAGCACCTCCAACCTCATCCTCACCTCATCTTGTTCATGTTCCCTCCCTTCAGTATCTACTACTCGGCCACAACGAGCCACCAAACCCCCTTCTTATTTATCAGATTATCATTGCTACTTAGCTACTCATTCCTCTTCAATCATTCATATCAATCCTTCCTTTTCAACATCTCATCCACTATCCATCTTCCTTAGCTATCATAGATTGTCTCTACCTTTTCTCAAGTTTGTTGTAGCCATTTCCTCACACACTGAACCCAAACTTTCTCTCAAGCTGTTCTTTCTCCAATATGGCGTGATGCAATGAATGTTGAGTTACAAGCTTTGGAAAATAATAACACTTGGTGTATCATGTCTCTTCCACAAGCAAAGCACCCTGTGGGTTGTAAATGGGTGTATAAGACCAAGTTTAAACTTGATGGCTCCATTGAAAGGTATAAAGCTCGCCTTGTGGCAAAGGGTACACACAAAAAGAAGGTATCGACTTCCTTAACACATTTTCCCCTGTTGTCAAGCTTGTTAGTGCTAAACTTTTGCTTGCTTTAGCTGCCATTTATGGTTGGTCATTAAACCAATTTGATGTTACAAATGCCTTTCTTCATGGGGATCTATGAGGAAGTTTACATGACTTTACCTACTGAATATACTTGTGGAAAGGGGGAGTCCTTGCCTTCTAATGCTGTTTGTAGACTTCACAAGTCTATTTATGGTTTAAAACAAGCGTCTTGGCAGTGGTTCCACAAGTTTTCAAGTGCATTGATTTCAAAAGGTTTCTTGCAGTCAAGTCGGATCATTCTTTGTTTACCAAGTCTCATGGTTCTATTTTCTTGGCCATCCTAGTGCATGTTGATGATATAATTGTTGCCAGTAACAATCAACAGGCTGTGGAGACACTTAAGGTTGCTCTAATTAGCAATTCAAGATGAAGGATCTAGGTCCTCTCAAGTATTTTTTGGGCTTAGAAGTTGCCAGATCAGTTGCTGGCATTTCCATTTGTCAAAGAAAACTGGAATTATTGTCCGATGCAGGCTATTTAGGATGGAAGCCATCCTCTATTCCCATGGAAACCAATCTGAAACTCTCTCAATCTGATGGCAATCTACTTGTTGACTCCACAAGCTACAGAAGACTGATAAGGAAGCTCATTTATCTCACTATTACACGGCCTGACCTCAACTATTCTGTAAATCGTCTCAGTCAGTTTTTGGCTGAACCTCGCACTTCCCATATGTGTGCAGCCATGCGCATCTTGCAATACAAAAAGACTCCAGGTCAAGGCTTATTTCTTTCTTCAAAATCAGCACTTCAGCTTAAGGTGTTTTTCAGATGCAGATTGGGGTAGATGTCCTGACACCAGACGATCAGTCACAGGGTTCTGCATTTTTCTTGGTTCCTCACTCATCTCTTGGAAATCCAAAAAACAGCAAGTGGTCTCATGCTCCTCAGTAGAACCAGAATACAAATTCCATGGCAAAATACCACCTTAATGTAGGCTGCTTGGTTTGCTCAAGGATTTGCTGGTTGCTCATCAAGACCCAGCCCTCCTTTATTGTGATAATGAAGTGCCCTGCACATTGCCGCCAATCCAGTTTATCATGAACGCACTAAGCACATTGAAATCGATTGTCATTTTGTGAGAGAAAGAATCCAAGCTGGTGTTTTGAAGACCATACATGTTTCAACTGAAAATCAGCTTGCAGATCTTTTTACCAAGGCTCTCCATCCAACTCGGCAGCAACTTCTTCTCAGCAAGATGGGAATCCATAACCTGTATTCTCCATCTTGAGGGGGAGTATTAGCATAATAGAGATTTATTTTGTTAATTACTCTCTTTTGTTATTGGTTAGCTGCAGAATATTCTAGACAAGTTGGTTAGGGTTTCCTACACATATATGTTCTCCTTTTTTGTACATTCAATGACCAAGAGAGAGAAAGTGAATATCTTCCTTTCTTTTTGCTTTGTTTTTCTCCCCTATGTTCACTGTCTGTAACATCCCCCGATGCCGCTATTCTCCCTCGACTCTTCTCCCGATCCAGCCATCTCCGACAGCCAAGCAGCCATCTCTGATGGCCAAAAAAGAAAAAAAAAAGAGAGGAGAAGGAGAAGGAGAATAGAAGAAGAAGGGCGCACCTTGAGGAGCTGCACCTAGAACAAATTTCCGGAGCCTCTCATCCCTACGCCTCACCTGAAGCGAGGCGTTTTCGGCGGGAGTGGTGGCGCCTAAGCTTGAACTATGAGCCCATAACTAAAAAACTAAATTAATTTTTCAAAATAAACAAATAAACTGTTATATTTCAAGTGTAATTATCAAGTATGGTATAGGTTACAGGCCAGTAACACAACTCATTTATATTTGGGTAAAAATTTTGATAATAATATTTGGCCTAGGTAGAAACAAGGTAATTTATTTCACGCATTTACCAAGTCCAGGTTAAATTTTCTAACAATGAAAAACCTATACATTGGTATTATATTATTGTTATGATAAGTGACAAAAATCTTAAGAGGAATGAAAGAATCACAAAGGAAAAAGAGCATTAGTTCTTTGAGGCCATTACAGAATTTATGAAATGCAAATTCCAGCCATGACACCCATCAGGATTTGGTGTCCAGCGTTTCCCAACTAGTATTTGCATTCCAGGGCATAAATGAACTTGAAGAAATAGCACATCATTCCAGGGCATAAATAAACTGAAACAAATAGCACAACCACCATACCTTATCCTCAGCTGTGCGCTGCAAAGCCGCCAGCATTTCATCAACAGACACAGTTGCATGTCTTGACTGAAAAGCACAAAAAAACTAGTTTTAACATTGATAGTGCAAATAATCGATTTACATTTCAAAGGGTAACGAGTAAATAATGATAGAATAAAAAAACTTCCAGCCATAAGAAGTAGGCACTAAGTATCCATGAGAATGAAAAAATTTAAACCACTAATTTTCCTAAAAGTTCAAGCTTTTACAGTTTCAGTCCATAGTGTACATCACGCACTCCAACACACCCTCCTTCATGTGCAAAACCATACCCATAAATGGAAAGACACAGGCAAGCACATGACTTAAACCCAACAAGGCTTTGATATCATGTAAACAAGCAATTTTCCTAAATGCTAAGTTTGTAAAATTTAGGTTCATAATATATATCTTACTATAACAGCCTCCCTCACAAGGAGAGGGACATAGGCAAACAGCCACAATTAGCCCATTTTGGGCTTACACAATAAATCAAGGAAATAAATATTATGTGCTCCAAGAAAAAGCAATGAAAAATTGTAGCCAAAGCCTAGATGGAATAAATCTTAAGCTTTCCAATTGGAAAAATGAAAATATATCCTAATCGTCAATATAAAGTGCACCAGAGTACACAAGATGTATGGAGATAGAACCAATCAGGCAAGCAAAAAGATAGATAACAAAAAAGCATGGCTGGACTAAAAATCTTAATTGCATCATACTTTTATCCAATATCCCAGTAACAACTACCCACAAGTGTCCCTCGCAGAAATATCATAAATAGCCTAGTAATATGTTTTGAGCCGTAAAAGGTCATTATGTTTGTGGGCAAAATGTCTTGTCATCTTGTTAAAGAATACAAAATTAAGCAAGGACAAACCTTCATGGACTTCATTTCATCCAATGCAGCAAGGATGTCCATCTCTCTTTTTGAATCCAATGTTCTGTTCTCCAAAGATTTCATGGCATCACCCATTTCTTCAGCATCCCTTTTCTGTTTCTGATTCTCTGCTTCCTGGTGCAAGGAACAATATATTTATTAATATAAGTCTTAAAAAATTTAAAAATAATATCTAATAACACATAAACTTGGATTTCCACCTCATCCTCTGCTCGCCAGGGTTCAAAATTTCGCATTGCACCAGACTCAACAACATAATCTGAATTTTGTGGGTCTGTCTTCATTGTAAGCTCAGCAGAGCATCGAGTGCATTTGAAGTAAAACCTGAAGATTTGGATCCCCAAATACGTCTGCAAATGATTAAACATTAAAGATTCAGTTCAGTGAACATCAATATTTTTTTATAGAACAAATATTCCAGTGCCTTTATGAAAAGCAGTAAATATGCATTCTAGAGATAACAGAACCAAGGAGAGTGAAAAAATATTAATCAAGTGATCAAAATCTAACATTCTAATGATAAATTCCAACTTTGGTATCAATATAATTACATGAAAATCTTAGAAGCTTCAAGCTTCTATCTTCAAGCTGGGAAATTAGAACATTTAAGTTTAACATTTGATGCCCACACAAAATAAAATCACTGTACTTAATGTTGGAATGGATACTTATTTATTTATTTATTTTGATAGGTAGAATGGATATTATTTTTTCTACATTTCCAATGAAGAAAAAACCACAATGTTTCTAAGCTCTCTCTAGTAAAAGTAATACTAAATTAATCTAACTGATTCTTCTCTAGATAAGCTCCCAAGCATGACATAATACGTAAAAACTTTTAATTAATTTTAAAAAATAAAAATAAGAAAAAGAAAACATAAGGAATGCCACTTCGGCTATGGGAGAGGCACTAGGTGAACTTACTCAAAAAAAGGTGTCAAGTTTGGTAGAAGACCGAAGGAATTTTTCAAAAAAAAAATCGTTTTTTATGCTTTGAAAAAATTACTGGCACTTTGACAAAAGACAAAAATTAAAAATTGACATTAATTTCTAAAAGCATTGCCAGAGAAAAATAAAAAGATAATCCCATATGCAACATATTCTCCACTTCCATTCCACTTGTACCCCAAGAATAGCAAACCAAACAACAAATTAAAATTCCTTCCTTCTTTTCACCCTTACTAGTACCTCCAGCCCTAATACAATAGGAGTTCCAAATGAAGGGTAAAGGAAAATAAAGAACAAGTGAGCTTGATAACCATCTCCAATTTTATTCTCATATTCATTACATTTTCTTCAAATTTTTTAAGAAAAACCAAATGACATTCCCCTTTCACCAACATTGCCAACAACAATAGATTCCAAGATTAATAGAAATAAAAATCTAAAAAGGAAACAAAGAGAGAAATTAAGGAGAGCAAAGCAAGTTACCTCGCCAATGACATCTTCTTTGCGAGAATTGAACTTGGTGCCTTTATAGATGTAGGTACCACAAGTGTTGCAACGAATACTCATAGGAAGCATCATTCGCACCTTGATTTGTTGGTTCTTTGGCCTTCGTATTCTTGGTAGCTTTGAAGGATCAAAATCCGGAGGATAGTACTTGTTCAATACCTTCCTCTCTCCCATCTTCTTCCCCTTTCTTCTGTTTCTTTAATCTTAAATCCAACAAACACAAAACACAAGGAATTAATACTCTTTTCCTCATAAAAGTAAAGAAAAAATACTAAGACTAAACCCAAAATATTGGAAATCATATTAGACAAATGTAGATGTAATAGAAGCACAATCCACAAAAATAAACTTAGTTGAGTTTGCGACTCAAGAAACTTTTCTTCCCTGAGTTCAACTTTTTTACAAAAAAAAGGGAAAACAGTTCTCAATCTTCTGGACAAAAAGCAATCTAGGTAGTAGGAGTGAATCAAATACAACCCTATCACAAATTGGGTGAACCTTAATCCAAAAGCATGAGAAGTAGAATAAATAACTCATCTATAGCTCCAAGAGAGACATAAAGCTCACATCCCATAACACCAACATCCCCCCCACAGCACAACTAGCGTCAAGAACATAAAAAATAAAACCATATCTATGCTTCAAACCACTCCCCTAGGAATCAATTCCATTTTAGCTTCTTTGTCTTGTACGTTACAAATATGCTTGATGATATCCCCTTTGTCAGAGTATTGTCTCAACAAAACAAATCATATCAGTTCTTGGGCATGTATTATTTGAGCTTTGCAAGAAAGGTTTGATCGGTTTCCTCCTCATTTCATCAAATACCTCTCACATTCTAAGACAAACATTCTGACCTTCATCTATCAACCTTAAACACACCCTCTTGTCAGATGATTCTTTTATTCACCTTATACTGACATTAGCTAAATCATCCAATGGCAGCCCTTTTTAATATATGTATCTTTTTATCTAGCCAAACCAAAAAATAAAATAAAACGTTTTCTCAATCTTCCTTTACAGATGAACCCTTTTTTTTTGAGGTTAAACGAACCCCTCATCTTTCCAGACCCATTAAATGTTTCCTATCTCCATCAACCTTCTATACCCATAAATAATTCTATCATCTATTTTTCAGAACACTTGCAGGATTGCTGAACCTTCCTACTCTCTTCTTTGGTACCCATTCTACAGTCTCAAACCAATTCAACTACACAGATCCACTCTACCCGTCCCTGAACTCAATCAAAACTATTTCAATTTATTTATACCTCCTTCCCGTTACCCAGACTCAACCCCAATTCCAAGACCATCCGTTCCAACTCAGCCCAGCAGACCCTAATCATTCCTAACACCCCTGAGGTTGCAAAAGGCCCTTAAGAATTAACAAAAAAAAAAAAACATCTATCATGAAAATTGATCGATTCAGAAATTACTTCACATCTAACAAAAAAAAAAATCAAAACTCACTTACATGGTTCAAAATCTCTGCCGAGGCGGACTCTGCTATATCCGGTACCGGAGCGATACTACAGTGGGAGAACGAGAGAGGGGACAAAAAGATTGGAGAGAGAGTGGATTCGGACTCTGAAGTAGAAAGGGAGGGAGAGACGGAGTCGTCTCAGGAGAGATGGAGGGAGAGAGTTAAGTTTTATATATATATATATATATATATATATATATATATATATATATATATATTTTTTTTTTTTTTTTTTTAATCCCTATTAATTTTTTACCTTATTTTTAACAAAAATACCCCAATTTTTTCTTGTAAAAATAATTCAGCCTTTCTTCCCTTCTCTTTTTATGTTCATGTGGATTAAAAATGACATTATTCAATATTTTCTATGTATATTAAAAATCGATGTTTTCCTTTGTCTTTAATAATTCTCTTTTTTATGTATTTCAAATTCTTACTTAATTAAAAAAATAATCTTTATTTTTCAAAGTAATAATTTATTTATTATTTTTTTCTTTAATGGATTTTAATTTTGATATAATATGTAATTAACGTATTAAAATTAATTAGTTTTTAATATAAGAAAAAATTCATTTATAATATTAATAATTTAATGAATAAATAGTTAATTTAAGTATATATAATTAATAAATAAAAAATAAAATTGAAAATTGTTACTTTCTAAATAAAAATAATTGGAATACAAAAATAAAAAGTTACAAAAAATTTTAATTAGTTTGGAATATAATTGGATAATTATTTCCCCTAACAGATGTTTTCCTAAATCTCCCAATTTTGTTCTTTTTTTTCAAAATAATTATTCTTTCTTTTCTATTCCAAACATTTACTTAATTTTTAAAAATAAAATTTATTATTTCAAAGTAAAAATTAATTTTTTATTTTTTTTATTTTTTTATTTTTATAATATGTAATAGATGTATTAAAATGAATTAGTTTTTAATATTAAATTATATTCGCTTGTAATAATTAATTATGAGAAAATAAAAATAAAAATAACACTACTCACATATGTTGAAATTTAAATTTTTTAAGTTATTTAAAATAATATAAAAAATATTAACTCACTTTTAATTTATTCAACTAATATTAGTATAATAATTTCATAAAAGTGTTTAATTTGAAAAGTAATATATCAATAAGTCTAGCTCAATTGGTTTAATGCCTTAAGTCAAGAGAGGAACAAGGGTTTGAAACTTTTTGAGAGCATATTATTAGTATATTACAATACTATAATTACAAGTGAATAGTTGCCAAAAAAATTGAAAAGTAAAATTTAATTTTGATAATACAATTTCCAAAATCTAAGCCCACGCATTTTTTATATTATTTTGATAAAAATACTTTTTTTGTTTTTTGTAAAATTAACCACTTTTTTCAAGAAATACGTGTAAATACTTCAAATAGACAAAGACATTTCGTTCTAAAATCAGTAAAATGGGTAATTGTTAAAAAAATATATATATATATATATATATATATATATGAGAAGTTAAATTTGTAAATTTTGGAATATTTGAGGTTTTTTAACTAAATATTTCTATTAAAATAATAAATAGTTTTACGGAGAAATTATGCTAATGTGGGAAAGGATTGAGAAATAGAGCACCTTTTTATGGCCCATTATTAAAACACTATTTTCTTCCCTTATATCTCTATGTTAATGTACATTTCTAAACCGATTTTTTTTTAATTTTTCACTAATTTTTTTCTATTCCAAATTCCTTCTTAATTAAAAAAAAATCAACTTTCCTCTCAAAGTAATAATTTATTTATTAATTATTTTTATTCTCTTTGATAGATTTTAATTTTAACATAATATATTAATATGTAATTAATGTATTAAAATATATTATTTTTTAATATACAAACTATTATTTTATAATATTAATAATTTAATGAATAAAAAGTTAATTTAAGTATATATAATTAATAAAAATGAAAAATAAAGAGCACCCCACATGTATTATGAACTGAGTTTTGTAATTATTTTGAAATAGAATTGGAGAATTATTTCCCCTAAAACATGTTTTCCTAATTCTATCCGATTTTCTTTTTTTCTAAATAATTATTCTTTCTTTTCTATTCCAAACATTTACTTAATTTAAAAAATAAAATTTATTATTTCAAGTAAAAATTAATTGATTTATTAATTTTATTTTCTTTAATAGTTTTAATTTTAATCATATGTAATTGATGTATTAAAATGAACTAGTTTCTAATATAAAATATATTCGCTTGTAATAATTAATTATGACTAAATAAATAATTCAAGTATAGATAATATTAGACATAAATAATAAAAATAAAAGTAACACTACCCACATATGTTGAAATTTAAAATTTTAAAAGTTTTTAAAATAAAAATCCAAAAAAGCAATATAAAAAATACCAACTCACTTTTAATTCATTCAACTAATATTAGTATAATAATTTCATAAAAGTATTTAATTTGAAAAGTAATATTTAAAAGTAAGTAAACTTAACAAATTTAAAAGTGTCATTAATAAAATTTTCAATATAAATTTACAATCGTTGTCTTGATAATTAAAAATAAAAAGAATCAATACTTGTAATTAAATAATTTATCATTGTTAACTTCTTTATGAAATATTTGAAATATAAGCTGAGAATTATAGTACTCATAGCAAATATGTTTTTTATTTTTAGTCACTAAAGTTGTTGCTTTTAATTATAAATAATGTTATTGTATTCTATTGTACTTTTAATCACTAATATTATCAATTTTAAATAAAAACAAGCTCATCATGTCTAGTTCAAATGATAGAGCTAGTGTTCACCGTTTCAAATGGGTGTAGGGCATAAAAAGGGGGTAAATGTTCGAGTCTCAATAAAGACAGTTTACTATCTTGAAACTTAAATGTATTAAAATAAATAAATAATGTTATCATGTCTAGTAGCATGTTTGATGTGGATATTGAGAGGGTGATTGAGTGTTTTTTTAAGGAGAATTTATTAATTGAACTAAAGCCCAAGCAAACACATCATGTTTAAATCGGTGTGGTAGAGCGCTCAACTTTTCAAACAGGCCAGGCATACGGAGGGGAGGGGTCTAGAGTTCAAGTCTCATGTGGATAATTTACCATATTATAACTAAAGTGTTTAGCTATAAAAAGTTAAAAAAAAATTAAAGTCCAAGCAAAGTTGTTAGTGCCAAAAGATTAATGGAGAAAGTCATAATATTTCATTGTATTGTGAGTTTATATGTATACACGTACAAGAGATGTGTAGAAGGAAAGGAAAAATATAGTTCCTAGAATCATATTCTATCTTTATAAATATACAAAGGAATTATGGTAAAATATAGAGGAATAATGGAAGATGATTGTTGTCAAGGATTCATTTTCATATCAAGGTTTGATATCCTTATCATGCCCCTGCTAGGTTAAGGGTCCAGGATAGACTCCAAGCTTGGATCGATGCTCAATGAAGTGCTTACAATGTAGTGGCTTGGTTAACGAGTCAACAAGTTGATTAGCAGAGGACACATGGATGCGGAGTGATTATTTGATTACTTAGTCACAAACAAAATGATAATCAATGATGATGTGCTTCATACAAGAGTGAAAGATTGGGTTTGCACACAAGTATGTTAAGGAGGGAAATGGAGAGTTTCTTGAAGACATACTGGATTCAATTGAGTTATGCAGTTGTAGAGACAATAGCCCGACGTATTCAACCTCAATGGTGGAGCGAGCAATAGTGTTTTGCTTTTTCATACTCCAAGTGAAAGGGTTGGAACCCAGAAAGACTATGCAAGCCGAGGTAGAGGCACGGGTATCAAGGTCACCAGCCTACCCTACATCTGAATATGCATGTAATGAGATCGGAGATTGCCTTTTGAGAAGAATGTCATAGTTGGAAGTCCCATTGAGATATTGAAGTACTAGCTTCATGCCTTTCCAATGAGTAATGGTAAGACAGTGCATGAATTGAGAGAGTTTGTTTACGGCATAACAAACATCAGGTTTGGTTAAGGTCAAATATTGTAAAGCACCAACAATCTATCGAAAGAGTCCAGCATTAGAAGAGGGGTAGCCATCATTGTTATGTAAAGAGTTAGTAGTTGAGAGTGGGGTAGCTATAGTCTTGGAGTCAAGCATATGGGTTTAATGAGTAAATTCTTGATGTATTTTTGTTGACAAAGGAATAGACCATCGATAGTGGTGATAGCCTCAATGCCCAAAAAATAATGAAGAGGTCCAAGATCCTTAAGTGAAAATTGGGTGACAAGACACTTGATTGATAAGTTTTGATGATGAGCTTGTAATGATGATGAGCATGTAATGATGATAAGCCAGGAGATAGAGTGTAGCATCATCCCGAGTGAGAGTGAATAGAGATGTGTCGGACTTTGAATTGAGGAAGCCTTTCTATAAGAGAAAATTTTGGAGTTCAATGTACCAAGCATGGGGGGCTTGTTGGAGCCCATAGATGACCTTCCTTAGTTTGCATACATGAGTTGGACAAGCAGCATTAACAAATCTAGGAGGTTAGGTCATGTATACATCTTTGTCTAAGGTGCCTTGAAGAAAAGCATTCTTGACATCCAATTGGCAAAGAGGCCATCCAAAGTACACTGCCAAGGTGATTATGATACGTATAGTAGTTGGTTTGATTACTAGGCTGAGGGTGGAGTGAAAGTCAATACTTGGTCGTTGTTGGAAACTTGGAATCCCTTGGCAACTAACCGGGTTTTGTAGCCCTTAATAGTCATGTTAGCTTTCCTCTTTATCATGAAAATCCACTTACAATCAAGGATCAAATACGAGAAACACATATATTTGGATTTGATTTTATTAATATATCTAAAATATCACCTGATATTTTTACATAACAGAGCAAAAATATATATAATATTTTGAAATTGATAAAAAAATACTTGAAAAATTATAAAATGACATAAATAAACAAAAATACACTTATTAAACCTAATATTCATAATAATTTATATATAGATTATATTGCAATAGTCTTTAAATAAAAGTTTTGGTTTCTATTTTTTTACATCATGGTTTCTATTTTTAGATCTACTTAAATTAATGTTTTTTTACTAAATAAAATAGATATTTAATTTTTTGTTCTAACTAAAAATAATTCATTGATATCAACAATTAGAGTTAAAGGTAATATTATTAAGTTAAACCAAAATGATAAATATCATATAAAATAAAAAATTTAATCCAAATAGGGTTTAATAATAGCTTTTTTATTGTAATGTTCTCGTATTTTAAATTACTAAGAATTTAGATTTTTTATAATGTTAAGAAAAATTACGGCTTTCTCAATTTATTTTTAAACAATTCTAGGTTTTAAACATGAATTGATAAATTGAAATAATATAAAATTAATAACCTAATTTTGTAAGATTATTTGGGCCTTAGGGGGTTTTTTCGGCCCATAATCTTCCTTTTAGAAGATTATATATAAACCATCCATCTTTCATAAACATCATCTCCACCATTGATTTCTCTAAAACCCTACAAGTCCCAAAATCTCTTTGGAACCTCATTTCTCAAAAAGTTGGGCTGTGAGAAGTCTCCCCTCTCGTCTTTTTCCCATTTGATTTTTTTCTTCTTTCTTCTCTTCTATTTCTGCAGTCGTGCTTCTCCTCTTCCATTTTTATTCTTCCTTTCATTCCTCTCCCATCTTCTTTCTCATTTTCATTTTTCTCTCTCTTATTTTCCGAATTTTTCAAAACAGTGGGGCATTAGATCTTTGGTAAAAAAAAAAAAAAAACAGTCAACAACACAACCCAACATAATCGATTTTTAAAAAATCGACAAAAAATCGATGATATGTTGGTGATATCGCCGATTTATTTAACAATTTTTTCGACAACATTCTCCTTCACGCGCGAGTGTTGAGGACGTTCGATATTTCGATGATATATCGATATTTTCCGATATATAGTTGAAATATTGGTGATATTATCGATATTTCTTCAATTTTTCTTCAATCAACTTTTGCTTGCCTATATCGTATCGGTAGCCTTCAATATCCAATATATCGTTGATATATTGGTTGATATGTTGGATATTTTCGTCGTTGCTTACAACCAACAATATTTTGTATAGGGTAAGATAGTACAAGGTCCTAAGTATGGTTTCAGGTGAGGGCATCATATTTAGTTTGTATAATGGCTTGCTAGAGTGGGTGTTTGAGAGCTTGACGATGGGTGGTGGGTTCCATGAAATCAAGGGTGGAGATATGTGTTACATTGTAAAGGTGTGAATCATGGAATTTGGGGTTAGGTTTATGAATGTTGTTTCGAGCTCGTGTGATCATGGGGTGTTGTTTGACGGGGTGGGTGTTTTGGGTGTAATACCCGGTACTGACAAAATAAGCAAATATGACTATCATAATATTTTTATTCTATTTTATCTTACCTAAATATGTTTAGTAGAGGCTTAAATTGGGTTAGAGGCTTAAATTGGGTTAAGGCATCTTGTGCTTTATTATGTTTTAATCTTATATTAATATTAGTTACAACTAATGGTTGGCTTAAACATTTGAAATTAGCATTTTGGGAAATAATTACGCTAAGAGAACCTAAGGGACTAAGAAAAATTCAAAACTACAAATAAATAGCAAAGCAGGCGACTAATGAAGAAAAGTGGCGAAGGGTGTGTTAGTGGCGCTTTGGCATGCCACCATGTTTGTTTCTGCTATGCTAGTACTCATCTTTACACTAGGTAAAGTATTTAAAGGTTGATAGTGCTCTTCTAAAGCCATTCTGGCTACGATTTAGGCTTATGGAGCAAGTTTAGAGAAAGAGAGTTAGGGCTTCATGTGAAGAACAAAATGTTAGTAATTTTTGTTCATTCTAGATTTCTAAGGAGTTATTAATGGTAGATTTTGTGTTTAAAATGATTTAGTTAGTATTAATGTTCATTCTTAGCCCTTTTCCATATCAAATTTGGAAGTTTAGAGAGAGAAAGTGAAGATTTTTGTGAGGAAGAAGAAAAAGTAGTGGTTTTTTTGCTAGTTTGGGTTTCTAATGAGTTGGTGATGGATGTTAATGGTAAATTTAGTTTATAAACTGAGTTAATTAGTGTTAATCACATTTTTATGTATTTAGAATTTTAAGTTAATTAGGTTTGCAAGTAATTGGAGTTAAGTTCTTTATAAAGAAGGTTTTGTTGCTTGTAATATAATGCTTTAGTTGAAAGAAATATATGATGAATTAAGTTTGGGTACACTCTTAATTGCGAATAGATGGAGATTAAGGGAAAATAATAACTTAAAATTGTTTTGAAAAATAGTAGGTAAGGTTAGAAAATTTGGAGTTTTAAACTAACAATATTAAATTGATAATATGAGCTAAAAAGGAAATGTCGTAACCTGAATTACATTCTTTTATTTCAGTTCCTTGTAATTAATAAATGTTATCTATGTAGAAGAATTTCAAAGGAGACTTCGGTGAAAGGTATGGAATTTTATACCATTCTATTGTTTATCTTTGGTGGCTTTCATTAAATATATATTGCAATTTTAATAATTGGTATGGATTTATGAAGCATTTTATTTTATTGGGATACCTATGGTGAGCATGGTGGTTTGTTTTGAAACAGGTATTTTGAAGTGGAGCTACATTGATTTGAGAATTATGGTTTTTGTGTGGTGGACATGGTTATGGTTTGATAACGCATCAAGGATGATTTGAGTAGTGACAAATATTATTCGTAGATTATACGGATACCTGAAGATATGTTGATAAGCATCAGGTTACCTCCCACATTTGTGTACCATGGGTCCTTGGATGAAAATCCCTAAATCCTCGAGGAAGACACCTAGATAAAGGTGTATGGGGTTGGTCATGTCCTTGAGTGATAGTCCCTAAAGACACAGGGTTGGTCTTACCCTTAGGTTGTAGTCCCTAAAGACACAGGATTTGTTTTATCCTTGAGTATAAGTCCCAAAAGACACAAGATAAGATCTAGTTCTCAGGTGATAAATTCCATAATAAATATTATTTTGCGGGTTGACCTCATCAAGCACGGATGATGATGTATATTCTGGGTGATAAGGCTGTCGCTATTTTGTGGAAGAGAATGGTAAAAGCTATTGATCACGTGAAGAGAATGAATGAGATGAAAAGAGAAAGACATTGCAACCATGTGCTTTATATTATTTGATATTATTTCATACTTTGATCATGGTTACAAATGTTTATCATACATATTGTTATATGTTTAATTGAAGCATTAAGGATGTGCATAGAATGATTATAAAGTTTTCTACTGAGTTGTAAACTCACCCTATTTTTCCTTCACCCTTAGATGCAAGTAAGAGGACTTTTATTGGAACCAGTGATTGAGCTTTGCATGGATTGGTGTTTAGATGCGCTTTACTGTATGAGATTTTTGAGGCTTTGGCCTTTGTAAATTCACCTTTTTATTAAGAAACAATGTAATATATGTCACTTTTGTACACTTGTTAGTATGGGTTATCCTTAGATAACTAAGATATTTAGAATGTGTAAAGTGTGTGAAAGAACAAAGACATGTTGTTTTCACAAGCATTGAAGTACCTTTTTGTATAATTAATGTTATGAGGTTTATTAATGGATGTATCTTGTTTATAATAGGTTTTCTATTACGATCGTATATTGTATAAATGTACTTAAAGCTCAACCATCTTTTTATCTCCATATATCGAGATTTATTTAAAAAAGAAATTATGGGTTTGATATCGTATCAAGGGTAAGCACCAGGTAATCTAGAAATTGTTCAGAGGTGTGGTTATCAAAGTATGGGGGAAGGTGTCAGAGGAGAGGGAAGACATGTAGGTAGGTAGATGTGTTAAGGAATCGCACCCAATCCAACCACGTAGATATTGGTCCGTCTTCGGCTCAAGGGGCCCTCACAACTTTAAAATGCGTCTACTAGGCCGAGAGGAACCCGTATTTATATACAAGGCTACTAAGCCCCCATCCGACATGTGGGATATGACAAACACTCCCCGCTGCAGACACAATAACGCCCTTATCGCGGTCCCATGGGATTACAGGCCAAACTAATGCACTTCACATTCCTGGCTCGGATCACTCTCCACTATTTCCACCCACCACCCAACCCAACCATAGATATTTGGCCGTCGCCTAAGTAAGGGGCCCCCTCTCTACTGGGCTTAAACGCCGTCTTCACTAGGTTGAGAAGGAGCTTGTAATTTTATACAGAAGTTTCTCCCTATCCGCATGTGATGTGATGTAAGGATTAATGACCGTGGTCTTAAGTGGTGTCGAATAACTAAGATGTGAGATTGATGCATCAAAGGTGAAGAGGGTGGCTATGTCCATCTCCATGTTCTCTCAGACGGGCAAAATAATGTCAGGGTCAGGAGATATATCTTAAGGGTGATGCCAAGCCCAGAGGTAAGCTGAGGGATGAAGGTGGGTGTGTCAATCTGACGGTGGTAGCGATAGGGAAGAAATTGATGTAAAGGGGATTTGCCCAAAATTCCTAAACTGTCATTAGGTCATGGCGCTAAAGGACTTGATGAATTACACCAATCTGTGATGATATGAGTATTAAGTGTAAACTGCAAGCCTAATTGCTTTGAGTAAGGAAACTCATCTTCCACAAATGTGACATGTCAAGAAACAAAGAACCTAGATGTCGAGTAGGTTTAGCAAAATATAGTGTCAGAAGGTGTATCGAGTATCCAAGGAAAATATAAGCCTAGATTCAGTTCCAATTTTATGTTCTGTGTATGGTTTAAGCCAAGGATAACAGAGGTAGCCAAATGTGTAAACATCATTTAGATAAGTGAAAATAGTTTTCAAATGGAGATCTATTTCAAAATTGATCGTAAACTAATTGATAAGGTGGGTGGCAATTTGGAAGGCATTTGGCCAAAAAAAATGAGTGGAAGGGATGCTTATGAGGCGGTAAGACTTGTTTCAACTATATGAAGCAAGATAACGTCAGCTTCATGTCATGTATGGTTTAAGCTCAGGATATAGCAGAGGCATCCATATGTGTGTAGTTTAGTGTAATTTGGACAAGTGGAGAATAGTTTTTCAAATGGAGGACTGTATTTTAAATTAGGGTGGGCAACCGAACATAAGGTAAAAAGGCCAAAGACATTCGGGCCAAAAAGAGTGTGGATGCTGACTTGAGAAAGGTAAGACTTGTTTCAACTATATGACGGTGAAGACATTCAGCAGAACCAACTATTTATGGAGTATATGGTGAAGAGAGCAAATATTGGATACCCAAGCTCGTCAGAGAGTGTCATGGTGAGCCTATGGTACCTTTAAAGGCAACTCATCCTGGTAGCATGCAGAATAATTCAAATCAAAGAAAGATGCACCTAAAATTTAAATTTGGTAAACACTATAGGAACCTCCGTCTTTCTCTTGAGTAGGTAAAACCATATGTATTTTGTAAAATGATCAATAAACACCACATAATAACGTGATTGATCAAACCCTTATATAGGTGCTGGACCCCAAACATCTATATAAATTAATTCAAGAGATCTAGTGCTTGATAATGAGTTGACACCAAATGGAAGCAGATGACTTTTATTACATAGACAGGAGTTGCAAATATAAACTCATTTCTGACTTTCTTTGACACTTGCAACAGACTGACTGATAAGACTTTTCGAAAGAGTAGAAGGGGTGACCTAAGCTTAGCCTATACTAGTGGTTGAGAGAGAGGCTGCAGGGTGGTGTAGGCTCGAGGAGGGGTAGATGTATTTGAGGCTCCAGCACCTCTGGGATCTTAATCTTTGACAAGCAATGCCTGCTAAGGTCCTTTCACACAAAAAAAAAACATTTGTGTAAAATTCAACAGATGTATTATTTTGTAAAAATTATAACTAAATGGGGCCTTTATATGGGCGTGGAGCACAAACATTGTTTAGTTGGAAGTTAGATCTACAAGATGAGATCAGAGAGTACTACAGAGTTAATTTGAGTAGTCGAATACTCTGTTGCCTCTATCAGATAATTCCATCATTACCTCCATAGTTGAAATGGATTGCTAGGTTTTATAGGTCAAAGGTGATGTGGTGTGATACACCTGAGTCCAAAATCCAATTGTTGTTTGACTCACTAGTTGTGTAATGAGCCTATGGAGATGATCCAACATTATTGGATCAACACCGCTCAGCCAGGTACGTCCAATTTTATCACACACGCTGGCAAACACTATTGTTGGTTGCATTATGGTCGCGGCGGTAAAGAGCCATTGTTGATTATCATTTCGCGCTCGCTTCGCACTACCTTAGGTCGAGACCAAGATCGACTATTGCTCGGAGCCATGAAAATGGTTTTATTGATTTGAGTTTGAATTTCTCCGAGTAAAACCAGGGTTGTTTTTGTTGATGCCGAAATTGTTTCATTCCTTAGCCATCAAGTTTGTATTTCGCACATACTGGGTCAGAAATTCATCAGTTGTCCTTTGCGGATTTTCTTCCACCTTCCACAGCTACATCCTTCAGCGCGATACGAGCTCTCATGAAGCTCTGAAGAGATGGATCTGAGACAGCGACACCGTGACACTTCTTAAAGTCGGAACGACCCCAAGCACATGATGGAATAGTTCATCTTCGCGCTAAAGATGTCCCACAAGACTGTTATATCAAGTTATAAATCGCTGAGGATTGTAGATATATTCCTTTGAGACATTTCTACTCTTCTTCTTGTTGGTCTTTGTGAAAATGTCCCTAAGGGCGAGGTATCATGTTTTGGATATGTTAACATAGGTTTCATGGAGTTTGGCCCATGCTTATGCGGCAAACATGGATGGCAGTATGATTGCGTGGCGAATGAAAGCATCTTGATGTTGCCACTTACAATGATCTAGATTGATGAGAGTATTTTCTCCATCTTTAATGATTTTTGGTGGGCATGGGAATGATCCACCTAGATATCCATCTAGTTAAGTATCCCAACATCAACGCTTTTAAACCCAAGCTTCCATATCAAGAAGGCTGGTCGGGAGGAGATTCAAAGGTATAAGGGTCAGGAATACCAGGGTGATCAGGTCACCAACAAAGAGGCTACAATCGCTAGGGGGTTTGTAGTTTGGTGAAAGATTCAACATCAAACATCAGGTATGAGGGGTTATAGGGAGAGCTCTGTAAAGGAGATCACAAGGAAATAGAAGATCCAAAAGGACAAGAAGGACGAGGATCATGAGTGGGAAGATTGGTCTATTTAGAGAGAAGGCTCTGATACCATATTAATGCCAAAAGATAGATGGAGAAAGTCGTAATATTCATTATATTGTGAGTGTATATGTATAAACGTACAAGAGATGTGCATAAAGAAATGAAAAATACAGTTCCTGGAATCATGTTCTATCTCTATAAATATACAAATGAATTATGGTAAAATTCAGAGGAATAATGGAAGATGATTATTGTCAAGGATTTGTTTCCACATCAGGGTTTGATATCTTTATCAAAAGTGCATCAATTATAAAAGGCGTGCTAAGAACTCCAGCAGACTTCTATAATATACTCGAATCAACCGCCTTTCAAGCAAACAATAAGCTTGACTTGATTTGATGATTTGTTTTAGATTGAAATATTTTATTTGAAAAAAATTACAAGCAAAATTAGTTTAATTATCGCCTATGAAAGCGCCGCGAAATACGTAGAGCCAAACGCCTCGCCTCCGCTGATATAGCGACATTTGATGTGGTTTCACCGCTACTCGTCAGGATGCGTGATTTACCATCTTCTAATCTCACGCCGCCGACGCCAAACACACTACTTTGGCATTACATTTGACTGGAAACAACCGCCATTTTTTCCAAACACTATTTCCCTGATCTGAAAACTCCAGCAACCTTCGAGATTTAATAGAAACTTGCTACTTAAAAAAGATTATCCCTCACTGAGAGACACCACTTCAAATACTTCTACAATCCAATGCGAAACTATGTTAAAGCAGGGTTTCACCATAATATATGAAAAAAAACAAACCTTTTTTTTTCTATGTTTCTAAACTATATCCAAATCGAAGAAAACCCGGATAAAAAATAGAACTTAAAAAATACTAACCCTAATTCACAAAATTCAATATGAACATTAATTTGTTAAAAAATTAAATTAAATAAAATAATTATAAATGTACGCTTGAAAAAGAAGATCTAAGGGTCACGTTTAAACTAAGCCTTAGGCCTCGTAGTCAATGTTTTTGAAAATTATTATTGAGAAGAGTTTTTGAAAACATAAAGAACACCATTTTAGTGTTCTCTAAAAGTTGCTATTGTTTTTTGAATTTAATGTTTTTTATGTTCTCTATATTTTCATAACACAAAAATCGAATCATGAGCTTTTTCAACAAACCAGAATGAGAGCTCATGATTGTCAGCCGTCCGCCGGATTGCCGCTCCCAGAAGACCCAGAATTTAATTTTCGGAAAAAAGGGCAAAACGGTAAATCTGCAAAATCCGAATTTTTCTGGTACATCCTTGATGCGACGGCAACCTGGACTTCACCACGGACCGCCTCACATAAATCAAGTATCACGCCGACCCCATCAATTTCGAGATAATTTGCAGATCGGCTGAGGCAACGTGTGTCCTGGTCAGAAAACACATGATGCGTGACAAAGCCTATCATACGACTACGACATGCTGTAATGAGCAGAGAGAGATGATGGAAAATGGACTACCAGATCGCGCTAAATGTCAAAATCCAAGAGAAGGACACACCTTGGAAACGCTTTAACGAGCAAATTGCACAAAATAAAAATAAGATCATCTCTCTCCATTATTATTTGAAAGCCAAAACGTGAAGGAGAGGAGGAGGGATGCGTGAGCTACGGTTCGCTTAGAGAGAGAGGCTTCTCTAGGATTCCTACCGATCGATCATTTCCCACACGGCCAGCAAGTAGCCGCTTCACGCGGGCGGCGGCTACATGTGGATACTCAATTTGGTGGAGTTCACTAACCCAAAAAGGCAGGATCTTTTCCTACTTGTGTTCATTCATTAAGAGCCAAGTAGTAAATAGAATGTTCTGAGTTTGTTACTTCGTAGAACCCTGCCTCAAAAGCTTTAAACCGAGCGGAGAAAATTTCTATTTTAGTGGTCGCAACAGAACCCGAGGGTTTCACCGTTCGCGTGAATAAGGACACGGAATATTTTTGGTAGTGGAATTTCATGTGTCAGTGATTCCAAAATGAATCATTGCGGGTTTCTATTAATTCAACCCATGTGGAGCCAATTCTCAAAAGGTAATTGGTCGAGAGTCTCTACATAACATGCTTTATGTAATTGAATTATGTTGTATTATATATGCATGTGATTATATTAGCATGAATGTGTTGAATTGGCATCATGCATTCCATATGCACTAGGCACTTAATATTAAAAAGAGCGCATGATACATGAAATGAAACAAAAATGAAACCGTTTTGTGAAAGGAATTTCACCAAGATTTTCCCAGAGAATTGCTGGGATTGTCCAACACCACGTCGAGGCTCGCTTAATCGTTTCGAAGGTTATCCAAATGATTCATCTGAGGGTTGTCCAACATTTTACCGAAACCCCTAGAGAGTGTAAGGTTTTCAAGAACAAATAGCTTTGTTTTTAAAATCGTGGATTTTACTCGCATCTCTGGGCTTAGACATATGTGAGGAAGCTCGTGAGGACTCGAGACATGGGCTGGTCATGTAGACATTCGAAAGAGGCTCTCATGAAATCAAGCTGAATGTGGGTTATTAAGGTTCATTCATGCATGTGCACTTAGGTGGGGAGTAACTCAGGAAATTATCACCATCGGCTTCTCTTGCTCTCACCTTGTCGAGGGACTGTCACTATTTCACCCACAGGAGTGTGCAGAGGATCGACGCCTCGTTAGAGGCCGTATTTTAAAGAAAGCCAGATTATGCTTTGGGTATTTGTTTTTGTATAAATATGTATTAAAATTGTAAACTTTGATATATATGTTTCGGGTGTAAGGATTATTAATCCTTGAAACTATTGTATATAATTAGATATATTTTATGAGGATGAGGCAAATATCCAAGTGGCCAGCTATTTTACTTCCGCATGTGGACCCTGGAGGCTATCATTGTAGGATTGCTTGACCTAAGAGAGACATCTGGGTAGAGCCTCGTACAAAGAGGCTCGCTCCGATTGAGCAGGTTTCAAGCCACCTCGACATTCGGCATTCCGCAAGGTCAATCTGACCCCCATGGCGCCACTTGCATCAGAGCCAGGCTTAAAAAATACCTAGAGTTTAATGCCTGATACTAAAGCATAAATAGATCAATGTTTAGCATAATGACACCGACTCGATGGTAAGAATTGCTAGATCACATTCCTCGCGGCACTTTGGCGATCACGTGGATGAATTGTCAGGGTATGAACTGCGATTGAAATTGTAAGGCTTGGTGAATATGCACATAGGAATGATGTTTCAACACTAGGTTTAGTGTGAGAACAAGGGCTTGAGAAATTTTTGGGCAAATAGTCCGTAATTAAAATGAAAAAACATGTGAGAATTTTTGAAGTTTTACAAAGGTGTAAAACTAGAAAAAAAATGGATAAATAATGCGACATATATATATATATATATATATATATATATATATATATATATATATATTCGGGTGGTTTTCCAAAGAGAGATGGAAATGAAAAAAACTAGAACTCCGAAACTGGTTATCGCCTGATGAGTTACGATACAATGGATCAGATCGTGACACTGGGGCCGAGGGCCTAGGCGCATCCCTAAGCATGATATACAAGGATCGCCACGAGACACGGCCGAGCTCGCTTCTACGATATTTTTGCCAGCGGATAGTTGGCGGCAGACGGCAGTTTCGCTGCCGCCGGTGGGCCCGGCCGTTAGGGACCGTGGTTGGCGATACCTGGAGGGCGACAAGCGACAGCACGCGGGTTGGCCAGCTGGGTCGTGGTCGCAATACGAGCGTTAACACTGCCGGGTAAGCTTGACGACATGGGCCGCAGAAGTCAAGGAGTACGGGCAGTTAGCTGCCACAGCGCGGACTCGATGACGCGGCAAGGAAGCAGCGCAAGCCAGGATCAAAAGCCGCGACATGACGCCAAGCCATGACACCTGGCCAAACACAAGCCACGCACACAACACCGCAGCCTCGCACGCCGGCGCAGCGGCGTGCGACCAGGCGCGTACTGTCTGTGGTGTGCACCGGTGCACCAACCCACGTTGACCTGCATTGTTTCGGGCCACCGTTTAGACCACCGTCGAACACCTGTCACACAAGACATTTTTCAAAAAATAAAAAAATAGTAATCACCAAATCACCAACCAAATCTTTAAAATGAAATTTTCAAAGTAAATTCTGATGTTGATTATGATTTAATAAAATGAAATAATTGTCTCATCGCTTATGTTATGAGTGCATGGACATAGTGTATAAATGTTTTTTCAGATATGAATAGTGTGTCTCGGTCAAGCTTAAGCCAGATACCTAGTAGGTGCATTTGAATATTAACTTTTCCTCCTCCTCCATCCTTCCTTCCAAGAACAAACATGTTTGGCCTCGACAGTGTGTATGGCTGTCGAGGCGATGACGCAGGCGGCCCACCGTAGTACAGCACCACCGCATTTAACTAGTGTGCTTTTGCCGAGGCCGTATGATCGCTATCATGGTTACGCATGTGCCAGTGTAGCAGGTCGGAGGTCCGAAAACCTCCAGAGGGGCACATCATCCTCTCGATGACCATAGGGGGAGGAGATCCCGATGGTGGAACCAAGTGCAGATTGGAGAAGGTGTTGTGAGACTCATGAGATTCACCCTCCCACACTAAGATTAGACTAGTCGTCTAACTAAAGGGTGAGGCCCATGGTGGAATCAAAAGATCCTGTAGTGGGTTCAGAGGCAGAGGCGCAGAGTTCCATGATCTCTTTCACGGCAAGCATTTTCCTGATAATATGCAGATATGTATAAGGTTCGTGGAGTTCCTAGAGCCAAGCAGGGACGAAGGATCGATGGATTATGTGGCTAAACTGAGCTAGCCTGGTGGTCGATGATTACGCAAATGACATGGCCATGTCAGAGATTCGAGAATGGGTCGGCTGCCTATTCAGTAGGATTGTGTATCTCGCCTATAGATGAACCATACTGGGACACTCGACCATGTAGAGAGAGATCAGGATGCCTGAGCACCTCTGGATGCAAAGGCAGGCCGAGACGTAAGAGTCGGCCTTCTTCCAGTCGAGAGTTAGCTGCAGGGCTTCCAAATTCTTCTTAATCTCCTCTCTTAAGCCCCACATTTAGGTTCACGTTCAGGCCAGGCGCTCTATTATTTTAAAACCCCGATTACGCCCTCAAGCTTCCTTGACTAAAAGCCAAGTGAAAGTAAGGGTCAGACCGCTTCGATCAAGTGTGACCCCACGGGCTACCAGTGAAGGTTTGATTAGGCTTTGTCGCCGTCCCACGCTTCAGGATAATGATGCCTTTTACTGCTACTTATTTTGGCCGTGGCTTAGCTTCCTTAAACGACTCCCCCCGACCGCTTTCAGACTACTCCTTCTTATTCCCCTGCTTCAAGCTTCATTTCCGCGAGTTTAGCTTCTTTTTCCTTGAAATTCTGTTCTACTTAATGCCTGTGGCCGCTGGTGGTTCCCCGATATCTCGCTTGGGGTGTGTGTCTCACCCAAGCTTCGGGATTGGTAACGTCTTTTCTTCTTTCTTTGTCTTTCTTGCCCGACGCCTGCGAGGTTCTCCTGTGGCTTACTTCAATTAAGGCTCGTGATTTTCGATTTTTCCTGCTTAGCCTCGCAGATATCTCCATGGGTCCCTGGGCTACCTTCCGTCTCGTAGAGGTAACAATCCTACGAGGCCTAGTTCAAAGCGACGGTGGGTGGAGTCTCGATGGGGGGCCACTGTGGTGGTCCACCCGGGCCGCCGGGAACTCTCCTTTCCCTCTGGGTAAGGGCAAATTAGAACCATCCTAGCGCCGGTATTTGGAGGGTCGCCATATGCACGTTGAGGTCATGGCCCCGCCACTGAACCTTTATATGGTGAGATCTTTGCGCCGGTGGCCCCCATTTTGGGGTCTGTGTTTGGTGCCCGACGTGGCCACCACCTACGCCGTCCAAGTGCCCAAGATGGTGTAAAAGGTTTTTTGAGGTGGCGTCCCTCAGAATGGCCTCCGTCCCTTGCATCCTTATAAAAAGGGCTATGCAAAGATTTCAATGTTACCCTTCCTAACTTCCCTAACTGGGGTGTTCCAGGGTCATGGCCTTCAGGGCCAGGTGAGGCCTGTGTGTTCCCAAAGATAGCCCCGTTTTAGACTTCTTCAACGTGAAGGAGGCCGCCAAGGCTTTATATCTCCAAGCGCCCAACGCCTGGGCTGATTATTTTGACCTTCCGCTTCATAATCGGAAGGAACGTATTTCTTCAAGGGTCGCCATCGGAGTAATCCTTTCGACGGGAGGACACACTGCGTCTTCACGCCATGGCTGACTACTCCCGAGAACCTACGGAGCTCCCTTCGCATTGCCTGGGCCCGGCTTTAAAAGGCTATATGATACTTAACATTACTGTCGTGGCCTCAAGTGTTCTGGCCACTCGCCCAAGACATCTAAGATGAAGCGAAAGCTGGTTAAGTGGCGCCCGTGCCTATTCCGAGCCCATTAGGGCTAAATATTCTAGGGATCGCCCCAAGAAGGCGAAGGTTTGCCTGACTCTTTCTCTCTCGAGACCTCTCTCCCTTTCCACAAGGAAGCCCCCCGTCTCAAAGTCCCTTCACCTTCGTTTCGTGAGAGCCCCCATCTAAGCCTACACTAGGGAGAGAGAAGCACGGGGCCGCCTGGAGGTGTCAAAGAAGTTAAGAGGAGAGTAAAGACAAAACCCACTTCCCCCGAGGGCTGCCCCGCCGGTGGTGGCAAGATCCCAGCTGGGGGCCTCTTCTTCTCCCTTCAACCACCCGGCCGTGACTCCTTCTGAGGGCGGTCAATTTCTTAGAGGTTCTTCCATTTCCTCGTTTGAGTCCCACGTCGCAAGGCGCTGCGCCTTCTCCTGCAATGTCGAATGAAGTGATGAGGGACCGCTTGTGTCAGAGGGAAGTGAGGACTTTCGCTTTCTACGCGAGCTCACCACGGGTCAGTTCTCCATCCTCACGATTTCGACCAGAAGGTGGGTTACGCCTCAAGGAGAAAAACTCATTGAATTTTTAGTCCATTTTTATGATTTTTCTACACAATATAATTAAGGTTTATTTATAAAAGAATATGTGTGCTATTTACTAAATTGGATATTTTGCATAAATTTGTGCCATAAATGAAAATTCCAAAGAAAATAAGGAGGAAAACAAGATCAAGAGCCCGATGAGGTCGCAAGACAAAGAATGTAGTCAATGACTTAAAGGATGGCAAAGCCAAATAAAAGAGATAGTTATGATAAGAATTGACCCGTCGAGACCAAGATAGGAGGGGACTTTCAAGAAGATAATGTCACAATTTCGTAAGTAGCAGGGTGAATGGACTTGCAATGTCTCTCATAGTAATTTCGTGTTATGGCAAAGATATGAGTTGAAAACTCCAATCAAGTCGCGACTTGGAATTCATGTCGCGACAATGAGAATGAGCTACAGCTGAAATGTTACACTTAAGAAGTGAGGTTGCAACAAGAGGGTAGAATCGGGTCGTGATAATGTATGTCGCACGTGAATTTCAAAGAAGGGAAGAAACGACAGTCTCGATTTCCAATCCATGTCGCAAGACAATGAAAAGACAAACAATTTAAGTCGCAACATGAGAAAGGAGTCAGGACTAAGGATCAAGTGGTCGATAACAAATGAGGTTACTATATACGAGGTCAATGACATGTAATGCAAGAGAAAACACATACCGTGTCGCTGATGGAACTCAAGTCAGCGGCATAGAATTTATCAAGGGTCGAAAAACATGGTCGCAAATAAAGATCAACATAACTCGGGTATCAGAATCGGCGTCACGACATCAAATCGAGGTCGCGACATATATTCCAAAACAGAACAAAACAGTCAGGTCGCAACCAAAGCTAAAAAGAAAATTGAAGGGAACTGTTGAGACTAAGAGATGAGGTTGTGACTGAATAGGAAGAAAGAATGGTCGCGACATACTTTTTGAGGTCGTGACAAGGATTGTAGTGATTAAAGAAAATATTTGGTCGCGACCAAAATTCCACGTTGCGACAAGAAAACAGCGCGCATCGCCAGCTGAGTCACACCGCCAAAGCTCAAGACAACTGAATGAAGTCGCAACAGAAAAGAGGTCGCGACATCGAATCAAGGTCGCAACACAGAAATGCAGTAAAGGCAGAGAGAGTGAGGTCGCGACATCAAATTAAGGTCGTGACACCAATTCCTGGAAACAAGAAGAATGAGGTCGCAACCAGCATTCTCACTGTTGACAAATAACATAGTCACAACAAAGAATTCATGTCGCAACCACTAATCAACTTGCAACTGAAGAAACAAGTCACGACAGAAAACATCAGGTCGCAGCTCAGAAAATGTAGAACAAGTGAAAGAATGTTGCAACCAGTTTCCTGCAATCACAACTAACTGCACAACTAGACTGTTCTTAATACGCGATGCTTTTGAAGTCGCGACCTAAAACAGTGAGTTGGGCCATTGATTTTAGGGAAATCCACCTGGAGCCTTGGAATCAAGCCCAATTTTTGAAAGTTATAAATAGGCGTACACAATTTTAGTAAAGTTAGCTTTTCTTTTTGGGAACCCAAAACGGGGGAAGAAGAAAACTCACTGCATATTTTTTTAGAATAGATTTTCTTTTCTTTCTTTTCTTTTCTTGGATCTGAACCAGCGATCTGTTAGAATGTTGAAGCTGGAAGCAATATTTTAATTTCTTTACAAATTACTACCTGAGTTTAATGAAGTCTAGACAATTTCTAAAAAAAATTTCTTCTCAGTTTATTGCAAATGCAGTGTGTGTAATTGATCAGTGCTCCATTGTCGTTTGTAATGCAGTTTTCAAAAGCGCAGCTTCCACTAGTTTTGAATTTATTGTTAGTTACAGTATTTCCTGCATAACTTAAAAGGAAGTACCTGAAATTTGGGGAGGATTTATTTGGTTGATGTGTTTTTCATGTAATTGTTCCCAATAGTAGCTCTAAATACTCGCCCAAAGGATTGTATCCCGTCTGATTTCCAGGATGCCCTTCAAAGGGATACGTAGGATGACAATTCCCGAGTTAGGAACATTCTAATCAGGTATGTCGAGACCATTATTGAGGAAATCTCAATGAGCTCCAGAGTCTACTGATAACACCCAGCCACTCATAATTGATGTTGGATGAGAATATTTATCAATTTAAATAATCGATATTTCACCTTAATATGTCGGAAAACCTCGAATCTTGTTACTGTGGATTCAATCAAGGGAAGAGAAAGATCATTAGATTTTAAGGTCGAAATATCAATCAAGTCAGGAGATCTTGCAATATCCCCGACTAAGAAGAATCAAGAATCAATAAACGGGTACGGGCGATTGAGAAAGAAAGATACCCAAATCTTGTAAATAATATGTCAATACAGTAGTCGGGACAAATCTCGCTACCGAGAAATAGGGATATTTAATTGGTGAACAAAAGGAGAAATCCAACTTGCAATATCAGGAATCTTTAACAAATCCAAATCCAAATTTAGGATAGAGTTTTAAATGGGAGATAATGCAAGAATTGACTGTTTCACAGTACTTCCTTATTAGTGTTCATTTTTATAAAGAACCGATTCAATCCAACTAATTATAGTGTATATGAGTTCATTAGCTTATTTAATGTCCTGCCTTCTATGTTATCTTTAAGACAATTACCCTTTAATTTCTAGTTGATAAACTTTATCATTGAGGTTCAATAGTATGGGATCTTGATTAGTCTTGTGGTAATTGGTTTTGAGAATCCAAGTCAATCTCTAGCGGAATATATCCTGACTTTACATCCATTTTTTACTACTTGTAAGGACATGTGCACTTATAAGTCATAGATCAAACTCCATCCATAACTTCCATAACATTAAAACCCTACTTTTATTCATTTTAAAGAAACTCCAGTCCAATTTGACATGACCACAGGAAAGTTGTAAGACTCCTGTAGAGATGTTAAATTGAGAGGTTTAGTTTATATAAAAAAAGGCAAACAAGTTTTATGGCGCCGTTGTCGGGGATTTAAAGGATTTGAATAAATCAATAATCTAACAAAAGAGAGAAATGCTAATTTGGACATTTTTCTTCATTTTATAAAAGAAATACTCAAAAATAATGACAAAGAAAGGGTCGCATAAGCTACCGATCTTTATAAAGCTTAAAAGGATAAGTATGATCAGGATACCATCGTTTCCACTAATCTCACATGTTTCAATTTCGTGGGGTTGATTAATGTAAAGGAAGCCGACTGTGACCGCTCCTCATAGATACCGAATTGAAAGAACACCGAGGGAGCTGAGAAAGTCAATAGAGCGTAAAAGCAACTAGCTACCGAGGCCTCCAACCCAAATACAAACGGAGGATTTCGGAGGCCTCACTATCTAAGGTAATACTGTCACGGGACAACTCGTCAGAGGCCAACAACTTTGAGCTAAAACCAACCTTGATCACCATGGTTCAACAGAATCGGTTTACTGGTCATCCCACTGAAGATCCTAATGAACACCTTGGAAGATTTCTCAGGATGGCAAACACAATTAAGCTGAATGGTGTGAGACTGGGGAGGGTGATAAAGCCACACCCTTCCCTTTTCCTTAAGAGATATTGCGCCCACATGGTATGAATCATTACCATATGTCGCTTGATACATGGGAAGAGTTGGTGGAAGCATTCCTAGGCATATTTTTCCCATCCCTGCAACCGAAAAAATTAAGAAGGAAATCATAGTATTCCAACAAAGGAGGATGAAAGCTTGTATACCGTATGGGAAAGGTACAAAAGGTTGTCGAAGAGATGTCCTATGTATGGCATGTAATTCAAGACACAAATGGATATTGTCTATCACTCTCCGAATGATACTTCTAAGGGTATCATGATGCTTTTGGTCAGGGGGTATTCAAGAGGAAAAGTAGAGAGGCAAGGATTTGATAAAGAAACCTAGCCAATGCAAGACAGAAAGCTCCATCCGAATTTACAAGGAGCTACAAAGAAGCAAAGAGGGGAGGGAGCTACTGGGAGCCAAATAAGATGTGGACTGCTATGGAAGCAAAGTTAGATGCTATTATACGTGATGGATAAACAGGATAAAAACCTGTGATTCTGCTCATGAAATTAGAGAGCGAAAGTGAGATGGATAAGAAGAAAGGCCAGACCATCAAGAAGATCCTTATACAGTTGAGGAGGCCAATTACCTAAATGAACAGAGAAGCGATCATTTCAAGCTAAATCCCAACTTACCCACACATTACAATCCAACACTGAGGAACCATGAGAACTTCTCATATGGTGGAGGAGCACCACAAGGCCAAAGACAAGGGCAGAATTTCCAGCAAGGGTATCAACCACCTAGGTTCCAGCAACAACAGCAGCAGGGAGATCACAGAAATGAATATCAAGGTCAGAAGAGGACCCAATCATTTGAGGAGCAGATGCCGTACTACGGGGATAATAAAAAGTCAAGTTTCACACCCATGAACGTAAATTTGGCTGAGTTGAAGCTCTAAAATCTAACTCACAATGTTTCTTAATCCAACACAAATGCTTCCCTTAAAGAATTTGGAAAACACAGCAACCGGGGCTCGACCTTGCAAAACTTAACAAGAATGCATTCCTAGTGACAATTTAAAATCCAAAGGACCGTATGGTAGTCCAAATGAAGGAGTGGTAGGAGATGATACAAAGAGCGTAATATAGCGAGAAGATTGATAAAAAGAAGAGAAAGCAACCGAAGGAGAGAATGGAAAGAGCATGGCAGAGAGGACTACGTAAAATGTATAAGCAAGGGCAAACCGAGAGCAAATTCCGAGAAGAGCTATGAGGTAAGGTATGAGAAGGCTAAGGCTTACACCCTCGCAGCCCCATTTCCACAAAGGATTCGTGAAAGCAAGGCTGGTGAAGAACAATTTTCTAAATTCCCGAAATTTTCAAGATAAAATTAGTATTCCTTCTGGCGAGAGGCAATCAATCAAATGCCAAATTATGCAAAATTTCAAGGAGATACCGAAAGCAGAAGAAGAAAAATTGCTAGGAAGGAATAGTGAACTTAACCCGTCACTCAGAAGGCGCTATTCAAAGAAGCTTACTAAAGAAAATGAAAGACCCAACCAGCTTCACCATTCCTTGCTCAATAGGGAACTATGAGTTCAAGAAAGCCTTATGTGACTCAGGAGCCAACATCAACTTGATGTCCTTATCAGTGGTACAGATATTGAGTTTGGGAGAACTTGCCCCAACAACAATTATATTATAGATGGCTGATAGATCCATGGCTCAACCAGAAGGTGTTCTTGAAGATGTGCTGGTCAAGGTAGGGAAATTTATTTTCCCTATGGACTTTGTGGTTATGAAAATGGAAGAAGACAACCAGTCCCTCTCAAGTATTAGGAAGACCCTTCTAGTAATTGGAGCTGCCTGATTGATGTGCAAAAGGGTGGAGTCGACTCGAGGGGTGGAAAATGAAGCAAGGTACTCAACCCGACAAAACCTGACACAATCCGATGTTGATGCGTAAAATTGTAATGTTGTAGATAATGTGTAGTCCTACTGGGCTTGACTTGATCTCCGATTGTAACTCTTCAAAAGATTCTATCAATGAAAACAGATGAATTTCCAGTATATCGGGAGGTGTCAGATGATGAACTACTGCATTCCAGCTTTGCAAAATAGGGAAACAAATTTCGAGTTTGAATGAAAAATACCAAGAAAATCTGGGCTAGGATGAAAAGAAAGTTACTAAACAAAAGACTAGTGCGTATGGGTTATTTTTGAAAGAATGTTGTCTACCATTCGAATATGCTTAGAACTAAAAGGGGGGAGCTACAAAAGAATCATATCAATCGAATTGATCAAAAATAAAGAACAAAGGTTGTTGCAAATTCTATGGAAATACAAAGAGGCTATTGCCTGGTCAATTGAAGATCTAAAGGGTATCAGTCCTTCTATTTGCATGCATAAAATCCTGCTAAATGATGATGAAAAAACATCAGTTAAACACCAAAGGAGACTAAACCCTGTGATGAAAGATGTTGTAAAAAAAGAAGTACTGAAATGGCTAAATGCAGGATTTATTTATGCAATATCAGATAGCCCTCGTGAGCCTGGGGCCATGTGGTTCCTAAGAAGGGTGGATTCACTGTGATCGGAAATGAAAGGAATGAACTGATACCTACAAGAACTATGACAGGATGGAGGGTGTGTATAGATTACAGAAAATTGAATACTACAACCAGAAAATATCATTTTCCTTTGCCTTTCATTGATCAAATGTTAGACAGGTTAGCAGGACATCCTCACTTCTATTTTCTTGATGGATATTCTAGATATAACCAAATTGCTATTGCACCTGAGGACCAAGAGAAAACTACTTTCACATGCCCTTATGGTACATTTGCTTTTAGAAGAATGCCATTTAGGTTATGTAATGCTCCTACTACTTTCCAAAGATGTATGATGTCAATGTTCTCAAATTTAGCAGAGGGGGTTATGGAGATATTCATGGATGATTTCACAGTTTACGGATCCAGTTTTGAACATTGCCTACTGCACTTAGTGACAGATTTCACGATAAGACAAGAACCTAGCTTTGAATTGGGAAAATGTCATTTTATGGTACTGTATGATCAGACTTCGGGGCATAGAATTTCTACGTTAGGTCGAAGTGGACCAAGCAAAGGTTTCCATTATAAAGACTTTCCGCACCAACAACAAATAAGGGAATGTAGTTTTTCGGGGACATGCTAACTTTTATAGAAGATTTATGCTGAGACTTCAAAATAAAGAAACCATTATGTAGATTACTGGAGAAGGATGCCAAGTTTAATTTTGATGAGTCTTGCCAAAATTCATTTGAGGGTATCAAATCCAGATTAGTTGAAGCTCCTATCATGGCCAAACTAGACTGGAACAAAGAATTTGAAATTATGTGCGATGCTAATGACTATGCAAATGAGAGTCAGACGGGGACAGAAAAGCATGAAAAGTGTTTAGTGGACACATACTATTCCAAAGAAACCTTCAATGAAGCTCAAGAGAATTACTCAACTAATGGGGTGCTATATTTCGGCTGGTGGTATTTGCATGAAAAGTTCGTGCCATATATATCAGTCCTACCGTCATTATCCATATCGATCATGCCGCAATCAAATATTTGATGGCTGGTTGTTAAGCTAAGCCAAGACTTATCAGATGGGTTTTGTTACTATAGGAATTTGATCTGGAGATCAAGGATAAGAAAGATTGTGACAATGTTATAGATGATCACTTATCAAGAGTTGAAAAGACTACTGTGAAAGAAAAAGAAAAGGAAGTAGTAGAAAAGTTTCCAGATGAGCAGTTATTTCAGTTGTCTTTTCAATTACCTTGGTCTGATGATATTGTGAACTTTCTAGCTTGTGGAGTGATGCCACCAGAATTCAGCTACCAGCAGAGGAAGAAGTTAAGGACTAATGAAGAGGTTTTACATCCGATGACCCACTATTATTCAAGAGAGGAGTCGATATGATCATCGAAGGTGTAAAATTTAAAGTGAACAAGGCAAAATTTTACAAGAATGTCATGCATCACCTTATGGAGGACATTTCATAGGAGACAAAACAACCCACAAAATTCTCCAATCAGGTTTTTATTGGCCAACTATTTTCAAAGATTGTTTTGAATGGGTGAAGCTTTGTGATCGGTGTTAAAGAATGGGAAACATCAGCAAAAGGCATGAAATGCCCCTGCATGGTATCCTGGTGGTGCAATTATTTGATGTATGGGGAATAGACTTTATTGTAATTTTTCCACTTCATTTGGAAATATATACATGCTCCTAGCTATGGATTATGTATCCAAATGGGTGGAAGCAACAGCTTGTCCAAAGAACGATGCTAATACAATTGTGGGATTCCTACAAAGAAATATTTTGAGCAGATTTGGGACACCCAGGACTATTATTAGTGATGGAGGGAGCCATTTTGCAAACAAGGTGTTTGAGAAACTCATGAACAGATATGGAATAAAACACATAATGAGTTTGGCTTATCATCCTCAAACAAATGGGCAAGCTGAAATTTCCAACAGGGAGATAAAAAAAATTCTTGAAAAGACTGAGTTCTAGCAGAAAAGATTGGTCTTTAAAGCTTGATGATGCATTATGGGCTTACAAAACTACATTTAAAACTCACATTGGAATGTCCCCATACAGACTTGTTTTTGGTAAACCTTGTCACCTACCTCTTGAATTGGAATACAAAGCTATGTGGGTTATCAAGAAGTTGAATTTTGAGTTCAAAGTTGCTAAGGAAGAAAGACTACTCCAGCTGAATAAATTGGAAGAGCTGAGAAATGAAGCTTATGATAATGCTAGAATTTACAAGGACAAGACAAAGAAATGACATGATCAAAAGATTTTAAGGAGGGAATTCAAGGCAGGAGATCCGGTCCTGTTATTTAACTCCAGACTTAAGCTTTTTCCAGGGAAACTAAAGTCAAAATGGAGTGGCCCTTATACAGTAGTGGGAAGTACAACCTTTGGGGCAGTGACATTGAAAACCAGTAATGGAGAAGAGTTTAAAGCAAATGGTCAATGAAAGCAATATCTTGGAAGAAATATGATTAATTCCCAGTTCTAAGTGGAAGAAAATTGCTGAAACAAGAAAGTCATAGCAGCAAGTTCAGCCAAGGACTCAAAACTAAGCAGCTTTGTGGAAGGCAACCCAATGAGTTTTTCATTTTATTTTTGGCATTAGACTTTTATTTTTAATATTTTAGTTTGATCTTATTTGTTTAGAATGAGTTCCAATAGCTAATTTTGAATTCTTTTGATTTCTTTTAGGTTTAAACTCTTTATTTTATTTTTGTGTGTTGTTTGAATTTCAGGACAAGGAAGCTGCAAGAGAAAAATGGAAGGATCTAAGGAGTTCTCATATAGAAATGCAAGAATAAACCACAAGGTACTATACTATTTAATATTAATTATTTTAGGAGAATGAAAGATTGAAGTTCGGGGGAATTTATTTTTATTTTTATTCAATATTGAATCAATCAAGTTTCATGAGTTGATTTGTGGAGTATTTGAATGATGAAGGTTGATTGTTTTTGTTTGTCTGAACTGGGTTTTTCGATTCAGTCTTTTATGAATTTGAACTGTTCCTGAAGACCAGAAAATTTCTCATGTCGCGACATACTTTAGAGGTCACGACTCTGTTTGAATGGAAAACAAGAGAATAAGAAATATCAGGTCGCGACACCAATTTGTTAGTTAGGACCATATATCAAGTCGCAACAAAACTTAGGTAGGTCACAATTAGAATTGTCTGAAATACAATAAATTGAGGTTTTCGAATTCTTCTAATTCGGGGTGTTTAACTTTAATGGGGAGATATGTTAGCAATTAATGTTGTAGCGTAGGCATTAAGTCGCGACATCCCATAAGACAATGCTGACCTTGAGCCCATTCATCATAAAGACTGAAACTGAATAGCCAATTTCCATCTAGAACTCCAATCCAGTTGCATCTTCACCCAACTTTCCACTTTCTTTTCTCTCTTTGACTACCAAAACCCTGTAATCCAGCCAATTCCTAATTCTCACCCATGACAATAACCAACCCCGTTCGACCTAAACGCACAATTGGATCTAACTCAAGGAGTGAACATCGCTAAGGAGTAGAGGAGGTCTATCCGAACCTTCGATGCAGATTGTTATGAATGCAAAACCGTAAACCCAAATGTAACTGAGGAACCAAGCTTGAGGTCAGGTATTTTCGAATGGAATTCAGCCATATAATGCCTCTTTAGGAAAAATGTTCAAACTTCCTAAGGTTTCCTCCTTTCTCCAAAATCTTTCTATTGGAAATACTTTTAGCTACTGGGACCGATTAATCTTTACTTGAATTCTTTATCAGTTTTCGATCTTAACACTTTACTAATCTTTGTCGGGAATATTAAAGAGAGATTTAAAGACTTCTTCATTCCCCTAAGTACCCAAGTCACTATAAAAGGATGGGAGAACACAGATAGAATAAACAATGAAAATGAAGAAAAAAGAGGATGAGGAAAAAGATGAGTTCCAAAGGTGCAAATGCAAAGCATATGAAGTGGAATGGAGCTCAAACAAAAACCAATTCCAACTATTATTCCAAATGATGCTCTATCAACAAAAGGGATGGATGATGGAAGGGAATTTGAAGAAGGGGTTAACCAGGACTCCCATCATCCGTGAGGAACTCGTGGCGAGGAGGCAAAAGGGGGATGAGCCCACCCTAGTGGGCCTGCCTGGCCACAATCACCTGTGAGAAGTCTTACTCTGACCTTGCTTTAACCCTTTCTTCCTGTGCACATCTGTGATCAAGGGAACTGATAAAGCAGGAGCTACAGCCTTTAGATAAGGCATGGGGTGTTAGATTAAGGAATAGAGACTTTTCTCTCTGGATTTGATTCAGTACTAATTGTATTTTTGCATTAGTATTTCTTCAATATCAATAATAAAAATTCATAAGGGTTCATTGAAAATGTCTTGTGATGTGTTCTTTAGAATTAATAAATTGTGTTGTTGCTTCCAATAAGTTTGCAATCATAACTTATACATTGGTGAAATGCTTGATTGGAATTTGATTGCTTAATAAGTAATTTTTTTGGATGCATGAATCTGATTAAATGAATTGTGTTATTTGTGTCATTCATTGTTTGTCTGCAAGAAATGACTTATGTATTCAAGCCTTATTTGTACAATGACCACTGTTTAAATCTAGAACAACACTATAAAAAGAAATAAGAGCAGGAGTCAGTACAAATCTTGGAAAAACAATGCACAT
The DNA here is from genome assembly GCA_016808115.1 of Tetrastigma voinierianum. Taxonomy (NCBI): domain Eukaryota; kingdom Viridiplantae; phylum Streptophyta; class Magnoliopsida; order Vitales; family Vitaceae; genus Tetrastigma; species Tetrastigma voinierianum. The sequence goes on along the minus strand of JAEQBH010001713.1, from coordinate 606,557 downwards.
GGTCAAGAAAATTCTTAAAACTTTAAGAGGCATTAGGAACACCTTCTGGGGTGACTCACAATTAAGGGTATAAGGTCCTAGAACTTGTTAGATTATTGGTCGAGGTGAAATCCTAGATAAAAACAACTAACAAGAAGTGATAGATGCCATCTTTGGAAATTTGAAAACCTACCCTCATTATATGTAAAGGCATACACCTTAGTTCCATGCTTTGAGCCAAAAAGGCCTAATTTCTTCAAATAGCAACAATTAGAAACCTGACATCCCTCCCTTACAATAATCCTGCAGCAAAGAACCCCAAATTACTCAATTTTCAAAATAAGGATGTTTACTGTGCAAAAAAAAAAAAAAAAACAAGTTTGGGGGAATACATTTCTTTTGGATTACAAAGATGGATGAAGAAAAATAAATTGAAGTGTAATGCCCCAAAAATACCCTAAATTTTTTATAATAAAATTCTTTATATATTTCCTCGTATAAAGGAGTTTCAACCCTGGGTATTTTTCCGAAATTTTTAGATGAATATTGATTAAATGATTATTGAATCCAAATAAACCCATGAAAAGAGAAAATATGGAAATTTTAAAACGGGACCTAAGGGTCAATTGTAAAATAAGTTTATATGTTCAAGTGAAAATAGGAGGACTTAAATGAAGAATAATAGAGAAATGAGGACCTAAATATAAAGAAATAAAGAAAAAGTTAAGAAAAAAATCAAGGAAAGGGCATGTGGCATGTAGGAAAGTGGGAGGTTTCTCCTTTTAAAATACGACGAGGATCCATAAGAAAAGGAAAACAGAAAAATGGAGGTATTTAGGAGCGAGAAGCTCTCACTTCTGTATTTCTAAACGACGGCCATAGGTCCTGTGAAGCAAGAGGGAAAGTCATTTCTCGTGACAAGAGCTGCAAGTAGAGACCGAAATCGGGGAGTTTCAACAAACTCCAAGAGGTAGGTCTTCTCTTACTTTGGTCATTTACCCTAAGTCACATTATCAGGATAAGGCGATTAAATTTGACCTTAGAGCAGAATTTTGGGTAAGAAATAAAGAGAATCGGTAGTGAGTCTTCCTGGTAAGTTGTAGCCACATCAATGAACTTGATGTTAGGATTTTGAATCTCACTCTAACCTCTCAGAGACTAAGTTATAGCCTCATCAAGTCAGCCCAATGCAACTGGTCGGGTCGGCTTCTACCAATTCGGCCAATCTACCGACCTTAGAACGGGTTTTTGAGTAAGAAATATAGGTAATTTGGCAGTAAGTCCTTCTGGGAAATTGTAGCCACATCAATGAAATTGATGATAGGATTTTGAATTTCTCAATTCGGACTCCTGTAGACCAAGTTATGGTCTTTTTACTCTGAACAAATTAAACGTGGCAGCAGGAGCTCACCTGCTAGAGGTCATGCAATCGTAGGTCATCAGACCTCACGCAAAGAGAGGTCGGCTGCACTTCATGCAGCAGAGGTCAATAGAGGTCAGCATACCTCATGCAGCAGAGGTCAACAGACCTCATGCAACAGAGGTCAACAGAGGTCACAGGACCATGCAAAGCAGAGGTCGCAGACTATGCAAAGAGAGGTCGGGGCAGACTATAAACAGAGGTCGCCAGACCATCCCAGAGGCCGCAGACCTCGTCTTGAAGAGCCTCGGGCCGTCCCGAAGAGCCCAGCCTGGTCCCGAAGAGCTCGGGCCTTGTCCCGAAGAGCCTGCCGCCCCCGTGAGCTCGCCCGCCCGCCCAGCCACCAGATTTGGATCACGTATGACCTCCAACTCTAAGGTCATATAGTCCCTCCGCCCGAACTCCGGATTTGAGTGTTCTTGACTCTATGGAAAGCCCATTGAGTCAAGAATCCATCCATATGCCTCGAGGAAGATAGAAGGTGTCAGACCGAGCCTGTCATGTAGAGGTCAACCTGTCGGCCTACTACCGTCTAGGATGACTATGTATGACCTCCAACCCTAAGGTCATAACTCCTCCGTCCGAACTCCGATTGGTGTTCTGGACTCTATGAGTCCATTGAGTCAAGAATCCATCCATATGCCTGAGGAAGATGAAGGTGTCAGGACTGAGCTCGTCAGCGTAGAGGTCAACTCGTCGGGCCTCAGGTCACTGTCCTGGTTGACTACACATGACCTCCAACTTCGGAAGGTCATATCTCCTTCGTTTGAACTCCGATTTGGGTGTTCTTAGACTCTATGGAAATCCCATTGAGTCAAGAATACATTCATATGCCTGAGGAGGATATTAGATGTCAGACCAAGGTGTTAGACTGAGCTTGTCACTTCAGGTCAGCTCGTTAGTTCAGGTCAGCTCGTCTGGGTTGACTTTGCCCGACCTCCAACTTCGGAAGGTCATATCTCCTTTGTCCCAACTCCGATTTGGGTGTTCTTGACTCTATGGAAAGCCCATTTAGTCAAGAATATGTTCATATTCCTAAGGAGGATATAATATGTTTGACCAAGGTGACAGATCGAGCTCGTCTGTGTCGTCGCCTCGTCAATTCCGATTTGATCACAGATGACCTCCAACTCCTGGCTATCATAACTCCTTCGTCCGAACTCGATTCAGTATTCTCGACTCTATGGAAAGCCCATTGAGTCAAGAATCCATCTATATAGCTTGCTGAATTTGAAAATCATATTAATCTCTTTTTAAAATCAATCCTAACCAAAACTACTAGTACGCACGAATATTGTTCTTTAATGGTTTTGGAATATGGATCACGAAGAGGAAAGCTAAATCGAGATCGGTGATTCCAGATTGGAATCAGTGCAAAGATATTCGGGGTTTGTTCTACCGACCCTATTCCTCGTTTCAAGTTTTTGCATGTTTGTTCTGAAGCATATTGAATTGATTTAATTGATTCGAAAAGTGATCGTGGAAATGTTTGCATATAAAAACTGCATGATTATTGAAAATAAACTATTTATACAAGCGCATATATTGTACTATATTTTGCTATAAAGGGATTTGAATGCCCTTTAATAGAATGTTAACCGCTTAATTCGCATTAAGGAGGATTGTTATACCAATAGGGTCAGCCAGCAAGACGCGAACTATTGTATTGATGTGTCATCTCGATCGTTGTTCCTCAAATGACCGCATCTTAGTGTTCACTATTTGATTGTTTATAACCGGCCAAAGAGTCTGACCGTACCGTGTTATAAAACCATTTGATACCGCCTGCGTAAATTTCACGAGACCGCGCTTGACTTTGATATCCTCAGATATCAAGACATAAAGTTAAATTCAAGTATGGGCATAATCGAATTGATTGACGTAACCCTAATTAATTGGCATAATCGACCGATTGGCATAATCAATGATTTTCGTAACCGAATTGATTTTCATAATTGAATTGAATTTCAGAACTGAACTGAATTTGTGAGCATAATTGAATTGATTAAGATTGCGAAATATTGAATATGAAAGTGTATTTTTGGGATGATCAATGAACCATAACTGATTATATATAAACAAGTATATGTATTGTATTTATATCATCATCCATAGTGGTTTCAAAGTTTTTAACCTGGCAATCGCACAATTCGATTTAACCGAACCGAGGAATGGATTTGTATAGAACCACTAAGCATGAAATGTTAGCCGCATTGTTTTACCAATGCGTTGCATACCGATGATAGATAGTGATCGGAAGTTTTGACCCAAGATCGAGGAGCTGCCGAGTCATAAAGAAGGAAATTTTTAGAGCATGCTCCGATACATGCATTCATTCCATGTTTTCTTTCGATATTGATATTTTGTAAAAACAATTTGAACTCTGAACATCTATTTTTGTAAATCATTTTGAAAAGGCCCGAATGCCTTCATTGTAAATGTATTTTGTTAAAGATTAAATGTTTTTTTTTTGTTAAATGTTACGGGCCACCTAAATTTTGTACGCTTCCGCAAAGATATGGATTTGGAAGTGATCGAGCGATTTTAGTGTGGCATCCCTGACTGCCCTGATCCGCCTCAAACGGGTCGGGCCTGCAAGGGCGCCTACACATGAAGAACTAGAGATAAAGGAGAAAAGTTGAAAAGGAAGAAGTTTTGTCTGCGCCTATCTCTCGAACAATTGTGCTCTTGCAGGTTTCAACATCTAGTATCTCAATGCCAACCGGTATGGGAGTTACTAGCCCAAAGTTCTCTAAGATTGATAGAAAGCCTAAAAGACAAAACATTGCACTATTCCAATTCTTTGAAAATAAAGAGAAATGAAAAGAGTTCCAGTAAAAAGGAACTGAGCTGATAAGTTAAAGGTGGCAACAAAAGGAGCCATAACATCCAAGATAATGTACGAAGCAAAGTTGGGGGAGTTTACAATACAAGGAAAGAAAATGATGAAAGATGAGGGCTATTATACAGAAAGAAATAATGGAGTCTGGGTAATTTGCAGCCTAAAATTTTCCAATTATCCACCCAATTACCCAAGTCTAACATTACAAGCCTAAAATACCTCTTTGATCTTGAAGGTTGAATTTACCTACATTAGTGGAGATCAATATGAAAATCAAGCTTATGGGACTTTGACTTGTATTCTAAGAAGATCCCTAGAAGATTAACTAATTCAACAAAAAGATGAAAAGAAAAAGAAGACCCACAATAACACCACAAAACAAGATTTACCGAATCGAACTGTTTTCATTTAGCCTTCATCGATTTATTGGTGATAGAGGTTGAAACTATCCCTTTTTCTCAGTTGAAAACTGAAGTTTGAAATGAGACTGCAATTTCCTTTTTCAAGTCAAAGGGTGGAATAAGAGAAGATCGTACGTAGAACAAAAAAAAATGTCCTCAAAATAGTGTTCAATTGTTTTAGGACAAACAAATCTTTCTTTTCTTTGCTTGGGGACAAGCAAAATTTTAAGTTTGGGGGAATTTGATGAGTTAAAAACTCATTGAATTTTTAGTCCATTTTTCTAATTTTTCTTACAATATAATTGCCTATTTTTATGCGGAAATATGTGCTATTTACCAAATTTATATTTTGCAGAAATTTAAAGCATAAAAGAAAATTCCAAAAATAAGGAGGAAAATGATCAAGAGTCTCGCATGAGGTCGCGATGTATAATGCAAGTCAATGACTATAGCGATGGCAAGCCAACAAAGTCACATTTACGTAAGAACACTTGCTGAGACCAATAAGACAAGTAGGGACTTCGCAAGAAGATAATGTCGCACCCGTGAAGTAAAGCCGAATGGACTTGGTAAATTTGCAATGTCTCTCGCTTGTAATTCTGTAAGCCATGGCAGCATATGAGTTGAAAACTCCAATCAAGGTCGCGACTTGGAATTCATGTCGCGACAATGAGAATGAGCTGTATAGTTAAAAATGTTGTGACTAAGAAGTGAGGTTGCAACATAAGGGGCAGAATTGAAGTCGCAACATACTTTTAAGCCTTCCACATAAATTTTATGCGGAAGAACGATTAGGTCGCCACCTAAACTCTATGTCGCCGACAAGACAACAAAGATGTAAACAATTTTTAAGTCACAACATGAGGCGATATGACTAAGGATCACATAATAATGTAAATGAGGTTGCTACATAACCGAGGTCGCGACATAGAATGCAGAGAAACAATACAACCAGGTCGCGACATGGAATTGAAGTCATGACATAGAATTTATTGAAGGGTCAGAAAAACATGGTCGCAACAAAGATCAACATAATTGGCAACAGGAACTGATGTCGCGACATCAAATTGAGGTCGCGACATATATTCCAAAACATAACAGAACAGTCAGGTCGAGACCAGAGCTAAAAAGAAAATTGAAGGGAACTGTTGAGACTGAGAGATGAGGTTGCGACTGAATGGGAAGAAAGAATGGTCGCGACATACTTTTTGAGGTCGTGACAAGAATTGCAGTGATTAAAGAAAATACTTGGTCACGACCTAAATTCCACGTTGCATAAGAAAAACAAAAATGTAATGTAGTTAGCCAGTCACGACCGCTTCTGGAAGTCAAGACGGAACCTTAATGACGTCGCAATTAAAAGAGGTCGTGATGATTCGAATCAAGGCAAAGTATACGTAAATGCAAAGAGAAGGCAGAGAGGAGGTCGCGACATCAAATCCTGAGGTCGCACATCACCCTAGAAACAAGAAGAATGAGGTCGCAACCAAAGATTCTTATCAAGCAATAAGGAATACAGTCAATGGCAAAGAATTCATGTCGCAACCACTAATAAACTTTACAACCGAAGAAACAAGTCGCGGAGCGTAAAAAACATCAAGTCGCGAATGTAAAATGCACAAGTGAAATAATGTTGCAAACCGCTTCTAAAGTCAGCGATGTAACGTACAAACAAGACTGTAATTTTATGTCATGGCAAGCTTTGAAGTCATACCAAAACAATGAGCCGGGCTACGATTTTAGGAAATCCACCTGAGCCTTGAATCGTGCCCAATTTCTCAAAGTTATAAATGTGACGCATACGCTTTAGTAAAGGTTTTTTTCTTTGGGAAACCCAGAACGGGGAAAGAAGAAAACTCACTGTATATTTTTTTAGAATAGATTTTCTTTTCTTTTTTTATTTTCTCGATTTGAACCGATCCAAGAATGTTGAAGTCGGAAGCAATATTCAATTTCTTTACAAATTATCGCCTAAGTTAATGAAGTTCAGACAATTTAAAATTTGTTTCTTCGCTTTATTGCAAATGCAATGTGTAATCGATCGCTCCATTGTCGCCAGAATGCGCTTTTCAAAAGCGCAGCCTACTAGTTTTGAATTTATTAGTTACGATTTCAGATAACTTAAAAAAGGAAGTAATTCGAAATTTGGGAGGATTATTTGGTTGATGTTTTTTTTCATGTAATTGTTCTGGCCAGTAGTTTCAAATACTGCCCAAAGATTGTATCCTCGCTTCGATTTCCGTGGATGCCCTTTGAAAGGACACTGTAGATGGATAAATTCCCGAGAGTTAGAACATTCTAATTGTGGGTATGTTGTCCATTATTGAAGAACTAATGAAGTTTTGAGAGTCACTCTAGATAAATACCTACCACTCATAATTAATGTTGGATGGGATTATTTATCAATTTAAATAATCGATATTTCACCTTAACTGCTGGAAAATCCTCAATCTTGTCGCCTATGATCTAATCAAGGAAGAGAAAGATTCATTAGATTTTAAGGTCGAGTCATCAATTAGGGGTTGCGGGAGATCTTGCAATATCCCCGACAGGAAGCAGAAATCATGAATCTCAATAAATGGGTATGAAGTATTGAGAAAGAAAATACCCAAATCTTGTAAAGAATATGTTGAATACAGAATGACAATCCCAATTTTCAAGAGAAACAGGATATTTAATTGGTGAACAAAGGAGAAATCAAACTCTGTAATGATCAGAATCTTTTTGACAAATCCAAATCCAAATTTAGATGTAGTTTTAAATTCTTATAATGCAAGTTAATTGACTGTTTCACAATACTTCCTTATTAGTGTTCATTTTACAGAGAACCTATCTAACCAACTAATTATAGTGTATATGAGTTCATTAGCTTATTTTTAATGTCTCTAAGTTCTCTATGTTATCTTTTAAGATACTTTCATTCCTTTTGAATTTCTAGTTGGATAAACTTTACTGGGAGGTTCAGATAGGATCTTGGATTAGCCTGTGGTAGTTGGTTTCGAATCCAAGTCAATCTCTGTGGAATGATATTTCGACTTACACCATTTTTTACTAATTATGACCCTGCAACTGGTGTGGTCGTAGATCAACTCATTCATAATTCCAGAACATTAAACCAGTTTTATTCATTTTAAAGAAACTCCAATCCAATTTGACATGACCATAGGAAAGTTGTAAGACTCCTGTAGAGGTGTTAAATTGAGAGGTTTAGTCTATATAGAAAAAGGCAAACAAAGGCTCCCCGCCTGCTGAGGAGGCTCCTCCGCTTCTTCTTCTTCAAGGAACCTACACACATGCGTCCACACGCCTTCGATCCTTTTCTTTATTGTTTAGTTTTGTTAGCGGCTAACTCTTTCTTTTCTTTGGCGGATGTGCTTACGAGGTGCGGGGGCCTTAGAGGGTGATGAGTGCCTAAAACACTCATATTATACCCGCGTCGGTCTTTCATTTTCACATTTATTTTATATTTAATTTCATAGTTTTTTGTGGCTGGATACCTGATTTGGTGATTGGTGTGGATGCAGGTGAATTGGAAGCCAGAGCGGCTGTTGGAAGCAATTTTTGGAGCGAAGAGGCATTGCATGAGATGCGGGCGTCGCTGACGTCCCAACGTCACGACGTCCCTACGTCGTGACTTCCCAATGTTGCGACGTTGGGTCAACTACTGTGCAAGTCAACAAGCGGCAAGTCGCGACGTTGCAACGTCGCGACGTCAATGCGAGTTCTGCTTTCTCAGCATTAAAAGCAAAAGGAGGCGCGGATTTAGAGGCATCAGGGAATGGTACGAATCAGGGCACGGAAATCAGAGCAGGAGTGACAACGATCTCGAAGAAGCGCCCGTGATTTGTATTTCCTTTATTTTGGATATTAGACTTGATGTTTATTATATCACATATTGGTATTTTCTTGGTCATTATGTTCTAGATCTATACCTAGGGTCTTGTTGAACCCTGTCACGGTTGAATGGATTAAAGTTTATTAATTTATATTATTCATTAATTTATGATTCATTATTATCTGCTTTACATGCATTGGATGAGATTACATGGTGATGTTTGGCGACATTAGCATGATCATACTAGAGATCAGTTCGAGAGATGAGGATACCTAGGGATATGAGTAGAGCAACCTTTGGTTGATTCGATTAATAGAGATATTTGATCACGAGAAGGTGGCAGTTAAGGTTAGAACATTTAAGCATTTCGAATCTAGGAGTTGAGGTAGAGATACACTCCAATTCACTAGCGAGATAGGCGAATACACCTCGAGAGAGGGTATCTCGTAAGCAAGATCACCTTGCCATTAATGAATCATCGATAAACTGACTAATAGCATCTTTAAGAATAATCCATCAAAAGTGGTAGGGGGAGACATAGCCTTAATCTCCATTCAATAGTAATTCGTTCAAATTAGTAGTTTAGCTTACATTCAAATATTAGTACCTTTTTCACACATTACATATGCCTAGATAATACTCGAAAAGCAAATCTCTGTATTCAGCACATCTATCCCCGTGGATCGATATCTGTACCATTGGTACACTATATTACTTGGGGCGACACGTGCACTTGCGCACATAGGCGTATATTTTACACACCACGTTTTCGGCTTGTCAAGTTTTTGGCGCCGTTGCCGGGGATAGGTTGAGATTGATATAGAGAATAGAGCAATTAGATATTACTCTGGAATTTCTATTTTTATTTGTTTTTACAAGTGCTGGTAATTGGGTCTTGTTGTTTCGTGTGTGATTGTAGTTTAGATTTCAGTGAGTACATGCACCGACAAGATCAGGTTGACCAACATCTATTGATCTGAGCGAAGAACACGAGGAACACGTCGAGCGGCTGAGCGGATCGGAGATTTAGCGAACATGGGTGTGATGAAGGCGGGATCTTAGCATTGAGCAAGCGGGCTGGAGAGTGAGAATGGTAATCATGGAAGGGAATCAGCACCGGGCCGTTTATATGGCGGATGATCCATTCATCTTTGCTAGAGAGAGTTTGCGTTACCGCTGTTGTTCGGGCCGTATTTATAAGAAGGCCCGCAGGTCGAGACGAACAACGGAGTTGAGTCGTCACCTTCACAGATCTTGAACATCTTGTTCCACGGGTTGCCTCATGAGAACCCAAATATGCATCGACCAGCACCTTGAAGTATGCGATACGATCGAGTACAATGGAGTTGCGAGGAGGCACTTTCGGGTTGAGGTATTTCCACTCGCTCAGGAGATAGAGCGAGCGTGGAAGTCGACCACGGATTCCATTGCCTCATGGAGCGATTTAGTGCAAAAATTCTGACCAGTTCTTCCCACCCTCGAAAATTGCACAGCTTGTGCGAGATCCAATACTTTTGGGCAAGCTGGGGGGAGGGCACAGCCGAGAAGGCATGGGACGATTTCACGAACTGCGAAAGTGCATCACGAGACTAACCAGATGGATACAAGTCCATACTTTCTATAATGAAATTTGAGGAGCATAACTAGAGCAGTGATTGATGCCTGTTGTTTGGAGGAGCGCTAATGAAGAAACCACGGACGAGCTATGGGAATTACGGAAGATCTGTGACCAATACAAATCAGTGGCCTAGGGAGAAGACTACACCAGTAAAAGCCATGGGTGGCACGGATAATGAGGTTCTCAACAATCTGGTTAATCATGTTGCACAGCTAACCAAGCAGTTGACTAGACAGCAAGGTACAACAAATGCCATACAGACCAACCCATGGGAGTTGTGTGAATTCTGTGGAGGACAGCACAATAGCACGGAAGCGATCGGGGAAACCCGAGTGGCGGGCGGTATGTGAGGTTCATTCGGAATCCGTCACGGCAAGGACGGTATGGGGAAACAATTGCTCGAATCAAAAATCAAAGGCGGGGGTGGGCGTAATGTCGAGTCAGGCAGTCGGAATGAGTCGAGGGTATGGATGGAGGAATAACGGAACAATATGCCATCGAGTAGGAGTTAGTGAACCACCTCTGAAGAAGGTGGATTTAGAACAAACTATTGCCAAATCGCACGACCTCACACTTTGCTTTCATGAATGAGACCAAAGCGAATATACGACAGGCCCTCGATTAGACAAGCAGCGCCGCGGTTGCAAAACTTGGAGGTCTGAGATGGGCTAAATGCAAATCTTGTGAAAGGCAACGGGTTCCTTACAAAAGCAATTAGTAAACCCGAAGAGATGGGAATGAACATGTCAACGGTTATCTTTGAGAAGTGGTAAGAGATTGGAGACACCAAGGCACTCCCCGGTTGTAGAGCGGTTAGAGGCTGAGAAGGAGTCACCCGGCCCGGAGCGGAGATGATGATGTAAATAAGATCGACCTAATGAGAAGCTGATGCACGAACAACCTACTTGAAGCGAGCCAGCTTGCAATTCCTTATCTACTTTGTCTAAAGAAGCATAAATTTGGATGCAGTTCACTAAATTCATGGAGGTGTTAGTTACACATCAATATCGATTTCTTTGATGCCCTAGAAGCGAGATGCCGATTATGTAAAATTTATGAAAGACACTCTGTCCTTAAGAAGATTGGCTAATTTCGAAACGATTAACAAGCGAGGAATGTAGTGCCATACTTGAGAGAAAGGCTGCTTTGCAAAAGCTTAAGGACAGAGGCGGTTTTCACTATCACGTACTATTGGAAATGCTATCTTTGAGAGGGCCATGTGATTTGGGGTACTTAGCATTAATCTGTACTTATCTATTTTCAAACGTTTGGGATTAGGTGAGGCCCGCCCGACTACAGTCACACTTCAGCTTGCCGATAGATCTTTGAAGCATCCAAGAGGGGTAATAGAAGATGTCCTAGTAAAGGTTGATAAGTTTATCTTCCCCGCAGATTTTATTGTATTAGATATGGAAGAAGATAAAGAAATACCCATAATCTTGGGTAGACCGTTTCTTGCAACTGCCAGAGCAATGATTGATGTCGGAGAGGAGCGGGAATTGAGGTGTGGAAGATGAAGTCAAGTTCAGCGTGTTTAGGCGGTGGGACATCGGCGGGAGGTGATACTTGCTTCATGGCAGAAATAGTAGAGGCTATAGTGTCTAGCCAAAGTGGTTTCACTGACCCTTTGGAGGCTAGCCTAGTGGAGAATGAGTCTGAGAACCTGAGCGAAGAGGCAGAAGAATATGTTAAATGGATGGACTCTTTCGGACACAATTGAAGGAAATACTTCGAATCTCTAGGTGAAGGAGTTAAAACTCCAGTCCCATCGGTTGAACAACCACCTAAGTTGGACCAAAAACCTTTACCTAGCCATTTGAAGTATGCATACCTTGGAGTAGCATCTACTCTACCAGTGATCATCTCAGCATCTTTGACTGAACTAGAGGAAGAGAAGTTATTGAGGTCCTTAGAGATCCTGAGCATGCGCTCGGATGGTCTCTAGCCGATTTAAAAGAGGATTAAGCCCTTCTATGTGCATGCATCGTATTTTACTAGAAGATGGACATAAACCCGGTGGAAGCGCGAGAGGAGGTTGAATCAAATGATGAAAGGTAGTCCGAAAGGAAGTTTTAAAATGGCTAGATACTGGGGTGATTTATCCCATTTAAGACAGTGCATGGGTAAGTCCAGTTCAAGTAGTACCAAAGAAGGGAGGAAGAGCATCATCGGAAGCTGAAAATAACATCTTCTTTGCCTTCTCGAGCTTGATTCTTAGGGTGGAGGATTTGTATTGATTATCAGGCTGGAACAAAGCCACTCGAAAAGATCATTTCCCATTCTTGGTTTCGTCCGGATCTTTGGATCGATTAGCGGTCCACGAGAATACTATTGTTTTTGGATGGATATTAGAGCTCTGATCAAATTGCTATAGCTCCCGAAGATCAGGAGAAGATGACATTCACTTGTCCTTATGGAACATTCGCATTTTAGGCGGATGCCCTTTGGGTTGGTGCAATGCAGGGCACTTTTCCAACGTGTTTGATAGCCATATTCTCGACATGGTTGAAAAGATGGTGAGATCTTCATGGACGTTTTTCGATTATTGGGTAATTCATTTTGACAATAGTTTGGAAAACTTGAGAGAGTACATCTTGGCAAAGATGTGAGGAGACCAACTTAGTACTTTCGGTGGGAAAAGTGCCATTTTATGGTACAAGAGGGTATTGTCCTTGGACATAGTTTCGACAAAGAGGGATAGAGGTAGATGGGAGGCGGTCGGGGCTTGATTGAAAAGTTGCCTCCACCCTCGTCGGTAAAAGAGATTCGAGTTTTTAAGGTACTACAGCTAGTTCTATGGGCGGTTCATCGAGTTTCGCGGATTGCAAAGCTAGTTGTCTAACGCTAGTCAGGGATCCCGTTTGAGTTTGATTTCGCGATGTTTTTGCATGCATTTTCGGTGTTGAAGGATAAGTTGGTATCGGCTCTGTAGCCATTATTTCGGATTGGTCCTTTCCATTTGAACTTATGGCCTTAGCGATTTGCGATTGGGGCGGTGTTAGACGAGAAGCGAGGAAAATCTTTGGAGTAATTTACTATGCAAGTAAAACCACGAATGATGCTCGGCTGAATTATCTTAACTACGAGAGAAAGAAGCGTAAAATTTATCGTCTTTTGCTTCCGACAAATTCGGGCCGTATTTGTTGGCGATAAGGTCGTAGTGCTGCAGTCATTACGCCATTAAATTGCTTGATGACTAAAAGATGCCAAACTAGATTAATTGGGGTGGGGTTCTTTCAGCTGCAGAAATTTGATGTTGAGATTAAAAACCAAAGAAGAACACTGAGAACCTAGTGGCGAGATCATCTTTCCACGATTGGAGAGTAATATTGTGTGGTGAATGATGACTTTCCGGATAGAGCGAATCTTGGCCTATTGAAGAGCAAAGAGAGGCGGAGTTCCATGGTTTGCGGATTCGTGAATTATTTAGTAGCCCCGAGGTAGTCCCTCGGAATTTAACTATGTGAGAAAAACGGTTTTTCGCACATCGAAACATTACTGTGGGAGGGACGATTCTTTCTGACTTGTCTTGTCGGGTGATCAGAATGTGTGCCGAAGATGAAATGAGCAGTATCTTGAACCCACTTTGCCACTCTCTACCATGCTGGTGGACATTGCTGTGGCAGGAGAAGCTACTTGGCCAAGGTACTTCAATCAGGCTTCTACTGGCCTACCTTATTCAAAGATGCTCATCATTTCGTATCCACATGTGACAAATGTCAAAGAATGGAGGTATTTCTAGAAAGGGCCGAACCACCCACGTACCCCAGTAAGGTAGAGGCTATTTGACTTTATGGGGTGGATTTCATGGGACCATTCCATATCCTATAACAACTTTTGTACATTCTGGCGCGATAGACTACGTATCGAGTGGGTGGAAGCAATTCAGGCCCGCGCAGCGATGCAATTAGGTGGCTCGATTTCTTCGCGTGACAATATTCTCGATTTGGAACCCCTCGAGCAACGATCTGGAAATAATAGTACTCATTTTTGCAATAAGGTAATTAGCCAGGTTTTGCGAAAGTATGGGGTGCGTCATCGCATCTCTTGCATACCACCATGATCAAATGGGCAACGGAGGTGTCAAATCGAAATTAAGTCTATTCACAGAAGACCGTTACGAGTTCCGAAGGATTGGTCTAAAAGATCGAGGATGCACTGCGGGGCATGCCTTAAGCTTTAAAACTCCTTTGGGTATGTCGCTCGAGACTTGTGTATGGCAAAGCATGCCATCTTCGGTGGAATTGGGCATCGAGCCTCTTTGGGCAACTCGACGATTGAATATGGGCGTACAGGTGAGAAGCGTACGACTTCCGGTGAACTAGGCGAATTCGGGGGCGAAACATGAAACGCCGCATTTACAAGGAAGGCGAAGCGGCTTGCGATAAGCACATTACCGGAGAAGGGTCACGGCGAGTTAGTTCTTTTGTTCAATTCTGCGCCTAAAGCTCTTCGGGAAATTGGAAGTCTAGATGAATTAGGACCTTTCACGGTGACCAAGGTCTTCTCATGGTGGGAGTAGAGGTTACATCTGAGAAAGGCACATTCACAGTCACCACCCAACGGTTGAAGCCGTATTTTGGAGGCGAGTTTCTTGCAGACAAGCAGATCATTCCTTTGACCGCATCAGACGAAGTGCAGTAGGAGATCCTAAGAGCTCGGGTCCTCGAGCAAATTAGAGATTGGTAGGTAATTTATCGGCGTCGCTCATAGTCTTCTTGGGAACCTTGAGTTTTCTGCGATTTCCCTTTCTATAGTTTACATTATTGGCTTTAAATTGTTTTGCTTTGATGTTCTCTCCATAATCGGTATCTCTTTTATTTGTCTAATTACGGGACCCGATCGAAATCTTTGGGACACGTCCGGGTTAATGTAGCGCGGCCGGAGGAATCAGGAGATCCATAATTGGATGAGGGGAGTGTCTTTTACCTTCAACCTTTGATGATTTTCTTTGTGTGCTTGTTGCGCCTTCTCTGTAACGTCGCGACGTTGACTCTCACGTCGCGACGTTTCAACGTCGCGACGTATCAACGTCGCGACGTCATGTTGACCCCTCTCTGGAACGTCGCAACGTGAGATCCCAACGTCGCGACGTGGATTTTTGAACTTCTCTGGAACGTCGCGACGTTGATTTGATACTCTCTAGAACGTAGCGACGTTGGTAACCAACGTCGCGACGTGGAATTTGAACTTCTGGAACGTCGCGACGTTGGCTATTACTATTCTCTGGAACGTCGCGACGTTGCCCTGTTTAAGGCCCATTTCACCTTCATTTTTTTTTTTTTTTTTTTTTGTTGTTCTACCGCCCGTTCTGATAAACCCTTGCTTTCCACACAGTAGCCGATACTCCACGAGTCCCTTCCCCACGGTGGAGCTGGATTTTGCCCTCCGACACCTAAACACTGCACACCACCGGCACTCATCACCGTCCTCACACCTTGCTTGAAGGGTCCTCACATTCCCCTTACTTTCCATTTAGGCGTCCTGCTATTTGAGTCCCAGCCTCCATTTCCGGTCTGGGGGTTCGTATTTAGGTTCCCATTTAGGTCTAGGAGTTTACATTTAGGATCACATTTCAGTATAGGATTTCACATTTAGGTCACATTGGGTGCACTCTAGGTGTTTGTCTGTTTGTCTGACCCAGCTGGGGGTGCCACATTGGTGCTATTTCCTCACATTACCTGCGCGGTCTAGTCTAGTCCACATGTACGGAAAGGCGAGCGCCCCTGGCGGGTCGGTCAGCGAGACCCGACCCCAAATTATGATGTCACGCGGTTCGTGAATGAGGGCGCCGCCGATCGGTTCGGCACCATCTACAAGAACCGATCGTTTATCAAGGAGAAGGGGTTTCACCACCCTGATGATTTTTTCCGGAAGACGATCGCGGCCAAGGGGTGGCGGGCACTTTGCCAACCACCTCATCCAGCGGCGATGAGCGTGGTGCGGGAATTCTACGCCAATCTCGCCTCCCACGTCGTCAAAAAGGTTCGAGTTAGGGGAGTATTGGTCGACTTCAGTGCGGAGTCGATCAATAGTTACTATAGTCTGGATCATGTCCCCTCGGAGCCATTTGATCGGCTCTACGAGCACCCCGACTACCCCGAGATCATTCAGGTGTTGACTAATGGCCGGGGTGAGTGGAAAATCAATAGTGAAGGCCATGCAGTCCACTTCAAGGCCAAGCATTTGGCCTATATCCCAGCAGTCCGCATTTCATCACGCCGCCTTATTCCGACGACGAACGTGTGTGAAGTGACAACAAGCGTGCCTCTCGCTTCAACTATGCCATCATCCAAAGATATACCTTGATGTCGGGCAGTTATAGAGGATGCTATCCCTCCATAACCCGGGATCTGTAAGGATCCAGGCACCCCTTCCTCATCTTTGGCTTATGCAAACGAGTCGGGGTGCCCCTCGACGACAATGAGGCGTGGCTACACCCCATTAAAGTCATATCAATCAAACGTGACAAACCAGGTGTCCCACGACCTGAGGGGGCCTACGATTCTGGCCATGTGCCCCGGACGATCTAGCCCACTTTGTAATATCGCTCGCTTTAGACTCCTGGGCGATCCCTAGGGGGACATTGGGTAGTCCTCGTCCCAGGCACCTCCACCACCACCATAGCAGCCCACGGAGGCAACTCCATCCAGTCCCTCACCCAACCTCGAGGACTCGGTGCTCTCACTTTCTGAGCGCTTTGATGCATTCTGGGATGAGACCCAGGAGCACCGAGTCCCTCCCCACCCAGCAGATTACGAGTGGCACTTCAGCCGACATGCGCATGCGGTTGGCCAATCAGGCCACTATTCTTCAGCCAGCCAGCAAATTCCTTCAGCCCGTACCGTCAAACCTTCTCACCCACTACATGCCCGCCACCAATTACGTTGATCACTGTGGGAGTCTTCACCCTCTTTTGTTCTTTACGCTGAGACACCGGATATTTTGTCTGGGGGGTGTGGGTGGTGGTTGCATTTAGTTTAGTATTGTTTTTGATTTTCAGATTTATGTGGTAGTTTGTTTTGTTACAAAGATGTTAGTTTGTGTTTCATGAAGGCCACATTTTTTCATTTTAAATTGATGATTCATGTGTTAAGTTTCTATTTGTGTTTATGTTAGGTAGTTTCTATACGTAGTGGTTTCATGTGTAGGTGGTATGTGTATGTGTGCCATGTTGAGAGTCGAAGATCACTTCTGGACCAAATCAACTATTGACATGGTAGAACGTATACATATGGTGTTCGATGTTCGATAATTAGGTTGAATAGGTGGGAGGCTAGTGAATCACTTCCGGCAAGCCAAGAAAAACTATTTCTCAATGAGCCTACCACACTCACACACTAATGACCTTCAGGGTATGCATAGGGGACGAGACCAACTACTAACGTTCAACAAACCCTGGGAGTCTCTAAATACCTAAGAGATGGGACACCGTGAATAAAAGAGGATTGCCTTCGAGCCCCAAAAATAAAAAGAAAAATTAAAAAAAAAATGAGAGTACTTAGACACGTATCGCTGAGCTCCAATCGAATCCCTGATTACACCGAGGCCTTCAAAGCCCAATGCCCCAGCCAACCGGGGTCGAGTCATTGACTTCACCTGTCTCGCAGGGGGACAAGATGAAGTCTCCTACGCCTGTGTGGCCCCCAGTTTAGTTGGCGTTCCGGTGGAAGCTCCAGGGAACCCGAATGTCCGGTGCCCTAACTAACCAAAGCGGGAGTCACCAAATTGATCCCCGCTACATGAACACTTAGCATGAACTTATGGCTCCAGTTTTGTTCACTGTTATGAGTAGGTATGGTTAGGAATGAAACAAGGCTCCTATCCTTTCGTATTAGTTTTTCCCAACTAGGCAAGTTGAACCTCAAGTCTGGGGGGGGGTGCCTAACCCAGGCATACACTGTGAGGTCATTTATTCAACGCACGTAGGGTCCTTGGGAAAGGTTATTGAATACCTTGGAGGTTGAGGCACTAGTCACTTTTACCTACTTCAACCTAATTCTTCCGAAAGTCGAACACCGTGGTGTATCCCGTGGAACTTCAACAAAATGGCAAATACGTGATTTGGCCCAATTTGATCTCTTACTTATCTATGATGTGCATCACTATCTTAGTGTTAGACTCTAATCTGTAGGTTGTGTTTCCTGTTTAGAGTCCATTCTGTCAAATGCTAAAGAAACTAAGTCAGGGGTGTGATGAGTGCCTAAAACACTCATAGTATTATACCCACGGCCTTTCATTTTCACGCTTATTTTATATTTAATTTCATAGTTTCGTGGTCGGATACCCGATTTGGTGATTGGTGTGATGCATCGAGCAAAAAGGCACCATTGAAGCAAATTCTCGAGCGTAAGGTGGCACGTGATGAAGATGTCCGAACGACGCCCCCAACGCCGTATGTCCCCATCGCCGGACGCCCCAACGCTTCGACGTTGGGTAACCATCGCGGGTAATTCAACAGCGGCGAACGCCGCTGACATTGCAACGCCGCGACATCAAGGCGAAGTTCGCTTTCTCAAAGATTAAAAGCAAATGGAGGCTGGATTTGAGGTGACGGAATGGTACAAATCGCACTCCAAATCGTATAGAGTGACAATGATCTCGAAGAAGAGCCCGTGATTTGTATTTTCCTTTATTTTGGATATTAGACTTAATGTTTATTATATCGTATACTAGTATTTTCTTAGTTTTTATGTTCTAGATCTATACCTAGGGTCTTGTTGAACCCTGTCACGGTTGAATGGATTAAAGTTTATTAATTTATATTATTCATTAATTTATGATTCATTATTATCTCGCTTTACATCCGTGGATGAACTACAGATGTTTGGCCAACATTAGCATGATCATACTGTAGATCCGAGATTCGAGAGATGAGGATACCTTGGGATATGAGTAGAGTAAACCTTGCTGATCTGCAAATAGAGATATTCCCGATCCCGAAGGTGGCACTAAGGCTAGGAACATTTAAGCATTTCGAGTACCGAGTTGAGGTAGAGACACTCAATTCTACTAGCGAGATAAAGCAATACACCTCGAGAGCAGGGTATCTCGTAAAGTTAGCACTGGCTCCTACTGGCCAATGAATCACTCGATAAACCGACTAATAGCATCTTTTGGCAATAATCCATCAAAAGTGTAGGGAGACATAGCCTTAATCCCATTCAATAGTAATTGCTCAAATTAGTAGTTAGCTTACATTCAAATATTATACCTTTTTCACACATTACATATACCCATGATAATACTCGAAAAGCAAATCTCAGATTCGCATATCTATCCCCGTGATCGATATCCGGTACCATTGGTACACTATATTACTTAGCGACGTGCACTTGCACATAGGCGTATATTTTACACACCACGCTTTCTACCACGAGGCTCTCGCCAAGGCAAATCTTATAAGGCTAAGGTTGCTTCCTCGACTTTAGAGGGCCACTGAACCCGGACAAGGGACCTGATTGAGGAGCCAGAAGACTGGTGTCTCACCTTGAAGAATGCTTCACTCACAGGAGCCAGCAGGATAGCAGTTAAGGCCCTAAGGACTCAAGGTCGCCAACACGAGCCGCGATCGGGCTGGGACAGAGTTGCAAAGGTCAAGGGCGAAGCAAAGTGCCAAAGTGGAGACGCTGGATCGGTCCGCTGGGAGGCTTCGTGAGGCTGGTATTCGTGAGCGTTTGACTGAGAGGCAAGCTCTGATGGACTCGAGAGGCGAGGTTTCGCTGGTGAGGGGCGAGGTGATAACAGAGCTCAAAGACGAGGCCTGCTCTCAATGGGCCTCCAGGTGGCTTGCCTTCCAGCGCAAGGCTTCCAGAGCTTTCCCAAACTTAGAGTTCAACATCCAGCTTTCTGATTAGGAGGTAGAAGAATCTCATCCGAGGTAGAGGATGACATGGGCGCCGAGGTGCTTTCTGGGGCCCCCGGTCGTGCTCCTCGTCACGATTCTTCAAGTTGCCCCGCAGGGCCAACTTCTTCTCGCTTCTGCCTCACTGGGTCCCACTTTCACTCTGATATAAAGCCCAGTCTCATCCCTGCGGTTCAGACTTTTTGTCAACTTGGTTTTCTAGCGCCTGTTTCCAAATATTCTTAGATTTTCCGACATCGACTTTGTTTATAAATAAAGATTCATGGATTAACTTTATCGTTCTTATTGCTCTTCCGAATTGAGTCGCTTTGGCTCCCCGGACTGCTCGTCGCCAACCTAAACCGAGCCATCTAGCTTCCGGGCTACGAGGCCTCCTCAGCAGCTTATGTTTCAGACTGAGCTACGCCAGGCACTTAAGCTACCTGACTCCGTGGCTACTTGGCCTTCTAGGCTATTCTGCATTTTTGAGCAATTAAGCTTTGAAAAACTGAGCCGCTTGGGCTCCTCAGCTACATGGCTCCGTGACTACTTGGCCTCTCGAGCGCTATGTCATAACTGAAGCATCGGGCCCCGAGCTATATAACACCAGCGCTGTTTCGGTCGTCAGGCTATTCTACCTTTTTGATACCGCTTCCCAAAAACTAAGTTACCGCGGCCCTCGGCCACTTGCTATCTCCAAAACTCCGAGCTATCGAGGCCCCCGGGCTACAAGACCCTTTTCGAGCAAGATGTTCTGTGAATCAGCTGATCGGGCCTCACAGCCGCATGGCTCCATGGCTACTGTCACCTAAGGCTGAGGTTTTGCACTGAGCCACTCGGGCTCCTAAGCTACATGGCCTGCGGGCTACTCAGCCTTCCCTGGAGTAGTTGCTTTGTAATCTTGAGCTACTCGGGCTCCTGAGCTTCATGGCCCGCGGGCAACTTAGCCTTCCCCTCGAGCGCTATGCTCAATCCGAGCCACCGGGCTCTTGAGTTACATGGCCCGGCAACTTAGCCTTCCTCGAGCAATATGCCTCGTAATCCGAGATACTGGCCTTGAGTTACATGGCCCAGCGGGCTACTTCCTGGGCCTTCCTAAAGATATGCCTCCCAATATGAGCTACCGGGCTCCCCGAGCTACATGGCTCCGTGGCTACTGCGAGGCCTTCCCCGAGCGCTATAGCTCTAACTGAGCTACTAGCCTTTCGAGATACATGGTCTACCCGCCATTTAGCCTTCTAAGCTATTCTCGCTCTTTTGAGCAATTAAGCTCAAACTGTCGTCAGCTCCTAAGCTACATGGGGTCTGGCTACCAGGCCTTCTCGAGCAGCTATGCTCCGTAACTGAAATACCGCCTCAGAGCTGCGGCCTCACATATTTCGCTTTCCCCGAAAGCGCTATGCTCAGAATCCAGCCACAGCCTCGAGCCACATGGCCTCGTGGCTACTCGCCTCTCGAGCAATTTACGCGGTAATCCAGTTACCGGGCCCAGCTTCATGGCTCCGCGGGCACAGCCTCTTGAGCGGCAGCGGCGCTCGTAACCGGCCGCCAGCTCGAGCCGCATGGCCTCATGGCCACCGCCTTCCCAGCGCTATGCTATGTAATCAGCGCACCAGCTATTCTCAGCCATACGGCTCGCGGGCTACTAGCCTGGACGCATAGTCTCTTATGAACCGAATCGCTGGTTCCTTTGAGATTAGCTACAGGTTTCGAGCTACATGGCTCTTTTTCGCTATTTCATCTTCCTCTTCCCTGGCAAAGCACATGACGCGACTCCATTAGAATCGATGATCGCATGGTTTCACAAGTGCCCTG
Source organism: Tetrastigma voinierianum (assembly GCA_016808115.1). Taxonomy (NCBI): domain Eukaryota; kingdom Viridiplantae; phylum Streptophyta; class Magnoliopsida; order Vitales; family Vitaceae; genus Tetrastigma; species Tetrastigma voinierianum. Next base: position 584,803 of record JAEQBH010001713.1, on the reverse strand, counting down.
GTTTCCTTATAAATATATAGCCTCCTCGGCCAGTATACTTGAGCCTCAACTTCTTCCCCTTTGACAAAGTCTAGCTCGCACATGATGAAGCATCAAAGAAGCCTGGTCAAGCCACGCACTGAGTCTGGTCAGTGATCACGAAATGCACATTCGTCAATGGTCTACCACTATGAGGTCGTTTTTTCCTTTCCTCCCCTACCGAAGCAGTTGTTCCCTCAGCTGCCCATTGAAGGAACAAAGTAGGGAACGATTCGGTAGCATGTGTGGTTTAAAGGAAAACTTTGAAGTCCCGCTCCGTCTTTTTTCTTTCCTCTCTCTTCTTTTCTTTCTTTCTTTTCTTCCCCTCTCCTTCTCTTTCTTTCCTTTTCTTCTTCTCTTTCTCTTCCTTTTCTACGGTTTTTGCCCTGACTCAAAAGCGGTCAGACGTGACGAATGGTTTCTTGCTAATTGTAAATTTCCTGCAAAGAAGGATTAGAGTCCTCCTGGAGGTGATTGTAATACTTCCTGTATAATGAAATTTTGTATGTGTATTATGTGACTTTTTCAAAGCTTCTGCCAACCGAGCTCCTTGCTCTCTTTTTCCTTTTTCTTTTTTTTCGTGGGGCTTCTTTCCTGAGAGGAAAGAGAGAATTTGCTTGTGCCGCTGTCTCTAAGATACTAGAACGCCAGCTGAATGTAATCTTTCTGTATTTCATCAGAATTCCTTGACATAAAGAACAATTCTTTGTGAAACATGTTTTGCGCCGATCTTTCTCGAGCCTAGTTCCTTGCTTTATCACAGTAATTCATTTTCGATCCATCAAGAATTGAAACAATCTAAAATTGAACATACGATCATATTTAAAATCGGCCTAGATTCTTAATAAAGACTGTATTCCGAGGGTCTCATTGGTAGGTGAACCATTTGAAAGTTCTGCTGCCCAGCGAGTAGCGTGGTCTCTTTCCCTCTTCCTCGCTCGGAGCCCGTAATTCGCCGTGTTGGATACATACCGGATACTGCATGTAGCCTTCCCACCAGGGCCTCGCACCTTCCCAGCAAAGGGGTCCTTCCTTGTCGCATTAGCTTTAGAACCAGTCGCCCCATTGTAACCTTGGTCATATTATCTGTTGTCTTTCCTGCGATAGTCCCAACATTTTCTTGTGACCTGCTCACACTCTTTCTTTGGAAGATCAAGGTTTTAGTGCCATGACCTCCTGTGTGTTCTGTTTCGCGACCCAAATCCCGGTGATTTTAATCCCACCTCGCACCGAGCTATCGCCGGTACAAAAAGAGCGAACGAGGTTTCCTCAGTTAAGCCACTTCATGCAAAGAGTTTGTGCCTACAATACCGAGAGGTACTACCCATTTTCGTATATTCCTCCACCCTTAGTTCTCAAGATCGCTAGAGTTCCTTATACACTGGCGTTGCCCATTGAATCTGGTGGATGGTCGGGACGGTAGTAGTTCGATTCCAGCTCATGCCAAACTCTCGAACTTAGATTGTCAATCCGTCAATATCGAAAGTTGACCAGGGACCCAGATCCTTAACCCATATTATGGTGGTGAACGCCGCATAAAGTCGTGCATACCTTCCGCGCTCTCGATTGTCGCGTAAGGGTTCGGCCTCAAAACTTCACATTCGGTAAAATATCCACGGCACTGGCTGGGGTCGATAAATGGTATTTGTCCCTTCCGCACGGTAGGGGTCCCAACATGTCTAGCCCTCATTAATAAAAAGGTCAGGCTTGTGACCGACTGCACAATGATCGATTAGAGATGAGATCTTCGTATATGCTCCTGGCTGCTGCATTTCCTGCAAATCCGCTCAAGCCAAGGCTTTGAGCATTAGGCCAATAGTACTCAGCTTTGCCAGTTTTTCCTACTAAGGTCCGAGTCCATGTGGCTGGACACGAGTATGCCTCGTGTACTCGAAAACAGATGCCAATGCCTTCCTTCCCACGCACTTAAGAATGGGCATAGAGAAGACTGGCTATAGCGGGGGTCCCCCCACGAATGGTGAATTTCACGACCTTGCTCGGAAGCTCGATGCCTCATCCGGGTCGCTTGGCAATGTACCTTCCACCAAGTAATCCCAGATAGGGTCCATCCAGCTCGGTTCAGACATCACAAGGGAGACTTCTCCATTGTCGATGCTTACTATGGGTTCTGAGAGGTGCTTAACAGGTATCAGTCTGCCCAAGTCTTCTTGTGAGGCTATTGTTAGTTTTGCCAAGGCATCACCAAATTTTCTCGCCTTGCACATGTCTAACTGAACTCACATGAACTTTACAATTCTCGCACCTTCTCGAGATACAGACCATCTTCCTCACCATTGCTCTGTAGGGAGTCTTCATTCATTTTACCACCAATTGGGAGTTGCCGCTACTTCCCAAATTTTATCCGTCTACGGAGTGGGCGAGGTTAAGTCTGCACCTAAGGATCTACTATTCTGCCTCATTATCGAGGTCAGCTAAATCGAGGGCGTATTACAATGCTTATCCCGCCCGAGAGGTCGTGATCGTACGACGCTCTCATATCGCGACTCGCCCACGAATAATCTTCAGATGGGGAGGTCGGCTTTACCGTAGCTTCCTCAGAGATCACGGGTTGACTCATGGATGAAATCTGCCAAGATTTGCCATTTTACCGCTGTCCTTGGTTTGTACCTGATGTCGAACTCACTTAGCTCTATAGCCCACTTATCACCTTCCGTGAGGTTTCGTCATAAAGATCTATTTCATCGGATATTCGCCTGGGACTCGGCTCGCATAGCTTTTGAAGCAAGGCTCTGGATTTTTCGGATGCAGTTACCAAAGCCAACCAACTTCTCCATCTTAGATACCTCCCCTCCTGTCCCAAGCTCTACGCAATAATACCCATATCAAGACTCAGCTCTTCCACCAGAGTTGGCACTAGTCGAGAAGTCTGAAACGACGAGGTAGAAAGTGAGGAGTTCTCCTCTAAGGGCTTACCAGGAGAGCTCAGTAGGCTTGAGTGTCAGAATACCTCCTTGCAAGGCAGCATCCCATCGAAGGAGCTTTTTCTTAATCAAAGAAAAGCCGATATTTGTCTTCTAGCTCAGACACGGTTGCCTTCAGCCGCCAGCTATTCTCCTTGTCGCTGAATGTCCTTAATGTTTGAAGGAGGCGATATCGAGCACCACCTTTATCTTATCCGGTTTGTTTCTATTCCTGGCCGCCGACTTATAAACCTAAGAACTTCCCGCAATGAGACCCAAGGCGCATTCGGGCCGGGTTTAACTTCATATTGTAACTTTTCAGACTGAACGCCTGCCAGTGTCATGTGGAGCCCAACTCACCGATTTTTTACCAAAATGTCATCTATATATACCTCCATAGATGCTCCTGCATTTGCTTTTAGAACATCTTGTTCACCAACTCGGGGTAGTCCCACGCTTCGCACCTAAGGTGGCATCACCTCGATAACAAAGAGGGTTCTTACCCAAAGGACGCACGAAGTCTTCTCTTGGTCAGCCGGATCCATATCGATATGATTTGTACCTGCAGAAGGTGTCCATGAAGCTGAGGAGTTCATGACCGGCCGTGGCATCCACTATGAGGTCAATCCAAGGTAGAGGGAAGCTATCTTTTGGGCAAGCCCTGTTGAAATCTGTGAAATCAATGCAAAGCCGCTACTTGTCGTTTGCTTTTTTGATGAGAACAACGTTGGCCAACCACTCAGGGTATTCCACCTCTTTGATTGCCTTTGCTTTGAGGAGCTTGCCGACCTCTTCATTAATCGCTGTCTTTTTAGGGCAAAACTCCTTCTCTTTTGCTTGACCGATTTAAAGAAGGGACTGACGTTCAGCCTGTGGGTGATCACTGCCGGGTCGACTCCACCCATGTCTTCCTGTTTCCAGGCGAATACCTCCATGTTCTGCTTCAGAAAACGGATGAGAGGGCTTTTGATGTCTTTAGTTAGCTTAGATCCTATGTGGACGAGGTGTTCTGGCTGGTCGCTAAGATGTACAGGCTCTAGTTCTTCTGAGGGCGCAAGTCGGGTGCTCACCTCGCTCCCTGCCACGTCGTGAGCCTGCTCATATAGATGTTGTCAACTGCGGTTTTGCTTCATTGAAGCCAGTAACATTCCCCGCTATGCGCCGGTTTCCTGACCATTCCTAACGACATCGGTGTTGAAATGATAACCATGTGATGGGCGTAGGAGATGGCCTCTACAGAGCTGATGAGGGTCACCAATAACATGTTGTAGGCCGATGGGGCATCTACTCTGAGAAATCTCACTGTTGTTGTAGCCTAGAATGGGGGGTCTCCCAAAGTGAGTACTAGTTGTATTGACCCCAGGGGTAGCACTCTTTCTTCAGAGAACCCACGTAGGCAGGCGTTGACTAGCTCTAGCTTCTCCCTTCCAATGCCCATTTTGTCTAAAGCTGATGCGAAGATGATATAAGCCGAGCTTCCATTGTCGACAAGGACCCTGTGGATCGTTTTATTAGCTACTACGGCCTTTATCACAAGTGGATCGTCATGGGGATGTTGGTAGCCTTCCATGTCGAAGTCCGAAAAGGTTATGGTAGTATCTAGCCGAGGAAGTTTGGATACGGTTTGCACTTCTAATGTTTCCCCTTATCTGATGCCGCGTAGGTGGGCCTTCCTGGCTGAGTTGGACTCTCCACCTCCTGCATGGATTTCTCCCAAAGGCGACCGTGCCGAAATGGGTCAAGCAATGAGGTGGTGGTGGCCGACTTGTTCTCAGAATTCACCCAAAATATACCCTAGTCGTTTTCTATATGTTTAGGGTATTTTGTAAGCGTAATTTAAATGTTTCGTGAGTTAAATGCGAAACATGGAAACGAGACCCTAGAATATAAGATTTAAGGACAAATTGTACTGGTCCAAAAAGGGGCTTAAAATGTCATAATTTGAAAAGACTAGGGCCAAAATACAATTTGAGAATTGGAATACAAATAGAATAAAACATGAGGATCCTTTGCAAATAAAGAAAATTAACCCAAATGGGTTTTTAGTTAAAGGCCAAACATGGCCTTAATAAATCCATGATTTAAAGACCAAAATTTGGTCTCCAAAGGCAAAAAAGAACAAACCGTGAAGCGGGGGAAGTAAGAAAAGGAAGAGGAAGAAGAAGAAGAGTAGAAGAGAGTGAGGGAGACTGGCAAAGCCAAATTAAGGTATGGAAACTACTTTGAGTATGGATTTTGTATGGATCATAAGGAATTTTAAGGCTTGGTATGGTTAATATCTTGTCTCTAAATCTAGGGTTTTGATAGAATTGCATCCTAACTGTAACACCCCGTCCCGAGAGAGTCTATAGTACATGATACTGTAGGGGTGTTTAAGAGTACCAAGTATCACATTATAGTATTTTGGAGACTAAAGTAGGAAATGATAAATTATGGATCCCGGGATTTGTGTATGAGAACAAGGATACAATGGTCATTTAGCAACAGATACGACAGAAAACTATTAAGGTAGTAGACGTGGGCCAAAATACAAATAAATAAGTTACAATTGCAAAATTAAAAAGATGAGGGTTATTTGCAATTAAAGGAAATGTTAAAATATAATAATGGAAAACAAAAGCCAAAAATTCATTTGGTCTCCAAAGGCTAGGGTTCACGTAGGAGAGGAGAAGAAGAGCAAGGAAGAGAAGAAGAGAAAGAAGAAGGAGGAGGAGAAGTCCAAAGATCAGTTGCATGCTGTCTTAGATCAAAATGTATTTTGGATTCCTAGGGCTTTAGTAAGGAGAATAGATGCTCCTTTTGGTGGCTTTGTGTAAAGATCACACAAACTCTTGAAATTGTTGGGGCTGGTGAGAGTAAAACCCCAATTGGTAAAGCAAGCATGGAATCATCAAATTATGTGGTTTTAAAAGAATTGGTGGACCTAGGTTGAGCCTGATTTTTCACTTAGGGTTTTGAGGTTTGAGGTTCCATAGCACCAATTCAAGTGTCAGGAGCGCTTTAGATAAATCATGTAAATTCGAGGTATAAGTGGAATTATAGAAGTTTGTATGATGTTAATAGGTAGCAAAAGTGGCAAAAAGAGGCAAATTCCAAAGTAAATTTCGGGCTGTGTACCGGTACATGTATAGGTGTACCGGCACACCCCACTGTGAGGCCAAAGGTGTAATGGCATACGTTCAGCATCGCACACCTGTCGCTTTTCCTATTTCGACTAATTTTGTATTTTAGCCATAACTCGTCAATTCTTATCCGATTTGAGTGATTCATGGCTACTTAAACTAGACTTCAAGGAGAACTAAACCTAAAGAAATATAGAACTGTCAAATTCCTGTTCCTAAGTGGCCTAAAATTCACCTGCGGCCATACAAGCTGCATAAATTGTTCCAAAACTGGGACATAGAGGTCCGGTTGTTTTAACGCGTAACTTGAGTTTCTGGTGTTCGAATCGGGTGATTCAATTGGAATAGAACCCTAGCACCTTATCTTTAAAAGAGGCAAAGATAGTGACTAAGTGTAAGAAGTAAGTTAAGCGCGCGATTACATAGGGCGATTAATTTGTCGTCATATTCGTTGAGTGTGTGAAGCAAAGTAAAGGCGGGAAAAGTGTGGAAACTGTGGCTCTCGTTTAGCAAGCAAAGAGGTGAGGTTCGAACTCATTTTCCAAATACTAGTGTATTATTATTATTATAAACCGTTTTACACTGGTATTTCAAGGTTTTGGATTGCAAACCATTTTCAAGAAGCAAGCAATGAGTTAAAGTAAGCAAACAGGCTTGAGTTAAACCATTTTTTAAAGCAAGCATTGGTTTTAAATTGTAAAACTATAAATAAGCAAGCAAGGGTGGGCAAATGGTTTTGAATAATTAAACCATTTTTCAAGCAAAGGGCATAAATGGTTTTGAATAATTAAACCATTTTCAAGGGCAAACAAATGGTTTTAAACAAACCATTTTACAAAGAGCAAGCAAGCAAGCAAAGAATGTTTGTAAAAATCTCATTTCCCTAGTTCTAAGCAAGCAATCAAGAAGGTATTCTCAGACGTGCACGGTGGTGTTAGGATCTCATACATGATTGTAGTTTTGCCTCGGTCGGCAAAACTTAGGATACATCATGCATTAAAGGAGACCGTGACACGTATGTGGAGTATATAAGGTTATGAGAGCTCTAACTGGTGCAAGATACACACAGAACACACCCACCACAATCACCCTTTAAAAAGGCATTTTTACAAAGGTCCTTCCACCTACACGCTGATACGTGTTCCTTGTTCACTAGGGTACAATAAGCAAAAATAGGCCTCCAGTGGTTGATGCTTTATGAGCATGAGATACAATTTTGAAAAATCAACCATTGGTTCCCGGTCGCCCAGGCTTCCGGAGAGTTTTAAAGCAAACGGTAGAGTCAGTTCTGGGCTAGATTTCAAAACTGGCCGGCTGGAGCCGGGGGTTCCCGTGTTTTCAAGGAAACGGTTGAGCCCAGCTCCCCGCTTTATTTTCAAAGATATGAGTCATGTTCTAGATTTATGAAAAAGTTTTGAGAAACTTTAAAGCAAAGGTTCAGAAAGGTTTCAAGAAACTTTTCAAGCAAAGATAAAGCAAGCAAAAGAGAACTTACGAGAAGTTTTACAAACTTAAGCAAGCAATAAGAGTTTTATAAGCTTAAAAAGTAAAGCAAAGCAAGCAAGCAAGTATAAAAAAGCAAAGAAAAGTTTTAGAAACTTAAAGCAAGCAAAGCAAAGTAAAGCTTGAAAATATTTGTAAAGAGAGTTTTATTTTGAGATGTTCTCCTAAAAGCAAAACCTTATAAAAGCATACACTCACCGAGCTCGCTTAGCTCATTATTTTGTACTTAAAACATTTCCAGTACAGTAATGCAAGACGCTTAGAGCACAATATGATTTCTCCCTACATTGCAAGGCGCCGGGAATTAAGAATATTATGTAAGAAAGACTTTGAATATGTATAATGGAATATATGTATGTACATAGAGTAGTTTCTGCAGAATGTATTGGTACATGGTTTTATCGTTTGGATATAGTAAAATTGATGTATACGGATTTGAATTATACTATAGCACCACATGCCGCTGCTTTTTCCGCCGCAAGATTTTACCAAACTTAAGTTATAAATAAAAGAAAAATTTTTATACAAGGTTTAAGCAAGTAATACGGCCGCTTCACAGAGTTTCTGGTCGTTAGAGATAACGTCTGAGATTTCAGGAGTGGCTTCAAGACGCCTCGTCGCCTCTAAAGGGGTGGGGGTGTGTCACTAACCTTAGATTTCTTGAAATTAAGTTTGGTAAAACCCACAAGGAACAAGATAAGTATGGAATCCTCCCTCATGTTGATTCATGTTAAATGGAAGGTGTTTGTTAGGGTTTAGAACAAACCCTAACAAACTTTGGTGCTTGGCTCAGGTATGGGTCATAACCCTTGTTGGAATGATCTTGGAGCAATCAGCTATGCATAACAGAAGAAGATATGTATTGAAAGATGAATTGAATAGAAAGAGATTCCAAGGTGAATTTGAAATGGCTCTTGATGCGTTTAGCTGAGTTGACTGTATCAAAATATGGAAAATGGGTGAAAACACACATTCGGGCAATTTTCAGATATTTCATCAGACACCTCGAACCCACTGGTACACTTTGCCCCGGGTCATTTTGGCCAATGTGTACCGGTACACGTTAACTCGCACCAAGACACCCTGCTCGGGTTTTCCTGCCGACCGCCAGATGCCAGCCATAACTTGCTCATTTCTTATCCGATTGGAGATCTAAGCATCAATTAAAATAGAGACTTGGCTAGGAGAACCAAATATATATAATAGGAATCGTCAAATTCTGACTCTAAGTGGCTCAAAAATTCACTCAAAGTGGGGTCATATGCAAGCCAATCCCTGCATCCATTTGAACATAGAGTAGTCCGAGTGGTTTCGGACGTATCTTGCCCAGATTCGAATTGGGTGATTCCAGTTGAATAGGAACCTCAGCACCTTAGATTTAAGATATAAAGATCCAGTGTCAAATATCAAGACAAGACACTGGAAAATAAATATTTCACACCATTCTCGTGTACCCCAGAACCGACTAGCTGGGCATGAAAATGCTATAATTTGAGTTTGGATGATCCGACAATGGATTTCAATTTACGCTAATAGATTCTAGAGGGACTATAATACATTAAATTGATGTGAATACATAGGCATTATACTATACAAGTATATGAAATGCCATAAATAGTAACATGAAAAATATAGGAAATGCAAAGGCATAGTCAGTGTTCATGAAACATAAATATGATAGATATGAAAACGAACCCGAAACGCGGGACTGCGAAATATGAAATATAATATGTCATGAACACACAATGAATCTAAGAATGTCCCCTATTTTAAGATAAACATCAACTCATATAATTGTAAACTCCGCCTAAGACCGCTTATTAAATGACACAAAGACTCGTCCCGATTAGTACTCGGTATCCCGAATAGTGCTCGCACTCGAATAGTGCTCGCACTCCCGATTAGTACTCTACACTGACAGTGCCACGCACCCCCGTCCGTTGGGCGCTACACACCGCCCACTAGTGCTACTAAGACTTCGTCCCATTAAGTGTTACACTCCCGTCTCCGACAAGGCTAAGGCACCTCCGCACTATATAGTATCTTCGGGTATTTATCAGGCTGATCCTACTCATTCCATATTAATTGGGGTCTAGGAAGTCAAACAGTTATATGATAAGACTCTGAATAAAGAATAAGAGTAAAGATCTTAATGTACCTCTCAGAGGTCTCCGTAGAGTACCCACGGGTACCCCCAGATCCGAATAAGCCCTGTCTCGATTAAGTTCTCGCTCTCCGACACCTCTGCGATTCGACAAGTTCTCAGAGTACCTACGGTAATTCAGATTCAATAAGTCTCTCGCTTCATTAAGTTCTCGTCTTCGATTAACTCCTCGATCCGAATAAGTTCGTAGCACCTACGGGTACCCCCGCATTCGAAATAAGTCTCGCCTCCGACACCTCGTATGGCGAATGTCTCTGCCTCCGATTAACTCCCCTCGTATCCGACAAGTTCCTCATTCGATTAAGTCCCGTCTCGAATAAGTCTGCAGTACCCACTGTACCTCGCATCCGATCAGTTCCGTAGTACCTACTGCATTCAGATCCGAATAAGTTCCTGGTCTCCCATTAAGTCCCGCTCTTAAGTTCTCAGAGTACCTTACGTACTTCTCAGATCCGATTAAGCTCCCAGAGTACCTAGCGGTACTCCTCAGATTATCAAGCTCCGTAGTACCTAGTACCCTGTTATCCGACAAACCTCAGAGTACCTACGTACTCCCACAAGAAAATAAGTATAAGCTCAGAATTCTACGGAGTCCCGAATGAACATAACTTTTTGCCATAAGTATTAGTCCCTGGAATAGAATAAGCTCAAATTTAATGAGTCCGAACAACATAAGCCCGTTATAAGTATGTTTGCGTATAAAACAAACTCGTAATTCTAACAGAGTCCCCAACGAACATACCGCCTCGCTATAAGTATAAGTTTTGTCTAAGAAGAAACTTTGTAACTCCTAGGGGTGCTAATGAGACACAATCACAGCTACCAACCCATCTCCGCCAAAACTCAGTCAACCTCACTCAACTTAAGCCTCACTGAATGTTAACAGTCGAATGAAAGAACTCGTAACCGACTCGAAAAGCCTGCAGAAACTCTAAAATATTTTATAAATTTCAAAAGTTTTTTTTAAAAAAATTTGATATCCCTACTTAGGAATGTCATAAATAATATATCTCTATTTTATATTCTTAAAAATCATAAATTTTCATTATTTATTTAGTTATAAATATATTTATTTTAAAAATAATTAATTTTCTTAAAAAGATTTTAGAGAATTCAAGCTCGAGAAAACTAATTCCCTCAACTCAAACAAAGACTCACACTCGCACCCAACTAAACCCTAAACTCATTCCAAACCTCCACCAAATCACCCGTAAACAACCACCATCGCGCCTCCTCCGTACCCGATCCAATGGCTCAAGATGCTCTGCAATAATGTTTATATGTTTCATCTCTTCTCATTGTTCTTGGTAGGCAGGGGGAGAACACTATAACTTTCATCTCTTCTCATTATTCGAATTCGAGTTCGAGTTCGAGCCTGACTCGAGTTTGAGCTCGAGTTTTTCATTTTCGAGTTCGATTCGAGCTTCATTTTTCAAGCTCGCGAGCTTTCGAGCTCGGATTCGAGTTTTCGAGTTCGAGTCGAGCTTAGCTGAACTCGAGCTTGACTCGCATCATTAGCACCCCTATTTGTAAGTGACAAATCCAATATTTAGTTGCAAAACTATAACGTATTGTGGCAACATCGAAAAATGTCATTAAAATTGCTCCTTGGAAAATATATAAAGATAAATTCACGTGATAACTAAATCTCCAATAAGTATTTTGTCACATCCATGCGTTATAATTATATCGACAATGACATTTTTGTTGGAAAATTGTGCATTTTTGTACCTATTTTTATTATTTTAAAGATATAAGTTTGAAATTGTGTATATTTAATATCTTCGATAAGCAAATAATTTTAAGCTAAATTTATTTGACATAAAATTCTGTAGAAATCAATATTCAAAAGGGTAAATTTACTGAGAGATAAATTAATTTTCTTAATTTAATCAACATCAATTTAATTAAAATTTGAGAAATTTGAATTAGGCGCATAACGCCATAACACAAACTATTCCAATCGCCGCAATGAATTATCCAATGTCTTTCCCATAAAGGTAATCTTAAACTGACTGTATCCAACATCATTTCACTCGATTTGCCCACCGACTTTCTCGTGAGATCAAAGTACCCAAAATTCGACCGAGAGGGTATTACAATTACGAGGGACATATTTTTCTAAAACTCGGTTATGCCCCCACTGGGCTCTGGCTTAAATTCATCTCAAGAAAACCCTTAATTCTTCTCGCGCGCGAATATCCCTTCAAGGTGAGAGTTTGATCATTGCAAATGTTGACAGATTTTTTCTCAAGGACTCATTTTTTCGTTTTTGTTTTGTTTGTTCTTTTTGTTTTCAAGATTTTCCAGGAAAATCATCACCGGAACCAGTTTGTTGGTAGGAAAATTTGGTCACCGCGCTCTTTCGCCATAGCGGATTAATTTTCTTATGCTTTTTATGTATATAGCTTCTTCTTGTTGGATTTTTAAATGCCGCATTGTTAGAGATCCGATGTGTTTGCTTCAGCTCGCCATATGTTGTTGATTTGCGCCTCATGGTTGCCGGAAACCGAAAGGAAATGGAAATTTTGATCGTTAATTTTGCTATACATGTTTTTCCTATGGATAATGGGAGATGGAATGCTCAGGTTTCAGAGTTTTTAGTTCCACCGCTTTGTTGGTAGGAAAATTTTTGGTCACGTTGTCTTTCATTTGTTAAAGTGTGGATTAATTCTTTATGCTTTTTATGTATATAGCTTCTTCTTGTTGATTTCAAATGCTGCATTGTTAGAGATCTCTGATGTGTTTGCTTCGCTCGCTCGTATGTTGTCAGACAAGGTCATGCTCTTCACATCCGCTTGGTTGCCGAGAAACCGAGAAAAGGAAATGGAAATTTTGATCATAATTTTTGCTATACATGTTTTTCCTCTGGATAATGGGGAGATGGAATGTTTGTGCTAGTAGTTTTTAGTTCCTTTGCTGTTGGTAAAGGCGTCTGTGTCAATTTCCTTGAATAGCTCTAAAATCATATATTCGAAGAATTTTGCATTCTGCATGTGTTCGCAGGGAAAAATATATGAAAAGGAAATAAAGAAATCAATCTAAATCTCGCGCTATTGTTTATCTTTAAACTAGAATAGAAACTAATTCAAACTTAAACTTATTTTTAATTTAGCCACCATTTCAATGACTTTTCATACATTGGCCCTCCAAAATGCATCCTATTTAGTGGATCAAGTGCATTGAAATTGATTTTTGATTTGAAATAAATATTGTTATTAGTGTTTGAAGGTTCTGTGAAAGTTTTGTTCTTTGTCTATACTATGTTGTTATAATGACTAGTGGAGTTTATCATATGTATTTCAGATTGTCTAAGTCTTCTAGTGGACCACAAACATCTTCAACACTCATGGACACTTCAAGAGTAGAGGAGTTTTATGTGAAATATCGAGGATGAGATTAAGGAATCAGGGATGAACTTAATGAAAGTGAAGATGTTAATTTGGAAACTAGTGAACTTAATTTCTATCACTACACTAAAGAAGTAGAGGTTGAAAACCCTTTCCTAACATTTTAAGAGACCAAGAAGATCAAAAGTTTGGGATGATTTTCTTTAACCTCGAAATGATAAAAGTGGAAATGAAAGAAGGTAAATACTCAGAAATCTCCTTCTCTTCTTGGCAACTAGCACTACTCATTTGAACCGCGATTTTGGACACTTTATTCAAAAAAGGCATTACACTTGAAGCAACAACAAATGATTAATTTTACCATCTGATTCAAGTGGTCGCGACAAACCAACTGATTTGTTAGTGCTTTGCATAATGGTAAATTTGACATGTTAAAGATGAGAGAGGATAGCATTGGCTCATGATGCATGAGCATCCTTCACTATTGTAGAAGAGGAAGGATTTAACTTGATGATGAAGCGGGAATACTATTAAAGGACTAGTGTGTCTCACACACTATAAGAATGTATTCTTCAAAGTCTGCACGATTTGGAGTAGCTAGAAGAAGCTAAAGATCATGAAAATGGGTGGATCGAATTAGTTCCGACTACATATTCGTACATCGTGGCCACAAAGGATCGAATATATGGTTTTGGGGCCAAATTTCATTTTGTGGATCTTGGATTGAAGCTTCGTAAGGAGTGCTCAACTTTGTCCACTTTACCTCCTCCACGTAAAGGTGCTAACATAGCCGATTGCATCTTAACATGTTTTGTGTGGAGCGGGAAATTGAGAACAAAGTGAGTGTGCTATATTTTTTGCTATACTTATATTAGAATTTTTTTAGTTGTGATTTGTAAATCCAATCAATAATTTCTTTTCATTCTCTCTTAGGTTTTCAGCCAATTTCAATGACAATGCAAGTGCAAATGATTTTGTATTCAAATTCTGGAAGGATAATTTTGCATCTAATGAAAGGCTTTATGCAATGGAAGGTTATTTCATGTTCGCACAGTACATATCTCAACATAATGGTTCAACATGGTCTGAATAAGTGAAGAGCATCATTGCAAAAGTCCATGAAACCGTGGACTTCTTGAATTCAAGTGAGGCACGACTCAAACGGTTTGGTGAACTTGTTAGCCAATACAATGTGCAAGACCGAAAATTAGTCCTTGAATGCAAGACTCGTTGGAATTCAACTTATGATATGTTGATTGTGCTAATGTTTAGAAAGGTATTTCCTAGATATGCTTTACATGATCATAATTATGGTTGTTGTCCTAATGATGATGAGTGGGAAAAGATTGAAATTGCTTCAAGTCTTAAAAGTTTTTAAAGACGCTTACTAATATTATATCGCTCCACATCCAACTTAACTTGTTTCAGTGAGGTGCACAGATTAAAGTGTTTGCTGGATAAAATCTGAGTCTCCTGATGATTTTGGTTAGAGTATGGTTCAAAACATGAAACAAATGTTTGACAAGTATCGGGTGAATGCACATGCTAATGGCAATAGGAGCAGGCCGGGACCCCAGATTGAAATGAGGGCTCTAGAGATTACATTCCCCAAAATGTTTTCTTCGCATGCAGCCACGAGAGAACATTAGTAAAGCAGAGATGTCATGTATCAACTTTATGATGATGAGAATGCATTTTCTTCTAACAAGAAGAAAAAGAATGTAACCGCTTCAAATGCCCACTAAGGAGTGAAGTACATCAAGTAGTTTGTTAGAACTTTTGCAAGTGGTTAGAAGTGGCGCAGCTAACCTATGAAATCGAACTTGATGTGTATCTTGATGAGGGGCTTTTCATTTCAAGATTATAAATTTGATGCCTTGGCTTGGTAGGAAAAATCTATGAAGTTCATATTTTGTCTAAGTCAAGCAAAGTAAGAATGTTTTGGCCTGCTCCAAACACCACGTGGTTTCCGAGGCAACTTTTAAAGGCCAGGTCGTAATGTATCCTCTCATAGTCTTCACTATACCTTAAATGCTGCAAAATGTTGATATGCACAGGTGATTGGTGTAGATCCCTCCATGGAGTGAAAAGAAAGAACAAGGTAAGAACTACTTGTTAATTATTTTAGTTTACTTTTTTAAATGTATAAATACTTTATGCCTTTGGATATTATCAGAACAAAGATGAAGATCAACCTAAAGAAATTTATCCCACTCACACTTCCAAAGGAATCTTACAAACTGACAATTCAATAGGTTTTGATTATGAAATTAAAATTCCGAAATATATTTTTACTTCACTTTATTTATTACTTGATGTTTTCTTACAGTTAAATATTATTAATAACAAACTATATGTTTTTTGGTGTGTGTTTGCGGGAAGATGTTTTGATGGGCTTTTGGTTGGATCGCTATTTAGTTTGACGGAGGTTATATCACATTTTCATGATCAATAGCCCTTGAAACCTAGCACCTATCATAGGCTATCGATTATTTGAAGTTACTCAAGAATATGCTTTCATGTATTTGTTTAATGATACCATGTGTAGATTACTTAAAACTAAAGTTTTATGATGTTGTAGTGACCGGCACTTGATTTTTGTGTTTTTGGACTCACCGTAGTTTGTTTATTCATATTCCTGTTTTATATGATAACAATTAACAACTTAGAGACCCTGGGCTTTGAAACACATGGTCCAATATCGAGTCATGTCTAATCTGGGCACCTGCTTGAGTCGAAGTTCACACTTCTCGAAGTTCGAGCTCGAGTTCGAAGTTCGAGTTCGACTCGAAACTGAAGCCGTTCTCGAGTTCCGGCCGAGCCGAAGTTCAGTTTTGCGCTGAAGTTCAAGATTCGAGTCGATTTTTCAAGTCATGAGCAGCTCGAGTCGAGCTCGACTGTTTTCGAGTTCGAGTCGAGCGATTGAACTCGAACTCGACTCGTGATCATTAGTGCACCAACTCCTACGAGATCCGAATAAGTATAAGTCCAAAGAGTACCTACTGCAATTCCCGCATTGGTAAGAAGTATAAGTCTCTGTAATATGCATATAAGATCGGAAATACACATGTATATAAGCTCCAGAATACACGTATAAGATCCAAATAAGGATAAGTCCGTCATAAGTGTAATTCCCGGTAAGTATAAGACTAATGTGATAAGTAAAAGTCCTAACAAGCATAAGTCCTGTATAGTTTCAAGTAATTGTATAAGTTCATGTGAAATGCCCAATATTCATACTACATCGTTATCCATCTGAGCCAGATAAAATACCACCGTTTTGCAAGCTTGAGCACCGTTTTAATCCAGGCACAGAATGTCCAATATCCGCGATATACCGCCAACATCTGTAACTACTACATGTAGGTTCCGTGGCTCGATTTGTAGAATGTAAAGTACGCTTTGTAATTGTAAACTGACTTAAATGGCATTTATATTTTTGATTCTGTTATAAGATGCGCTATACCCACAGCTGTAACACCCCGAAATATACCTTGGGCAGCTTTCTGACTTGTTTAAAGGTATGACAAAAAGCCAAATGGAATTTTTCGAAATAAACGAGACCCAGTAATTAATAATAGAGCCAAGGTAAGCCATGTATCTACTAATTTGAGGATATGAGAGGCATAAATCAATAAGATTATATGTAATTATGGGATTTGGAGAAGATTGTGGGTTAATGTGTTTAAAATGCTTGAAATGAAATGTAAATAGAGGAAAGACAAGAAAAGGCAATAAAGAAAAGAACCTAAAAATGGGTTTTATTTAAAGGCCAAACATGGCCTTAACTCAAAATTTGATTTAAGACCAAATTGGTCTCAAATTGGGGGAGAGAAAAACGTAGAGAGAGAGGGGAAAAGCAAAAGGAGAGAAGAAGAGGGAGAGGAAGAGGAAGAAGAGAAGCCAAGCTCCAAAAAGGTATGGAACTAACCTTGGGTATGGATTCTATTATGGATCATATGAATTTTGTATGGGATTCTAGAAAATTTTATGAGTTCCAAATCTAGGGTTTGTTAGGATTTCATCCTAATCAAAGATTTATTAAAGGTAGGGTTGGAAAAACTCTAATTGGCACAAGATAAGTATGAAATCATCCTCTTAAGGATTGATTCATGTTAATTGTAGCAATTGAGTTAGGTTTAGAAATCAAACCCTAACAAATCTTTATTTGGTTTCAGTATGGGTTATAACCCAGTATTAGAATGTGTTTAAGAAAGTCATGGAAAAGTTGAAGAAAAGATATGAAATTGGAAGATGAATTGAATAGAAAGAGACCTATGAATTTGAAATGGCTTTAAAGTGTAATGAAGTGTGTTACTGGGTAACAAAGATATGAAAAAAAGGAGTAGAAAAGACACTCAGACTCCTGGTCATGTGTACCCCAAAGACACTTCAACATGTACCAGTACACATTGTGTTCTCGTCATTTTGGCCCCATATGTACAACATCTTTAGGGGTGTACCAAGACACCGTCAGTTTCGTCACCTCGACCGCTTTGTATTTCGCCATAATCCTTGCCTCATTTCTTATCCGATTGAAAGATTGAAGGTAAAACAAATAGACTTCCAAGGAAAACTATCCATATGAAATAGACATCACACCATGACTCTATGACCCAAAATCCACTCGAAGTGGGGACCATGTGCAAACCAAACTCGTTTCGCAGGTCAATATAGAGAAGTCCGGTTGTTTTTGACGCAATTGAGTTCCGTGTCTCAATTGGGTGATTCCAGTTTTAATAGAACCCTTTAGCACCTTAGCTTTAAATGAGTATAAGGACATAGTGTCAAAATATGAAGTTAAGACTCCCGAAAAAATGAGTAATACAAACTAACCTTGTGAAAAACCCAGAATGACTAGTTGGCATAAAATGCCATAACTTTATTTTGATGATCCGGAATGGATTGATTCCCAATTCCTAAGTAAAAATAGATTCATAGAGGAATAAGAATATATGAATGAGGTGTGATTTCATACACATCATATACTTCATATATGAAGTGCTATATGTAATAGCCATGAAACAAGGAAAATATAGAAATGCAATATGTATAGATATGTTCATAAAACATGAATATGATAATATAGGATATGTCATAAGATATGATAGGTATGTTTGGCATGATATGATAAGATATGAGATAGGATATAGTCAAGATACTGTAGTCTAAAAGTACACAATTGATAGGCATATGAATATAAGATTATATGTTGTGAACCATATGATTTTGTCATACATGAACAAAAGACGGGAATATGATAGAAATATAGAAGTATATGAATAGATAAAGATATGATGTGAATATGTAAATGATAGGAATATATGATAGACATACCTAAAGGAATAAGATGGAACATGCTAGAACACATGATAGAAATGCGAAATGCTAAGAACGTATAGAGATAAGTAAAAGATGACAAAGCATAAGAATAAGTATATGTGTACATGAATGATAGGCATAGTAAAGATACATGACAGAGTAAGTATATGGAAAAGTATATGAATATAGCGTATACGATGAATATATGAATAAGTAAGAGCATACATGATAAAAATATAGAAAGTATATGAATAGATGAAGACATGACAGGAATACGTAAATGATATAAAGAGATATGAATATAGAAAGCTATATATGAATACAAGAGTGCATAGATACATTCATGATATATGATAGACAAAACTAAATGATAGAAAAAGATATGACTATATGTAATATAGAGATATATGAGAACCGTAATATGGAGTAAAGTAACGATAGTATATATGCATAAGCAAATATGATAACAATAGTTATTCATGCTTAGCGAGATATGTACGTAAAAATGTAATAAAGTTGATTGTCCGCTAGACCGGTAGAGGGATAGATAGGCATGCCTATAGGAAGATACAATGTCGCAAAGATATTCATAGAGACGTATTATCGAGGCCCCCGTCGTCGATGACATAGATCCCGCTTAGATCGTGGCCCCAAGGGTCACCACAATGGCACCGAAATCACCGTCTCGCATTAATGATAGTACCTTCGGTACCGATAGCATATGGCATAGGTCATCAGTTTCGCATAAAGGACGATACCTTCTGCGTATTAACAGACAGATCATTGTCTCGCATGCTGATAGTACCTTCGTACACATAGCTTCCCGTGATCCGCTTCTAAGGTATTTCCGCAAACATGAAACCTAAAAGGAAATGACATGATATGTGAAGCATGTTAATCGCTTATGCGATGAAAAAAGGTGATACACAAGGAATGGAGGTAATGTACAAGATGACAAGACATGAAAAAGCATATGAACAAAGACAAAGGTATAAAGAGAAAAGACATGAAAAGTACAAGATATGAAAATCATATGAAAAGTATAGTATATGAAAAGTATAGTATATGAATATCATATGAAAATATATGACAACATATGCAAGTACACAAAGAGAAAGCTATAGTGAAAAGTATAACAGAAAACAAGATAGGAAATGAATGTAAGACATGAATATAGGTATATGAAACAAGACATGAATATAGTATATAGAAAGTACAAAGTATAGAACACTTGCAAGGATATGAACAAGTAAAGTACGGAAAGTAGATAAAAGAGAAAGGTATATGAAAAGTATAGTATATGGAACCATAGGAAAATATAGTACATGAAAAGTATCCCATGAAAGCATACAAAAAGTACCGTATATGAAAAGTATAAGATTGTGATAAAAGTATAGGATGATAAGATAGGTTATATGAAAGATATTTAGATATGAGTATATGATACATGCACAGTATACGAACATGAAAGGAAATGAACATGATAAGTATAGGAATACAGTAAAAGTATAGATAAAAGATATGACAAAGACATAGAATATGTACCGAAAGAGATTGATATGCAATAGGCAAAAGTATATGTGATAGATAAGCAATTGTTATAGAAATATGTATAGATATATGAGATATGAATAAGCTTGTGACAGTCACATTGGTGGTTGTCCATGCTTAGGTTCCCACTAAGCTGCAAAGTTTAGCAACGTTCAATCCGCAGGCGCATCAAGATGGCGCTAGATGACAAGACATTCCACATTAGCAAAGTTGGTGCCGACTAGAGGTGCTCACTCAAATACGCCTCCGCAATCTCTGATGTTTTGTAATAGAAATTGTATTTGTATAAGTAAAAGGGACTCTGTATATATGTGTATATATGGTGATGGACACCACTCCGGTGGTAGTTCTTTTGTATATGTAAAATGATTTTTGTTATTACAGAAATTATTTGTATACCCAATGTGCACAGTACCGCTCCGAGAGGCGCATATAGTATAGGATAGTATATAGATAGTATAAGTAATATAGACAAATTCCAATATAGGATAGGTATCGCGCCCGGATTTCGTTCAGACCGCTATTCTGCCTGACCTGGGACCTGGGGTGACACACAGTACAAGTTTATTTTAAAAATAAAAATAAAAAATAAAAATCAGTAAAGAGTCCCAAAGATATGATCTCACGTCCTAACTCGGTTCGACCGCCAATCTGGCCTGACCTGGGAATCGGGTGTGACATGTTCCTACCTCTACGAGGCACAACTGAAGATGTCCACGCCGGATCAGGTATTCAATCTCTTTCCTCAATTGGATGCAGTCATCGGTTCGATGTCCATGATTTCTGTGGAACTCAATGTACCTGCATTGTCTTCATGGGTCCGACTTTATCCGAGATTTTGCCACCTCGGAATTTTCATGTTGCACTTCGCAGGACCCGTGACACCGAGGCTACTGCAAGTGTATCACGAGGTGAATATCGCCGCCGCAGCCAAGCTTAGGTGGTCCCAGTGCCCCGACGTCTCCTCGTCTTTTTGGGACCGCCGTTTTCTCCGCCTCCGGGGATTTGTCCCCGTCTCGCCCGCCTCCCGACTTTGTTCCCGCCACGCCCCCGGCTTCTTTCCTTTCGAGCAGAAGAGCTCATTTGCTTGCATAAGAGGCTTCTTCACCGCTGATATACTTATTCTTTCGCGAGGACCTCACCATGCTCACCGAGGGTTCTTCGAGATAGAATACTAGGCTTCGACCGGGCACTCCTCGCACTCTCGCTGGATGAAAGCGCAATGGTAAATACGAATAGCCACCTTAACGACTCACGCTTGAATCTCTCGACATATGACCTCAAGCTCCCGCGAGCTCTACTTATGGTCGAAGGTGATAACTTGGCTCTCGTATTATCCTTGGGTTCGATAAAGGAGACGACCGCGATAAAGCTCGCACCATGATGGAAGACAAATGAGTCCGTTAAACCAAGTCAATGTCGGGTCTTTAGCGTGATAGCTAAGGTTGTACACCGATATCCTAATATCCATGCAAATTCCATCCGTTCCTCTCAGATGTGTCGAGGTGATCACCTAGGGTCTTTCGCTCCCACAACCGCTTCAATTCGCGTGATTCGACCTTTGCCTAATAGGGAAGTGCAAGACCTGGGTCGCGGAATCCAGGATTTAGTTTGTTGCACCAGGCGGCCCATGTGAAGTAGAGCTCGACCCTTTACCGCTTCCTTCATGTGGCTGAGCTCTTGTTGGATGTCCCTGAACCTCTACTCCCACACCGCTCCCTATTTCCTGCTGGATGAGCCCATCGCTTCGTCAGTCTCCCCCGCCATGCCTCTCACGCGATTCCCTCTCCCGGGCTTGTGGCGATCATGCCCCTACCGCTAAGCCTCCCTCTCCCCTCCGCTTCTCGAGGAGGGTCGGTGCGTTGGCCGTTCTCTGCGATGGGGTTTGGCCCTCGCATCTTCGCGCTCCCGGGGGTGGCCGCATTCGCCGTGAGTTGCTCCAATCCTCGCGCCAGACGTGCTGGTCGCGAGACGGAGTGCCCCATCTCGCCGGAGCATAGCGTGCGCAGTTTCTAGTGTGCTCGAGGCCTGGCCATCTATTTCGCCTCTTGTTGGTACGAAGCATCCCGGACGGCGTACCTTCAAGGTTCGAAGTCGATGCTCATCGGGCCACCATCGAGTTCGGGCCTTATTTGTAAAGGAATTGTCGTTCCCATGCATCGACGCCAAACCGATGATGCTTTTCTCAACCTAAATTAGGGCCGAATCTCATGGATTACCGGGTCAGTCCACCGCCTCTCTACGTCGAGCTCCTTGTAAAAATAAGAAATAAAAAGGATCGGGCCTGGGTTCGCCTGCTGGGCCTCTCCGATGCCTAAGTTAGTTATTTCCGGTGGAAGAGAAGATCAACCGCCAGGGACGGCTCACAAGGCACCTCTCACCGGCGGTGGCGTACTGGCATTATAATCGGTCATCATGACAACTTTCCTAGTTTAATGATTACGCAATCGATATATTTCGTCGAGGATGACATTATATTTCTTCCATCGACGACGATTTCTTTCCTTATCGTTAACCGATTAATAAGGGATAATCGAGAGCAAATGATTATGAAATATCCCAATTTCCTAATCGCGGAGATCGGGTACTTTCTATCACTAATTTAGGCCAATTATATTACGCCTTTGAAGAGGTGAATCGCCCTCGTTCTAGTTCGTACGGAGGACATCATCAAGCGGCCGAACACGGCATTTCAGCTCGTCTTAATCTCCTCTCTTGTTCGACATTCACGCAGGCTTTGGGTTTGCGCGCCTATTAGTTTAAACCCGATCATGAACCAAACGTATTCTCTGTATATTTATTATCCTTATTTTTCGAAACAAAAAAATATTTTTCAAAAATTGTAAATAAATGTAATCTTAGGATCATGGTTTCACTTTCAGTTTTTATACTCTGTTTTTATTGTGCTCATTCTTTCCCTTCTAGGTAAGGGGTGGCAATTCGTGTTTACAGGGTCATGTCAACAACATGTATTATATTGTATTCGTCAACTCGAACACGACACGAATATTAAACGAGTCAAAGATAATAAATTTAAACACGAATTAGGCAACACGACATGACAAGTATAACTATTTATTATTAATTTGATAAATTGTTAATATATTATATCAAATTCAAGAATATTTAACATATTAAAATAAATTAATCTAAGGTTAAATATTAATTAATATTAGGATTAACAAATTCAACAAACATAAAATACGCAATTCTAATATGGAATTGACATGAATATTAATTGGGTTATACTTGTTAACGTGAATTCAACTAAAGCACGATTATATTCAACAAACCAGTAAAAAAACGTGTCAAAATCGTATTGTAGTCGTATCAAATTTTGGTAAGCTAACTTCTAGGATAAAAAAAAGATTCTTATATTGTAATTGTAAAACCTTACAACAAGCCGTCTTAGCTCTCAGCTGGTGTATTGCATGGCTTTAACCATGTGGTCGGGTTCGATTCCCACAGACGGCGTTAGTTTTTCTTTTTATTTAACCCAATACGACGTCGTACAGGCGGGACGGGCCGAGCTGACATCGGAATTCCGACCCCATTTTCCGCCAAAATAGTAGCCCGGCCCGGTCATAAATCAGACGAATCGAGCCAAATTAAAAATCGGAGCCGTATTTGGCTCCGGTCCTGATTTATGTAAGGCGTAATTTGTCAAAATCAATCCGGCAGGCTGGACCGGGCCAAATGAGGGTTAGATTTTTCCGGTCGGGCCGGGTTTGGAATGCCACTTTTTTTTTTTTTTTTTCTCATACGACGTCGTTTCAATTTCCTTTCGAAATATCTCCACTGCATCTTCACAGTACGACACCGCTTCAACCTCCTTTCTCAAATATTCCTATGCTATTTTCCCTGTGCTTTCTATCACTTTCCTCGGAGCCAAACAGCCTTACCAGAACAGTCATGTTCTCCACAGACCTACCGCAACTTTGCTCTGTGAGTCCTCCATAACTCCTCTGTTTTCTCCCACAAGGCCGTTTCTCCGCTGCCACTGGCACCGACCCATGGCCATGACAACTCGGAAGCATAGCTTCATCCCCATGTCTAGCAGCTATCAAGTTGGAGGAACTTCAAAATCAGTCCAGCAAGAACAGAGTGGAGACGATGACAATACTTCCCACTATGAAGCTCTCCTCAAAGGAGGTGAACAAGTCACCTCTGTTCTCCAAGAAATGATCACTCTTGTATGTCCTCTCTTCTTTTCTTGTCCTTTCTGTTGCTTAGCATCATTATATCAACTGTAATGTAATGTAGTTCTGCACATTTTTATTTTTCTCAGTGGGTTGTCATCTTTTTGTGCTTATAAATCTTCTATGTGCTCTAATGTTGCTATGCTTGGTTCTACGGTCCTGTTTGGACCCTTTTTTTTCCCTCATTCTTTCCTAGAAAGTGGTTTGTTTGTTTTTGGATTTGGTATTGGCTGTAAGAAGAGCCCTTGTCTGCTGAAGGAAGTAGTTTTAGCTTTGAAACTGACATGAATGCCGTGTTTGCTTTTTGACTGAAAATTGGTGCAGGATATTTATTTATGGGTCTAAAGTGATTGTGTTACAAAAAGAACTAATCCTAAATTCATAATATAAATTATTTTCTGGGAACTATTAATAGTCATGGCCTGCCTTTTAACTGTTTGTGAAAATGCTCAATTGAACATGTCATGTTATGATGGTAAATTAACTTTCTGGTTTGGAGCTTTGTTACTGATTTTAGTGTTAGTATATGCGCACTTAGCTGCTAAGGTTGAAGTTTGCAAAAGTAAATAGGGAGACTACTGGTAAAACCAAGTGTCAGATTGCAGAAAAGTTTAGGGCTTTATGGGTATTCATTGAAGTGATTAGGGGTGCCCATATGCTGTTTACATAGCAACAAATTAATAAAGATTTCAGTTTTTCTTTGGCTCTCAAAGCCACCTATTACTGTCCTGGAGATATTTGCTAATTTTTCTTGCTTGATCCCGGTGTTTAAATATTATCAGGCTTGTTCTTCATGGTGATGGCATCAGTCTTACTGCTGCTGACAAATGATTTGCTGTCAGGATAAGACGTCTAGGAATTTCTTTCAATGGGATTTCAAAAAGGGTATCAAAAGGTTTTTCTCTTAATTGTGTAGTTATAATTTTCTGTGCCTCTATTTACCCGTTTTCCATAGTGTTCAGTTAGTTGTTTTTTAAACTCTTCAGAATCTCATGAGTGATTCAATAGAGGGAAGTCTCTTTGTGCACCTCTTACTTGTATTCTATGTGAAGATTGTTGTAGGGTTGTGGGAAGGGTTCAATTAAGTGGTTTGTATTGGGTTTTAGGTCAAGCCTCTGGGAGATTGCCAACTAGCAACTTGCTGGGAGATGGTTAAAGCAGGGCTAGGGTTTATGATGAAGATGAAGGTTAAGGGAGGGCCAGTTGTCAGAAAACAGTATGTGTAGAAATGTAGCAAATAAAATATACAAGGAAAGATGTTTTATATATAGCTGGGTTTATTGATTGGGTAGGATGTAAATGAGTAGGGCTGCTTTTTGCACAGCTTGGCTGGTTTTGTGTATTTAGGGGAAGGTTTGCCTTTGTTTTTGCAACTTCTAAGCCGCTTTTTTAGTGCCTCACTAATACAATCTCTTCAATTTATCAATATATATATATATATATATATACACACATACACAGAGAGAGAGAGAGAGAGAGAGAGAGAGAGAGAGAACTGTTATTCATTGAACTTTGTCTTGAACCTCCTTAATTTGAGTATAAAATGCTGGCATTTTGCTGCTAAGAGTTTGGAGATCATCAACTGAAGTGTCATGTTCAGTTCAGATTTGGCATAGTTCGAACCCCATATTCTTATGATCACCTTTAGTTAAAACATAGCCCATATGGTTATTTTACCTTGATTCAAGCAGCCACTGAGCAGTATTTGAAATTTTCAGATATAACTTCTATATTTGTTTATCTGGTTCCAACCTGGCATTCTTTTCCAGGGTTTTGACTAAGAGGCCAAACAGGAAAAGTTAATCTTTTGCTATTCCCATGTTCTTTCTTTCTATATGCTGCTTCTTTTCCCCTTTTTTTTTGCCTTTTCATATCGGAAATAGATAAATATTATCAGTAGAAAGGAAACGAGAGCCAATAAGGATTGAAAATCCTTCCAAGAAAGGGAAAGATTAAGGAGTTCAAGCCTTCATTCACAAAACCCCATAGATGAAGGCTAAAGTAAAACCATGCCACACTGACCAGAAATTTGTGTCTTCTTGCCAAAAAGGGAGAACGGATCACCCCTTAATCCAAATTGATCATGCTAATTGAAGCGCCAGCATACTCCTTGGCAATAGATACCAAAGGAAGAAGTGGATTCTGTCCTTCGTCTCTCCAATTGTTTTGTCTATTCTTAAAAAAAAATGAAATAAAAACTAAAGCATAGTTGGTGCCCCCTCAATCCAAATTGCTTCATAGAGTGGCTAGCAAAGCACAATGCCAAATGCTGAGTTTTTTTTTTCCTTTCCAAATTCATTCTTTTTTTTTCACATTTCTTTGAAAGGAATCTTGGAAGATCATTCAATAACATGATGCTTCTGTTGTTTTCAGTTGTTTATTTATAGACATGTAATTTGCATACAGGCCAGTTAGGCTTTGATTTGTAAATTTGGGTACAGTTGGAAGATATGGACATGGATGAAGCATCTGAGCAAGTTGCAGTTGAGTTGGCTGCACAAGGAGTCATTGGGAAGAGAGTTGATCAAATGGAGTCAGGGTTTATGATGGCACTAGATTACATGATTCAACTTGCTGAAAAAGACCAGGATGATAAGGTATTTATTTTGACTTTTCATTTTTATTTTGATGCTTGCATGATTGCTCTTTGTTAATTCATATTTTCTTTATTCCTTCATTTTTATTATCAAACTCTATACTCTTTCTACAGAGGAAAGCAGGAAAAAAGGAGTGGGTGGGGGGTGGGGTGAGAAAATGGTTTCAGGTTTCATTAAAATTCATTTTTGAAAATTTTAAAATCATATAGTGTGATGGATGCTAATACCATAACTCAGTGCTGGCCACATTATTAAACTTGGTGCATTTCTCTTGTTCATATTTAGATGGGAACCTATTCCTGGACACTCAATTGATGGCAGGAATCATTATACAACTCAAGTTAAGACGGTTTTATGGATGATTATGGTGGCTCTTCTCTATTGTTGCATTTAAAACTGCCTTAGAACATTTCACATGGTTGCTACAGTTAAACCTTCTTTTCCTTTCTTAAAAATATGCCAAACTTGAAGCCATTTATTTTATTATCGAGTGGTTTTGTCCCTTCTTATAAGCTTTTGTTACATGATTTAATTATTTTGATGGTAAGGTTATTGTCAGTTCCAGCAGTTAATAATGTATAATTTTTTTTTTCTTTTCAGCGCAAGTCACTCTTGGAGGTGATCAAGGAGGCTGTGTTATCCCATCTTACAAAAAAATGTCCCCCGCATGTGAGGATATTTCCTTAAGTTAATTTCCCTGTATTTGTTCTCCTAAAAGATTAGTTGATCATTACCATTTATTAAATATGAAGTTCTTCTCTTCCTCCTTTTCTAGGTTCAAGTAATTGGCCTACTCTGTAGAACTCCCCAGAAAGAAAGCAGACAAGAATTACTACGCCGAGTGGCTGCAGGTGGTGGTGTATTTAAAAGTGAAAATGGCACGAAAGTTCACCTTCCAGGGGCAAATCTAAATGAGATAGCTAACCAAGCTGATGATTTACTGGAGGTAATTATTGGAAAAACATTGGATTCCTTGTTTTTTTTTTTTTTTTGTTAAACATATATGAAGTATATGGAGTTATGGGGTATCTTTTAAAGAAATGTTGCTCATTTTGATTTGTCCATTTCAGGGTAGATAAAATGTTCATTTTTGTATTTAGGGACTTGAGTTATCATTATACTAGACATTTATGAAATCAGCATCATGTTGGGCAGTTATAAAACAATTCATATGACAAGAAGATTAGAAGTCTGAATGATGTTAGAATGTTGAGCGGCAATACGAGGATGAGAAATGAATATGTTTATAAAGAGGATATGGCTATAAATAGGGTTTGATGGTGCCCAATCAGTTGGTTTCAGGACCTTTAAGACTACAAGGTCTTAAACCCAAGTACTTGGACATCATCTAGCCATACCCTCCTGACAAACCGATTCATTTCTCATCCTTGTGTTGCCACTCACCATTTAACATCATCCAGACATGCTCTCTTCTGATTCCCCCATAATAGTTCTTAAAGCAAGATTGATCTTACAATTGTCTTGTATAATGGTAGGGTCTTGTATGGTATGTGATATTCCAAAAATGTACTTCTACATCGTATCATCTTGCTCTATTAAAAAATATTTAAAAACTGACATTGACCTTACATAGTCACAAGAAGTTGCAGGAAATTAGATATCTAAACTCTCTTTAGATTAGGTAATCCGGAAACTAGGGTCTTCCCATCTATAGTGATTCTTTTGCATGCTGGCATCAGCAACCCCAATTCTGTTTTATCTTCTAATATATTTTTCCAGCATTGTTAGCTCTGATGCACATTGTTATAGGGGTGGAAGAAGAAAGGAAAGAAATGAAGGAGAAAGTGAATGAGAGAGATTTGCTCTTTCCTTCTATCATTTATGATATCTAGCTCTCATAATAATAGGACTAGAAAGTGCCCTTTTTGGTGAAATATTGAGTCTTTATTTAATCATCCTATACTATATCAACTTATTTGCAGACAATGGAAACTCGTCCAGTTGTTCCTGATCGAAAGCTACTTGCAAGACTAGTTTTGATCAGGGAGGAAGCCCGGAATATGATGGGAGGTGGAATACTAGATGAAAGGAATGACCGTGGTTTCAATACTCTTCCTGAGTCAGAGGTTTGTATTATTAATTTATGGTATATTGAATTGAGTTATACAATACCCAGCTGATTCTCATTGGCCTAGCTTTTTCTTAGTGAAATACATTAATGAAAAGACTTACCAACTACAATCGGAAGGAATTTACGACCATTTCCTTTTTAGAATTTATTTTTGTTCTTGTTTCTGTTGTCCATCATGGGCTAATTTCACTCATCTCTCTAAGATTTGGGCTAAATATGCCTAGCCACCATAATTTTGATATTTCGTCAAATACCTCCTCTATCCTTCTGATGTGTTATTTTCACTCACCTTTCCTTCAAACCAAAATAAGGGAGGTACCGACAAAATTTCAAATCAATGGCACCTAAGTATATTTAACTCCAACCTCAAGGGAGGTCGGTGAAATTTACCATGTGGCTTATGGTGGTCGTTGTGGTGGCCTGACTACTAGTGCTGTTAATCCAGGTGAACTTCTTGACGAAGTTGGTTGCCATGAAACCTGGGAAAACCGTCCAGGAAATGATAACAAACGTGATGCAAGGAAAAGATGAAGGTGCAGACGACAGTGAAGGTGAAGGAGATTCTAGTAGTGAAAAGTTTTCTGGTGGGATTGCAGGCAGGGTGAGTTTACTACACTTGATATATAGATCCTTTCAAGGGTGGGAAAGAAGAGGATTTGGTCAGTTTGATTGATAAACTAATCAAAGCATTCTGGAATATTGATTTTTCCCGTGATTGCAGTCAAGTGTAACAGGACGGAAACCTCTTCCTGTGCGCCCTGGCATGTTTCTTGAGACTGTGTCTAAGGTATGATCATTTCCATTTGCCATTAATTCAAGGAGTTTTTAGTCCAGTTGACTTCAGGTTGTGCCAAGAACGGATTGGTTGATTGCAGAAAATTGAAATATAATTTACATTTTTGAGCTTATTCTGATAATCATTTTGCATCATTATCAAGCGCATAGGGGCCACCAGGGTCCTTCTGGTCATCATGCAGTTCTTCATGTCACGTAGCATGCAACTAGCAATGAAGCATGGATCGACATCATACAACTTTTCCTTTGTATTTTGCAGGTGTTAGGTGGTATATATGCTGGAAATATCTCCGGCATCACAGCGCAACACCTGGAATGGGTAAGTCCCATTTTGTTTGTAGCTCATTTGCACAATCCACATTGCATGTTGTTGGATATCTCCAAATTACCATAATGAAATTTTATTTATCATTCCTAATGAAATCCCCTCATCTTGCATCAGGTTCATCAGAAAACACTACAAATTCTTCAAGAAATAGCATTTTCATAGCTGGGCACCATATGACCATTACATTGTAAACTCAGTTTTGCATGTCATCTTGATTGTTAAAATGCATGGAACATTGAGAGATCAAGATGGTACTTTATATGCAAAAATACCATCTACAATTCCATACTAAGGGAGTTCTCTCATCGAACCTACCGAGCCATTAACTCACCAAACTGTAAACTACAACCATCACCAAATCTTCTCTTAATCTTCCACCCAGGTTGGTCTGCTCATATTTTTCATATTGTATATACATATGCTCTGCAAGTTCTGATTACCTCCTTGTAGGAGCTTATCGGGTTGTAAAGCAAGCAGCTAATGGAGGTTTCTGGACTATACAGCATTCTTTGGACCTGGGACTTAGCTCAAACTCTGGTAATTGGTGAAACTGTTCGCTTTTTCTTTTTATCGTCTTCTCTTTGTCTCCTATCTATTTGGATTTTGTGGAGTAGAATGGGTTGGCACATCACTGTAAGAAGGTAAAATTTGTGGATATTGGAGGAGTGGAAGCAAACGGTGGGATTGTGTGAATGATAAAAAGGAAGGAGTTTGGTTGCTTGTACTTTGCTGCTCCAAAGAATGGCATCCTTTCTCTCCCTGCCTGACCCAATCGACCATATGTGTGAGGAGGACTTCAGAAGCTTCCATCATATGATATTCCACTTTATTTATGCGCATATCTATTTCATAAAATATTCAACGACCTTTCTCCACACTACCATATGAAATATGTTGATTGAATCTTC
Source organism: Tetrastigma voinierianum (assembly GCA_016808115.1). Classification (NCBI taxonomy): domain Eukaryota; kingdom Viridiplantae; phylum Streptophyta; class Magnoliopsida; order Vitales; family Vitaceae; genus Tetrastigma; species Tetrastigma voinierianum. The sequence goes on along the minus strand of JAEQBH010001713.1, from coordinate 553,933 downwards.
ATATGAGCCATACCTGGTTTACTATTACTCACTATCCCATTTTTCTTTTTGTATAACAATGATTGTCCTAAGTCTTCTGTGCTTGCTTCTCTTTCTTTATATCCTTTATTGTTCTCTACTTTGATGAAAGAAAGTTATGCTGAAAAGATGAAATAAGTACATGCTTCAAACCTTAAATTGGAGAATGAGTGGAAAATTCATTAATTCTGTATATCTCATATTTTCCTTTGCACCACAGTACTTTTGTTTGTTGCTTCTTTACTTTACCCATGCTATGTATTTTATATTCCTTCACAATATCATACCCAAAATTGTGGGACTGGACCATGGACCCCAGTTCACCACATTGGGTTCAGACTTCTTACAAACAAATGAGTTTAGGTCTTTTTTTTTAACACATGTTGTTTGTTTAAATTGCTGAATAGATGTGAAAATAAGATTTGCGGATGTTTTTAAAAACTGCAGAAAAGGAAAGAAAGTATTGATACTGAAAAGTGAGCGCACGAAGACATATCTTACCACTTCTGCACAACATCCTCAAAGACATGGTTTTAAAACTTGGTTGCCATAAAGTTAAGGTGGTTTATGCTTGCAGTGATTAGAGAAACTCTTGTCAGTGACATGCCTGAGGGCTCACATAATTATGTGAGTGTGTTTGCAAAGTCAGAAGGTGATCACTAAATCAAAATGGACAATGCATACGACTAAAGGTCTGAATTTATTGTATATATGTTCTACTGAAAAATGTTTTCAGGATTGCAATATGGTTGTACCTTTAATCTCTAGTTTGTCAGTTGAAAATCAAATAAAATAAATTAAAGTATTAAGTGATTGGGAGCAATGTGAGAACTCTTTGACTCATTGAAGTAATTTAACATAAGAAATCAAGTAAGCGTCTGGAGGAGGATGTGTTGGAGCTTGTTCAATCCGTCAAAACATGTGCGGTGGAGTGGAAGATCCTCCGAATTAAAGGCTCTTGGAAAGGCTTTGTAAGAGGAGATGATTCTCAGCCTGGGTTTGTGGATTTTGATCTTTTGTGTCTCTGTGTTATATCCTCTCAGTATGAAAAACTGAAGCAGGATAGCCCATGATCCTCAGACCAGTTTATTATTCAATTGAAATGAAGCAGAAACACTATTCTGGGCATTCATGCAATACTTACGGTTCCACCAATCTTTTCTTTATATGCATCTTTGCATTCAAAGGGAGAATGTTGATTAGATTTTGCCCAGAAAATTTGTGATTTGACTACTTTTACGATATTCTTCAGTATTGCTGGGATTCTCTCTTATTACAATATTGACATAAAAGTAAGTCTCGTCAGTGGAAGGAAGGGGCTGACAAATCTTCTATAGTGGGTTAAATGGATAAATGAGAAGGAAGGAAGGAACATTTTCTGTTCAGTTCTGAAATTCTATTCTCGACATTCTGTTGGTTAAATGATGGACGTTTGATAATCTCATACCCGAACATTTCTTTTTCATGTCAAAGCTAATTCTTCACCAACTGGTTCATCACCACTATAGGATTAATCTCGGAAAATGGAGTTTGTAAATGGAAGTTAAATTAATGTCTGGTTTTTTGAGTCTTAAAGCCTGGATTGTTGTGGTAACGACACCATGTAGTGTTAAGAAGTGGCCGATTTGGGGACTTGAAATCCCAGTGGGATGTTAATGTCAAGCCGAGAACTTCGAAAAGTTTGACACCTGTGTTTCGGCCGGTCTCTTGGAACTCTCACCGTCAGGGCTGTTCACCTAGTTTTGGTGAGGTGAGTGGGTGACACGGATTGTTCCTCTTTCTAAGCCAAAGCAGGCCAGGTGCTGATCAGGATGCAGATCTCAAAGATCAGCATGTTCCTGACCGAGCCTCATGATCTACCTGAATTACAAGACTCAATTGTGCGCATAAACATTAAAGTGGATTATATGGGTTTCATTATACCATGCCGTGTTTCTTATAATGATCAATATCTTTATCATGTAATTAATGTCTTGTATATTAACTGTTCTCAGTAGATTGTTGATAGTTATCAGTTGCATATTGATTAATCTATAATTATTTTTTTAGAGGGTGAAGTGAATCATGTGAATCTAATTCTTAGTATAAACAAACTCTTTTTTAAGTAATAATCACAACCACTAACGCACCATATAAACTTATTTAATATTGTTGATATATGTATGGGAAAATCTTTATATTTTTTAATTTTAATATAAGTTAAGTCGTGGTTTTTAACAGACTTGGGCATGCGTTTGAAGCGATTAGAAACCATGGTTTGCATTTACACACTAAAGGATGCAGATAGTTTAAGAAACCTCATTGACTTCTAAATTAAATTTTAAAATATAAGGATTTAAGCATGTCTCATTGCAAGGCGCCAAAGGCTATTTTAGACTAAAAAAGTTTTAAGTTTGAAACTAAATGAATATTTACTATAAAGTTTACCTATTTGAATGAACCCAGGAGCTTCTTTTATTTTCTACTTACATTGTTTTTATAATCATTTCTTTTTGGCTTTCTTGCATTTTCATCTGTTTCATTCAGGTTTCTGGGTTTGATTAATTCCCCAGTGATTTCAGCTCTTTACTGATGTTTGCAGGAAATTGTTATTGGGACTATGGGGGATGGAGCAAAATATCCACTAATGAAAAGCATGGCAGCATTGCTAAGCATTGTTTCATTTATTCAGTTTGTTTGTTTCTTGCCTTTCTGTGTTGGATTGTGTAATTTTGGAGATCAAATCCCAGATGTGACAGCTTTTTTAAATAATTTTTTATTAAGAAAAAACTAAATATACAAATATGAGAAAAATCATATGTTTTATTATCCAATTAAAACTCAGATGATCCATGCTAATTAAATAAACTCATATATGTATTTTAAAATTTTTATTTAGAATCTATTGTCTCAAAATTTAGATTTAAAAAGTTGATTTTTTGTCACATTTAAATAAAACAACTAAATAACAGTGGTGACCCATTAGAAAGTAATGCATGTTGGAAAATTTTTCTATGCGGATCTGATTTTAACAATGGAAACCGTCTTGGATTCCTTTTTCTACCCCGATTTTATGTAAAGTATTTTTCATATTTAGGTACCCGAGATAATCAACTTTTATCTTATATAAATGTTAATGATCTTTTCTAATTTAAGACTAAAACGAAATAGAAAGTCTACGTTTGGATCTTAGGAAATTTGAAGGAGGAAAGAACATGCAAGAATGAAAATGAGGAATGAATAAGGATGAAAGAAAAAAAGCATAAATATAGAGTATAAGTTAATAAATTATTTTTATTCATTACTCTAAATTCATTTATTAAGATTAAATATTTTAAAATTATATAAATTTTTAACTAATTTTATTTATATTTGATTTTTTTTTTTAATTTTCATATGTCAACCATAAAATGATTTTTTTTCATTTGTCAAATGCCACTGAGGTGCTTCCAAATTGTCACTTACACCTATTATCTCTATTTTTAAAAATTAAGCTCTTATATTTTCAAAAGAAATAATAAAAAAATTAAGCTCTTATATAAAAAATATATATCTTCTCTTGCATCATTAAAAATTAGTCTTCAAAATTTGAGCTAATAAATTTCAGTAGCCTCCAATTTTGTTAATAGTATTAAAGTCTTTCTATATTAGGGATCATAAGGTTTTTGTGTTATATATGACAATAACAATAATAACAGACGTTGCTATCATTTTTATTTTAAAACTAAAAAACAAGAACATGTTCAAAAAGAATATAAGGAAACAAGAGATGTATTCAAAACGAAACTATAAAAAACAAAGTGTAATGATAAAAACAGACTTGATTTACAGACGTTCAGAAAAGATGTTTACACCCTCAAAGAATTCAAGATAATCAACAATGAATTTGACTGTACAGTTTCAGAACTCAAACACATGTTTTGATCAGACATTCACATGTGCAGTAGTGTCATTATAATTGAAGGGTTGCCTCATCATGCATGCAGTATTATTTAATTAGGTTATTATTAGAAGTTTTTATATAAAAATAAAGCATAGAATATTTGGTTGTTCAGTTTTAGATCAAAGCTTGCCCATTTGAACAAAATTATAAAAAATTAGTTTTGGAAATCAGGAGTCTGTCCAAGTAATGTGGTAATAGCTCCCATTTTGTCGTAGACATCCAGAGACGGTGGAATTATTAAATCTCAGCGATCGACAGTTTGAATTATTAGAGTGTGAAAATGTCGGTGAATTACAAGTATTGTAGATGATTGAGCTTTGTAATAATTTTAATAATAGATTGGGAGAGAGAAAAGGAACGGAGGATGCAAAAATATAAAAAGCTGAAAATACTTTATCTTTCAAAGAATAAAGCAATTAAAAATTTAAGAATAAATATCCGTTGTCGAGGTGTTTGCTGGGTGAATCAATTGAAATTACGAGGGTTGCGTGATTGGCCCAGGCATTTCAACACCCAGGAAGGCTTATTTGTAGAAACGAATGGCGTTGCCACCATCAATCTCGCGGGCCTGAACGCTACTGTTTTGGATGTGGTTTGGCTGGGCATTTTCAAAATTAACGTTTTTATATGACTTGTTGAGTCAGCTACGTTTGGTTGCTATTTTTAAAAATGGGCTCTGAAGCTGTCTGTTGAACTATTTGTGTATCTTAAATTTAATGTTTTTATGTTTTTCTCCCGAGTAACAAAAATTGAAGCCAAGTGCGTTCTTCGAGAACCAAACAAACCCTGGCCACCTGATGGAGAAGAGTAATGTGTGTTTTGATATCTCATGAACATCGTCATGAGACTATATTTCTGATATTGGCCCCTCTTTTTAAAGTAAAGGGTGGCTGTTGTAAAGAAATAGTAGCGACATTGTCATCTTTTTTATGGTGGGGATGATCAGATAATTTCAAACAATGTTTTTGTTTCTTTTGGGTTTGGCTTTTTCAACATTTTTGTTAAAAATGTCGTGTTTCAGATGTCTTTCTATGCTTCCACTCGAGCTTATAGTTTGATGCAAGAATCGTATTATACTTAAAGACTTTTTTTCGTAGCTACATTTGATCTTGTTTTTCTTGAATGACCAGTTGTGATTATTCCGGATTAAACGATATGTCGGATGGGACCATATAATAATTAAGACGCCGGAAACGATGATCATAACATCAGTTATGTAATAATCGGGCCCAAGAGGCGTCTGCATTTGAATGGATGGCTGCTGTACCGTCTGTTTTAGATGCACGGTGACTCTGACATGAGTATGTTTTGGCATGATTTGATCGCGATGCGTTCTGTGCGGTTGACTTTGTATCGAGGCATATGGCAACTTAACGGGAGGAGGAAACGGGCAGCCGGACGCTTTTAAGCCTGCCCTGACCACGTGGTGATGAGCTAACAGGCATAACAATGATTGTGATGACTGTTCTTGGAAGGCCGAAATGGAAACATGGGTTGAGGAAAAACTTGATAAGTATGGGTTTGGATTATCGAATAACATAAAAAATTACTCCCCACCCATCTCTAGCGACCGAAGGGCTTTAACGAGAAGGACTGGAAGTGTTTTCATCAAAGTGTTTTGTATCTTTCTGGACAAGGATGTTTCGACACAATCAAATGGTATAAATGATTAACTTTCAAATTACCCAATATCCACATTCACTTCACTTTTAAACTATTTAAGAGAATTTTCTAAATGAGAATCAATTTTTACATTTTTAAAAATAATCGTTTTTTTTATAGTTAAATTCAAATAAGATTTATAGACTTTAAATGATTTTGATGTATTAATCTTCCTATTGCACACAAAAGTGCAATCTGGCTTTATGAACCTTTCTCAGGGGATGGTGTTTCTAACATGAAACTTAGGTTTGAAAAGAAATATTAAATATACTTTGTAATTTTATAAATCAGCTATTAAAAATGTTTTTATCTTTATTTTATTTTTGAAGATTATTCTTTATATTTATGTGTTATTACTTTTAAAAAACAATCTAAATGTATTAAGTTCCTTTGATAGTGATTCATTCTAGACAATTTTAAACTAAACTAATATGTTACTAAAAATTATCATATTTGTATGACAGAGTTATTTACAAATTGTTTTGTGTAATAATTAAAAAACTATGTTGGAAAGAAAAAAATAGTTTTAAGAAAAACAATAGTACTTGCACATCATGTGATACTAATATTACAATAAATTCATCCAACTCAATTCGATCTCTTTTCAGTGTTGTTATTGAAAAATGATTAATGTTAAGAGTACTAAATTAACCATTTTTGTGAACTTAGAAAAACATTACTATAATTTTTACTAAATTAATTCAAACAATATATTTTGAATATGAAATTTAGATTGTATGTGAAGGGATTAACCTTTAATTTGATTGATTATGACATCAATATTTAACTTTCTTAGAATATGGGTGTAATGTATAGATATATGTTGCACTAAAAAACTCATCATATTTTACATTTCAAGATTTCTTTACAAATTGTTTATTCTAAATAAACTACAATAATTAAGGAGCTTGTTTGAATACGGTTTTGAAAACTTAGTTCTTCATATCTTTTAAAGAATTAATTATATATCACAGTTAGTGATTGTTGTAATTTTCTTGTTGTTCTCCTTATTTTTCAAAACAAAAAAACATTTTCAAAAACTATAAACAAACATGCCTTGATTTTCTAATTCAAAAAATAGTTTTCAAGTATTACATGGAGATGAACAAACATATGATACAATATTATCATACATCAACTCGGTCGATCTTTTTCGTGATACAAGACGATGATCAATGTTAAGTACAAATTAGTATTTTGATAAGCTTAAACTTATGCTTATAACTTCCACTTCTAAATTAATTAAAAAAAACTCTTTATAGTTGATGTACATTGGAAGCCAGGCGAAAGGATATAACCTTAAATATGATTGATCACTTGATAATTCAGAATTCAGCACCCTCACAGTTAAAGGATCAGAACTACATAGTAATATAGTTGGAGTGACGACTTAGGTGCATGTTCTTAAAATAGAACTATTTGTGCTTTTGGTTTGTTGTTCTGTTTGACACTTTACCGACGTGTGAAAGAAGTATTATTATGGTGTTTGGTTTGGCTCATCGAATCTTATTACGGCATTTAATTTATCATCTCGCATTCGACAGTGACTATGATGCGCTATTATCTTGCATTAATGTTTATTTGTTGGTGAGGCGATTCTGGCTCGCCGGGTTCGGTGGTTGAAGATGTCAGTTATGGTCATCGATAAATAAACGTAAAGTCGTGAATAACATTATGCACCGGATAATTGACTGTTGTGGTTTTTATCTTTCTTGTTTGTGTGTTTATATGTTTGGATCCTGGTGTTGAAATTTTAAGTCGATAGTTGATGTCCTTTCAAAAAAAAAAAAAAACTTCTCTAAAAATTTAATTAGCTTTTCTCTAAGTTTTTAAAGCCGAAGCCTTAAATATTAAAAAGTTGTGTTATTTTTAGTTTTAACTGTTCTGTTGTCAGTCGTTATTCCTGAATGTTATGTGATTATAGTGTTTTTTTAGTGGTTATTCATCTTGTTCAGTGTTTGGGATTTGTAGAGTCAGTTTTATCCCAGCGTTTGCTTTATCGTCCCGACTTGATATAACGTGATGTTTTCATCGTCTTCTGTTACGATCTTCACCATTTTGTTTGGGGCGATTATCAAGCTCTCGGCTCCAAAAAACATATTGATCGAATGTCGGATTATATGATTCGTCGATTATCTTCAGCGGATGATAGGATGTGTGTGTTGACTTTCAGTCGTGACGACGTAGCCGTGCGTTTTGGGGGGGAGCTGGACCGCGGCGCGTTCGTTTCGGAACTAGCGGCGCGGTCGCCAGGAAGTTCATGGCAACGGCGTTCGATCGGTTGGAAGATCATCGTGGATCGTGTTGGCGACCAGTGATGCTGCTGAGCGGATCGCCGAACCATCTTTCTTCACTCAACCGGAGCTGTGAACTTTGTTATTTACTGGTTTGTGCGATTACCGGATTTCAACAGCTTTCAAAAAATAAGGCGGTTCTGTATGACGGCGGGATACCAGTAAACGGCGTGATTTACAAGTTCAAACGAACCAGCGGTCGATCATTCGGTGGCGTTAGTGTTCGGTGTGACTTCTCTTAGAGGCTGGGTGGTGAATCTTGACCAACATGAATATTGTTTGCTTCATTATTTGATTTTCGCTGGTTCAAGGCACAAACTCGTGGTATCTCTCAGAATAACGGCACTATGGGTTCAGCAACCGCGGTCAATCAAGTGAGGAAGTATCTCATGTATCATGATCATGATATCACTAAACACAGAATCGTGGGATATCTCGCGTCGACGAATATTGTTTGTGTTGCCAATTTTCGCATTGCAAGTTCAAAAAACAAATAAGCGTTGTAACGAGACATAACTGAAGCATTTGCTGAGGATTCAAGAAACGAAGCGGAAGCGGTGGTTTGGTGAAGTGAAGATGTACAGTTAGTTGGAAGTGGTCTGATAACTGGCGGAATCGTAGTATCTTGTTGAACATGAATATTGTTTCATTATTTGTAGTTTTTAGCATTGCAAGTTCAAAAATAAATAAAGCGTTCTAACAAGACAACAAAAAACACTACAAGTTCAAACAAACAAAGCGAATTCGATCAATCGAATATTTCATATTATGGTCATCAATATACTAAGAAGCTGGATAGTACAGATATCTTGATGCACGAATATTGTTTCGTTATTTGTAGTTTTTAGCATTGCGAGTTAAAAGAATAAAATAAAGCGTTGATAACAAAGAGACCAACAAAAACACTATAAGTTTAAACAAACAAAGCGGATTCGATCAGTGAAATATATCATATTATGGTCATCAGTATGCTAACAAACTGGAATCGTAGATATGCTATTAACCTGAATATTATTTCATTATTTGTAGTTTTTAGCATTGCAAGTTCAAAAACAAATAAAGTGTTGTAACAAGACAACACTGCAAGTTCAAGCAAGCAATGAATTGATCGTCGAGAAGGAATATCAGAAATTATGGTCATCAGTGTGAAGCTAAAGAAGCTAAAGATGAGGTAAGAAATGTTATTAACCTGAATATTGTTTCATTATTTGTGATTTTGCAGCGAATGCAGTTCTAAAAACAAATAAGGCACCTTGCGGAGGGCTGGCCCGAAAAACACTGCAAGTTGTAACAAGACAACGAAAAATCTTTTCCATATGTGGACAGGAAGAAGGCAAAAGAGGAGGCAGAAGCGAAGCGGGACTTATAAAGTGATTCTAGACATTTATGATTAAAAGTGACTGCGATCAAAGTCCCAATCGATCATGGAAATATAAATTATAGTCACTCCAGTATCTTAAGCGGGAAATCAGTGAGAATATCTTGTGCTTTAAGATATTGTTGTTATATTTATAGTTTTAGCATTGCGGGTTCTGCAAAAAACAAATGAAGACCGCGCGTGAGGCAGCTGCTGGATTCAAACAAACAAGCGGTTGATCGATCGAATATATCGGATTATGGTCATCGATTCTGGTGAAGGCTGAATCATCAGCGTCTTTGTCTTGCGGAATATTGTTCGTGTTTGCCGTTTTCGCGTACTGCAGTTCTAAGCGCAAATAAGCGTTGACGACAGAACAACCTTTGGCAAGTTCAGCGCAAATAAACCAGGAGTGATCGAAGAAAATATGGAGTTATGGTCGTGACATGTAAAGGTCTGGGATTGTAGAGAATGCTATTGGCGGATATGGTTCATCGTTGCCTCAGTTTTAACGACACAGATTCAATCAAATAGATTATGTTACATATAATCAAGTAAAAAAACTTTCTTAAAATGATTAGTACATCAGTATTCCAAAGCATTGGGCGATGGATTTCAGCCTTGAATATGGATAGGTTTCTCTCAATTGGTTCAGCCCCCCATGTGCCCATCCACCTTTTTTAATTAACTTTTTCAGTGTAGGGCATGGAAGATGGCTAAAACTTCACTATTTTTCACATTTTATGATATGGACATCTATAATCCCCCATTTAATTAAGATTTTTAACATTACTTTTGACAGCGTTCTAGATTGCGCTTTATACCTATTACCATATTATAATCTCATTATATTAACTTCACTCTGTTAGTTCTCTATCAATAATAAATAACTTCTTTGCTTTATAATTAATAAATAGATCTTTCGAACAACGACTGAAGCCACAGTGATGCTGAATGAGACTTCGCGATCGGATTTGATATGTCTGATATATGCCTCTGAATAGGGCCGATCGTGACGTGAACGATGGGATGTGAGACGTGTCTTGCTTTGCGCCGTTCTCTATACAACTTCATGGCGCGCTTTCAATAGATGATCGATGAGGACATGATCTGGTGTTCCATATGATAAAAAACCAAACAGCACACCTCAGGAGGAGAAGTTGGGTATTAAATTGGATGAGGTTGATGTTACGGAGATGTTAAATCTTATCAAATCATGAAATATTCAAATGAGGTGGCAGTTTGGGCGGTCATTTCCTTCTTGAAGTCTTCTTCTTTGACTTTGACAGGACCCTCTTTGTTAGAGCTCTTCTGTTCTGTGCTTTGAATCAGCACTATAATATCAAAGATGCTTCTGTTGTTTCCCTTCTGTTGGGATAAATGCTGTTTAAGAAGATTCAATGGTCGTTAAATACATTTTGAATCGTTTTCTTTATTTTAGTTCTGTTTAATCTCATTCATATTAAATACAAATCCATTTTCTACCATATGTGGATGTTTTTAGTGGTGTGCTGGGTCTACTGTGGAATGATTATTATGAAGAAAGATGGTGTTGCTATCGATCTTAAAAAGATTTGTTGTTCTCTCAAATTAACAGTAGAAAGAGCTGTACCTAATGTTTACGATAGAAAAATTACATTTTCTTACTATAGAGTCTATACATGTTGCTTCCATATGTGGCACACAGTGATCATATAAGCTGAAATGACGTGGCGCTCTCTGGGGCTTAGAAATGCTGGATATCTGTGAAAAATAGCGTGGGTGAATCAAATGAGTGTATTGACCCTGTCGAGTACTAACATGTAGTATCAGTTGTTCAAAGTTCTACGAAATTAGTGTTTTGGATTGGCATTGATTGGTTGACTTTCTGTCTGTTATATTTGAAGTGACAAACTTTGTGGAAAATTCCATTTAATTAACTGATCAGGGGGAGACCTCTTCTCTTATGGGTTAGTGTTTATATGATGATATCATTGTTGATCAAGTATGATTCTAACATTGCATGTCAAATCAAATCAGTTGTTCATGTGGAGACATCAACAGGGGTGAGCGGGTTATCTTCATGGGGATACGTAAATGCGGTTAACGCGATTTCTTCAGAAGTGCGATCTGCGGAGACGTTCTGTCCGGGCGGTGGGTTTCGAACGCCGGTTCATCGCGTTGCTGTGGGTTCAGTCGTTGTTCAATGACGACTGATGACGATAATGGTTTGACTAAGTGATTCTGCGTGGAATGCGAGTCTTAGTACGCATGTTTGGCCGGAGTTGGAGCGCTTCCACTCGTTTTCCCGAAGAGGTAATATGCGAGTGGTGTGAATGGCGAGCTTGGTGGATTGCCAGCAATGGGCGGGTATTGATTCCTCATTGGAGCCCCAAAAAAGAACTCAATTAATTTCCCGACGTATCCCATTCGCAAACTCTGGCGTCAGAGTTGAAAACGTTTTTTGTGTGTCTGAGGCGGATGGATATAAAGAATCGTATATATATTTTTAGAAGAAAATTTAAAATAGTGAATGATTTAAAAAGTGTTAAACAAAACAATCTACTAATTTTAAATGTGATATTTTACAATTTCTTTCCTTTAACATTTATTTTCCTTCTCTGTGTCTTTTAAAAAGAAAATAGTAATTGCTAAGAAAAATAGTTTGTTTATGTTTGCTATATGATTGTCGCTAATAAGAATGTAAAAATCAATATAAATAAAGTTCTACTTAAAAAAAACTTACATCGTTTTAAGGTATTTAATCTTTATATTGATAAATTAAAATAAATAAAATTGGTTTGAAATATTAAATAAAAACAATAAATTAGATTTAACTATATTTTATTTATTGATGGAAAAAACAGTGTTCTTGTACCTCTGGGGGACTAATTGATGGATGTTGTACAGAGGACAACATAGACTTAACTTGGGTTATCATGTTGTTTTTGAAAAAAGAAGAATCTGTTGACTGGTAGAATAATCATTGCAGCATTCTCTACCTGTCAACTTCAATCTTATGCTTTATCTGTGTGGGGACAGACTTAAAGGTTGACTTCTGACTTGTTTTGTGTCCCTTATATGTTGTTAGCATATTCTGTGTTCAGTGTGATGTGTTAACATTTGACCCTTTGACTCTAATACAAATAATTTATAAGTTAATTAAAGATATAGTGTAAAAATAATCTTGCGATGACTAAATGCTTGTCGCTCAAAACGGATCAAGGTCGGTGATTATCATTATGAATGAGTTAACACCATTTTGCCAAAAGTAAAAAGCTTTCCTCTTGTTTGCTTGGAATTAAGAGTTAGAAAACACACCAACTTTTTTTGTAAGTAAACCTCTTGTAGGACCTTCTTATGAACTATGCCCAAATCATTCCTCTTCTTGAAATGACACCAAAGTCCTTTTATTCTACTCAAAAGGTGGTCACAATTTTAGATAGATGCTTTATCAATCACATTGTACTCTATTACTTTATTTATTTATTTATTTATTTTTATTTTTTATATATATATAATAAGAAAATTTTATGTGGCTTTTGAATTACTTGTTTTGTTAATTAAAAAAGTTAAATGGGATTTTTTTTTAATGGTATCAAAGCATAACTATTTAAAAATAAACGGGATGAAGTCAAGATGAAAGTGGTTTGTTTCGAAATTGTCTCATTGTCGTTTCTAAGTAATCTCTTTTATTTTTATTTTTAATGGTATTAAAGCATAATTCCAAGACATGTTTGATTTAGATCTTGGGTCTTTAAATTGCATAATTAAATATAAGTTAAAAAAAAAACCCAAATATCAAAAAATAAAATATAATTAACCATTTTGAAATAGATGGGATGAAGTTAGGGTGTTTTTATGACTGACAAATCAAATTAGAAGTAATTTGCTTTGAACCTATTGTGTCACCATTACTAAGTAATTTTTTCATAAGAAATTATTTAATATTTAATGAATTTTTCTTAATGTTAAAATTAAATTTAGAAACTATATTTAATATACATAAAGTTTTTTTTTTTTTTTTTTTTGATGACATTAGGCTAATAATCTATAATATGTTTTTCTTTACTACTAATTGGATCCACTTGAATGTTGATAAAATGGGGTCACATGCACTTGCCTAAATTAAAGTACATAAAAATTGTTAATTTAGGAAAAGAAAACCAAACCTCAATAAAACATATTTGGTTAACACATGGGCTGTTTTATAATGAAGCCAAACTTCCATAGGGGAATGTGCTCACAAGATTTGTAAAAAGACACTTAAAATAAATAGAGAATTAAAAAGATATATATATATATATATATATATATATATATTATAATATTTTTTTTCCAATGACTTTTAAAAGAAGGGTGGTGGGTAGTGAGTAGTGAGTGATGGATATGAATGAATTGTTGGAGTAAAATCGAATATATAGGATGATATATTAAATAAATGTAAATTATAGGCTATCAAATAAAGTTAGGATAATTAAAGTGATTAATTTAAGTTTTGGGGCCTTAATTAATATATTATAAAGTGTGGGCGTCTGATGTGTAGAATGACGTAATTTCTATATTTATGATGGGTTAAAATATAAAATTCTGACGATCGTATTTGTTCGCCCATCCTGACATGCATTGGTTATAAATAGGAGGTGTGGTCACGGATTATGAAGTTTTATTTGCTTAGATTCGGTATCGGAGAGAAATATTAGATAGAAAACAAGTGTGATCTGGAAGATCTGTAAAGCCTCGAGATTGATTTAGATCACGGAAGATCGCCAAAGCGCCAGGCCAGTTGGATCGGAATCTTATTGAGTTCAGTTTCAGTTGAATGTCTGATATTTTGTTATGGATTCAGTGCAACCCGCTTAAATCGCGTATTTTGATTCTTGATGATTAAATATGAATATTCACATTTGTGTGATGATTTTCACGCTGATTTTTTAAATTTCTCATGAATTGGATCCCTCTCACAATATATATATATATATATATATATATATATATATATATATATATATATATATATATATATTGATTTTTAATGATTTGTATTACATTTGAATTCCTTATAAATCTTATACCACTTGAGTCCGGTCTCAAAGATATTTATTTGTTAGTAATTAAAAATTATCATTTAATCACATTCATGTTATTATTAGTTTTTAATTTTGATAATGATATCGGGTTTTTGTACTTTATTTTCATTTTTTATTGAATGATCGAATTTTAACCATACAATAATTTATTGATGCAACCCCATATTAAATTTGTGGGATTCCTTTTGCATGGTGTTTATTTTTCGCTGAATAGAAAAAACAAATTATTATTTATATTTTTTAAAAGAATGATTTATTACTTATCATGTCTATTTCAAGTGATAAAATACTTACATTTTTAAACTGGAAAAAGGGCATTAGGAAGGAGAGTCTCATAGTTTACTATCTTAAAATTAAAGTGTAATAAAAAAAAGAAGGAAGATATTTAAAAACTATATATATATATATATATATATATATATATATATATATATATATATATATATTAGTTTTCTTTTTTTTCTTTATAGAAAACCCATAAAAATAAATAAATTTTGAAAAAATATAGCGTTACTGAACTTTAATTTATATTTATTTCCCTTTTATTTTATTTTTTCTTCATTCATTTTTTTGGCTTTAAGATCCAACAAGTGGACCATAAGCCTATGTTTGGTTCTCAAAAAGTACTGAAAAAAGAAATAAATGTTAAATTTTTTTTCTTATATTTGGTTATTCTATATAATTTTCTTAAGAAAAGCATACATAATTAAAACTAGTTAGAGATTTATATATATTTAAATTATTTAATATTCGCATTGATGAGTTAAAAAAAATTCAATAAGCTTGAAGGTGCAAATAAAAATAATTTATTATTTTTTACTTTTTAACACTATTTTCTCAAAATTTCCAAGAGCCAAAGATAGCATAAAGGTTTTGTTTAGTAGACAATAGAAGAAAATAAAAGCATTTTTATAATAGAAATTACACTGACAATAAAATAAAATATAAAATATGTTCAAATTTTGTTTTTTATAAAGCAAAAAATGAGGGAAAATGGGAAGGAATATTTAAGGAAATTTATTGAGGTAGAATATAATTGCAATAACATATAATTAATTTATTTAGAAATTTTAATTATTTGAATCTTATTAACTTTCTATGGATTCTCTTAATTACAATGCAGATTTAGAAAATATTAAAGCTTTGTAATATAATTTAAAATAAAACCAACTATATCGAACCCATTTATTAGTTATTCTAGAAAATTTTCCTAACGTAAAAAAGTGTTTTGGAAAAAAAAAATTAAGTATTTAATCAAATTTAGAAAATATTTTAAAGATCTAATTAATGTCTTACTGCAAACTTGGAAGATATTTAAGCCTTGAAATATTTGTTTAAAATAAAACCAACTATACTAAGCTGATTTACTAGTGATTTTATAAATTATTTATAATTTAGAAAGTGTTTTTGGAAAAAATTAAGTACCTAATAAAATTTAGAAAATATTTTTTAAAACCTAATTTTAAAAAAAACACATTATAGTTAACTATTTTAAAAATATTTTTAGAAAAAAAAAATACTTTTATTAGAAATACTTTGATTAAAAATGCTGTTAATAAAATTTATTATGATATATAAGCCTCAAGACCTATGTTCGCTTCATCAAATCCATAAATATATATATTTTCTCAAATAATAATGAAATAAAAAATGTCAATCCAATTGTTAACGAATTTTTTAATACTACATATGGTGTTTTAAAACTAAAAATAATTTTTAAAAGTGCTTCCTTGATTTTACTGAATACTTGAATTTTCCTTTTATTTTAAACTGAACACTTTATTTATTTATTTTTATTTAAAAACTCTTTTTAGGTTTAAAGGTTTTTGTTTCAAAAAAAAAAAATGTTTAAGGTTTATAAGAGTACAACAGGAATAGTTTTCAAAACAAAGAAAAAATCATTTTGATATTATTTGAATTTACTTATTGTTTTATGAATTTGGTGTTTATGTGTTTTTTGTATCGCTTAGAACAAAAAATATGGGTAGTTCTCAAGGTTAAAAATGTCTTGAAATATCGATGATATATCGTCTATTTCGGGTGTCGGGTCATTCCGATACGATTTTTGTAAATGAAAGTCGTTTATTGGAAAAATCGGAAAAAATCGCTCAGTATCGGCGATCCGACACAAAAAATGCGAACTTATTGAAAAAAAAAAAAAGCGGCCCGATATATCGCGATATATCAAATATATCGGCCGGTTGTTTTTTAAATTTTACAAGCTGCGTTTTTGTCCGGATACAAATGTTAACATCATTTGATTAATTTATCTTCTATCATTTAATATGTCATTTCTTGTATGTCTTCGTAATAATTCTTATAATTAATTATTTGTAGAAAATAGGAAAGATCGAGGCAGTTGGAATTATCAAGGGACTATATTTTAATTTAATATTCTTTATAATTAATTATTATAAAATTGGAGAAAATAAAACTATAGGAGAAAATAGAAAGTCTTCATTTCATATGCAAAAGTTAATTTTGATATATAAATTGAATATATATTTTAAATTTTAAATAGTTTTATAAATCTTGGAGTATATCGCTAAGCCAGAGTATTTTTTATCGTGGCAGTTACATTATTACTCCTTGTTTTCAAACAAAAAATAGTTTTAAAAAGCTTTTAAAAATTTTGAGGAAAGTGCTAATTTGTTTATAGTTTTTGAAAATAGTTTTTTGTTCGAAAAAATAAGAACGAACAGGAAAAAGCATGAAACATGTTTGGTTTCGAATTTTTGATTATGAAGCATGAAAAATATAAACTTATTTAAATTTAAAGAATAAGAACAGTTTTTAGAGAATATAATATGTTTTTAAAAACGGTTATCAGGAAACAGTTTTAAAAAATATGAATAAAAATGGATTTAAAAAAAAAAAAAAAAAAGAGAAAAATGAAGGTGAGGAAGAGAGTAAATGAGGAGGGGGAGCGTGGGAGGGAATCATTAAAGAACAGAGCAGAATTAAATTTGAAATGGAAGGAGGAGAGGTTGAAAGAGCTGTTACAAAGGCGGGGACAAAATCGTCATATTTTGAATTCTCAAAACAACTTTGAAAGCTCTGACAGCCCACATCCATGTCCCCCCCCTCCCCCCATATGTTCTCTTCACTCTCCCCACTCTCTTCTTCTGCTCTCTACCAAAACACTTCACCCTCCCCCCACCATCTTCTTCCTTTTCCTTACCATTCCTTTTCATTCTCCTCCTCTTCCTAACCTTCCTCTAAAACATCTTCTTCTTGTTTTGGATCAATTTCTGAATCTCAATCTTTTGATTTGATTTTAGTATGGTGGGAGGCGGTGTCGGCGGTGGAGCTGGTTATTTTGGAGTTCTGGTGTCAGATCCATGGCTCCAGAACCAGTTCACGCAAGTGGAGCTCAGGGGCTTGAAGGCTCATGTGAGAGTTCTGATTCTTGTTTATCAACTCTGTCTGGAGTTTGAATCTTGAATCTCACTGCTGATATTTTTTTTTGTTTGTTTTTGTTTTGTAGTTCATGAGCATGAGGCGGGAGGCCGACAATGGCCGGCTGAGCCTCCGAGATTTGTCATCAAGATAATGAGCTCAGGTTGTTGGCGAGAATCTGAGCGAGGAGGAGCGGGCTTCGTTTATTCGAGATTCGTACCAGAACTTGGATGAGGATCTTGATTTCGAGCTCTTTCTGAGGGTAAGGCATGGATGTTTGGTTCCCGAACAAGTGTGGAGGCAGAGAAAGTGATTTTTGTTCGCTGATTTTTCGAAAACTGGGTTCTTGGCAGGTCTATTTGAAACTTCAAGCTCATGCGAGTTCTAGAGTAGGAAGTACTGCGAAAAACTCATCCGCGTTCCTCAAAGCTGCAACCACCACTTTGCTTCACACGATTAGCGAATCCGAGAAGGCCTCGTATGTTGCACACATCAACAATTACCTCGGCGAAGATAAGTTTTTAAAGCAATATTTTCCCTTGGGTGCTTCCACCAACGATCTGTTCGAGATTGCTAAGGATGGAGTTCTTCTATGGTGATCTTCTTTGTTGTTTTCTTTATTGCCGGAAATTATTTGTTTGGGTTTCTTTGTTTGATTAAAAGGTTCTCGTTCGATGATGCAGTAAGCTCATCAATGTGGCAGTTCCCGGAACGATTGATGAACGCGCCATTAACACGAAGAGAGTACTAAATCCTTGGGAGAGGAATGAAAATCACACCCTCTGCCTCAACTCTGCCAAAGCTATTGGTTGTACTGTTGTCAATATCGGGACGCAAGACTTCATTGAAGGAAGGGTATATATGCGTGCCTTTTACATATCTGATACTTTCTTTGGCAGTTGAATTTTTGATCTCTTGAGTGATCTTTTGGTGGGTTTTGTCGGGTAATATCTCTGGACAACTTGGCCTCAAGTGTTGAAGTTTCTAAGCCTCTAGATACCCGGCCAGTCATAATATACGTCAGTGCACGTCGGGTAAATGTCGATTTGTGGTTGATGTATTCATCAGATGTTTGATGGACTTTAGCTCTTTGGTTTTATTGCATCTGTAGTAACAAATCACCGTGGGATCCAATATAGGGTAATTTGCTGTATAAAGGGTATAATTCTTTAGATGGGGTATATTTTCATTTGGGATTGTGCCCGAGTCTTTGACATTCCAGTTGGCTTAAAGTTACTTTTCATTTTTCAATTTTGTTATTACTTTTGGGTTGCAATCTTCTTGGTCTTTTCTTTTCTCCTCTGTTTCAGACTACAGTCTCCACCCCTGAAAGGTAGCCACTGAATTTATTTTTTGCGTTCCTATATATTTTCATCTTCAAACTCTAATTTTATGTGTCTAGATTGCGTTTGACATATCAATGGTTCCGAGGAAGCAGAACAATTGATTCCTATGGATAAATTTGGTTTTTTTTTTTTTTTGCTTAACACTTCATCCCATCCTCATACTAGAACTAGCAATTGCTCAGCCTGGCGGGGAAGGGGTTTGTATGAAATGAGCCAGAGTATAAATGGGCAAAAAACTTGAAAAAAGGATCATCCGAAGCCCTTCCAACTTATTGCCGTTCAAACCAAGCCAACCTTACTAACTCATATTATAAGGATGCTAAATCATAAACAGAGGTGAACTCTACTTAAACAAACCCATGAGGCTACCACTTCTACCAAATTCATTCTGTTTTAGTAAAAAGAATCATATACTTATCTCTTCTTCTACTTTCTGTTATGCTTTGTGCTGGACCAAATTGAAGTGTAATAATTTGTTACCTTGTTTTTTAGTTTTGCTGTTGTCCTTGTCTGGAAATCTATTACCTTTTTTTTGTTTTTGTTTTCAGCGCCATCACATTGCTTGGTGGTATCTCCAAATATTCAAGGTAGATTCTAGTAGTTTTATCCAACTTATTTAATCTTTTTATTGATTGTTACGTCTGTGAATAGAATATGAACTGTATTTATGAAAGGGAAGCCTTCAGGACTTCGGGCCATTAAGTTAAATTCTGGATGCAGATTACATATGCATCATTACTTTGGATCTGGGTGAGTTTTGACCTTTTTAATGCTTTTCTTTACAGATTCAACTTTTAGCAGATCTCAACTTGAAGAAAACACCTCCAGTTGGTGGAGTTGGTTGATGATAGTAAGGTGACAATTTACTGAAAAGTTAGAAGTTTTGTTTCTGCTTCACTGGCTTGGGTTTTTATATAGATTATTTCTATTATAAACATGATTTCAATTATATTGAAAATCAACAGGATGTGGGAAGAGCTGATGAGCCTACCCCAGAGAAGATCTTACTTCCGGTGGATGATTTTCAACTGAAGCGGGATATAAGAGCAGTTACAAACTTCTCTACAGTGTAGAGTAAAAAAATTAAGTTTTGACCTAGTGTTTTTTAATTTTTAATTTTTAATTTTTGTGGCCCTATTTGCTTCTCTTGTCTCTGCTTTTTCTCTTTCATGTACAATAAAGTAAATCTTTGAAATTTCAAAATCAATAGAAGAAAGCGGTACTGACCTCTGTAGATAAAGCTTGTCATATTTCTTATCACAGTGCTACATTAGAATAAATCTCTACAGTACATTGAATTCTTCAGCCACTCGAATAAATCAAACTAAACAATTCTGTATTAAGGATATAACTGAAAGCCTCTAAAATTCTCCTAGACTAAATAGCATGAAGGCTAAAAGAATGTCTAGTTTTATAAATGCCTAATTGACTTCATCATGTTTATGCTAAAGAAACTATGATTACCTAAGAAGTAATCTTCTTCCACTGTATAGAAAAGATAATAGCACCATATTTCTTTAGCTCTGGAATCTTTTTGTCTTGAAATTTGATAATTTCTTTGTAGAAGTATCATTAATTAATGGCAGTAGTTTCTAGTAATAGCTGTGGCACTTTTAACTGAAGATTTGGTTTTGTTGCTGTCAGTTTCCACCTAGGATGCTGGCTCCATCCTTTGCCAAAACAAGGATTGTCATTTCCTTACCGTTACCAATTTATGCCGCTGTAGTTTCTTATCTATGACATGGACTTAGGAGAATTATTGTGAATGTTGAATTCTAGACATCTGATTTCTCAAATTCCCAAATCTTGGGATAATAACACTACTAGGCTATCCATATTATTGATCTTTTTTACCTACTATGATGTAGCTTGGTTTTTATGTGTTGGTGCGTTTTAAAATTCTTTCTATAGAAAAAAATGTACTAAGATATTCTAATTTGAATGAACTCTTAACTCAGTTGGGATCAGCTCTTGTTCCTTTGTTGGTTAACCTTGTTGGTTAGTCATATAACTGATGGCTTCCTATGGTATACCTTCTTTTGTTCTTATTTTGGTTACTATTGTTGGTCATTTGTTCCATGTTCTGGTGCATCGTAGCCATGTAGGTGATCCATGGTTGTATACAAGAGAAATGCAAGATTATATTCTATATTTGCTTTCTTTTTTGTTTCAAGGTTAAATCTTCCCTACATGTTTCAATAATGAAAAGAGACCATAATTTGGTTTTAATGGTATGTTGTATTATTATTATTTTTTAAACTCTGTATATTCTTGCCTATTCTCTAGACTGATTCCAGTTGTTTTAACAAATTATATCGCCGACTCCCGGGATGGGGAGGCATATGCTCACCTCCTAAATGTGCTTGCACCTGAGCATAGCAATCCATCTACGTTGTCTGTGAAAGATCCTTTCGAAAGAGCAAAGTTAATTCTTGAACATGCAGATAGGATGGGTTGCAAGAGATACTTAACTGCGAGAGATATTGTGGAAGGTTCTCAAATCTGCTTTTACTTTTATTTACTGTTTTTAACCACAGAGGTGAGGATGGACTCTTTTATGGCTGATTAATTCCACTTAAATATTTGCTCTTGGATTTTGGTTGGTTATAAACCTCCATGTTCATAATTTTCAAATTTAAGCACATTATGAATTTATGCAAATGTTTTCTTCAATTTAGTGTTAGAAAAACAACAGACATCAAATTCATCTGTGTTTCTGCAGACTCCTGTTTGACTTTGCCCTCTCTCTCTCCCTCATGCAAATGCCCTTTGCTTACCTTTTATGCAACTGTTGATATGTCAAGCCAAAAGAAATATATGATTAACTTGACAGTCATTGAAATGATAGTGTTCATTGTTTCTACATCATAAGGCTCTTAAAAGCGATAAGATATAACTTTTAGTCTTGACATATCCAGTTTAGAATAAGTATTTCATCTTAGAGTTTTATGTCATCTATGAAGAATGAAGCCTCTAGACTAGACTTTGGTGTACTTGTTAGGGTTGCCAAATTGCCTATGCTGTAAGTTAACTTTTAACTCATCTAGAGAGGTTGCCAATTGGAAATTGTTGAAGCCTCTAGACTAGACTTTGGTGTACTTGTTAGGGTCGCCAAATTGCCTATGCTGTAAGTTAACTTTTAACTCATCTAGAGAGGTTGCCAATTGGAAATTGTTGCACCTTTTAAAGTTCCTTGATTTAAACACTGTTGATTCATACATTTTCTTTCATGTGTATCTCCCATTAAGAGTTCATTTGATGTCATGCTTCCTATTTGCATCCAAGGAATGGGCTGTCAACCCAAACAAAACAGATATCTTTTCTTGAAACTTTACCAAGATGACACCCAAATCTCTGAGAAGAGAGCTTTAGCTTCTGGATGAATAGTCTTGGAAATTCAACATACATCGACAATGTCTTTGAAGATTTGAGAAATGGGTGAGTGCAGTTCTATTAATATATTATCTCTTCTCTGTAATCACAAGTAATTTATATCATAGTATTTATTACTGACTTTTAAAATACAAATAATGAATAAGGTTCTGGCATCACAATTCTGACTTGATATTTAAGGTTCATTATCAATTTTTTCTGGTTAAAATCCAACGGAAGCCCAAATTTTAACAGTTTTTAAGTATAGGAAAATATTGTGTTTGGAAGATTGAAACTTGCTCAGGTATTATTTTGAAAATTTTGCAATGGCTTTTACTGTATTAGAAGTTTTCAAATTGAGGCTCACTGTCTAAAAGAATTAATTTTGTTCATTTTTAACCTTCTACAGGTGGGTACTTCTAGAGACTCTTGACAGGTGTCCCCGGGATTGTTAATTGGAAGGAATTGCATCTAGGCCTCAAAATTAAAATGCCTTTCAGAAAAGAAATGAAAACTGCAACCAGATTTGAAGATTGAAACAATTAAAGTTTCCCTAGTTAATGTTGCTGGAAATGATATTGTACAGGGAAACAAGAAACTAATATTGGGTATGTTGTTTAACATTCGTTTTTTCCTATGTATCAAATACTAATTTGATTCTCTGAAAAAAAGATGTTGACCTTGCTCTTCAGCTTATTTGTGGCAATTGATGCGATTCAACATCCTCCAACTTCTAAAGAACTTGAGATTTCATTCTCATGGGAAGGAAATCACTGATGCTGATATTCTTGAATGGGCAAACAGCAGAGTGAGAAGTTCGGGAGGTCAAAGCCATATGGATAGTTTTAAGGTATTATTCCTAGAACTGTTTATCTATCTATATATACCTATCTATCTATATCATACACGTATAATTTATGGAAAATACCATAAAAGTGATGCTTTCTAAGTCCTTTTGTTCATAAGAAAAGGTTGGTGGACTGGATGTCTCTTATCATGTAAAATTAATTTTAATTTTGTACAGTTCCTTAGCTAAAATTTCAATTTTCATATGTTCTTAACCATGATAAAGGTCTTAAATTATGACTGGATATCCAAGTTTGATGATTTATGTACTATTTAAGTCTATTTAGTTCAATTTTACTGGATAAGAAGAGTTTCTTAGATGGCAATCAAATTCATTTAATTGTTATTTTAATTTCACAGGATAAGAGTTTGTCAGATGGCATTTTTTTCCTTGAGCTGCTTAGTTCTGTGCAGCCTAGAGCTGTAAATTGGAGTCTTATTCTGAAAGGACAAACTAGGTATGGTTTCTTCTATTTATATGTGGTTGTTCTTGAATTAGTTACATTAATGTTGTTGAGTTTCATCTTTCTTAGAAAATTTCATCATATAATTCTTGACATTATTATGAGTGAGTTTATGTCCATATACACCTCTTGGATTTTGAATTGGTTATAAACCTCTAATGTTGGTTGCATGCGCTGGATAAGTTGTTCTTAGTTGGTTGCTTCGGTAGTCCTTTAAATGGAACAAATTTTTGAGCTTGGAAAGGAGTCAATAGAATAATCCCTCTTTCTATAGGGGCTAATCATCTCCTCCTTGGTGCAAGTTGATTCAAACTCATCCTGATCTTGACCATTAATATTTTATTTTTGTTTTTCTTTTCTTGTTTTTTGCTTTGTTTTGTTTTTATGTTTGTTTTTGTGACTGGGTTAATTTGAAATTTAACATCATCTCAAAAGTGGTAATTCTGTTTTTCCCTCTAAATTTGGGGGCAATGTAGATGAGGAGAAAAAGATGAATGCCAGCTATATCATCAGTATAGCAAGGAAACTTGGATGTTCAATATTTTTGCTCCTTGAAGACATCACAGAGGTATGTATATGTTGGATCATCAGATGGATGAATGCCAGATGGATTTCTCATTTTTAGAACAGTAATATGATTGGAAATGGCAATGACATGGACCATTTACGCTTTAACGAGGCCACCTAAACTTTCCACGGGATAAGGTGCATAAATGCTCATGACTTATAGCCGTATGTCCAATTTAACCTTTTGAGTTTTTTTTTTTCGGTCTATAGGTGCCCCCGACTTTAGTGTTGTGTAGCTCTCATCCATGCCCTTGTTGTCACGAGCTTGCACATATGGACAAATGGGAGCTATCCACGTGTCGCTCCATCTTAACGGCGTTTTAATGCCTGTTTGTCTATCTATGAAAGTCCATGACGGTAGAGGCATGAATGAGCTACTACGACACTAAACGTCGGAGCACTTATGGACCAAAAAAAACTCAAGGGCTAAATTGGACATAAGGATATAAGTCAAGGGCATTTATGCACCATATCCCAACTTTCCATGTCATTTGGTTTGTGAATATATTAGCCCTTGTCACCTCTATATAGCCTAACACAAAGAAAATCAAATCATCTCTCTTAAGTTAGATACTTCAGCTATTTTATGTACCATGATGATCATCAACAAACTTATAAATTAAATTTTATAGAAAGTTTCCATCCACATAATATGGTGGTAGAATAACAAGGTGGAGGAAATTCAACTGGATTTCTTATATTTAGAACAGTGATGGCTGGAAATGAAACCGAAAAAGACAGAATTAAGGCCATGCTAGAAACAAATGTGTATCTATTTTATTTTTAAAATTTTCTGCTAATCTATATCTAGCTGAATTTTACCATGATGATACACTTCATCAGGTAAATCAGAAGATGATCCTCACATTGACAGCAAGTATCATGTACTGGTTTCTGAAACAACCTGTTGAAGAAAGACCATCAGGAGCTTCAGATAGCGAGAATGGAAGCCAATCTGAAACGATCTCAAACTCGACAATGGATGATACTGCATCAGAGTCATCGATAGACGAGAATGGGACTAGATGAATTGGGTGTTTGCTACTGAACTTTTGCTAAAAGTTCTATAGATTCTTTCCCCCCTATTGATTTGTTTTCCTCTCTTGGATTCAAATTTGATGTTGAAAGTCATTGTATGGCATTGTTTGTATACTTCTGAAACAAATTTTGCTAAAAGCATATAAGCATATGTGAATAGTGTCTTTTTTTTTTTTTAATTTCAAGAATGTATTTGTATTGTATTTATTTTGTTTGCACAATACTATGACTACATTTTTTGCTGATTTGTCATAATTTATGTAGAAATAAGTTCTGAGACTAATAACACTAACCACAAGAATCTGAGTCTACAGAATGACCTTTCCATTAGCATTTTGTGAAAAAGAGGATGGCCTCAACATGATTGAAGTAAGAGGCATCTCCAATCATAATTCTCAATTTTTATTTTCAAATCGACATTTTTTCTATATTTGGAGATGATCAGACTTACTTTTTTCACTTCAATCTTCAACTAACAGTCTCTTAATTCATCTTCAAACCACTATTTACATATCCAAATATTATAAAAAAATTGGGAAAAGTGTTTTATAATTAACTTTTTCACTTTATTATTATAAAAATAAAAAGAAAAAGGTTAATAATGTCTAGCCCCATTAAATATCTTACGTATTTGGAGATGCAAATGGAGAATAGTTGGAATGAGTTTTTTTTTTTTTATGAAAATCTCCATACATGAACAAGGAGATGCAAAATCGAAAATGGTTGGAGTTGCTTTAAGAGTATCTCCAACCATAAGTTTTCATTTTTATCTTCAATTTGACATCTTCTTTATATTTGGAAATGATAGAGCATACTTTTTTCACTTACAACCCCAATAAACAATCTTTAAATTCGTTTTCAAATAACTATTCAATCTCCAAATATTAAAAAAAAAAAAAAAAGGAGAATGGTACTTTACTATTCACTTTTTTCATATTTTTCTTATTACAAAAATAAAAAGTGGGTAAATAGTATCTTTTCTTATCTTTCAAATATAGAAGGAAATTAATCACTATTCCATGTCGAAGGAAATATTTGGTTAAAAGATATCAAATAACCTTAAATTTGTAAATTTAACATTTCACATGTTTTTACTTGAAAAATAATCCATTTTGGACAAAAAAAACGTCATTCTTTATTTTATATATTTACAATATCTCTTAAAAGAAGAGGGACCATTTTTGCAAGAAAATAATAAGGGCATTTTTATCAAAATCATATCAAAAATTGATGAATGGCCAAAGTTTAAAAACTGGGTTTTGATAACGTCTTTTAATCAAATCGAATATGCAAATAGAAAATAGTTGGAAGATGAATTTTGCGTAAAATCTCTATATAAATCTTTGTTGAGCGTGATATTAAGTAAAGCCGAATCCTGTAAAACGGAAAAGCTTTAGAGTTGGTCATTTAACATGGTATCGGAGCTTGGTTTTGGCGGGGAGATCTGAGTTCGAATCACTCTCGCTTGCAATTTAATCCCAGTGTTTATTTGTCCATGGACTATGGCTCTCCGTGGGTATGAGGCGAGTATGCACGTGAGGGAGGGTGTTGAAGCATGATATTCATATTAAACCCAAATCCTATAAGCTTGAGCTTTTAGGAGAGTTGGTCATTTAACAGATGCAAATAGAGAGATGCCCTTGAGAAAAAAAAAACAATAATAGAGGGTTAACAAATTTTAATCCACCATGGGTGGATTGGAGTTTTGTGACTAAGTAATCCATACAAATCCTATAGCTCATTTCAACAACCATTATAGCCTGAAACTGAAACATATTTGTCCCAAATTGTAAACTGGGTGGAATATCTTATATTCATTGGAGAGGAGAAGCATGTACTAAACACCAATGCAAAATGAAACCAGCATCCTACATATAGGATTCAACAACTAATTAAGTGTCTATTTGTTTACCCTTTTTGAAAATAGTTTTTTGTTTTGAAAAACAAAAACAACAAGGAAAACACACAAAATGTTTGGTTAAAGATTTTTTTTTCTTCTAAAAACATGAAAAACAATAAATTTAGAGAATAAGAATAATTTTCATAGCGTTTTTTGTATTTTCAAAAAATGTTTTCAAGAGCAGTTTTTAAAAACCGGAACCAAACAGGCCCTAAGAACCTTGTCTTTGATGCACCCCATTGGCAAGTTACAAAAGGACCCTTTTTACAAAAGAAAAAAAAAACCTTTGAAAAAAGAGGGAAAAAAAATCCCAAGGAAAACTCGGTTTTATTGAGTTGGGAAAAAAAGATTTTTTTTAATCCTGTAACCAAAAAAACAAATTAGTTTGTTGGTTTATTGGAAAATCTTTGTTATAAAATACGAGGGGTTTTTAACCCATGACCTAGCATTCAAGTGTGAATGTTCTACCACTAAGCTATATGCTTAGTTGTGTTTTTCCTTTAAGATGAATATATGATAAGAAAATAAGCTTACTAGGCTAAACTCTACATTCTTGTGAGTTTGAGCCAATTCCTTTGTGGTCTTGCGAAATTGGAAATCAGATACATAGAAGTTTTGTCTAAGGAGTTTGGATTTTAAACGAGACCCTTTGTGACCCCTCCAATATTTCATGGGACAGGATATTCTGTCCAACGAGGTTGGTTCTGGCTCTGTAACACCGAATTCTGATAGCTAAATATTATTTTTAAATAAAGCGATGAATACAGTTTAATACTAGAGCGAGGGTAGGGTGTGATAAATTTACCACTTGAGGACCCCTTGGGTCATTAATGAAGATCTAGTGGTCAATGTATAAGATTGTGAATGTGATATCTAAATAGAAAGAGTTAATGACTTAAATTCTTTATTAGTGAAACTTTAAAATTAAATGGTATAAGACTAAAACTAGTCTAGCAAAAGAGATAAGTTCTCATTTTTTGCTCAAATAGGGTTAGGGCAAAAAACGTGAAGAAGAGAGGAGAAAGGAAGAAAGAAGAAGAAAAAGAGAAGAAGGAGAAAGGAAGAGAAAGGAAGGAGATTGAGCGAAAAAGGTAAGGGTTTTGGTTTTGATTCTTTATAAAAATAAGTTCTTGCTTTTTCTAGGGTTTGGTTGGGGGAACTTCTCCTAACCCTAGATTGGAAGGATATGGTGGTGAAACCTAATCGCGGTTATTTATTGTGAGTTGAGAGGATTTGTATGAGGGGTATGATTATGGATTTCTCTCTTTTTTGAAAGCTAGGGTTTCATCTAATGCAAATTAATGATTTGAGTGATGGGTTGGCGAAAACCCTGATTCTTGTTTAAGATGTGTTGGAAGAGGTTTTGGGTTGAATGATGGCTTTGATGTGTGTTTGAGTGTTGGGGTTGGTTAGTTTGAAACTTATGGAAAAAAGTAGGGAAAATCATAAATTACGGGCATTTCGAGGTTGGATTTTTACGTATGGCTGATGTTAGTAATTTGGCCATAGCTTGGTCATTTCTTCTCCGAATTGAGTGATTCAAGTGGCTGTGTAAACTAGACTTCAAGGAGCACAAATATCCCTAAAATATGTATGTCCAAATTCGTAACCCATTGGACCCCAAAATTCATTCAAAGTGGGGAGTATGTTGTGTAGGGCGTATCTCGAGTTTGATTACTCGAATTGGGTGATTCGAGTTGGAAAGAACCCTTAGCACTTTATCTTCAAATGGTAATATGGAGATAGGAATCTGAGGTGTTTTGTGTTGAGTGTGTTGTTTATGTAACCCTAATAGGGAATTGTTAAATGTTGATCCTAGTAAGTGTAAGAGAGTGCACTTGGGGGATCAAGGTTTGTATGTTGGAAGAGTATAAGAATATATGTAATTCAGTGGCTGATAAGTAATGGAGCCACTTGAGTAATTTTTATGTGACACCAGTTGTGAGAGGCTAAGGAATCTTATGACTTGTTATTTGCGAGATCCTTTTATGAGTAGCGCGGGTTTTGACTTCCCTTCCAGGAGACTTGCGGATTTTGAATCCAAGGAAGGTAGGGGATCTTACCAACCTTCTCCTGCTTGTCTTGTGGTTTGATGTTGTGGGAGTGTACCATTAAAGTGCTTCATTGTGTGATTTTCTAGTGATATATAAATGTATATTTTTATATATGCAAATCTTTGAATTAAGCGGTACATATGATGTTTTAAATATCCATGTGGTTGAATGCTTTAATGAAATTGTTTTAAAGCATGACATGGGTATGAGGCTTGTGTGAGAGTCGGATTGATGTAGTGGACACGGAATGATGACTAAATCCACGGGTCCTAGTCCCGGAAAGGTCCGCGGTTATACGGGATGTGGGCATATCCCTGGGTGGTAAGTCCCAGCAATTTGTCGTTGTTCTGGGATGATCGGCTAGTCCCTGGGTGAAAGCCCAAAAGAGTCACTGATGAGGGGTTGAGATGGTGGTAGTATTGCATTCATGTGTTTCCATCATCAACCTATTATTTGAAAAATCTTGAATTATGTATAAGTTGAAATGTTTTTATGAGCATGGCTTGTTATGGGATTCACTACTGAGTTGTCGAACTCACCCCCATTATTTCCCTCCACCTTAGATCTGGTCTGAGACAAATTTGAGTGACATGAAAGTTGGACTGCGGGGTTTTGAGGATGCGGAAAGTTTGTATACCAGCCTTAACTTGTTGGTGGTTGAGCATACGTTTTGATGAATATTCAGCATTATGTGGATGTGTTGTATATTTGGACTGATTGGTATCTTTAATGGATCATTGTATATTTGGCTTGTGTAGCCACTAGTTTTGGAACTTTATTAAATGTTATTTTGATCAAGTGTAAGTGTATAGTTTGGGTACATTGAGAATTAACTACGTACCGATATGTGTAATATGTTTGGAGACCTGGAGTAGTGTTTTATTTACGTTTCCAAGTGATTACTCCAAGTGGAGTTTAGACTCAAGTTGTGAAAAAAAAAAAAATCGGGTGGTAAAATAGTAACATAAATCACACCGGTGGAATTCGGGGTGTGACAAGTTGGTATCAAAGCTAAGGGATAAATCCTTGGGAGATTAAAGGAAAATTCAATAGATACACAAAGGATTCCTAGGCACACTTTAAGCTATGATCATAGGGCTTAGGTTTTAGTGCTAGGATTTGTGCTCAATGTGGGGATGATATGATTTTCATATATGGTATAAGGCTTCCTAGCAGTGACAGCTATTGAAGGGTATTTAAAGATAACATGTTTACATGAGGTATGTGATAACATATTTGGTGTGATTGTAAGCATGATATAAGCGAGTTTAAGATATTATAATGCTTGTATGGATTTTTCCCACACGCTAATTGTTGGTTGTGTGCAGTTCTTACTTTATGTCAGCCACAGTCCCGAATCGGGTAAGATGAGTCAATAGCGGTCAAGATTGCATATCTAAAAAAAAAAAAATTGATGTTGAGAACCCTTGAGTTATTATTGGTTTGTATACCATGACATTGTGATAACTAATTGTCTTTTTCCATATTAATAGACAATGATTAGAGGAAGAAGGAGTGGACCACCAAGGGTAAGACAAACTGTGAGATCCTCTTCACCAGTGCAAGAGGACAAGGTTGGAGAGAGGGTGGCGTTACCTCCGAGGGTCATTCCGAAGAAGATGGACGTGCGGTTGATCAAGGATTTCAAGGCACTTGTTCCCCCAGTGTTTCGGGGTGGTATCAACTTCCTTGAGGTTGAGCATCGCCAAAGGAAGTGAAGAAGACTCGATGTCTCGGAAATCTCGAGGAGCGGAGAGCATCTCTACTTCCTTTATGTTGAGGGATGAGGTCGGCGCTTGGTGGATATGGTTAAGAGCAACGGCGATGTGCCACACATGGGGTGGACTCCGCCTCGAGGAGTTACTCCCGCCGCATTTTCCCCGAGGCTATGAGGAGACGTAAAAGACTGAGTTTGGCACCAGAACAGGGTATAATCAGAATCGAGTATGCCTCCCAATTTACTTTGTTATCGGGTATGTGCACAACATGACAGACCCGACCGATACCCTTCCGTGATCTCCCAGGTTCGCTTATGGAGTTCCATTGTACAATCCATAGGAATACAATAATCACCTAAGAAAGAAGTAAACACATGATTATAATACCCAATTATATACTAAAAGATCTTACAACAATCTAACTACGACCGACCTATCATAAAATGTAGGTCATAACCACAAACTCACATAATAAGGACTCATAAGAGTTCAATACACATCGTGAGCATTCTAAGAGTTTTCACAATTTAGGTACAAAACAGAGATAAATAAGTCCAATAAACAACACGTATAGGTGCGAGAGCACTCGCAATGTGGTAGGAAGAGCGGTGTGGATCTGGCGCGAAGCAAGCCCTACGAACTCCGCCCGACCTAGGGAATGATTTAAACAATAAACGAGATACTAAATCTCGCAAGTGGCATAATTTATAAAAATAATATTTTTATTTTCGAACATTTCTTTCTCTCAAGACTCACGTCCACTATGTCGTAAGGTTCCCTACTAGGAAAAACATTTCACAAAACCCAAACTTTTACCTATGTCCAACATTATGTAATTCATACTCAACAATTTAACCGGCATGATTGTTAAGAAAATTATAACCTGATTCTCAACATAGAAATTACACAAGAATTTATCTAGCCATCATGCCATAAAAATAATCATGAAAATACAATACCCATAAATATCGAAATGGTTATACCTTATTCAGAAACAACAATGTACCGTACCATGTACCCATCATAAACCGTCGGGTAAACCCGACCTCACGACACCGTGGCAACTTATAAACCTTCGGTTAAACCCGACCATCACGTGGCAACTAATAAACCTCCGTAACCCGCCACCACGCGGGCAACTAATAAACCTCCAGTAACTCGGCCACGCAACTAATAACCTCCGTAAACCCACGATCACATGGCAACTATCAAACTCTCCTGCAAACCCGCCATCACGTGACAACTAATAATATATAATCGTCTCCTAACTCACATGTACTTTCCCCAACATTACCGTATTATAATCATTTGACAAAATCTTAAAAATCCATTTCTTAAAACAATAATTTTTCATGGTTTAAACTCACATCGCATCTAAATTATCTAATACCAATGCACTCATCCACGAACTCAAGAAAACTTCCAAAATAGTTAAAATGATGACAAAATTTACATGAAATGATAACTTGTTTTATATGAAACCAATAATTATTTTTTCGCGCGTAACTAACCATTTGATCAAATAGTATATATGTATAATAATTAACCACAATTATATATCATAATAATACCCCAAAGCATTTAAAACATATAAACCACTCACCGACTATAGACGTCGCCCCAAGCCCTCAGATCGTTCTCCTACACAGGAGTGTCTCGTAATATAAATAAAACACCACTTAGGCTCCAATAATCGAACCAACAATATCGATGCCCCAAGGCCTTAGAATAACTTTTAAAACTATGAAAACCATCTAAATCGACCGACAAGGTCCAATTACACTGGGTACGAGACCTTGTGACCAAATTGGGGCTTTTCACCCGGAGTTAATTTAAATCAACAAATCTAATAATTCATAAAACATCCAATTTCACTAATCCATCTTCAATTTTTCCTAATCGACCAATTGATACTCTATTTCGCCAAACTTCTGCAATTACCCGAAACAACCCAAAATGGAAAACTAACCAAACGACTCCAAAATTCATAAACCATATATCAACGGAAGCCAAGAGACCAGGAACATAGCGCACTCATTACCTTGGTCCAACAGCTTGTCGGGTGGCTCTAAAACTCGATCCAACAAATGACCAACTTTGTTTTTTGGCTGGGATCTTCAAACTAAGTGAGCCTTCAACTCTTTCAACTCAGCCGGTGCCATTCTATAAGGTGGTAAAGAAATAGGAGCTGTACCAGGGACTAAATCAATGGGAAAATCTATTTCTCGTTCTGGAGGTAAACCTGGAAGATCGTCAGGGAACACATCCAGAAAGTCCCTCACTACTGGTACGTCCTCTAATCTCGCTTCGCTGCTACGAGTGTCAACTACATGAGCTAGATACCCTACAACCAAGTAAAACATCTGTGCGTAAATGTGGCGTAAATCAAACTCGGGCGTGCTCGCCTCCGCTCTCTATAGAAGACTACTACCGGGTAGTCTCGCGGTTCAAATATCACCTCTTGCTAAACAATCCATCGGGCTATTAGCTCAAGCAAACCAATCCATCACAGAATCACACATCCAACCCCTCGAGATCTATTAATATCAAATCGCTCCATTCGGGCCCCCAATAGAAAACAAGCTACCCTTAAGCATTTGACTAGGCCATAGAGATTCTCCCGTAAAGGCAATCTCCAAACTACAACCCAAAGTGAATCGAGTCGCCCGACTCAGGCAACATACCCACGTGAAATAAAAGAGTGTAGCCCCTAGGTCAATAAGGCACACGTATCGCCACCAAAATAGAGGAACGTGACTGCCACAACGCCGCGCTTTTACGCTTCCGACCACATTAAGATAAACTCGCTTCTAAGCAGTGGTCGCCCTTCTCTCGCCTTCGCTTGTGCAGATCGTCCCAGGCAGCGGAACCACTGAGGTCCGCCTCGCTCAAGGTGATCCGATCCCCACGCCACCTAGCCCGCCGGAACTGAAAGCACTGACTCGACTGGGCCGGGCTGGTCTCGCCATGTGGGCAAATTCTTGAAATGTCCTGCTCACCGCGACCGGAAGCATGTATTATCCGACCGCACGCTCCATCATGAATTCACGAAACATCACAAGTCGAACAGAACCGCCGGGCCATGCACTTTTTGAAAATAGTTTACCGCCACTACTCATCGATCGAAATCCGTAACCCCGTGTGTCCTGACTTCTCCAAACCCGCAATCGCTAGCACCACGTTCGTCCCCACCTGATCCTCTCGTCGCTCAAGATCCGTGAGTCAAAACTACCCTCTCGAGTGATCCCCGACCAGGTTCCTCAAGACAATCCATCGATGATCGGACAGCCATTCAAGGATCGTGGTCCTGGGCTCTCCACCTCTGTAGAGCCGTAGCGCCTTCATCGATCGATATGTGGGATGATTCCGAACCCGAGACTCAAAGCTAATGCCAATCAAACCCATCGAAACCTCCTTCACGACCATCCGCAACTCAAGTCGGGACGTAAACCGATAACTCGAACCTACGTCGACTCGTAAATCGTCATGCTACCCTAAGTGAGCGTCTCAAACTCTAGCCCTCTGCCTCAACAAAGGTCAAACCCGCAGTGAAAAGTGTACTGAACTGTGCCCAAGTGTGACGCCTCAGTCCTCTCATACTTCACCACTTCCTCGCACTCCACTCCCCGAGCGTAAAACCATTTATCCCGACTATCCCTCATCCTGACATCGCATATCTTCGCCCATAATCTTCTCTGCGGTCATCTAGCCGTGATAAAGCCAACATGGGATCCGTGGAGCCACTGGGGTAAACCCACCGCCCAAGTCTACGAAGCCTCGATCAACGCGAACACTAAGAACCTTGTTAATTCTCTCGAAAGTGATGGTGTGCGCCGACAAGATTCTCCTCATAAGTAGGTGCATCTGAACTTTCCACTGAAGCCTGCTGGGCCCTACGTCTACCTCTGTGCGCCATTAGGAAGAAGAACTGTTCCCAAGAATAAATGAAACAGAATCAATTCCAAGGATAAGGTTAGGAAGGTATACAAAACACTGGATGAGTTGCACAGCAATGTACAACCCCAAGGAATTTAGAAACCTAGAGCTCTGATACCAAGTTGACAGACCCAACCCGATACCCTTCCGTGGATTCCCCGGGTGAACTCGCCTAGTGGAGTTCCATACAATCTATAGGAATACAATGGGACCCCACTAAGAAAGAAGTAAACACATGCAGTACTATAATACCCCAATTATATACTAAAAGATCCACAACAGCTTAAATCCACGACCGACCTATCATAAATGTAGGTCATAACCACAAACTCACATAATAAGGACTCATAAGAGTTCAATACGAATATCAGAGCATTCTAAGAGTTTTTGCGAATTTAGGGTACAAATAGAGATAAATAAGTCCAATAAAACAACACAGATAGGTGCAATAGCACCACAAACGGGTGTGAAGAGCTGTGTCGATCCGCGCAAGCAAGCCCTACGAACTGCCTGGACCTAGGAAACAAATTTAAAACAATAAACGTGAGATACTAAATCTCAGTAAGTGACATAATTTATAAGAAAAATAATATTTTTATTTTCGAACATTTCTTCTCATGACCTCACGGGTCCACTGTTGTGGTTCCTGCCAGAAAACATTTCACAAAACCCGGGCCTTTTACCCATGCACCCAACATTATGTAATTCATAATTAACACTTAACCGACATGATTGTTAAGAAAATTATAACCTCAATTTGTTCCTCAACATAGAAATTACACAAGAATTTATCTAGCCATCATGCCATAAAAATAACTGCGAAAATACACATCTATAAATATCGAAATGGTTATACCTTATTCAAAAACAACAATGTACCGTACCATGTACCCATCATAAACCATCGGTAAAACCCGAATTCTCACGGCCAATCGCGGACAACTTATAAACCTTCTGCTAAACCCGACCATCACGTGGCAACTATCAAACCTTCAGAACCCGATCATCACGCCAAGAACTAATAAACCCTGGTAAACCTGACCATCACGTGGC
This sequence comes from Tetrastigma voinierianum, assembly GCA_016808115.1. Classification (NCBI taxonomy): domain Eukaryota; kingdom Viridiplantae; phylum Streptophyta; class Magnoliopsida; order Vitales; family Vitaceae; genus Tetrastigma; species Tetrastigma voinierianum. The sequence continues at coordinate 517,918 of JAEQBH010001713.1, read as the reverse complement.
AACTAATAAACCCGTAAACCCGACCATCACGTGACAACTAATAATATATAATCGCCTTCCCTTACTCACATGTACTTTCCCAATATTACCGATTATAACTATTTCACAAAATCTCAAAATCCATTTCTTAAAACAATAATTTTTCAAGGTGGTTTCAAACCTCAATCCACGTACCCAAATTATCTAAATACCACAGACTCATCCACGAACTTAGTAAAACTTCCAAATAGTTAAAATGTTGACAAAATTCACATGAAATGATAACTTGTTTTATATGAAACCAATAATTATTTTTCGCGGCGTAACTAACCATTTGATCAAATAGTATATATGTATAATAATTAACCACAATTATATATCAATAATACCCCAAAGCATTTAAAAACATATAAACCACTCACCGACTACGACTCCTCACCCCGCTCCCCCAGATCGCCTCCGCTTCTGGGCGTGAGTGCTTCAGAATATAAATAAAAAACACCACTTAGGTCTAATAACTGAACCAACAACATCGATGCCCTAAGGCCTTAAAATAACTTAAAACTATGAAACCATTTAAATCGACTGACAAAGTCTCACCATTAATAAGTACAGCTCTTATGCACCCGCACTCAAAATTGGGGCTTTCACCCGAGAGTTAATTTAAATCAACCGGTCCAATAATTCATATATAAAAACATCCAATTTCACTAATCCATCTTCAATTTTGCCTAATCCTCGACCACCGGGAGACTCTATTTCACTCAAACTTCTGCACCACCTCGAAACAACCCAAAATGGAAAACTAACCAAACGACGTCCAAAATTCACAAACCATATATCAACGGAAAGCCCAAGAGACCAGGAACATAGCAGTACCATTACCTTGGTCCAAAAGTTGTTGTGGTGGTCGGAAAACTCGATTCAACAGTCGACCAACTTTGTTTTTGTCGTATCTTTCAAACGGTGATGAATCTGGAGAAAAGGACCACGGAAATGAGTTCAGAGGGTCCAAAAATGGTGGGAGAGAGGTATGGGTCGGCTGGAATGGCCGGAATGATAACCGGCTGACCCAAAGCGGCGCGGCTCGCTCCGCTTCTTCGCCCGGATCCTGTATCCGCATAGCTTGTTGACGTGGAAATTTTACTCGCGTGGGTTGCCTGGTCGTCCTCCTCCTCCCTGGCTGGAGCTGGCATAAGCAGGCGCCGGAATCGGGTTCACTACCGAAACCGATCGGCCTAAAAATGGGTCAAAACGACCCAGTTCGGGTTTTCGGGTTTTTGGGGTTTTCTCTCGAGTTTTGGGGCTCAAAATGAGTGTGTTGGGGCTAGGGTTCTATTTGGCACGCAAAACTATGTTTATATAGGGCCTAGGGTCGCTTTCAGGTAAAACACTGAAGACAGCTTGGACACTGATAAAAATGCTGCTGTTTGAACTCCCCAGGGTCATAACTCTCTATCCGTAAGTCGGATTTTGACGTTCAACCCGTCTATGAACTCGTATCGACGAGGCCTACGAAATGGTGTCTTAGTAAACCCAAAATTATTCATCCTTGAAAAAGTCAACTTTGGTCCACATACTAAGTGTTGGTCAAACCTAGTCAAATCTGGTCAAACTTAGTCAAACTTGGTCAAACGTGTTACAAAGTTGTATTATTTGGTATGGGTCATTACACAACATATGGTGGCAAGCGAGCAGATGAGAGCCGAACAGTTTCAAGAGGGTCCGAGGTCGAATATCGCGCCTAAAAGTGGTCATGCTCCGCCATCCCGCGCGAATGCACAGCTCCCATCATCGGAAGATGGTTCGAGCACACAATGTTAAACGCAGACCCAATGTCGGTGACCTGTTCAGCGGCGAAGAGTGTCAAGTTCTAGTCGACGAACGGCACCCCGCAGCCGTCTGGCAAATGGGCAAGCCGCTGGGGTACGGGCTAGGACATGGGGTCCCTGACGTGCAGTTATGAGTGTGGTGCGACAGATTAATTTGAGGAGGTGGTGCCCTGTTACAGCCAGCCAGTAACACCCGGGCCTCAAGGGCGCTTCGACCAAAGGAACTATTCGCAGAAAGTTCAAGGAGGATAGCCTTGCGGAGGAGATCCCAAGAAAGGAAGACTATCTACATCTGGGCCAAGGGTCTCAGAGCAGAGTTTTCGCTATGGCAGCCCGAGATCCAGAGCCTAGTGTGCTAGTGGAAAGTATGGTTTTATGTTATAGTACTTGGGCACATGTGTTGTTTGATTCGGGTGCATCCCGTTCATTTATGTCTACTTCTTTTGCTTATATTTCGACTTCAGAGATTGCACCACTCTCTCATTCTTTTGTTTTGTTGAGACAATTCCATGGGTGGCGTGATGGAAGCTAAGGGGATGCGTTGGTTTGTGTGTTGAATTTTTGGGATACAAGTCGTGATTGACTTAAGATTCTACATATGATGCTGTTTGACGTGATTGTGGAATGGATTGGTTAGCCCCACATCATGCGGTCCAGATCAAGTTTACGAAGAAGGTGACCTTCCGTATTGGTTGTGGGTCACGGTCGCCTTTTGGCGCGGGACGAGGGGGTGGTCCGACTATACCGTTGATAGAGATGGAGAACAAGTGGTTGGGAAAGAATGGGAATCATCACTTCCTTTTTATTATGCCGAGGGAGATTAAAAGGAAGGTGGCGATGGATTGTATTCCACAAGTGTGTGATTTTGCTGACGTATTTCCTGATGAGTTTCCAGGATTAGAGAGATGGATTTCTCCATCGATTTGTATCCCGGTACCGATCCTATTTCAGTAGCTTCATTCCGGATGGCTCCAGTTGAGCTTAAGGAGTTGAACCTACAACTGCAGGAATTGCAGGGTAAAGGGTTCATCCGACGAGCACCCGCCTGTGGGTGCTCCGCATTGTTCGGTGAAAAAGAAAGACGTGGAACGCTATGGGCCAGGTGTGTGGATTACCGTGGTTGAATAGAGTAATCTGAAGAACAAGTACCCACTTCCGCGCATTGAGGATTTGTTTGATCGCCTGAATCGGGCTTGTTATCGAAAATTGATTTAAGATCCGTATCACCCATTGAGAGTATGGGACCTCGACATCCCTAAGACTGCCGCGACGGTATGGACACTTCGAGTTTGCTGTCATGCTCTTTGATCGACTAACGCCTCCGTGATGCCTTTATGGATCTGATGAATAAGATATATCGTCCGTATTTGGATCAATTTGTGGTAGTGTTTGTGGACGACATCCTGATATATTCCAAGGGTCGAGCCGAGCATGAGTAACATTTACGCTTGGAGCCATGTGTACCTGAGAGAGAGAATCGCTTGTATGCCAAGCCGAAAGTGTGATTTCCGGGTTACAAGAAGTCCAAATTCCTAGGCACATGGTGTCTAAGAAGGTATTTCAATGGATCCCAAGAAAGGCTGAGGTCATTATATAAGTGGAGCGACCCAAGAGTGTCTTTGAGATACGTAGCTTTCTCGAGTTGGTTGGTTATTACCACCGGTTTATTGAGAACTTCTCCCGGATTGCATGTCCCATGACTAGACTGACACGCAAGGGAGTGAGCTTTGACTGGAATGACAAGTGTGAGGAGTCTTTCCAGGAGTTGAAAAAGAGATTGACTACAACGCCGATGTTGATTTCTCCGGTGAGTGGGGAAAAGTACACCTGCCTCTGCGGATGCCCTCGAGAGTCGCCTGGGTGTACTTATGCAAAAGGTTTAGTGGTCGCTCTATGCCTCAGGCAATTGAAGAAACATGAAGAGAATTACCCCACGCATGATTTAGAGCTTGCTGCAGTGGTGTTTTCCCTAAAGTTATGGAGGCACTACCTGTATGGTGAAATTTTGGAAGTGTTCTCCGACCACACGAGTTTGAAATATATTCCTACCGGGATAGATTTGAATGCCAAAGCAGAGAAGACGACGGAGCATACTTGAGGACTTTGACTTTTCTTCGCAATACCATCCTGCAAAGAAAATGTGGAGTCACGGGATGCCTGAGTAGAAATCAAGGAGCATCCTTTCTCTGGGTTTGATGGCTTATGAGTGGAAGATGGCATCACATCAACGAAGTTCCACCCCGTGCTTTGATGCAAGGAGCCTAAGGCATGTTTTTTATACGTTGGTAAAATGTACCCAACAATTTCTTACTAAGAGTCACGAGGCTCCGAGGGAGTGATAAGAGCTTCGAGGGCACACGCTCATAAGTGGTAGCCGGTGATGACTTCAAGGTGGAGCACCATGCAAATGGCTAATCTATTTCCTTAATGTATTGTTTCAGGCTCTGATGATCATAGTCAGAAAGGAGTTGGATTTAGGAAGCTCATCACTCCTGCCACTAAGACATCCCGGCGAGATAAAGATACCACGACTTGAGGCGCCCAATTTTGGTGGCATGGGATGAAGAGAGACGGTAGTGAGTTTTGTCTGCGTTTGACGGCCAACAAGTGAAAGTCGAAGCACCGCAGACCAGCAGTGGCTGCTGATTCTGCTTTCGCCAAGCAGTGTCTCTAATCAACAAAATTTATAACCTAGGGTTCCTACTACCTACGTAGCAAAGCTACCGCAGATAGTGGCTCTAGGGGCTCAACACGTAGATGGTTTTCTTTCTGCATAAATTGATTTGGCAAAGTGAATCAAAATGGTGAATTTCAGTTTGGATTTTAAGGTTTGATGAAAACAAAGGGAGGGTCGGGTTTCGCGGTCAGTAGCGTAAAATAAAAATAAGAAAAATGTAAAATAGAACCCCTTGAAGTGTCGGGCCACCGGTTGGTTTTAAGGAAAACCAACATCTCGGGTCTTTTTTCTCACGCTGTGGGAGGATAATATATAGTCATTTCGAACCGGATCTTCATTTAGCTTTAAAACCTAAACCCTAAAAGTTTTCCTCTTGAAAGATGACATTTGATTTGCATAAATAAATTCCTAACAAAGGAAAACATATCTCAAAACCCTACCCTACAATAACTAATAGGAGACAACTAACTGGGCATCAATGGATCTAGTGAAAGTATCCACTGAACCCAAAAAGCTTGCCAAATACACATTAGGGAGAGCATGATTAAGAGATTTTAACCTATTGTGAGAAGCAAGAACGTGAACAACCATAAACGCTCACATGAAAAGCAAGAGAACAGTTGGTTTACCTCAAAATTGGCACCCAGTGGCCTTCCCCTTCAAGGATGGTGTTTAGGGTCAACATCCTTTGATTTGTCATCATCAAAGGGTGTTTCGGGTAGCCGAGAAATGGAAAAGAAAATGAAAGAAAGTGGAGAAGAGGGAAGCAATGGGCGAACCGCCACCAATCGCCTATTGCCAACGTGAAGTGATTGATTGTTACAAACCTTGACTCTAGCTTATACGCTCGTAGTAAGCAAATTACAAAAACTCGAAACTAAAAGCTGCCATAAGGATAAAATGGGAAACCAAAATCAGAATAAAAACAACAAAAGCGTGAAATGCAAAGAGAACAAAGGGGCTCTTACTTATGAACAAGGTCGGAGCCGTGAACAAAGGTCGTAGAACCAAATTTCGCAATGCTCCATTTTTTCTTCACTTGCTCTTCTTTCCTTTCCGGATCCGACCAACGATTTGACTTTAATTTTCGTGCTTGATCGAACACTCAACAATTTTGGCATTATTAAATTTCTCAACCGCAAAATTCTGCCACACAAAATGCGATCAAGAGAATAGTAGAGAACTTAATGTGTAAATCTAAGTTAATTGTAATGATTACTACACAAAGCACTCAAACCTATAATAAATAAAGGTTCAAAATAGCACTTTGGGCACTAATCACCCTGCTATACCGGGCACAATAGCGTAGAATGGAAACGGGATCATGACGACGGATCACCGACCGTCATTTCAAGACCTCACTGCGGTAAAGATGGTATTTGGGTGGTTGTCGACCGGCCGACTAAATCAAGACATTTCTTAGCAATAAGGACCATCGATTTATTCTTACTGGAGCAAGTCAGAGTGTGAGGGAGATTACGTATGGTCGCATGGTGTACCTCTCTCCATCAGGTCGACAGGACTCGAGGTTTACGTCCCGATTCTCGCGTTTCTCAGAGAAAGCTTGGGGAACAAATCGAGATCAAAGTACAACATTTCACCCAGATCGATGGCAACTGAGAGTGATTCATTCTCAAGTATGCTTAGAGCATGTGTGTTGGGACTTCCACGGGAGTTGATGGAATATTTGCCTTTTGATCGAGTTTGCGCATAATGTCGCCGTATAAGATTGGGATGGCACCATATGAAGCTCTTATGGAAGGCCATGTGGGACGCTTTACGTGGCCGGACTCAATCGTGAGAGGCTACTTTTGATTGGTCCGGCAGTTGGGTACAAGAAACGACAGAGAAGATAAGGGTGATCCGTGATTGTGCCATTGGCAAAGACAAAAGGTGCAGAAAAGAGGTCGAACACTACGTATGAGACCCTTGAGTTTCGTGTCGGGGGACCATGTGTTCATGAGCGCCGTCAAGTAGCGGAGAGTGTTTCGCTTTTGGTAAAGGGGAACCGCCTCAGGTACATCGGGTCCATTTGAGATTCTCCAAAGAGTTGGAGAGGTAGCTTACCAGTTAGCTCTTCCGCCGCAGTTGCTTGGTATACACGACGCATTCCACGCCTGTCATAAGTATGAGCCGCGATGTTTCAAGCATTACGTACTTCGATCGCGTGAATTGAAATCGGGTAAAGAGAATATGAAATATGGAAGAGCTACATGAAGATTCTATATGTGCAAGAACGCGTGTTGCGGAACAAAAGCTACTTCCTCTAGTAAAGGTGCTGTGGAACACCATAGAGCCGGAAGTTAAGCTACATGGGAACTCGTTTGATGTGAAGAAGAGGTACCCGAACTCTTCTTCTACAAAAGAAGTGTACCTGCGACTTTGTGGACGAAATTCCTTTAAGGGGGAGTGGAATGTAAATAATCTTAATTATTACAATAGCTAAATATTATTTTTCTGAAAATAAAATGATAGACCCGGGTTTAATACTAGAGCCAAGAGTAAATTGGTAAATTTACCACTTGAGGACCCTTGGGTCATTAATGAGAAAGTCTAGTGGTCAATGTATAAGATTGTGAATGTGATATGCAAATAGAAAGAGTTAATGGCTTAAATTGCTATTAGTGAAACTTTAAAGTCAAAAATGGGTATAAGACTAAAAATAGTATGGCAAAAGGGATAGTTCTCATTTTTTTTGCTCAAATAGAGTTGGTGGGCAAAACGCAGTTAAAGAGAGGAGAAAGAGGAAGAAGAAGAAGAAGAAGAGTAAGAAAGAGAAAGGAAGAGAAGGAAAGGGAGACTGAGCAAAAAAAGGTAAGTGGCTTTGGTTTGATTCTTGTAAAATAATAGTTCCTTTTCTAGGCTCGTCAGGAACTTCTCCTAACCCTAGATTTTGGAAGGATATTGGGTGGTAAACCCAATCCTTGCTATTGTGTATGATTTGAGGGGATTTTGTATAGAGGGTATGATTAATGGAATTTCCTTTTTGAAAGCCAGTGGTTTCATCTAACCTTAGATCGGGTTTCGAGTGATGGGCTGGCAAAACCCTAGATTCTTGTTTAAGATGTGTTTCGGGAAGATGTTTTAATGAATAGAGTGGCTTTTGATGTGTGTTCGAGCGCCGTGTACGATTTTGGCCAGTAAACTTATTGTGCTGTAAAATCATAAATTCGTATACTTTCTAGGTTTGATTTTTCCAAGTTATGGTCTGAAGAAAGGTAATTGGGCTACACTTTGGCCATTTCTCGTCCGACCGAAAGTGATTCAAGTGACCAAAATTGCACTTCAAGGAGCAATAAATATCCCTGAAATATGTGCGTCCAAATTGCAACCTATTTAAATTCCAAAAATTCATTCTAAAGTAGGGCTATGTTTGTGTAGGACATATCTCGAGTTTCTGTTCGACCTGGGTGATTCCAATAAAGCAACCCTGAAGACTTTATCTTCAAAACTGAGCAATAATGAGAGCAGAATGACAAATATGTGTTTGTGTTGAGTGTGTTGTTTGTGTAACCCTAATGCGGGGTGTTAAATGTTGATCCTAGTATATGTAAAGAGAGAGTGCATCAATCAAGGTTTATGTCGGGAAGGTGGCAGAATATATGAGCTCTGGTAAGATAAAGTAATAGACCACTTGAGTAATTTTTATGTGACACGGATTGTGAGAGGCTACGAATCTTACGTATCATATTTCAGATATCCTCGTGAGTAGCCCCTGCTTTGACTTCCTCGAGACTCAAGGATTCAACCGCTGAAGGATTCATAACCTCTCTGGGCTTGTGAATGTGGTTTGATGTTGCGGAATTCTCACTATTTTCAAAGGCTGAATTGTGCAGATTTTCTATGATATAAATGTATATTTTTTTATATATATGAAATATTCTGAATTAACCGTGCATGATGTTTTGTAAATATCCATGGGTTGGAATGCTTGTGAAATGTTTTTAAAGCATGACATGGGTATGGCGGATCAGGTGGAGAGTCCTGATTACGAGACACCCGGACGATGATTTAGTCCCCGGCTGCTGTCCCGTAAAGGTCTATAGTTATACTGATGGGCATATCCTCGGTCGGTAAGTCCCAAACAATTTTTCGTTGTTCCTGGGGGATGATCGGCTAGTCCTGGGGTGAAAGTTCCCCCAAGAAGTCACCCGACGAGTAACAGTAATTTTCAGTGATTGCATTCATGTGTTTCCATCATCAACTCATTATTTGAAAAATGCTCATGCTTTGAGATATCTTGAATTATGTATAATTGAAAATGTTTTTATGAGCATGGCTTGTTATGGGACTACCAACAGTTGTCGAATCCCTTACCCCCATTATTTCCACCTTTTAGATGCACGAGACCACCAGGTGACATGAAAGTCGGGACCCGCGTGGTGGTTTTTGAGGATGGAAAGTTTGTATGCCAACCTTAGCTTGTTGGTGGTCGAGCATACATTTTGATGAATACGGTGTTATGTGGATATTCACACCGTATACCTGGACAAATCAGATCTTTGTATCATCGTATATTTGGCTTCGTGTAGCCACTAGTTTTGAACTTTGTGTAAATGTTATTTTGATCACCGTAAGTGTATAGTTTTGGGTACATTGAGGAATTAACTGCACTCTACTATGTGTGTATGTTTGAGACCTCGGAGTGCGCTTTATTTACTTTCAGTGATTACTCCAAATGGAGTTTAGACTCAAATTGTGAAAAAAAAAAAAAAAAATCAGGTGGTAAAATAGTAACATAAATCACACTGGTGGAATTCGGGGTGTGACAGAAGTGATCGAGGTGGTGAGTATGAATCGCCATTTGTTGATGTTTGTGCTCAACATGAAATTATACATGAAACCACAACACCTTATTCACCTCAATCCAATGGAATGGCCAAGCAAAAAAATCACACTCTAAAGGAAATGATGAATACAATGTTGATAAGTTCTGGTTTACTACAAAACATGTGGGGGAAAAACCATTTTGTCTGCTAATTACCTTTTGAATAAGGCACCTAAAAAGAAAGCAGAGAATACTCCATATGAGTTATGGAGAGGACGACAACCATCCTATAAATACTTGTGAGTGTGGTGATGTCAGTGGTTCAACGAAGCTTGAAGAGATGCCTTCACAAATTGGTAAATTGAAAAATTTACAAACATTTTCAGAATTAATTCTAAGCAAAGGAATTGAGGAACTTGTTGAATCTCCAAGGAGAGCTTACCATTTCAGGGTTGGATAATGTTATGGATCCGGAAGATGCCATGCCATGTATGTGGATATGAAGGGGAGACCCAACCAATATTGAAAACTTAGTTAAGGAATGGAGTCATGATTTTGGTATTTCAAAAGGGATGAAAGTAATGAGATGAGGGAAAATCCAGTGCTATTAAGTATGAACAGCAAAAGCATCACCTCAAATAACATATCCGGATCCATTCATTACTACCACAAACTTGGGAGAGATACACCATTTTTTGTCTAATAAGAGTATTCCAGCAAAGTTTTCTACCATATTTTCTCAAATAACATAATGGAAAGGAAATTTTTTCATAGAATATACCCAAAGGGCAGATATATTAACCCAGTAAATTAAAAATTGATGAGCACAAAAGCATTAAAAAAGGTAAACCGATTTTTTGCTGGGGGCAAAAAAATATAGACATTGGGGAAGCAACAGAAATTTGAAAATAAAGAAAAACAACCCAACACAACACCACCAATCAATCTCAAGAGTTCTCCTTCTCATACTAGTTATGAAGGATCAGTTATATCTAACCAATCTCAAGAAAGAAAAACAACACTCTAATGTGTTCTCACAAAGACTAAGACTGAGTTCTCTTCCAGAAACTGTCATGGTTGCTTAAACAACACATTATTCAAACGGTGAAATGGTGCTTGCAGGACATGAAGAGTTAGTTCCCTATCAGTTCTACACATTGAATTTGTCTAGATGCTCTCCATTACAATTTGGTTTCATAAAATAGGGAAAGGTATAGTGTACAAGAAGCACAAATAATTGACCACCAGAGAGTAAAAGATGGGTAAATTCTCTCTATGTATTAATTGCTTTAGGGAAGTGGCACTTCAGATCATTCCTCACCAGATTTTCCCATTTACTCTCCACCACCTGCAATTGGTCAAGTTCTGACATGAAGAACAATACCTGTTGACAAAGGACAACCAATTCATTATATCCATGCTTTAGCTGTGTTTTAACATGAGTAAAGCAACAGCGCTTCGCTATCTCAGCTGCTAGAGTATTTCATTACAAGAAGGATGATACTTCTTCAACTAAACCACCATAACTGCTGTTGTCCACACCCACTCAAAAGAAAAGGGAACAAGAAAATAAGCCCCAAAGAAAAAATGACTATTCAGAAGACCATTAATCTTTAAACCAATCACAACTAGAAAACCATTAAAGAAAAATCAAAGATCTCTGTTTAATGACACAAAAAAAAAAAAAAAAGCTCTAAGAGCCACTGAGCTTCTCATGCCTTATTCGTCAAATCCTCCCAAAGAATAGCTTCCAAATATTCAGCTCCATCCCATGTGGCCATAGGAACTAGAGAAAAGCTAAAAATGCAAAGCTGATTAAGGAGCCATGTCTTATGACAACTTCAAATATTGAGTAACACTTACTAAAAATAAATAAATAAATAAAATGAAATAAAAAGGCAGGTGGACATGGTTTAGAATTAAAGGAATGGGCTGTTAGATTAAGGAAGCAGACATGGATGGATATAGATGAAATTTGCGAGAATCTGGTCAAAAGAAACAGAAAAGAGGAAAAACCACACCTAATAAAAAAGGGATGTTATTCTTGTACCTATGGTTTCTTGAATAGAACATGGAATGCTTTCTGTTTCAAAAACAAAAAAAAAAGGAAGGAATCAAAACCTAACACAAATACTATGGTAATATTCTATTCATATATTAACTATATTTTCTCAATTTCCATCCAGACAACATCATCAATGTTTATGCTTTCTCGCATGATTGCACCAAAATTTCCAATCTATCAACTTCATCAATATAATTCAATCCTAATAGAAGAAACTGATCCTTATGTTTTTAACTTCTTGTGACAATGTTAGATCAGAAGATGTCTTCATAACAATGATCTGGTCAAATTTGTTAGGCAACTAAGAATTCATATTCTTTTTCCTATTGTTGGACCTACTTTAGAAAGTCACTTAATGACACAATATTGATATTTGAATGGTGATTTATTTATTACTTCATCTCACCAGCACAAGAGGTGCCAATGGAAATAACGCTTTTTTTTCAAAGTGATGTCATTATTTCACTTCCAGTCTAACTTGGTTGAAAAAAAAAATCAATGGCAGACTACTTACTGACAAGTGAAATTGTTCCGGTAAAATATATATTTTTCTGACTAAGGTTGTTTTTAATTCTTCTTCTCTTAACAACCTGCAGCAGATGTAGAACCTGGAACATAAAAGGAGAGTCGGTTTCATATAAACTAGATAATACAAGCAAAGATCAGGACCACCCTGTTCAGAAATTTTGATAGGGAATGTTCACAACAAGCACTGGAAGCAATATACTTTCAAGAAAAAAAGGACAATAATGCAATAAGCTGATAGTGTTCTTCTGAACTATATACCCTGATCAAGACAACTTCGGGTATGCGTAGAAGGATCCACTGGGTGAATTCACAGTCTGGATCATAATAATATTCCAGAACATCAGCTCAAAGACAAGGAGCTCATTTAAATCAAAATTAAAAGATGGGCATTTTTATGTGCAAACATGCATTTGTGTGTACGCATTCACCGTAAAAAACATGGACATCGGGAAATGTGTATGTTTATGCAATATATTTGTCCAAAGGAAAGGCAACATGTATGATGCACCGTCAAGTTATCCCACTCCACTGTGGAAGGGCCTATGATGAGTTTATAAATGTGAGGGAAAGCCTCATCTCATGAGCTAGCTGTTGGGATTGAGAAGGCCCAAGATCACCTAACACCGGGGTATTAGGAGCCCGTGCCATCAACAAGTCTACCCATCGAGAGAAACCTGGCTTGTCTCCTCCGACCCAAGGTCCTCAGAACACCCTAATTATTACACAATGCAAATATTATTTTTTCCAAAAATAAAACGATAGAACTCGGGTTTAATACTGAGCCAAGGGTAATTGGTAAATTTACTACTCGAGACCCTTGGGTCATTAACGAGAAAGTCTAGTGGTCAATATATAAGATCGGGGAATGTGATATGCAAATGGGGAAGAGTTAATGGCTTAAAGTGCTATTAGCGAAACTTAAAAGTCAAAAAGTTGGTATAAGACAAAAACTGGCCTAAAGAAAAGCAGCTTCTCATTTTTTGCTCAACAGCTTAGGAAAACGCAGTTAAGAGAAAGAGAAAGAGGGAAGAAGAAGAAGAGAAGAAGGAGAAAGGAAGAAGAGGCAAGAGATCGGGTTTCAAAAAAGTGCGGTTTGCCTGACTCAGAAGATTGGCTCTTCTGGGGTCTGTCAGTGGAACTTCTCCTAACCCTAGATTCAAGGATACGCAAAGCAGAAAAACCCTAATCCTCGCTATTCGTGCGATTCGGGCAGGATTTGCGATGTAGTGGGTAATGATTCACAACTTCTTTTCAGCGTGGTTTCATCCTCTAACCTTGGGGACGGCTGAAATGAGATTGCCTAAGAAACCTCGATTCTCATAAGATGCAAGTTTTTAAGATGTGTTGGGTTGAATAGAGTGGCTTATTGTTTATGTTGGAGTTGATCGAAGCGAAACTTATAAAAATGGGGAAAATCATAAATTCGATCATTTTCAAGGGTCGAATTTTCAAGCTTTGGACTAAATATAAGATTTACTTATATAATACTTTACTTCATTTTTTATCCAATTTGGGTGATTCCAATTTATGAAGAAGCTCAGTTGTCTAAAGCCTTTCTTGAAAATGTCTATAGAAGCAACCAAGAACTAAATCCTACCATAAGACCCTTTGAATTTGAGGTTGAAAGTCATATGCATTCTGTCCCCTTGTTCTGCAGTTCCTGTTTTGTACCATAAAATGTGGTTAGATTATCCCTAAATCTGAAAACATCTCAAAATCCTTCTCAAAGTAGCCACATAGGGTAAACTTCCATGAAAGTATGGCCAAATTATAGCTCATTTGTTCCCACACTGGCCAAAGTAAGTGGCGGAAGAGAGAGGGCACATATTCTATCCTCAGAAAATAGTCTCGAGGAGGTCAGAGTGTAAAAACCATAACTCTTGATTTCGAGGTCCGAATGACCTGATTTAAGAGGCTGTGGAAAGCTAAGAGATAGGGGAACTTTTGGTCAGAAGACCATAGTGAACAAAAAAGCATGTATGGCTGGTCAAAATTGTAGTTGAGAAAAAAAAAGGGTCTTGAGATAGGTTAAAAGTGGCACAAGTGTTGGAAAGTGTGTTGTTTGTGTAACCCTAATAAGTGGGTGTTAAACAAGCGATCCTAAGTAGAAGCAAAGCAGGTGAGTGCACTGTGTGGGATCAAGGTTTATGTTCTAAGGTATAAGGGATATATGTGAGTCGAGTGGCGATAAAGCAATAAACCACTTAAGTAATTTTTATTGACACTGACATGCAGAGGCTATGAACTTGATGACTTGTTATTTGCGCATCCTTCGAAGAATTCCTGCCACTTCCTTTGCACTCATGATTAATCCGCGAACGAGTGGATCTTATAACCTTCTTCTCCCGCCATCAGGGTTTGATGTCAGGGAATTTTGTACCATTCCGTGCTTTCTGATCAAGCAAGTGATTTTCTAATGATATATAAACGTATATTTTTTATATATATGGAAATCTTCAATTAACCGGTACATGATGTTTTTAAATATCCACGTGGTTGAATGTTTTGTGAAATTGTTTTAAAGCATTACATGCAGTATGAGATCGCGCTGAGAGTCCCGATTGATAAGAAGTGGACACTCTGGATCGATGACACTACCCCTCGGGTCAGGAAGGTCCCGTAAAGGTCACAGATATACGGATGTGCAAAGCATATCCCCGGGTGGTAAGTCCCAAAGAATTTGTCGCACTCGACGACCGGCTATCCTCGGTGGAAGCCCAAAAGAGTCATCGATGAGGGGTCAGATGCATGTAGTATCGCATTCATGTGTTTCACCACCAACCTATTATTTGTAGAAATGCTCACGTTGAGATATTTTGAATTACGATAAATCGAATAAGTTTTTACGAAGACGCTTGTTAGTGGATTCACTAAATGAAGTCATTTAACTCAATTTCATTATTTCCTCCACCTGATGCGTACGGTGACCACCAAGCAAGGATATGGAAGTCAGACCGTAGGTTTTGAGACGTGGAAGCTCAGAGCGCCAACCTTAGCTTCGCTGGGTGGTCGAAAGCATACATCTTGATGACTATTTAGTGTTGCGATATTCACACTATATATTTTTTGGACAAACTTGGTATTTTTCATGGATCATCAGATATTCGGGCTCTCAGGTAGCCACTAGTTTTTGAACTTATGTGAACGTTGCATTGATCAAGTTGTGCGGATACGCATATCAAGAACAACCTCGTAATCGACATACTACAGATGCTCGAGGACTCGAGTAGTGTTTTATTTACATTTCCAGGTGATTACTCAAAGTGGAGTTTAGACTCAAGTTGTGAAAAAAAAAAAAAAATCAGGTGGTAAAATAGTAACATAAATCACACCGGTGGAATTCGGGGTGTGACACGATGTGTGAGGGGGAGATTGTCGTGGCTATCCCACACTCCACAGTAAGGGCAGCGCAATGAGTTTAGGCGTGCAAAACCTCATCTCGGCGGCGCCTACTGGATTTGCGGCGCCCAAGATCACCTTAACAAGATTCGAGAATGAGAGTCTCTGCTTAAGTAGAACTCAATATAAACTAGTAAACCACAAGGAATACCAATATATATACCAGCATTCTTCTCATATATGTTATGGGATTACCAAGTGATATGCTAAATGCAACAGGTACAGTTGGTTTCCTTCACGGGTTTACGGATTACCTACCATCATTAATTAGTCTCAGCCAAGGTTCATGCCAGTTTCTGTTCTCCTACCCCAACATGGGGACTAACATAAGTTTGAGAACCAGTTGTGAAATGATCTCAAACTGAAGACCCACCCTCCCTACACCTGATAACAAGACTTCCAGTTAAATCTATGAGCTTCCAGTCTAACCTTCTCCATAAACTCCAAACAAATAGCACGCCCTCCAGCAAACAACATTGACAGGCCTGGCACAGGATAACCACCATGAAATGCTGCATGAGCAAGCAACTATGCATGCTTTCTTTCTTAGAAGAGCATACCAAGTGGGAAATCAATCAACAGCTTAGAAATTATAACTTTCATTTCTCAGTCTTTTTGAATGTCAATAAACTACAATTATAACATTGTGGTAAAAAGTATATCAGGAAACCAATGAACAACCATACTCCAAACTTAGAAACAATGGAAAGGGGAAGAGCACCAATAGGGACATGTTACCTAGGACATACCCTAAAGAACTGTTACATACCAAGTATGGTGCATACCAAGAACTGTTACATACCCTAAAGAACTGTTAAGAAGTGACAAAATATCAAAAGAGAAAAAAAAAATGAAAATCTTAACACCCATAAGGTGCAAGCGGCTAATAACATCCATTACACAGAAACAAAATCCGAGAACCTGATTGGAGGACATAAACTTCCTAATGATAAGAAAGAGCCCTTCAAAGGCATCCATTGCAACCAAATCATCACTACAATACTAAGGGCTGTTACAACAGCATGAAGTAAACACAAAACATAAATAGCACTCTCCTCTAGAGTCGGAAGTTAAAGTTATAGCAAACCCTTTGTTGCTATCAAAGGGCATCCAAAGTCTTTTTCCGGTAGGAATCCTTCATCTTCCAACGTTCGGGAATTCACTTAAAGTGTGTTAAAAGAATGGGACCCAATTGGAATAAGAATTAATACCACATCAGTCTCACTAAAATACAAACTGAAGAATACAAAAGCTAAGACCCTAAAGCAAAAGCAACCCCAGAAATTTGATCAATTATTTATCAAAAACAGAGCTCCAAATGCTATAATTAAAAGAGAGAAAGGAATGAACAACATATAATATGGGATTTCAAAGGGGAGAGAGAGAGAGACCAGTAAGAGAGATCCAAGACCAAACCCACCAATGGTCCGAATGATCTGGCCGTTGATAAGAAACCCACCAACTGGGTAACATCCTTGGGATCCCCAAGACAACCCATTGGGCAAGCATCAACCATTCTCTTTGTCAGCTCTTCGCTTTTACCCGCAAAGAACATATCTGTAGCAATAGGTCCCGGAGCAACACAATTGGCCGAAAATCTGGTGCCCTTGAGCTCCTTAGCGACGATCTTGGTCATGGTCTCCACCGCCACCTTGATATTGCAAGCCGGCACCAGGTTTGCTGTCACAGCGGGAGGTGGTATCAGTATGATTCTACCACCGATTGGCTGCCTCTCGACATACCAGGAACGCCCCCTTGGTGTTAATGCTGAAAGTATTTCTGTTAGTAGAACCTTTGCAGAGGGCACATCATCTCTTGAGATTAAATGTAGTTTTCGGCCATCGATGATGAGTATGCCTTTTCCTTGAACTATATTCCTTGGTTCCCATTACCAGTAATCTTTACAAGAACAGACACCACCTTCAAAGTGATGAAATCTGTATGCATCTCGTACTACAATAGCCTTGGCTTGAAATCTTGATACAACTTATCCAGTTATGACAATCATTGCAGACCCGAAGATTCTTAATTTACCGTACTGGCATTTATTGTATTGCTCAAGCTGAGGAGTCCAAAGTAATAGCTAGTTTTTCTGCTGTGAATATATGCTGTTGTCCTTCTCCCCTGCTCCACATCATTCAAAAGGTTGTACCGTTCTTTCACATAACCAATTTCAGCTGCCCGTTTGTTCAGATCATCTAGATAGCCGTATATCTGTTCGGCTAGAGGGTGCAGTCTATCACCCACAAAGAAGGCATGAATTGAGTTTTTGACCTCGATCCAGCTTCGGCCAGGTTCTTTCCTCACACCTCTTTCTTTCATCATTTGTCTTGTCCGGTCTCTATAATCCCATTTACCAGACACTGCATATATATTTGACAGCAACACATAAGTCGCTGAATCTTCAGGCTCCAATTCTAGGAGATGACGTGCAGCAAACTCTCCACCTCACATTCTACGAACAGTGCGCTTAAAAGTGTTCTCCAAATCATTGCATCTGGTTCAATAGGCATCTCCTCTATGAATTCTCTACTGGCAGCAAAAGACCAGCCTGTCCGAGAAGATCCACAACACAAACGTAATGTCTTGGTTTCTCTTGAAGACTAGCTTTCAGCTCTTAGTTCATGAAACATAGCTAAGAGCCCTCATTGCACCAAACTCAATATGGCTACAGTATTGATAAAACCTCGACAAAGGTGACATGGTTTGGCCTCAAACCTAGCCGTTTCATATCCCTCAAAAAGACTTACAGCTTCACTACCATATCCATGTTGAGAATAGCCTGTGATCATCGCATTCCATGAAACAACACTTTTCTCAGGCATTTCAAAGAACTCTCTCCCGGCATCCTCAATGCTCCCACACTTGGAATATAATGTGATTAAAACATTAGAAGCCTCGATTTCTGAGTCACCTGTTTTTATCTTCATCATAGCATGAATCTGCTTCGTTTTATATTTTTTTAACACTCCGTCATATTGGCAGTGGCGCTAACTGCAGAGCCAAAAGTGAACAAATTAGCTTCTACTCCAGCTTGATTCAATATTTGAGAGAAGACCTGAAGCTCAGTGCCTAATTTGTAAATCCTGATATGAGTGCATTCCATGATATATTATCTTTAGCATCAATTTTCTCAAATGCTAAGTATGCATCTTGAACTCTACCACATCTGGCATAAAGACTAACAAGTGCATTTCCAATTGAAAGATCTTCTGAATAACCAGAAACATACGACTGAGCATGAATTTGTTGCCCTTGATTCAGTGCTTGAATACCAGCACAAGCGCTGATTGCACTAGAAAAGCCTATGTTATCAGATCGGATCCCTTGGTCTTCCATTTCTTGAAAAAGTTTCAGAGCTTCAGTAAAGAAATCATGTTGTGTGTACCCTGCAATCATAGCTGTCCAAGAAACAACATCTTCTTCCCTCAGTCTTTTGAGAATTCCCCGGCAGCATTCTTAGTTCTCCTAGCTTAGCATACATATCTATAAGCACACTACAAACATAAACACAAACTGAAAGCCGTTTTTATGACTTGTATGGATCTGCTCTCCTAAATCCAGAGCACCCAAAGAAGCATGTTCTCAATATACCGATAGGTGTATTGGTTAGGCATCATTCCTTCAATCTGCATCTTGCAAAAAATATCCGATAATGACTCCACTTAAATTACCTATTACATAAGCCACTAGCATCACATTCCATAGAACCACATTTTCAGTCTCTGTTGTTAGAAGAATTCATGGGCAGTTTCTCATGTCATAGTACGAACATAAAGGTCGCAAGTAAAGAACCTTCACTAAATGAGATCCGAAGACATCCTGCTTTATCACATACGAGTGAAGTTGTTTTCCCCTATGACCTGGTAATTCAACCGAGGCTACACTCAACAGACTTAGAAATCGTAACAGAATCCAAGCCTCATGCACGTTGCATCTCCTCAAACAACTGGAAGAGTTTCATCACTGAATCCACACTGCGCTAACCCTGATATTAGTGAGTTATAATAAATCCCATTCCTATGGTGGCGATGCTGAAAATTTGTTCAGCAGCTACTCGGGTTACCCCAACGAGAGTACAATGTCATATGAATGCAAACAAAAGTCTCTTGTGAAGATAACCTCACTTAACAATGAAAACCATGAAGTTGCTCCCAGCTTGAACGACTCTATTTCTGCAGGCACTTAGAACACTTGAGAAGACATAAGGAGTAGGAAACCTCACAGAGGGATTTCCATGTGCATCTGGATAGAACAGGAGTAGAATGGCTTCACCTCTCCGTCCATTTTGAGAAAAACCAGATATCATAGCCACCCACGAAATGCTATCCCTCAAAAACAATCTTTCAAATACCAGTTTAGCCCTATCTACACGCCCATTCTTTTGAATACAAATCAATCAAGGGATTACAGACGACAGGGGGCTACTACCAAACCATGATGAATAATCTCTGCTACCATGAATCTGTTCAATGAATTTGAAAGAAGCTTTTACTCACCATCAAAGCTCAAGACACTGGCAAATGTGGATTCATTAGGAGTCACATTTTCAGTTATCAGCCGCGAAAAGAGGGCTAGTACTTGATCACAACTTTTGACAGAAGCCGAGAAATTACTTTCCAATAAAGAAACACTTGGCTGGGTATTTCATCGAAACCTGATCATTGTCTATTTCACTCAAAATAACAAATATCAACGTCGGCTCCCAAAACATGCTCCTAATCAAACCCGGACTTGAAGATCTTATGAAGCTTCTAGCATCAAACAGAGACCCAGAATTCAGACATCCTTCAAAGAGCCAAAGGTAGTTCAACGTTGGCAAAGGAATTCCGCGCCTTCCATCAGATATAGAAAATCAATCCCCTTCCATTTCATTTTGTACCACAGGAGACTCATCCAAAGCATCCCCGTCGCGGTACTGCAAGAACGAGCCGACTTGAACTTCCCCACATTCCCATGAAAGTACTGCAACAAACTCGAAGAAAAAAAAAAAATAATCAAAACAAAGAAAAACAAAAACAGATAGAAATAGGACAGGAAAACGAGAGATGAAAATTACCTTACAAGAAGACCGGTGTGTGATGTTAGGCGAGAAATGATGAAGCAAGGAATTTGACAAGGACCCGCGAAGAGAAACGGAGCAAGCAACCATTGAAATTTGAATACTTTTTGAATATCGCCTATCGTTAACATTCAAAAGCCTGTAACTGTGATGGGATTTCATGGCCAAATGGCATATATATGATATTGACCCACAAGGAGAAAGCTTTTTTCCGTTACCCCATTGCATTTAATCAATTTGTCCATAATTCAGTTATTTAACCGCAGAAATTTTCCGTTCGTTAATTATAGAATTGTAAGCTTTGGTCTCACCACTCTTCTTTGGCCTTCCCAACGGTCTGGACTTACCCAGGATAATACTATTCTGTCAGGGCATAAAAAGACAAGAGACTCGAAACGGCGTCGTTTGTCCCTTATTTCTTTCCATGTTCTTTTCCCTCTCGTTGAAACCATAAAACCAACGAATTACAGTAAACCCTAGAAAGAAATGGCGATTGCAAGAACTGGGGTTTTCGTCGATAACTATTTAAGGTGTAGATTCTTCAAATTCCTTGCTGTTTTTTTTTTCTTTTTGATTAATATGTGGACCTCAATTTGATTTCTCACTTGATTTTCGAATAGATGCAAGTACATTGCCGGCAGAGCTTCAGAGGCTTGTCAATACCATACGAGAACTCGACGAACGATCCCAATGTAAAACCGTTTTTCCTTTTCCTAATTCTACTTCATTTTTTTGTTCTTTTTGTTCATTTGTCGGGGCTTTGATGGTTTATTTCTTGAACTCTTTTTTGGTGGTGGAAGCCATGATAAATCAGACGAGGCAGCAGACAGAAGTACTGCTTGGGGTTCAATCCTCAGAGCTCAAAGGAGAAGAAGGTGAGGCCGCATTTGAAAAAAATGCGAAAGATATTGAAGTAAATCAGGACAATGCATTGAGCCTCTGCACCGAGAAAGTTTTATTGGCACAACAAGCATATGAGCTTGTAACCTGCTTTTCTAATTTCAACTTTTTAATTCCGATGCTTTACTCTCTATTGGAGTTCATTGTCCTATCTCTAACAATTTATGTTGAATAAGGAGTTTTAATCCGGTCAAGAATTATGTTGCAGTGTTTTTGTTCATGACTTTGATTACGTAAAAATTGATTTGATCGAATTTGACAACATATAAGCCAAAAACTAGGGTTACCATTTTTTGAGAAGTCCAGGACTTGAAGTCGAACTAGGATTATGCTGCAGAGCTTTCTTTTAAGCTGGAATTTGCTCAATTCTTTGTTTTTTGTTTCTAGCATTGCTTCATCTCCTGTAAATGCTTAGTGCAGCAGCTACATAGTTATAAGAGGTTCTTTCCCTTTTTTCTTTTCTCCTAGAAAGGCAGTATCTGATAAAGAACTCTAGCAATTTGGGAAACTTAAAATGTCAATTAATGGGATTCCTAAAATGGAAAATGAATGAAGAATCATGAAAAATGTAGTTCTTGGCATAAAATGCAATTAGAAAGCCCTGCTTCATTCTGTAGAGCTTCCATTACATTACATTCCTTTCAATTTGTGGATAATTAACAAAGAATAAATAATATATTCTTTGAATAATGAATGTATATGAATGAAAACAGGGAAATGGTTGTTTGAGATTTTAAAACTTGATCCCGTAGCCCAGTTAAGAACACTGCAGGGCATTTCAGAAGGCCTTGGCATGTGAAGCACTGTGGATGATCACATTCCAATGCGTTGATAATTTTACACTAGCTTGTGTTATTAGATTTCAGTAATTGGAAATCCTCCATCTTTAGTACTTAAGGTTGTTCCAAATCGGTAAGCACTGAAAAACTGGAAAAAAAAGGGATTGGTCCAAATGCGTATTGACCCATTTACGCATGGTAGACGACAAATAAGTAGTTGCCCTATACTTCCAATGCCCTTATTTTGTCTTTTCTGCAGATGCAAATCTGTTGAAGTTTGAAATGGGACGACTTGCCATTCATTGGATATTATTTGTGATTAATAACTTGTTGCTGATGCTCCTCTGTATTTGTACAATGCATCCTCTTCTAGAAAAGATTGTTTTCTGTCTTGAGAAAAGATAATAGCTCTAAGTCTTTTTCAAACAGAAATTTCTATTTTGTTTAGCAATATAAATCTCAAAACTTGAGAGATTTCATGCATCTCTAGGTTTTTGATACAACCTGAAGAGCTATGGCAAAGGTAGTCTTCTGCATGCAAAACAAGCCCTAAGCCCAAGCGACACTAATAAAAACTGCAACACTGACGAATAAAGGAATTAGTTTTGCCTCCGTGGAGGGGGAAATTTCCATGGCATGGAAGATAACACAGATTTCCTCTAGTAATGGCTCATGATGCCATCATATGAAGGGTATTGAATTTGTACTGGAATTTACTTAATAAACCTAGCATCACATGGTGAATTTGTTTGCAGTGTGAGATTATTTGAGAAGCTTGGTAGGGCAAACTGCCGAATTACATTGCTCAGATGTTTTTCAGAGTCTCCCAGGCAAATTTCTTCAATGTCTTTGAAAATATCTGGATTCTGAAGTATAGCAAAAACCAGCTCCTCTTTTTAACAGGATCATTATATTTAGAAACAGTATTATAAAAAAAATATATATTTAGAAACAGAATCTTACTTGGCACTCGGTTCTGAGTGTTCACTGATAACCTTTTATTGCTTTAAGTGTTTCTGTTTTCCATGTTAGTGTCCCAGTGAAATTGAAACTGAGGCATCTTGATCTTTATTCCTATATGTTTTTCTGCAGTGTTATACTTTTATTTATTGCACATTATGATGAGGAAATCATGTGTCTTATGAAACATGTGAGTAAAACTTTGAAACATTGAACATGGAATACCGTAAATTATCCAACAGTAAAACATCACTATGCTTTAATCTTGATGAGCTTTTGAAAATCATCATCAATTATCGATCTCTGCGCATTCACATGGCCCTATTGCATCATGTGTTCTGTGTGCTGAATGTTTATAGATGTTTTGTTCTTGATGATAATTTATTGGCTTCAACTTTTTACATGTTTATAAAATTCTCCCATGTTTAATTGTGAAATCATTGAGGTAAACAAAGTTTAATGTGAAATAGATTGATATTGCTGGTATTCTTTCATTATCATCCAATGAAATAGGATCTTAGCTTTCAATTCCCTTCAACTAAAGTTCATATGACCAGACAATATCGATGTGAATTGTTTTTTTCTAATAGTGAAAAATGCAGGAACTGAGTGTTTGTTAAAATTTCTTCCCAATTTCCCTCAGAGGGTAAAATATCACCAGATGAGCCAGCAATTCTTCCACAATTACCTATAGTCCCAAAAAATGAAAAACGCAAGCATTGTTATTGAACACCTCAACCAAAGAGGTTATAGAGACAGGATTGGGATCGAGAGCATGATAGGGATTTTGAGTTCATGTCTCCTCCAGGGAGTCATAGAAAGGATTTTGCCTCTGCTGTTGATGTTGATCAACCTATTGATCAATAGACACATTACTGTGTTTGTCATCAGGTTTGAATTTCTGGTCCTATATTTTTACATTCTTTTAACTCTTTCCAAAACCCTTCATCATACATCAATATTTGTGATTATGTTCTGTGTTCTTCAACCGCTCTGTCAGATGCACTAAAGTGTTGTAATTTTCTTAATAATTCATGTCTTCTTTGGAGACATGATTGCCTGCGACAATGAAAATGTGAGTCACTATTTTCTTTGTGTTTCTTTTGCACTTTACTTGTTCTCCATTGGCTTTGTTCCTCCTGTATAGTTTACATTTATGGATAAACTATAGATAAGATATGCACAACATCAATGCGAAAGCAAATATAATCACAGGACAGGGACCAGTTAAAACAATAAAGCATGAGACAATTGTTCCATTTATGGAAAGAACAAGCACTCAGATATTTTTAAAATCCATTGAAGGTGCTTGCTTTAGTGTTGAAATTTGAAGCAGGTTGCTTTCTTCCATAGCATTTCCCAATTTCCTGTTCTCACCAAGACCTAACAATAGCATTGCTCAGTTTGTGATTCTGTTTCGTGCTAATTTTCCCTTGACAGTGCCAAGGAGGTGAATGGTTCCACTACTTATGTGTAGGGCTCACACCAGAGACCAGATTCAAAGGAAAATGGTATTGTCCAACCCTGTGAGCTATTACTGCAGCCCTGTTGGAGTTCCCTTTGCAGGCGCTGCATTGAGCTGTTCTCAACATTCTTTTGTAGTGGGACAAATCGTTCTGATTTATGATTGTGTGTATTCAGGGCTGGGAAATCATTAATTTTTCAGCTAAATTGTGGAATTGATTGCTGGGGGAGGGGGGCTCACAATTTTCAACATCAAGGGAGAGAGAGGGGGGAAGAAGGGGATACTGTTTCTAGCATGGGGATTTAGTAGATTGGTAATCACTTCCCTACTCTGTGATTCCCCAACTCCAATTGATGTTGTTCATTCAATTAAAACTCCAAGCAGCTGTAACCTATACTTGGGAAAGCATTAGAATGTTCTTTAGAAAAAAAAAAAAAGTAGCTATACTAATATAAATATTTCGCGGGGCAATGGCCTGGATTAAAATTAGCAGTGTTCATTCATTTTACCCAAAGTGTTGGAGATGCAGGGGAGGTACATTGTAATCATCAAGGATTCAAGCATTATGTATTTTGTGTTGATGGGGACCATAAGGTTCTTTATTTTTTTTTGGACATCTATTCACTTTGCGTTACAAACGATGTAGTATTATGTTATCATGGAAACTCGAATTGGGTTTTCTCCGTGTCCCGTCCAACCAACTCTCCTAAAAGCTCAAGCTTGTAGGATTTGAGTTTTATATGAATATCATGTTCTTTAACAGATATGTAAAGCCAAAATAAATATATGATTAACTTGATAGTCATTGAAATGATAGTGTTCATTGTTTCTACATCGTAAGGCTCTTAAAATCGATAAGATATAACTTTTAGTCTTGACATATCCAGTTTAGGATAAGTATTTCATATTGGAGTTTTATGCTCATCTATGAAGAATGAAGCCTAAAGAGACTACACTTTGGTGTACTTGTTAGAGATTTACTTAAAATTGCTGTGCTATAAGTTTTAACTTTTAACTCATCTAGAGAGGTTGTCAATGGCAAATTGTTACACCTTTTAAAGTTCCTCTATTTAAACACTGTTGATTCATACATTTTCTTTCATGTGTATCTCCCATTAAGAGTTCATTGATGTAATACGTAACTTCTTTTTGCATGTAGAAATGGGCTGTCAACACAAGCAAAACAGATATCTTTTCTTGAAACTTTACCAGATGACACCCAAATCTCTAGAGAAGAGAGAGCCTTTCGCTTTTGGATGAATAGTCTTGGAAATTCAACATACATCGACAATGTCTTTGAAGATTTGAGAAATGGGTGAGTGCAGTTCTATTAATATATTATCTCTTCTCTGTAATCAAATTTTCTGGTTAAAATCCAACGGAAGACCAAATTTTAACAGTTTTTAAGTATAGGAAAATATTGTGTTTGGAAGATTGAAACTTGGTCAGTTATTATTATTTTGAAAATTTTGCAATGGCTTTTACCGTATTGAAGGATTTTCAAATTGAAACTCATTTCCTAAAAGAAATTAATTTTTGTTATTCATTTTTAACCTTCTGAGTGGGGTACTTCTAGAGACTCTTGACAAGGTGTCCCGAGTTATTAATTGGAAGATTATCTAGGCCTCAATTAAAATGCCTTTCAGAAAAGTAAGAAAACTGCAACCAAGTTGAAGATTGAAACGAACAAAGTTTTCCCTGGTTGAGTGTTGCTGGAAAAGATATTGTACAGGGAAACAAGAAATTAATATTGGGTATGTTGTTTAACATTTCTTTTTTCCTACGTATCAAATACCAATTTGATTATCTGAAAAAAAAAGATGTTGACCTTGCGCTTAAGCTTATTTGTGGCAATTGATGCAATTCAACATCCTCCAACTTCTAAAGAAATTGAGATTAGAAGGAAATCACTGATGCTGATATTCTTGAATGGGCTAACAGCAGAGTGAGAAGTTCAGGAGGTCAAAGCCATATGGATAGTTTTAAGGTATTATTCCTAGAACTGTTTATCCATCTATATACCTATCTGGCTATCTATCTATATCATACACGTATATTTTGTTGAAAATACGGGAAAAGTGATGCTTTCTAAGTCCTTTTGTTCATAAGCCAGTGGACTGGATGTCTCTTATCATGTAAACTTAATTTTAATTTTGTACAGTTCCTTAGCTAAAATTTAGAGTCAATTTTCATATGTTCTTAACCATGTTAAAGGTCTTAAGTTATGACTGGATATCCAAGTTTGATGATTTTTGTACTATTTTAAGTCTCTATCTAGTTCAATTTTACTGGATAAGAGTTTCTTAGATGGAAATCAAATTCATTTAATTTTTATTTTAATTTCACAGGATAAGAGTTTGTCAGATGGCATTTTTCTTTCTTGATATACTTAGTTCTGTGCAGCCTAGAGCTGTAAATTGGAGTCTTGTTACGAAAGGACAAACTGGTATGGTTTCTTCTATTTATATGTGGTTGTTCTTGAATTTAGTTACATTCATAATTTGTTGAGTTTCATCTTTCTTTGAAAATTCCGTCATATAATTCTTGACATTATGAGTGAGTTTATGTCCATAGACACCTCTTGGATTTTGAATTGGTTATAAAACTCTAATGTTGGTTGCATGTGCTGGATAAGTTGTTCTTAGTTGGTCTCCTCCTTGAGTGCAAGTTTGAATTCTAACTCATCCTGATCTTGACCATTAATATTTTCCTTTTGTTTTTCATTTCTTGTTGCTTTTTGCTTTGTTTCTTTTTCATTTTTTTTGCTTTTGTGATTGTGGGTTAATTTGAAATTTAACATAATCTCAAAAGTGAGCATTATGTTTTTGCCACTAAATTTGGATGAGGAGAAAAAGATGAATGCCAGCTATATCATCAGTATAGCAAGGAAACTTGGATGTTCAATATTTTTGCTTCCTGAAGACATCACAGAGGTATGAATATGTGGGATCATCAACAAACTTACAAATTAAATTTTATAGAAAGTTTCCATCCACATAATATGGTGGTACAATAACTAGGTGGAGGAAATTCAACTGGATTTCTCATATTTAGAACAGTGATGGCTGGAAATGAAACTGAAAAAGACAGAATTAAGGCCTGCTAGAAACAAATGTGTATCTATTTACTATAAATTTTCCTGCTAAAAATTTATACTCAGCTAGACCTACCATGATGGGCAGTACACTTCATCAGGTAAATCAGAAGGTGATCCTCACATTGACACTTAAGTATCATGTACTGGTTTCTGAAACAACCTGTTGAAGAAAGACCATCAGGAGCTTCAGATAGCGAGAATGGAAGCCAATCTGAAACGATCTCAAACTCGACAATGGATGACACTGCATCAGAGTCATCAATAGATGAGAATGGGACTAGATGAATTGGGTGTTTACTACTGAACTTTTGCTAAAGTTCCATAGATTCTTTCCCCCTATTGATTTGATTTCCTCTCTTGGATTCAAATTTGATGTTGAAAATCATTGTATGGCATTGATACATGTACTTCTGAAGCAAAATTTGCTAATAATAAAAAAAGTGAATTATTAAGTACTATTCTCTATTTTTTTTTATAATATTTTGGGATGTGAATAGTATTTAAAGATGAATTTAGAGTAGAGGTGGTAATTCGGGCATACGGGCTAGGCTGGGCCAATTTCGGTCCTTTTTTTACGCTTGATAAAATATTAGCCAGCTTGGCCTAATTTAGAATTAGATGGAATACAATTTAGCGTGTGATTTTTGTCCCGATAAATGTCATAACTAGAAGTGCAATTTGGTGGATCGAGCTTAGCCCAATGGGTTAAGCTTAAATTGCCATCTCTTATTTAGAGATTGTTGGTTGAAGTTGGAAAAGAAAAAAATGGGGCCCATCATCTCAAAATATAGAGAAGATGCCAAATTAGAGCATCTCCAACCACAAGTCTCCTTCATTTTTAGTTTCAAATTGACATATTTTCTATATATGGAGATGATGAGACCCACTTTTTCTCAGCTTTCGGTCGGCCAAGCCAATCTACAAATTTCTTATTCACTTTTAATTATTATAAAAATAGAACGTGGGTGAAGAGTACTTTACTATTCTTATTTTTATATTAAGAGATGCAAATTGAGAATGATTGGATGATAAATTTTGGATAAAATCTCCATGTAAAGATGCAAATAGAGAGATGAATTTACTATTCACTTTTTAATATTATATACATAAAAAGTGGGTGAATAGTACCTTACTATTCATATGTCTAAAGATAGAAATGTGAATAGTGAATCACGAGAATTAATATGGAGATTTACTATTCACAACTTAATATTTGAAGATGCAAATAGAATGGTTAAATGATGAATTTTAGCTAAAATCTCTACATTGAAAAAACATAATAGAGAATAAATTTTAATCTGCGGTTGGATTGGGTTGTGACTAAGTCATACAAAGCCGATTGCTCATTTCCAACAACTATTATAGAAAATTTTAAGGATAAGTTGCGTAAATGACCTCGAGTTTTGTATGTTTATCCTACTTTGCCCCTAAACTTTTTTCTCATTTTGATTCATAGAAGTTGCGTAAATGTGGCAACTTCTATGAAGCGACAAATACAAAGGATATTGTATTACGAATGTATTACGAATACAATTTGTATTACGTTCATAGAAGTTCATAGAAGGATATTGAAGAAGTTCAAAATGGACGAATACAAAGGATAAGTTGCGTAAATGACCTCAAGTTGGGATTGAGCTTCTCATTTTGATTCATAGAAGTTCTCATCGCTTTGTATTCGTCCATTTTGAACTTCTTCAATATCTCTTTGGCGCATTTCTTTTGAGAGATAAAGACTTCATGTTAACTCTGTTTGATTTTTATTCCAATATCCTTCTATGAACTTATTCATAGAAAATTTTTTCTATGAACACATAGCGTCGCTTCATAGAACATGATTCATAGAAAAATTGTATTACGAATACAAAGGATAAGTTGCGTAAATGGCCTCGAGTTGGGACTGAGCTTCTCATTTTGATTCATAGAAGTTCTCATCGCTTTGTATTCGTCCATTTTGAACTTCTTCAATATCTCTTTGGCGCATTTCTTTTGAGAGATAAAGACTTCATGTTCACTCTGTTTGATTTTTATTCCAAGAAAAAAGGTCATCAAGCCTAGATTTGTCATCTCAAAAACTTCCATCATCTCCAACTTAAACTTCTCCACAAGATTTGTGTTTTCCCCATAACAAGCAAATCGTCCACGTACAATGAGATGATAAGAATGTCAGCTCCGTTGTGCTTGACATACAATGTTGATTCAAATAAGCTTTTAGCAAATCCTAAATTCAGTAAATGATCATCAATTCTACTATACTATGCTCTTGGAGCTTGTTTCAAGCCATTAAGACCCTTCTTGAGAAGATAAACCTTGTCTTCTTCTCCTTCCTTCCCTCAGGTTGCTCAACATAGACTTCTTCTTGCAAGTAACCATTTAAGAAGGCTGACTTGACGTCGAGTTGATACACTCTCCAATCCTTTTGAGCAGCTACAACAAGCAACAACTTGATGGTATCTAAACGAGCAACTAGAGCAAATGTATTAGAATAGTCCACACCAAAAATTTGGGCATAACCTTTCACAACAAGTCTTGCTTTATTTTTATTAATAGAACCATTAACATTAAGCTTAGTTCTATACACCCATTTTAACTCTAATTACCTTCTTGTCTTTGAGTCTTTCAACAAGAATCCATGTTTTGTTTTTCTCTATCATTGATAGCTCCTCCTTCATTACAAGCACCCAATTATGATTCTTCATTGCTTCTTCATTGCTTCTTCATAATCTACAGAGTTCACATATAGCAATATTGCACCTTTGATATACATCAGAAAGCAACCTTGTGCCTCTAATTGGAACATTATCTACCATGTCATTTTTCCAATCTCTATTACCGTGTTTTGTGTCTTCCCAGTTCATTTCATTTCCCGCAAATGCACATCCACCTTATAACAATGTTTCTAGTTGGTATTTGAAACACTTTATAAGCTTTGTGATCGGTATGGCTCCAATGAAATGCGGAAGTGCTCTTTTATCCAACTTATCTCTCTTGATCAGTGGAACATGAGTGAAACACAAACAACCAAATATTTTAAGGAAGTGCAAGGATGGTTTATAGTCGTACCACGCCTCAAAGGGTGTTTGATTCTTCAATGCTTTTGTGGGAAGCCTGTTTTGCAAGAAGACACCTGTGTTTTTTGGTGCCTCTTCAAAGAACTGCTTAGGTATATTCTTTTCATGTAACATACATCTTGTCATCTCTAAAATGTATTTGTTCCGTCTCTCACTTACTCCATTTTATTCACGAGTGTATGGAGTAGTTAATTGATGTTGGATGCCCACTTCCTCATGAAGTCGATTAAATGATTCAGAAGTGTACTCCTTGCCATTATTTGATTTGAGATTTTGAATTCTACAGCCACTCTCATTTTCAACTTCGGCTTTAAATTTCTAGAAGACTTGTGTTACCTTCGATTTATGCTTTAAAAAATAAATCCAACACATTCGAGTACAATCATCAATGAATGCAACATAATAAAGACTACGTTTCAGTGAAGGTGTTCTTTGAGGGCCTACAATATCAGTATGAATCAATTGTAGCCTTTTTATGCTCTCCATGTTGCCTTAGGGAAGGGTTGTACTTTGCTTACGAGCCCGACATGCTTTGCAAACTGGAATGTGATCATCAAGGTATGGAAGGTCATTTGCCATCATCTTGGATTTCATCTATATTAGCCCTTGATGATGATAGTGCCCAAGCCTTTTGTGCCATACTTTAGCGATATGATTGGAAAGGTTATTTGCTCCTCCTCCAATGGATTTAGAGCAAAGCTTTTTCCTGTCATTTTTACTTTGAAAGTATCTTGGCCAACCACATATTGTCCTCAAACACAACTTTATAACCCTTTTCAATTAGTTGGCCAACACTAAACAAGTTTTGATCAATTTCAGATACATATAATGTCAAACCCTTTTTTGTTTTTTTTGTTTTTTTTGTTTTTTTAATAAATACTCAATATATATGGAGATAAAAGATGGTTGAGGTTTAAGTAAATTTAGACAATATACGATCATAAGAGAAAACCTATTATAAACAAGATACATCTATTGATAAACCTCATACATTAATTATACAAAAAGGTACTCCAATTCTTGTGAAAACAACCCGTGCTTTGTACTTTCACACACTTTACTCATTATAAATCCCTTGGATCTCTAAGGATAGCCCGTACTAACAAGTGTACAAAAGTGACATATATTACATTGTTTCATCACAAAGGTGAATTTACAAAGGTCAAAGCTTCAAAATCAACAATTAAAGCGCGTCTAAACGCGATGTATGGTCGATCACTAGTTCCGATGAAGTCATACTACTTTAAATCTGAGATTGGAGGAAGATGAATTGAATTCACAACTCGGTGAAAATTTATAATCGTCATATCTTTATAACCGAATGAAATATAATATCATGTTTTGGTTATTTGGGTGTAAAAATCAAATGAATTTTGATAAATGATGAATAGATAATAGCGAGAATATAACAAATTTACCACTTATGATTAAATGTTAATAGAATAAGTAAAGTGAATTTTATTTGTGGTCATGAAAACATAAAACTAACAGAATTTGCCTAAGTTGGAAGTCCGATCAAGAAAAAGATGATAAATAGCATAAAAATAGAAGTTTGCCTGGAATGAACCATAGCCTTAACAAAAAAGTGGGATAAGAGCAATTGGTCTCTCATTTTGAGAGACCAAAAACGTAAAAGAAGAGAGGAGAAGGGGAGAAGAAGAAGAAGAGGAAGAGGAGGAGTTCAAGAAAGATTCAAAGGTATGGAAACTAACCTTGAGTATGGAACTTTGTATAGATTTGTATGGATACATGTTTGTGGGTTGTGGGTTGTGAGAAACCTAACCCTAAAATGAATTGTTGTATGGAAATCTTCACAAATCCCTTTGATCTCTCTAGGGTATTGTTAGAATTTCATCATAACCTTAGATTTCTTGAAATTTGGGTTGGTAAAACCTCATATGGAACAAGATGAGCATGGAATCCTTCCTTTGAGGTTGGATTCATGGTTAAATGACAAGTAATTGAGTTAGGGTTTAGAACAAACCCAAACTAATCCTTGTGTTTGGGTTGTGTATGGGTTATGACCCATATTAGAATGGTTTTGGGAGAAATTCATGGAAAAGTTTTGAAGAAAGATATGTAATGAAAGATGAATTGAGTAAAATTGAGATTACAAGATGAATTTGGAGTGGTTTTGACGTGTTTATGGAGTATTGGGTTGATTTGGGTATCAACATATGGAAAAATGGGAGAAAAACACACATTCTGGGCATTTCGGGGACTGTGCCGGTACCTTAGACTGTGCGAGTAACCCTCAGAAGCAGAACTGTGCAGTCACAGGTGCGAGCAGTCTTTACACCACAACTCACATTTTGACTAGTGTTAAGTATTTTTATCCATAACTTGCTCATTTCTTATCCAATTTGAGTGATTCAATTGACTACTTAAAATAGACTTCAAGGAGAACCAAACATCCAGAAATAGGAATAGTCAAATTCTGACTCTAAGTGGCCCAGAAATTCACTCAAAGTGGGGCTATGTTCAAGCCAATTTATGGTTCTGTTTTTGAACATAGAGTAGTCCGGGTTGTTTAGGACATATCTCGAGTTTCGGTGCTCCGATTTGGGTGATTCTAATTGGAGTAGAACCCTTAGCACCTTAGCTTTCAAGGAGTATAAAGAACAAGTGTCAAATATGGAGTCAAGATACTGGAAAATGAGGATTACAAACTGTCCCTCAGGTAAAATCGGTAAATTCACTAGTTTGGCATGAAAATGCCATTCCTTTAGTTTGGATGATCCAATTGGAATGATTCCAATTTCTAAGTAAAATAGATTCGTTGAGGGACAAGAACACATGAATGATGTGTGAATACATAAGCATCTATCTTAATACGAAGTATATGGAATGCCATATATAATAGGTATGAAACAAGAAAAGTATAGGAAATGCAAAATGTATAGATGGTGTTCATGAAACATGAATGTGATATGGAAAATGAAAACGAACTGAAACATGAATATGAACATGAAAGACAATTTGTCATGAACACATAATGTGGTTAAGTTATATATGATTATTATCGCATATAACCAGAAAATGATAACAAATGATAGGAAATATATGAATGAGTATACGTGAATGAATATATGAATGAGTATACATGAATGAGTATACGTGAATGAATATATGAATGAGTATACATGAATGAGTATACGTGAATGAGTATATGAATGAGTATATGTAAATGAGTATATGAATGAGTATACGTGAATGAATATATGAATGAGTATACATGAATGAGTATACGTGAATGAATATATGAACGAGTATACATGAATGAGTATACGTGAATGAGTATATGAGCAGTATCGCAAATGAGGAATGTATGAATGAGTATACGTGAATGAATATATGAATAAGTATACGTGAATGAGCAAAGATAGGTATACGTAAATGAGTATATGAATGAGTATACGTAAATGAGTATATGAATGAGTACACGTGAATGAATATATGAATAAGTATACATGAATGAGTATACGTAAATGAGTATATGAATGAGTATACGTGAATGAATATATATGAATGAGTATACATGAATGAGTATACGTGAATGAATATATGAATGAGTATACATGAATGAGTATACGTGAATGAGTATATGAACGAGTATACGTAAATGAGTATATGAATGAGTATACGTGAATGAGTATATGAATGAGTATACGTAAATGAGTATATGAATAAGTACACATGAATGAGTATATGAATGAGTATACGTGAATGAATATATTAATAAGTATACAGGAATGAGTATATGAATGAGTATACGTAAATGAGTATATGAATGAGTACACGTGATTGAGTATACGTGAATGAATATATGAATAAGTATACATGAATGAGTATACGTGAATGAGTATACGTAAATGAGTATATGAATGAGTATATGAAATGAGTACGTGAATGAGTATATGAATTAAGTACATAGATTGAATATATCTTTGAAAAGATAATACGAAAGTGAAATTGGAATTGAAATGTGATATTTAGCCTTAGGAATGAATGTGAATGATAATAAAGGCGAGGATTCATTAAAGCGGAATCCGTCATAAATATGAGTGGTTGATATATCGAATGAACCGCATGGCGGGATGCACTAATCGGCATCGGAGTCACAAAAGGCGCCGAAATTGTCCATGTCCCACTTGGCGGGATGCACCAATCGGCATCCGTCATGATGGCGTATGGCATTGAAGAAATGTCCCACTTGGCGGGATGCACCAATCGGCATCCGCCATGATGGCGTACGACATTTAATTGATACCACATGTCGGGGTGCACCAAACGGCATCCGTCATGATGGGAGACCGAATTGTAATAATTGATACCACATGTCGGGGTGCACCAAACGACATCCGTCATGATGGGAGACCGAATTGTAATAAGTAATACCACATGTCGGGGTGCACCAAACGACATCCGTCATGATGGGAGACCGAATTGTAAAATGTGTAGGCACATTACCGAATGATAATAAAGTGAGTTCATTAAGCGGAATTAAGTCATAAATGTAGTTGAATAGTCAAAGTGAAATGACCAACATTGGCAGAGTGTAAATGAGATTTTATGTATATCTTAAATACCATAAATTGAATTGTAGATTGAATTGTGCATTGAAAATGTATGTTGTGATATGATAAATGATTTGTAAAATGAAAGCATGCGAAAATGAATAGCATGAGTATATGTGTGTATAAAGGCATTATTTTGTAAATGCATTTTGTTAAATGTGAATGTTATGGATCTGTTGAATTTGTAAACATTTATGGGATTGCCAAAATGAAGTGCTTCCGCGTAACTAAAAAGTCTAAAATGGAATAAAACCAAACAAAATGTTTTGAGAAGATAATTGAAAATGTCGGAGTAAACAGGGCTCCGGCTTGGATCCGCCAACCGGGTCGAGTTAGGGATTCGGGTCGCGACACTTTTGAAAACAAAAATTTAATAAAACGATAATTAAATGAAATAAATGGTGTATCAGTCTAATTTGACCCTGTATGTATTTGATATGACTTTGATATGTTCCGATTTTCCATTGTATACGTATAAGTTTACTTTGAATATGATCTGATCTGTCGTACATGTAGAAGATATGAGTTACAACCTGTAAAAGACATGACACAGGGAAGAAATACGAACAAGATAATGATATGGAATCTGAAAAGGATAAAATCTACATGTATAATATGATATGAGTTAGAAGTCACATAACAATATGTTTCGTTATATGCATAAGGAAAAATAAATGTAAAAAGATAGTGATGGCGATTATTGTTATTAATTAGATTCTTGTCTATATGTTCCCCACTAAGGCGTGAAGCTTATACGGGTGTTCAATCAGGTGTAGGTGCGAAGAATGAGGACAAGGACATTGCACGCGTGGTATGGGCCGTCTCGGAGATAGGTGCTCATCGCATGCTGTTTCCATGATCTCGATGTTTGTATTAAACATATACATGTATAAGTATTTGTATAAGTAAATGGGACGTAGCATATGTGTATAGATTTTAATGGATACCACTCCGGTGGTAGTTCCTTTGTATATGTAAATGATTTTTGGTTATTACAAAAATTGTTTGTATACCCACAGGTATAAGTTCAGCTTTGAAAAAAAAAAAAAAAAAAAACAGGTAAAGAGTCCCAGATATATGGTTTCGCACCAGAGCAGTTCGGATAAATGTCGGTCGGACCGGGAAGCGGGGCGTGACACATACCCTTAATGCTCTAATAAAACATATACCAATATGCATGATAAACATTTGTAAGCATGAACCAAGTATGAAATAATATCAAATATGCATGCATGGTGCATTGTCTTTCTCTTTTGCTCATTTCATTCATTCTCTTCCATGTGATCAAACAACTTTTACCATTATCTTCCACAAGATAACCGATAATTATTCACCAGTATACATATCTATTGCTCGATTACTTGATAGGAGATCAACACTAAATAATGGCTATTCGAGGGGACGCTATCACGAGCTGATCTTATCAAGTGTCTTTAGGACTCACACCAGAGTGAACCAACCTGTGTCTTTTGAGACTACAACCCAAGGGCAAGACCAACCTCGTGTCTTTCGGGACTATCACCCAGGGGCAGGACCAACCCCATACACCTTTATCTAGGTGTCTTCCTCGAGGGTTTAGGGATTTCACCCAAGGACCCATGGTCCCACATAAATAATATATCGGAAGGTAACATTGTGCTTATCAACAGTATCTTCCATTATCCATATAATCTTTGAATAATATTTTA
Organism: Tetrastigma voinierianum; assembly: GCA_016808115.1. Taxonomy (NCBI): domain Eukaryota; kingdom Viridiplantae; phylum Streptophyta; class Magnoliopsida; order Vitales; family Vitaceae; genus Tetrastigma; species Tetrastigma voinierianum. The sequence continues at coordinate 481,074 of JAEQBH010001713.1, read as the reverse complement.
CCTAGCTGCTCAAATAATCCCTTGATCGCGTAACTTAAACCATAAAAAGCCATGAAAACCATGTCACCATCTGAAACCATGATTCTCAAATCAATGTATCCACATCTTAATACCATGTTTCAAAACAAACCATGCACACCATGTCACACCCCTACCCCTGCCTAGGCGAAGATAAGGGAGCGCGGTACGGGACTGGGACTCCTTAGCTTGACTTTCTAACCTTGGTGGGCCCATTTCAATATACAAATCCATATAACAGAATATAACTAGTAATTCAACCACCGTAGTGGTGCTTAAATATCACATTACATATATACTTTGAGTCCCATTTACTTGTACTTATATAAATTCTACTATTACAAACTTTACATTTACATTTTAAAAAACAAAATCAAAACCCCTACATCGGGTGGGCTCCTTTATTCTTGTGTTGGCCTTGAGCGGATCACGAATTCTTAGATGTCCTCTTAGGTACCTACAGATGAAACACTGCCGGGTGCTAAGCTTGTAAGCTTAGTGGGGCTTGAGATAACAAATAAGACCACTTGGAGTGGTCACATTTACAAGATACATATAAGCATAATTCTTTATAATGAGATGTTCATATCTCTTGTGGAGTTGAGCAGAGATCTTATGCAGAGAAGGTACGTAGGTACATTCACCAGGCAGAACTAATTTCTTATGCTTTCTTCTTGATTCCGTTTCAGATTCTTATCATATAAATGTTTGCATATGTCATATTATTCGGATGGACAACATATAAGTATACTGCGTAGGCCGTGCTCGATGAATGAGAGGGAGCGTATACGGTAGGTACCCCGAGGTATGATCTGATGCGAGCAGGGCGTGCCTTGCGTAAGCGGTCTTGAGTAGCACTATCGGAATGCGAGCGTGTCGGAGATGTGCCCTGCCCACTTAACGGAAGTGTCGTAACCTTTAGGGTGTCGAGCAACGATAAGATGCGTGCTTTGCCACGTAGCGAGTATCGTAGCACTAGCAGGAGTGCCGAAGCACTGATAAGAGACGCCTAGTCATTCACTATTCGGTCTTAAGCAGGCATACGATTATGTGTTTTAGAACTCGTTATATCATTTTAATCCCATTAGCGAATGAGGGCAAGAAACAATGTGTGCCCAGCAATGGGATCGTAGAGACCAAACGGAGACATTTTCATATGACTTTTATCGTGTACTAACCTTTTCATTTAGAGTGCTTGAACATAGCGAAATAGGGTTGTAGTATCGGTACTCAACTTTCAGTACTAGTACTAAACATCTTCTGGTCCTTAACCATTTTAGTCACAAATTGTAACATCATATGGGCCTTAAATCACTTTAGTCTGGTACTCGGCTTTCGATCACGGGTGCTTAACATTATGCGGGCACTTAAATCACTTTGAATGGGTACTCAACTTTAGTCTCTTGTGCTCCATACCTGCGGATGAAACATATTTGAGTACCGGTACTCAACTCTTAGTATCGGTTCTCACCCTCTTCTAGGCTAAAAACAACATTGAGTATTGGTACTTAACTTTCAGTACCGGTACTCACTTGCGCCCTGCGAAATGGCGCGGTTGGCCATTTTCACCGTAAATCTTTCAACCAAAACTAACCCATCTAAAAACCAACCACAAAACCGAACTAAAACCAACATAAATCACTTTTATACAGAGATAGGGTTCTTGAGACCCCGAGCATAGATAAAGAAAGAGCTAGGAGGGTTTCCCTTATGAAACCATACAAATAGGTTCCATACTTACAAATACAAGAGTTCCAAACTAAAAGAGATATTCCAAACTAACCAATATCAATTTCCAAACCTGGATTTCTTCTTCTTCTTTTCTTCTTCTTCTTCTCTTCTTCCTTTCTCTCTTTCTCCACCGTAAAGCCCTTACACTCCAAGGCCAAAAAATGAGATATATTTTTTTTTGCCCTTCTCATAAGGCCATGTTTGGCCTTATCCTCTTTTGGTTTAAAGTTCTTCTTTTGCATTTTAGTCCCCCCACTTTCTTCTATTTACAAATCAACTTATCCAAATTCTACTTCAACATATTCCTCTTTTCATCTTATGTCATGATCCCTTAGTTGGCAAATTACCAATTTACCCTTAGTACTCGATTTCCGAAAAATGCAATTTTACTTATATTATACCCCTTAAACATGTAGCTAGCTACTAGGGTATAATTTGGGGTGTTACAACTCTCCCATAAAAAGAATTTCGTCATGAAATTCATACTTAAAATAAAGTTGCCCGGATCTTGTGTCCTCATACATTAACTTTTTTTTTTCACTTTGACATTGATTTTACATAAACCATTCTTGTACAATAAACCCCCATGTTCATCTATAAAATAGTCAGTCTTGTCTCCATTTCTGACTAATTGTACATTTTGCTGTAACTTGACATCATTTTTCTGAGCCTCAATCATCATTTACCTTAACTCGGGTATATCTTTTAATTGAGCTAACAAAGCTCCATCAGACTCAAATCTCCATGCACATTCTTTCAGGAACAAACCAAAAATCATTTTTCTACTCAAAGCATCTACCACTACATTAGCTTTTCCTGGGTGGTAATCAACTATGTAATCATAGTCCTTAAATAACTCTAGCCACCGACGTTGCCTCAAGTTCAGCTCCTTCTGAGTTAACAGATACTTAAGACTTTTATGATATGTAAAGATTCTACATTTTTCACCATATAAGTAAAGTCGCCATGTTTTCAAAGTGAACACTACCACTACCAACTCCAGATCATGTGTGGGATAATTTTGCTCATGCGGTTTCATCTGTCTAGAGGCATATTCCACTACTTTTCCATCTTGCATCCAATGTCACGCATCCGAAAGCCTATCTTTGAGGCATCACTATATAAAGCTGTTCTCTACGTAGGCTGAGGTTAACACTGAATGCTTCAACTAGTATTTTCTTTAGCGATCAAAACTTGAAGCTAACATTTGTCATCCCAGACAAGCTTTACCCCTTCGAGATAACTTAGTAAGTGAGGATGATATGACGGAGGAGAATCCTTTCTGACAAATCGGTGTACCTGCTAAACCCAAGAAACTTCTCACATCTGTTACATTTCAAGGTGGTTTCCAACTTACCATTGTTTCAACTTTTGCAGGGTTTACTCTAATACCCTCTGCAGACACAATGTGACCTAGGAATGACACTTCCTTAAGCCAAAAATCACATTTACTTAACTTAGAAAACAACTTTTTCTCTCTTAGGATTTGTAACACCATCCTCAAATGTTGTTCTTGTTCTTGTGCATCCTTAGAATACACCAAGATGTCATCAATGAACACTACTACAAATTGGTCCAAATAAGGGTGGAAAACCCTATTCATCAAGTCCATGAATACGTGATGCATTGAAGTGACGAATGACATTACTAAAACTCATAGCGATAATATCACGGTTTTAAAAATTTGTTTTTCGGGACATCAACATCTTTCACTCGAAGTTGATAATATCCCGATCGCAAGTCTATCTTAGAAAAAACACTTGCTCCTTTCAATTGATCGAAAATATCTTCTATTCTCGGCAACAAATATTTATTCTTTACTGTTACCTTATTTTTTTGCCGATAATCAATGCACATTCAGAGAGTGCCATCTTTCTTTTTGAAAAACAAAACCGGTGCACCCCACGGTGAAACACTAGGTCGGACGAATCCCTTGTCCGATAGCTCCTGTAGTTGAGTCTTCAACTCTTTTAATTCAGTTGGGGCCATATGGTAGGGTGCCCTAGAAATAGAAGATCGTCCTTGCCGCAGCTTCAATGAACAAATCTACTTCTCTTTCATGTACGTGACAGAAGTATTCCTCGAAACACATCGGGAATTCTTTTATCACGGAATATCTTCCTAGATTTACACATCCTTTTTGAGTCAAGTACCAAAGCAGGCTTCTAGCATTTCTAAAGCGTCGGGCTTATAGCGGAGAGATTACATTTGACAACGAGTCGAGATCAGATACCGTAACTACAGTACTATGGCCAGGTCGAACATTTAAAGCGATCTTGTTTTCTTCTCTGATAAACTATGGCCGATGTTTGAATGTGATCCATACTTGAAAATCAAATCAAACTCATGAAAAGGCAAAGCAATTAGATCAACCGAAAATTCCCTATCATGGACCATTAGGGGATGTTTCTTATACACTCAATTGACTCTAACACTATGCCCCAGAGGATTGGTAACAAGCATGTCATATGCTAAAGGTTCTACTGATGGCAATTGATCACTCAATTGTTCAATGCATATATGTTCGTGGTAAAACCCGGGTTCACTAAATCATGCATTTCATCATATAAAGCAGTGAAAATTCACTGCACTACTCCCGGTGCATCCCCGATCTTCACGGGCTCTCATAGCATAAGCTCCTGGGTCAAGTCAAGAAGAGGTGGCGATTTACTATCTCTCAAGCAATACTCTTCCCTCATTTGGGTCCCGAATCTACTCTTCGCCTCTCTACCTCTATCACGAGTTGATGGAGGTACATTTGATCCTTCTCTACTTCTTCCTTGAGGATTTCTAGAAATCCTGAATCCTTGAAGACAATTTGCTATCATATGGTCCGTGCTTCCACATCGGAAACATCCTCTAGTTACCCTTCTGCAAATACCAAAATGATTTTTGTGATAGTGCGGGCATTCAAGTCTTTCGTCTTATCCGGTCGAAATGCCTCTACTGGAACCCCCTGTCCTAGTAGGACCTTGTCTCCTACCTCTCGTAGCAAAACCCTGTACCGATTCAACTTGAGATTTTCTAGCTCTTTTATAGGAAGATGAACTACCTTTAGAGAACTTTCTCTCTCGATTCCTTTCCTGACTCTTTATTTATGATTTCTTATTTTCATTGTCGCTGTACCCGCTTGGATAAAAATTTACCGCTTGCAACGAAGTCACACTGGAGGGCTTTATGGATTCCTTTAGCCATCCTCTCAACCGTCTACATTGAAAAGTTTCAAGTATGACTAATTACAGGCGTGACTTACTAAGGCGCTTAAACTCCTTTCATACTCCGCCACCTGTCAATCCCTTGTCTCATATTTAGGAATTGCTTCCACCTGGTCTCCTTATAGTCATCGGTGACATACTTTATTTGAAATTCTTAGATAAAGAAGTCTCATGAAAATGGTTCTGGAAGCAATGGATTTCGTAGAACTAGTTTCCACAAATCATAAGCTGCACCTTGCAACAATGAGACCGTACACTTGGCCATTTGTTAAGGTGGACATTTGACTTCGTCCAGAGCTCTTTGTAGTTTCTCAAGCCAAAACTCGGCTTTATTAGACTCTTCTAAACTTGTACCATGGAATTCTTCTACTCCATGCTTTCTTACAAAATCGGGACGGCCGAGGTCAAGGGAGTCGATCTAAGACCTTTGCCATATCTGAGAAATTTTAACAACGCTTCAAATAAGCATGTTCACTTCTAGCTGAGTCAGACGGACTAGAGACAGATGGATCAAGATCCATAGGATCGACGCTTTAGTCAAGCTTCCTCCACAATTTTCCAGCTTGATCCATTCTAAACAATTTGACAAACAAGGACATCTCAGATTAGCCAACATAATACTATGTAGTGCATTTTTAACCTAATAAGTTTCCGTAAACGCCTAAATCTAGCCTGATACCACTTAACTGCCACGCCCTGTTCTCATTGGGCGAAGATAGGCGCACGAGACTGAGACTCCTTAACTTGACTTTATGACCTTGGTGGGCCCATTTCAATATACAAATCCATATAACATAATATAACTTGTAATTCAACCACCATAGTGGTGCTTAAAATGTCCTGTACATATACATGCCTAAGTCCCATTTACTTGTACTTATATAAATTCTACTATTACAAAAGTTTTACATTTACATTTTAAAACAAATAAACCTACATCAGCCTCATTGCTATGTTTGGCCCTGTGAGGATGCACGTCCCTGATGTTCTCTTTAGTACCTACACAGATGAAACACCCGTGCTAAGCTTATAACTTAGTGGGAAACAGATAACAAATAAGACCACTTGGAGTGGTCCACATTTACAAGATACATATAACATAATTCTTATAACGAAATTTCATATCTCTTTGTATTCGTGAATGTAGACTATATGTATGTGACTCAGAGACATTATATAACATAACCGATTTATGCTTTCTTCTTGTTCAATTTTCAGATTCTTATCATATAAATGTTTGCGCTATGTCATATTATTCTGATGGACAACATATAAGTATATGTCAGATAGATCTAAGAACAATGAATGAGAGGGATGTGAAGACAAAGAGGGTACCCGGCTATACCTGCAGACAAGATCGAACAGGGGCGTGCCTACCCATGTAACAAAAAAGTGTCGAAAGACTAGTAGGAGGCCGGCTAATCGACGAGATCGCCCTCGCCCACGCAGGTAGAAGTGTCGTAGCACTAGCAAGAGTGCCGGGCGACCGATCGAGACATGCCCGTCACGTAATAAGTGTCGTGAAGACTAGCGTGAGTGCCAAAGCACTGATCAGAGACCCCTATTCATTCACTATTCGGTCTTAAGCAGGCATACGATTATGTGTTTAAGAACTTGTTATATCATTCTTAATCCCATTAGCGAATGAGGGCAAGAAACAATGTTTGCCCAACGATCGGATCGCCGAGGCGAACAAAACATTTTTCATATGACTTTTATACATGTACTAACCCTTTCATTAGGAATTAAAGGAGGAACATGACAGAAACAAGGTCAGAATCTAGACTCAACTTTCGCATTCCGCACTTAACATCTTCCGTCCTAACCACTTTTGAGTACCTGCACTTAACATCATCCGGGCCTTAAATCACTTTCGAAAGTACTAGTAATTATCTTTCAAGATCGTATTCCATACCCTCTGGGGATCAAAAATAAATTTTCTGACATCGGTACTTAATCCTCGCATCAGACTCCATACCCTTTGGATTGAAAAAAAACAAATTTTCTGAAAGATCGCATTCAACTCCCAAGATCGGTACTCACCCTCTAGCTAAAAATAACGACTGGCACAGATTCAACTTTCAAGATCAGCATTTCACCGCGATTTTTGTAGAAAAGGCCGCTTCTAAATGATTCACCTAAATCTTCCAACCAAAACTAATCCATCTCAAAACCAACCACAAAACCGAACTAAAACCAACATAAATTACTTTTATACAGAGATAGGGTTCTTCAAACCCCAACCATAGGCAAAGAAAGAGCTAGAAGGGTTTCCTAACCAACAAAACCATACAAATAGGTTCCATACTTACAAATACAAGAGTTCCAAACTAAAAGAGATATTCCAAACTAACTAATATCAATTTCCAAACCTGGATTTCTTCTTTTTCTCTTCTTCCTTCTTCCTTCTACTTCTTCTCTTCTTCCTTTCTCTCTTTCTCCAATCGTAGTTTCTCCTCTACACTCTAAGGCCAAAAATGAGATATTTTTTTTTTGCTCTTCTCATAAGGCCATGCTCGCCTTATCCTCTTTGGTTTAAAAGCTCTTCTTTGCATTTTGGTCCCCCCACTTTCTTCTATTTACAAATCAACTTATCCAAATCCTACTTCAACATATACTCTTTTCATCTTATGTCACTTGGGTCCTTAGTTAGCAAATTACCAATTTACCCTTAGTACTCAAATTTCCTAAAAATGCAATTTTACTTATATTATACCCTAAACATGTAACAAACTACTGCAGATAATTTGTAAAAAGTGTTACACACCATATGAACCCTATGACAAAATAAAATGCTTCATAAATCCATATCAATTTATTAAGATTGCAATATATATTTAATTTAAAGCCATCAAAGATAACCAATAGAATGGTATGTACCCTTACCTTCACCGAAGTCTCCTTTGAAATTCTATGTTGGCAACTCTAATTAATTACAAGGAACTGAAATAAAGAATGTAACCTGTGTTACGACACTTCCTTCTTTAGCTCATATTATCAATATAATGTTGTTAGTTTAAAACCCCAAATTTTCTAACCTTACCTACTACCTTTCAATTCAATTTTATGTTATGTATTAACTACTTATTTTCTCCTAATCTCCATCTATTAGCAATTATGAGCATACCCAACCTTAATTCATCACATATTTCTTTCAATTATTTTTTTTCCAACTAAAGTAACCTAACAACAAACAACATAACTTTCTTTATAAAGAATTGAACTCAAATTACGTAAACCTAATTAACTTAAAAATTCTTAAATACATAATAAATGTGATTAACACTAATTAACTCAATTTACAAACTAAATTTACCATTAACATCCATCACCAACTCATTAGAAACCTAAACTAGCAAAACCTACTACTTCTTCTTCTTCCTCACAAAAATATGCACTTTCTCTCTCTAAAACTCTCTCTCTAAACTCCCAAATTTGATATAGAAAATGGCTAAGAATGAACACTAATACTAACTAAAACATTTTTTTAAGACTAGATCTACCATTAATAACTCCTTAGAAATCTAGAACAAATAAAAATTACTAACCTTTTGTTCTTCACATGAAGCCCTAACTCACTTTCTCCAAACTTCCTTCCTCTAAGCCCCAATTTTGCAATGAAGATAAGGCTAAAAAAGAGATCTACCAGTGTGCTGCCCCAAAATCCGGGGGTCCGTTGATCACCCGTCAACCCGCGGAAAACCTGTGGATTATCGAGTAACTCGATCCCACATTGTGTGTCCCATTTACCGAGATCCATAATTTAACAAAAAATCGGACAGAGTATCCTTTATACGGGGAGCTCTATCCAATTCCTAACCTATACATTATACAACAATATGACCCATCCGGGGTCCAATATTACACAATGAACGCAATTGGTCCATTTATGAGTAAAAGATGACCACACTGGGGTCCATTTATCCACATTCATGTAAAAACATGTAAGTTTATGCTAAAAACAATTCATAAGAGTTTCATTACACTCTCTTACACTTAATACATGCCAAAATTAAGTTACTTCAAAAGTTTTACAAAAATAGTTATAAAAACATTCAAGAACTAGTTTGCTCCAAAATTTTACAAAATAAAATATAAAAGCCACAAGCCGACTTTCTTCATCTTCGCGGCCTCGCATGAGAGCCACCCACTAACACATGTCCCATACTTTAAATGTTTTTCCCATATAGGGTGAGTCACGCCCAGTAGAGAATAATTCCTATAGAGGCTACTCCTCATCTAAGTGCATATGTAATGTCTAGAACTGGCACCATACCTCACATTCCAAGAAAATGTAATTTCTACCATGGAACTTTATATGTCATGAAATGAGATGAGACTCCTTCAAACATGATCATGCCCCGAGCCTCATCGACTCCCACCACACAATTCACATGCCAATGTGATAAACCGTCATCGGGCCGAACACATCCACGAACACTTTGAACAAAAAGTTGTTTGTTTATAACCGTAACTTTTATGGATGTCATTATTTCGCATAATCTTTTTATAATCAAAACTGCGGTGTTTGCTGGCGCATTTCCGGGTCCCACCGTGACTTCAGACGCTTCCAATACTTTTTTGACCATCGGATGTATCTGAACCATTCCGAGTCTTTCACCTGAGGGAGAATCTAACCCTTCTTGTTATTACCCACCACACGCTTGTCATAAACGCGGTAACTCGGCTTGATCGCCCAGAGGTACCGAAAGTTCACCCATCAATCACCAAGTATGATGATTGATCATAACCATGCACTCACATCCATTCAATGCGATGTCCCCGTGAATATGCAATGTAGCACCCCTTTTCGGTCTAACCCGATTGGTAGGTCCGAACCGGATCCGGGATGCTCGTTTAATTCTTTTTATTTATTTGTGTTTTTTTTTTCAAAAGTGTCGCGACCCAAATCCCCTGCCCGACCCGAATGACGAATTCGAACCTATCCCGCTTACTTCGACCGCTTTTCATTTATCTTATCAAAAACATTTTACTTATGTTATCACGTAGTTTTCAATTACATGGAAGCATTTCAAATGGTAGCCCATAAACCTTACTTTATAATACGCTGACAAATGGCGATCATGCTTTTACAAAAATGATATACAAAATAATAGTTCGGGATTTAACTCTTTGTCTACAAAATGTCACAAGATAAAAAAGAATGGTATGCATATGACGGGGTATATACTTATACGCTGTAACTTTTTGTATGACTTTGCGCTTCTTAATCTTCCTTATTTCCTATGCATAGATAAAAACTACACGCTAAACATTTTCATGCTTAGTGGTTCTATACAGTTATATTCCAATTTTCAGTTTAACACGACATGCATTTATCATAAAACCATGCCTTTTATTTCAAACTATACTCATGCTTATTCATTTTCACATGCTTTCACTTTACAAATCATTGATCATATCAAAATATGCATTTTCACATGCAACCAATTTATTTAACCCAAATCATGAGATTCAAACATATAATCTTAAGGACGTATTTCGTTTACAAGTCTCATTTTCACTCATTAAGGTTTGTTATTTCACCTTGTCTATACAATTCACATTCATGACGGATTTGGTTCGGTGAATCCCGTCCTTTTTGTCATTTGGTAATGTGCTTACACATTTAAAAATTTCGCTCTCCCATCACGACGGATGCCGATTGGTGCATCCCGCCAAGTGGGACATTTTAACAATGCCATACACTATCATGACGGATGCCGATTGCATCTCGCCATGTGGACATCGGATCACTCCCGTATTGCTTTCCTTCATGACTCGATGTCAGCTTCGTGCATCCCGCCATGTTGGTCGTTTGGTATATCGTTTCAATTCAAGATTTCAAGAATTGACCAATTCGTTTATAATTCAATTAATCACTCACATGCAATTAATTGTCAACATTTCAAATATCACATTTTCAAATCCATATGCACTTTCGTAATAACATTTCAGAGATATACATTTTCCATACAATCATTTCAGATTTATTTGGTAAACTACCAAAACACTTAAGGTAAGGATAGAGGTTCAGTGAACAAACCAAAGCTGTCGGCTCTTGTTTCCTTCCCTTCGATCTCGGTCCTAGGTTAGGTGATCCTCACACGTCCCTAGTCAATAACAATTACGCCACTCTTAGTGGATAATCAATTATTATACATTTTTAGTGAATGACAATTAATATTCGTTAACGGTTTTGGGTTAAGACACTATGTCTGCCCAAAGACGAACTCGCCGAGGCGACGAGGTACGATACGTTTTTCATTTAGTTTTATCCTTATTTGAACCCCCATTAATCATTTATTAGGGTCTTTAAACTATCGGTGTATGAATACGAGGTACTTGGAAACAAAAATCCAAAAATTGCTCGTCGTGAACAGTATCTATGTTGTGGCACAACAATGCTATGCCGTGGCATACCCAAGGGGTGCCATTTTGGAACCTCGGCCTCGCCACGGCGAGGATATCCCACACCTTGGAGTAGGTCTACGCCGCGGCGTGGGTTCCCTACGTTGTGGCATAGGTGCCCGATAATGCCCAGATTTTTCCAGTTTTGCACTTTTGCGATTTTTTCTCCAAAATCCTCAAAATCCCATAACAAAACACGAGAATAACTCCCAATAACATCCTAATATCACCCTAAACCAACTATGAGCAAAACCCATGGATGGATTAGGGTTTTTCTAACTCAAACATTAAATACAACTTTCTAGGGTTTAGGTTCATACTTTGAATTTCTTGGAAACTCTCGCTCTGGGGCCTTCCTTCTTCCTCCTTGATAACTTGAAACCATAAATGGGGATGATCTCCCACCAAAACCTTGATTTCTCCTCAACCCTAGCTCTTCTCTTCTCTTCTCCCTCTCAAATACGTTTTTGCCCAAATGCACAAATGTGCTCTTCTAAGACCACATTTGGTCTTATTTCTCATTTTAAGGCAAGAAGACCATGGCTCTGGGCTTACACACAAATTCCATTTCTCATTTTTATCCTTTTTGATCTTCATTTCACTTTCATTTATCATTTAATTCACTTTTTCATTTAAGCTATTCTATTCTTGACCCTAGGGTCCTCATTTTACCACCTTAAATTTTCCTTTTACACTCGGGTTTATTTTCTGGGTCTAACTAATTTCTAGTTTGTATATATAACATTTAATCATATGTTCACATATTCATTTCACATTTCACACTGACGCTTTTCCCGAAAACTGCAAGTTTGGCTCAATTCATACTCAAAAATATATATAATAAAATTATTATAAAAATTTTAGGGTATTTTTAGGGCGTTACATGCAATGCAATGTGCCATTGCATGTTATATCATGTCATATGCATAATGAATGCTACATGGACAATGCTAAAACCGTACACTTCAGCATGTACCATGGACAATTATATCCTATGCATGCAATTTCCATGCAATTATACATTCCATGTTAATATATTTATACACACATATATCAACATCTTATCACATAACTACCACCAAACATGTTATTCAAAATCAAGCAACAAAACCCTTGATCCTCGAGGCCAAATATGACACATAAAGTGTCCACAAAACAGCCCCAAACAGCTGTAAGAAAAGCCACAAACAGGCCAAAAAATAGGGCACAAAAAAAGTCCCAAAACAATCCCAATTCAGGCAACAAAACAGTCCACAAACTAGCTATGAAACAGGGTACAAAACAGTCCCCAATTAGGCAATAAAATAGGCCACAAACAAGCCATGAAACAGGGCACAAAAAAGTCCCCAATTAGGTCATAAAACAGCCCACAAACCATCCATAAAACAGGGTACAAAGCAGTCCCAAATAAGTCCATAAAACAGGGCACATCCCAAGTCCATCTCCAACTGCAATATTTTTTGACCTAATAGATGAGGTTTTTAGACAAAATGATCTTCTAAAAAAATGTTCACCTGTGTCTTAAGTTTCCAAAAGCTCATAGATCAAGTCATTTGGACCTTTAAATTAGGAGATATGGCCAAAACATTCCAAATTGCTCCTGAACAGTTTCCAGGGGCAGTATTGTGCTCTCAATTGGACGAATTTCTGGGAACAATAGAGACATAATATGACCATACTTTCTTCATGAAAGTAACTCTCCTAGGTGTCTAGTTTCAATTGGATTTTGATTCACATCATTTGGATCAATATAACCCAATATATGGTCTAAACAACATGAGCTACTCCCATAGAGGGGACATAATCAGTATCTTACTGTACAATTCATTTTCAGGGTTCTTAGAGCTGGATTTAAATCTTGGTCTCTTATAGACATTTGTAGCTCTTGTTCTTAGGGTTCATATCCAACTAGAATAATCTAATTTGGAGGTTTTTAGGCTAAGTTATGGTTGAAAACAAGGACAAGGGTCTAGGGAAATTTTAGCAGAATTTCCCTTTAACCATTCACAACTCATTTTTTCACATGTTTGGAAGACCGCAACCAAACCAACTCCTTAAATGGCTCCCAAACAGCCCCTAATACAGTAAAAATGAGGAATTTGGCTCCCAAACAGCCCCTAATACAGTAAAAATGTAGAATTTGAAGCCAAACAACCCTTAAGGAGCTATAAAACCTGATTTTTCAACCCAAATAGCCCTTAAGGAGCTATAGAACCTGATTTTTCAACCTAAACAACCCTTAGGGTGGAAATAAACCATAGTAGGAAGAATCCTTACCTTTTGAAGTATAGTAGCACGGGTAGGAAGCCTCCCTAGCCCAAAATCCGTGATTTCCTGAAATCTCCTCCTTTGGAACTTCAGTGAAATCTCTCATTTTTGGTACCCACGCGTAGCTCTCGTCGAGTAGATGAACTTTCACTCTTGGCTCAACGACTTCCGATTGACGGAACTCCGAGGATCGGAGAAAGAAGGTGGGAAACTCTCTTTCTCTCATCTTTTCTCTCTCACGGTTTTTAAGCCAAACAATAGAAAATGAGAGTTCTCCCTCCCAAAATCAAATTTGTCTAACCTTATCCACAACTTAAAGCAAGGCTCGCCTAATGCCGCGGCCACGTGTCAACACCGACTTACTCGTCCGTTTCTCGCCTTTGAAACAATTTATTTCATTCCGCTTAAGCTTAATTTATTTTAAATGAAATTTTCTTAATTTATTTTCCACTTTCAGATTTTTCTAAAATCTCGCTGGGGGTCCATCTAAATCTGCTACTCCAAAAATCGCGGAAAATTGACCGCCTTGAATTCAACAAAATTGCCCTGATAACTAGATTTTGCGAAACGAATCCAATGATGAAGTCCGTTTTGTCATTTGAGATCTAGAAAAATTCTGTGTCGCAACCTCAGACATTATCGACACCTACTATTTAGCCATTTTTTGAAAATTCAAATTTACCCAGTTTTACAAACTAAATTTTCAATACACACCACTTAGTGCAAAACATGAGTTGGCATGCTTGGAAGTTGCCACCTAACTATACCCTAATCATTTTGCCCATTGGGCCCTTCTCTGCTTAGCTTGTCACACCTCGAATTCCACCTGTGATTTATGTTAATGTTTTACTAATTCGATTTTCAACTCGAGTCTAAACTCCACTTTGAGTAATCACCTGGAAATGTAACAAACACTACTCCAAGTCTCCAAACATACACACATATCGGTACAAAGTTAATTCTCAATGTACCCAAACTATACACTTACACTTGATCAAAACAACATTTTACACAGTTCCAAACTAGTGGCTACACACAAGCCAAATATACAATGATCCACAAAAGATACCAACTGTCCAAAAATATAGTGAATATCCATAACACTAAATAGTCATCAAGATGTACACCTCAACCACCAACAAGCTAAGGTTGGCATACAAACTTCCCATCCCCAAAAACCCTACAGTCCAACTTCCAGTCACGCAAATGTCCTCAGACCGTGATCTAAGGTGGAGGGAAATAATAGGGGTGAGTTCCTATTAACCTCGCAGTGAATCCCATAACAAGCCATGCTCATAAAAACATTTCCAATTTATACATAATTCAAAAATATCTCAAAACGTGAGCATTTTACAACAATAATAGTTGGTGATGGAAACATGAATGCAATACTACCACCATCTCAACCCTCATCAATGACTCTTTTCGGCTTCCACCCAGGACTAGCCGATCACTCCCGCAACAACCACAAATTGTCGACTTACCACCGTGATATGCCCACATCTCGCGATATCCGTGACCTTCTCGACTACAACCTGTGGACTAGTCATCGTCCCGTGTCCACTACATCAATCCCACTCTCAGCCTTCATACCTAGGTCATGCTTTAAACAATTTCACAGCATTCAACCACATGGATATTTAAAAACATCATGTACCGCTTAATTCAAAGATTTTACATATATAAAAATATACATTTATATATCACTAGAAAATCACACAAATAAAGCACCTGAATGGTACAGAATTCCCACAACATCAAACCACAGTACAAGCAGGAGAAGGTTATAAGATCCCATACCTTCCTTGGATTCAAAAATCCGCAAGTCTCCTAAGGAAGTCAAAACCCGAGGCTACTCCAAAGGATCTACAAATAACAAGTCATAAGATTCCTTAGCCTCTCACAATCCGTGTCAATAAAATTACTTAAGTGGTTTATTACTTTATCACCACCGACTCACATATATTCTTATACCTAACATAAACCTTGATCCCCAAGTGCACTCTCTCTTACACTTACTAGATCAACATTTAACACCCTTATTAGGTTACACAAACAACACACTCAACACTTGTACCCCTTTTTTTTTTTTTTAACCTATCTCAAGACCCTTTTTTTTTTTTCTCAACTACAAATTTTGACCAGCCATACATGCTTTTTGTTCATTGTGGTCTTCTGACCAAAAGTTCCCCTATCTCTTAGCTTTCCACAGCCTCTTAAATCAGGTCATTCGGACCTCAAAATCAAGAGTTATGGCTTTAAGCACTCGACTTCCCTGAGACTATTTCCTAGGACGTAATACGTGTCTCTTCACCCTTACTTTGACGAAATATGGGAACAAATGAGCCATAATTTGGCCATACTTTTTTCCTCATGAAGTTACTCCCTATGTGGCTACTGAGAAGGATTTTGAATCACTCCATTTGGATCAATCTAACCCAACTTATGACTCAAACAGAACCGCCCGTATCAGGACAGAATCTCAGATCTGACTTTAAACCTCAAATTCAAGGGTTCATGATAGGATTTTAGTTCTTGGTTGCTTCTAGACATTCGAAGGGCTAGGTCTTGGGCTTCTTCTCCAACTAGAATCACCCAAATTGGATAAGAAATGAGCATGTTATGGGCCAAAATACTAACACCGGTCAAAACAGAAAATTCCGTACCCCTCGGTAACGCCTGCACTTTATGATTTTCCCCATTTTTTCCATAAGTCAAACCTCAATCAACTCCAACACTCAAACACACATCAAAGCCACTTTATTCAACCCAACACATCTTCCAAAACACATCTTAAACAAGAATCTAGGGTTTTGCCAACCCATCACTCAACTCAACGGAAGGCGTTAGATGAAACCCTAACTTTCAAAAAAAAGAGAAGTTCACTTAATCATACTTCTATACAAAATCCCTCAAATCCTTACACAACAACCAAGGATTAGGTTTTACCACCCCATATCCTTCAAATCTAGGGTTAGGAGTAGTTCCCCCAACCAAACCCTAGAAAAAGAACTCATCTATTGAAGAATCAAACCAAAAAACCCTACCTTTTGGCTTCAATCTCTTTCTCCTTCTCTTCCTTTCTCCTTCTTCTTCTTCTTCTCCTTCTCCCTCTTTCTCCCTCTCTCTTCTTCACGTTTCCTAATCCTACTCGAAAGAAAAATGAGTAACTAACCTCATGACTCAGCTGCCTTTATACCAACTTTTTCGACTTTTAAGTTTCAATTAATAAGACTTGTGCTCCATTAACTCTTTCTTATTCACAGATATCACATTCCCAATCTTATATATTGACCACTAGACTTTCTCACACGACTAAGGTCTCTCAAGTGGTAATTACCAATTTACCCTGGCTCTAGTATTAAACCCTGCTCTATCGTTTATTTGGAAAATAATATTTAGCTATTGTAATAATTCTGTAAGCTAAGTATAGCTATTAGTGCTTTGTAAATTGCCAACTAGTCCCCTTTAGTTCTCTTAACTATAATTATTTCCTAAAATACCAAATATTTAAGCCAATATTTAATTGTAACTAATCTAATATAAGATTAATTTATTAAGAAAACACAAGATGCCTTAACCCAATTCTAGTTTCTATTTAAAACATATTTAGGTAAGATATATTATGATAGTCATAATTACTTATTTGTTAGTATTAGGTATTACATATAATACATCAAAAATGAATTTTGTACCTAAACAACTTGAAATTGCAACTGTCCCCTTTCCTTCCACGGCTATGTACTGGCCATTTCCAATTCGGACCTTCGACGTGATTGTGATTCTTAGTTCTTTGAATAGAGCCTTGTCATGTGTCATGTGGTTAGTGCAACCACTGTCAATGCGCCAACTCTCACTTGATTCAATGCTAAAGAAACATGTAGCCACAAATAGCTGGTCTTCCTCCTCTCCATCAACAATCTGAGCATCTGCTTCTTGCTGTTGGCTTTTATTCTTGCAAATGACAGCTTTATGTCCAAGCTGATTGCATTTACTGCATCTAGCTTAAGGTCTTTTCCAACATTTAAAGGGTGGATGACCTTTCTTTCCAAAATGCTTACAAGGAGGGTAGCTTCTCTTGGAGCTTGCCACTTTGCTTTTGTGGTGGCTGCAAATAAAGTCTTCTCCACTAGTGAACATGTTCTTCTTTCTTCTTATTCTTGCCTATTTCAGTGTATTGGTGTTTGGCTGGCAGGGCTCCTTCAGTTTCACCATCTTGCCTCATCATTCTTCTTTGTTCCTATGTCTGCAAGGCATTTAAAAGCTCTGCATGTGTTATCTCAAACAAATCCTTAGTGTTTTCTAAGGTTGTAATGTCAAATCTTTCAGGCACCGTCACAAGGATTTTTTCAACTATCCTTGAGTTTGGCCAGGAAGACTCGAGTAATATAACTCGGTTTGCAATGTTTAGCAACGTGTTAGAATACTCTTTGATGGATTCAGACTCCTTCATCTTCTGCAACTTAAAGTCCCAAATTAGATTTAGAACTTGTGTTCCTCTTACTCTTTCATCTCCCTCATATTCTGTCTTGAGATAATCCCAGATCACCTTTGCTGATTTTAATGACATGATACGAGTGAAGAGTGTGGAAGAAACTATAACAAACGAACATGCTTTTGCCCCGAATTCCCTTATTATTTTTTCCTTGTGATGCTTAATCTAAGCCATAGTCAGATTGTCTAAAAGAAAGTGCACTCTTGCTAATCCTCTCCACAGCTTCCCTTAAAATCCAAATCTTCAAGATACATCTCCATCCTAACAACCCATATTTTATAATTATCACTGTAAAAACCTTGAGGAGCGATTACAGAAAAACTTGATTAAACTTCCATAGCTTCTTTGAAAATTTGAACTGTACACCACTGGTCCCTTATGAATTAGGGCTATGATAACACATTCAACCATTAAATGTGTTTAATTTCATTCACAACCTAATAAATTTTAAATAACAATGGCTAGAAAATTAGTGATGTTAATTTATATGGTTGCCACTATTTTTATTAAATTTATTTTTTTATTGACCTCAAAGAAGTGTAAGGCTTGGAAATTAAAATTTGATATAATGTCCCAAGGCTTTTGATTAGGAATAGAATTTCTATATTATATTTTGGAATCACAAACGCTTTCCTCTCTCTCTCTTCTTCAATCATAGCATGGGAATCTCCCATGGCAATGGAAAATCTTCAACTTTATTTATTATTTTCTGCAGGCCCTGCTCTCAAAGCTGATTGGCCTACATTTGCCATATAGAAAATTTTCCAGTTATGTTTCTTCAATCTTTTTACTCTCTTCTTGCTTTCCGGAAAGAACTGAATAATGGAGGTTGTGGGAGAGTCTATTCTTTCGGCTGCCCTAGAAGTTCTCTTCAGCAAGCTGGCCTCCCCTGACTTGCTAAAGTTTGCACACCAAGAAGAGGTTATTGCTGAACTTGAAGGGTGGAAAAAGGAGCTGCTGATGATTAATGAAGTCCTGGACGAAGCCGAAGAGAAGCAGATAGCAAAATTGTCCGTGAAAGAATGGGTAGAAGACCTCCGAGACTTGGCCTTCGATATAGAGGATGTTCTGGATGGGTTCTCCACCGAGATGTTGCGACGCAGATTGATGTCAGATCATGCTGATCAAGTGGCTTCCACCAGTAAGGTACGGAGCATCATCCCCACTTGCTGTACTGGTTTCAATCCTGTTGGTGAAGTCAAGTTCAATTTTGAGATGGGCGCTAAGATCAAGGCCATCAGTAGGCGGTTAGACGAGATTTCGCGCGGGAAAGCAAAGCTGGTCGAAAGGTTTGGAGAAGTTCAAATCTGAAGCAGCGGCTTCCACTTGGCAACGACCGCCCACCACCTGTTTGATTAATGAACCTGTTCACGGGAGGGATGAAGATAAGAAAGCTATAATTACGCCGCTGAAGGATGAATGTATGAAAGCAAACTTTATGTCATTCCCATTGTTGGCATTGGTGGGAGGGGGAAACCACACTGGCCCAGTTCATATACAAGATGAGGAGATGGAGCCAAGGCGGTGTATGTATCATATGAGGGTGATGTTGAGAAGTTAACAAAGACAGTCCTCAATTCCGTCTCTCCTGATGAAGTACGTGATGGGGATGACTTTAATCAAGTGCAGCCTGGGTTGCTGAGAAACTGAGGCAAAGGTTTTGCTATTTTTGGATGATGTCTGGAACATTAAAAGCTATGAGCAATGGAGTCATCTGCGCGCCCTATTGAAGTCTGGAGCCAGAGGAAGTAAGATTCTCTTAACAACACGAGATAAAAATGTTGCATCATTGATGAGAGCAGACAATTATCACCATCTTCTCATGCCTTTATCTCATGACGATTGTTGGTCAGTGTTTGTAGATCATGCGTTTGAAAGTAAAAATGTTGATGAGCATCCGAAGTTGAAATCAATCGGTGAAAAAATAGTACAAAAATGCAGTGGCTTACCCTTAGCAGCAAAGATGGTTGGAGGACTTCTGCGCTCCAAATTCGAAGTCAAAGAATGGGAACGCGTATTGGATAGCAACATTTGGAATGTCAGTGAGTTTAGTATTATCCCCATATTGAGATTAAGTTATCAACATCTGTCTCCGTGCCTAAAGAGGTGTTTTGCTTACTGTGCATTGTTTCCTAAGGGTTATCAATTTGAGGAGAAGCAGTTAACTTTACTATGGATGGCTGAGGGTTTCATTTACCAGGAAAAGAAGATAATCATCCAATGTGGAAGATGTAGGTGCTCATTATTTCAATGAACTGTTATCCAGGTGCTTTTCCAAATCCATCAAGCCATCATAAACTAGCTGTATATTCGTGATGCATGATTTGATGTATGATCTAGCCTAAATATGTTGCTGCAAAATTTGTTTCAATTTAGAGAATAAAACATCAAATCTTTGAAAGCACTTTATTTGTCATTTCAGTGCGTGAAAGGTATGATACATTTAAAATTTAGTTGGTGATAAATTGGAGCGGTTAATGAACATTTATGGCTTTACCAATCAACATGGTTAATGAGAAGAAGTAAGCATTTGAGTACTAAGGTGTTGATGGGTTGTTGCCAGTTAAGACACTTAAGGGTGCTCTCTTTGAGTTTTTACGAGATCAGGGAATTACCTGAGACAATCAGTGATTTGAAACACTTGCGATATCTTAATTTGTCTCATACTGCGCTCAAATGCTTGCCTGAAAATATCAGTGGTCTCTACAATTTGCAATCATTGATATTATGTAATTGTAGAGAACTCAAAAGGCTACCTATGAGAATTGTGAATTTAATCAATCTTCGACATCTTGATATCAGTGGTTCAACGAAGCTTGAAGAGATGCCTCCACAAATTGGTAACTTGACAAATTTACAAACATTGTCTCAATTTATTCTAAGCAAAGGTAATGGGTCACGAATAAAAGAATTGAGGAACTTGTTGAATCTCCAAGGAGAGCTTACCATTGCAGGGTTGGATAATGTTATGGATCCAAAAGATGCCATGTATGTGGATTTGAAGGGGAGACCTAATATTGAAGGCTTAACGATGGTATGGAGTCATGATTTTGGTAATTCAAGGGATGAAAGTAATGAGATGAAGGTTCTTGAGTGGTTGCAACCCCATCAAAATTTGAAATATCTCAGCATCATATTTTATGGTGGAACAGTCTTCTCCAGGTTGATAGGGAGATCCTTCATTCTCAAGAGTGATGGAATTGAGTCTTGTATGTAAAATGCAAATGGTTGCCAACTCTTGGAGGATTGCCTTTGCTTAAACACTTGGAGATTGACGGCATGAGTGAAATCGAAAGCATAGGGGTTGAGTTTTATGGGAAGATTGGGAAGCCTTTTAGGTGTTTAGAGTATCTAAAATTTGGGAATATGCCCGAGTGGACAGATTGGACAGTTCCCAATCAGGGTGAGGGAACTGATACTGAAGCAATGTTTCCTTGCCTCCATGAGCTTGTAATCATAAAATGTCCAAGACTCACCAGCTTGCCTGACCAGATGCCTTCCCTTGTGAATCTTCATGTTGAGGAATGCCAGCAATTGACAATTTCAATTCCACGATTTCCATTTCTTACTTGCTTGAAAGTAAATAGATGCAACGAGGAGATGTTAAAAAGTGGGGTACCTGTTGATTTGCCCTCACTCACCCAATTACTCATCGCGGAAATTTCAAAGCCGGGATGTTTATGGGAAGGGCTTGCACAACCCTTAACAGTGCTTGATACTCTGGAAATAAATGGATGTGATGAGTTGCCCTGTTTGAGGGATTTGAAACCTTGTGGTCTAAGTAGAAATACTATCCTAGGTGTGTGATGGGGTTGTATCCTGGAAGAGCAAGGCTGCCTCCCATCTTCGAAGTTCTGCATGACACAATGTTCCAAGTTAGAGAAGTTTCCAAATGCATTGCACACCCTCACATATCTTACACAATTGGAAATTGGAAACTGCCCCAAATTTGTGTCATTCCCAAAGACAGGTTTGCCGCCCATGCTGGAATATTTTTTTATGACAAATTGTCCTTCTTTTATTGGCTTTCCAAAAGGTGACTTGCCCACCGCCCTTAAGATATTGTGCATAGTATGTTGTGGGAAACTAGAGTGTCTACCTGAGGGAATCATGCACAACGCTTCTTCAATTCACAGCAGCAACAATACTTGTCGTCTTGAATGTCTATTTGTATTTGAATGTTCCTCACTGAAGTCCATTCCAAGGGGCGACTTTCCCACCACACTCGAGCGTCTTTGGATTCAGGACTGCCAGCAATTGGAGCCGATTCCAGGGAAGATGTTGCAAAATCTCACCCATCTTCGTGATTTGTTTATGTGCAATTGTCCAGATGTGATGTCCTTTCCCAAAGCTTTTTTGACCCCCAACGTTAGAACACTTGGAATTTCGTATTCCAATAATATGAAGAAGCCTCCATTGACTTGGGGACTCCACACATTCACGTCTCTTGAAGAAATCACGATCATAGGTCCATCTCCATATGTGATTTCTTTTTCGGATAATGGATCTCAGTTTCTTCCTACATCTCTTACCTTGATTCACATAATTGCTTTCCCCAACTTGGAATCCATAGCCTCTACATGGCTCCAAAGCCTCATCTCTCTTAGAACCCTTGAACTTTCTGACTGCCCTAAGCTTCAGTTCCTTGTGCCAAAGGAAGGACTGCCACCAACACTATCAAGACTTGTGATCCTCAAATGTCCTATTCTGAAGAAGAGGTGTGTCAAGGATAAAGGAAAAGATTGGCCTAAGATCGCCCACATCCCTTATGTGGAAATAGATGACATTGTACAACAATAAAACTTCAATCAGGTACCTCCTATTTCTCTCTGATCTTCCATCAAACATTCTACTTATTACTTCTGTCTCTTAAATGTATTCCACCCTTTTCCTGTTGTCATGTAATCAGGGGTCATTGTCCTCAACAGTAAGGTATGGAGTTTGTTCCCAAAAGCTCTCCTCTATTCAATGTGCTCTTAGCTTTTCCCTTGTTTCTCAAGCAAGGACTTCCTACCACAGTTTAGGGAATCGATTTTTGGTGCTCCTTCTTCCAAAGCAGAGGTGCTCATTAGTGCTTTGAATTGTAAGTTCTGATGGAAATGAATTTTTCTTTCTGATAATGATGCAATACTTCAACTGAAAATATTGCTTTTGCTTGTTGATGGTGAAGAAATTTATGTTGTACTAGGATGGCAAGAAAAGGGACTGATGTAGATGAAAGCAAAATTTCTGGCCATTGCTGCAGCTAGCTGATTAGTATCTGTAAGGGTAAATATTCTATACATGAATGAGCTGTAGTGAATGCAATAATTCTTTTTAAAATTTGTTGTTTATATGTGGATTCCAGTTTCCTCTATCAATTTTTATATTTATATTTATTTTTTATTTTTTAAATTAGGCAACAACTTCACTTTCTACCAAGGGATGCGCATCTTCACGAACTTGTAGAACTAAACACAGCTTCTACATAGAAATAGATGATAGATGTTCGATGCACCTATTAAAGTATACATCCTTTCTACAACACAAGAGGCCTGATATCTGGTGCTTCATTTGGCTTAAAGCCGGTATACTTTTCACTCAACATTTATTAATAGAATGTATTTATGATGTTTATGTTTTCCTCTTCATTCTAACCCAAAATTTGCATTCGCTTAGTTCATGAAGCCCTTTTATTTGATTTTCTTTTGAACTTTAATCACACAGGGATCTTCCCCTACTTAATACCTAAGTTTTTTCTGATTCTAATCTTTCTTGAAAATGGGCATTGCAAAAAAGGTAGAGGCATAATCTCTCAAAATTTTGAAACTCCACAGTTTCATCAGATTGCCCTTTAACACTTCTTTATTTGGTGTTGATTTCTTTATATGTGTTCTTCAAATTATATTAACATAATATGACCTGAAGTAAAACTTTATCAGGACAAATGACAAATTCTCCTGTAAATCTGAGAAGTCCAAGAAAGTAAGTGGACTAAGACTATTGCCTGTCCATGAGATATTTTCTAAAGACAGTTTTCAGATTGGGAAAAAGGTTCTACACTCATGTTACAAGTGAAGAAGAAGAGTCTGGTAATTTCTTTGGTTAGTTTCTGTTGATGAATTTTAATTAGTTTGTGTTTGGAGTTTGTATTTGGATGGATGGATCATTTCATGTTACATTTTATATGGAACTATTAAGAGAAGCACTCTCCGATTTCTGGCTGTTAATTAAAAAATACAAGGGAACATACATATTTATACATAAGTGTAGGAGAAGAGAAAGGAAACAAAATTAGAATCAAATAAAGGATCTGAAGGAGAATAGAAAAAGGAAAAAGATTCCAAATCGGATTAGGAAACTAATCCTCTAACAGGAATAAATTAAAGGCAATTCTTGTTTCATAATCAGTTTAGAGTTGAAGAGAGGGCAATTTTTTGTTCAATCTGTCAACAAGGCCTCTCTACTCGTGGATTTAGTCCAGAAAGCTAACTAGGTACGGGAAGTGTTTTAAGAGAGATAGGGGCTTTGGAGACATTTAGGGTGTCTTCAGTACATTGGAATGAGGAACGGGAATGAAGAATCTATTTTCATTCTTATTTCAAGTGGAAATGGAATCAACAATAATTTGATTCTAGCTAGAATCTTACGCGCTGAACGATTTTTATTTCCTATTTCAGTTGTTTGGTAATACTAGAAATTGAATGGAAAATAAATAAATTAACAATAATACCTTTACCACAAGATTTTAAATAATCTATATTTCATTTTTCTTTCTCTAAAATGTGAATCATGTAGGAAGAAGGTGAGATCCATAATCCGAAAAAGAGATCACATCTGGAGATGGGCCTTTGGAGACATTTAGGGTGTGTTTGGTACATTGGAATGAGGAACAGGAATGAAGAATCCCTTTTCATTCTTATTTCTTATGGAATGAAATCAATAATTTGATTCTATTCTTAGTGTTTGGATTAGTTTAGGAATCTTACAATGCTAATGATTTTTTTATTTATATTTCAATCGTTGTAATACTAGAAATTGGAATGGAAAATAAATAAATTAACAATAATACCTTACAACATGATTTTAAATAATCTTTATTTCATTTTTCTTTCTCTTATAATCTGAAAAAGAGATCACATCTGGAGATGTGCCTTTGATAGTTATTCGTTTAAGTGTAAACTTAATAAATTAATTCAGATTTTTATTTTAACTCATTTCATTTGTTTCTATCCATTATATAAGGACTAAAAAATTAAAAGATATTTAAAAATTTGAGGAATTTTGATGATATGTGATTGTCTTTTTTTATTTTTTAATGTGAAACCAAATATGAAAAAATTATTTTTCTTGGTATTTTTTTTCTTTTCTTAGAACTTTTGTATTGGAACAAAAATATTAAAATTGAATTTCAAGAATGTACATATTAAAATTATTTTGGCAAGTATAAAAAATGATAATATTAACTTTTGAAAAAATATTCGAAATTCCTAAATTATATTTATATTAATTTTTTAACAAATAAATTGTTTTTGTTAAAAATATTTCATCACATTTAAAATAAGAAGTAAATTATTTTTATGATTTATACAAAGTATTTTATTTGTTAAAAATATTCATAAATAATAACAGAGAATATAATAACAAATTGCACTTAGAATTAAAAGTAGCATTCATAGCTTGGTGGACGGCATCTAGCTATTTCAGTTTTTTGGGCAAAGTTTGTGACATGTTATCATTTGAAGCTTCTTTAAGGCAAGAAATAAATGACGTTTTCTGTTTTTGTTTTAAAATATTCTGAGAATACTTTGAAAACACAGAAATCATCATTTTTGATGTTTTTTGAAAACCGTTATTTGAATTTAGTGATTTTTTGTGTTATCTGTGTTTTTCAAAACAATAAAAGATCAGGAACCAAATGTATTTTCCATGTTTTTTCGTTTTTCCTCTATCGGTAACAAAAACAGCTTTTTAAATAATAGAATCAAATAAAGCCCCATAGGTTCATTTCCATCACCAAATGTTTCGTTTGAAAATATTTTTAGAACATTTTTGAAAACAAAAACATAATTCTCTTAGATTTTTGAAAACCTGCTCGTTCTTCAATCGTTATTATCAGTGGTTTTCATAACAAAAAAAGTTTTAACCAATCGTTTCCATGCTTTTTCTGTCTCCTCGTTTTTAACATAAAACAATTTTAAAAAACAAGAACTAAACAGCCAAAAGCTTCATTTCCATCACCCATGTTTTTCAAATTTTAAATACTCCAAAGTCCCAAAAGGCTTCCCAATCTCCCCATAGTACAACTGAAATGAAAAACAAGAGAAGAAGAGGAGGAAAATTACAAAGACAAAATAC
Source organism: Tetrastigma voinierianum (assembly GCA_016808115.1). Taxonomy (NCBI): domain Eukaryota; kingdom Viridiplantae; phylum Streptophyta; class Magnoliopsida; order Vitales; family Vitaceae; genus Tetrastigma; species Tetrastigma voinierianum. The sequence goes on along the minus strand of JAEQBH010001713.1, from coordinate 454,599 downwards.
AAAGACAAAAAAAAAATAAAGACAATGTCAGATCAAGTCTTGTGCAACACAATCTCCTTAAAGCTAGAAATTGCCTCTTTCTGTGCGCCGAGACTTTTACGTACGTCCTTCCTGAGCAAACGACCTTCGAATGACGACAACAACACCTTTGCAATCACTCCGACGAACTAGACGTAATGTTTGTAATTCTATCACTCAGTGAACCAAAAAAGAAAAAGGTTTTTTTTTTTTTTTTTCTGATCCTTCAAAGAGAGTTTGAAACTCCAAATAAATAGAGTTCAGGTAAGAAACGGTGATACTCGTGGTCTAGCCGTTCCAAAAAACGGAAGAAAGAGATTCAATATCCTTAAATGGTATTTAAGGATTTTAATGGCATAACCGTTTAGAAATAAAAATTAAGCCAGCCGTTGCCACGTTAATTTCATTTACTAAAAAGGAAAAACTCCAACAAGAACTTCTTTGATGGGAAGCAAAAATTAATAGCAAGCTCCATTCCCTTGTGCCTAAGGAAGGGCTGCTCCAAATGCTTGCAACATTAGAATCAAGAGGTGTCCTATTCTAAAAATATGGTCCAAGGAAAACAAAGGAAAAGAATTGCCTGGAATTGCTCTTATCCTCCATATGTGGAGATAGATCGCATTTTACAACAGTAAAATAAAATAAAATAAAATAAAATAAAAGGGCTTCATGAACTAAGCAAAATGAAAATTAAGGATTAAAATTGCAGAGGGTAACATAAACATCATAAATACCTTCTACTAATAAATAAATATAAATATAAAAATTGATAGGGGGAAACTGAAACTTCACATGTAAAACAATTAAAATTTAAAAGAATGGTGCCTCTATTACAGCTCCATTCATGTATAGAATATTTACCCTTACAGATGCTAATCATCAGCTTAGCTGTTGGAATGGCCAGAAATTTGCTTTCATCTACATCGGTCCCTTTTCCATCCTATACAACATAAATTTCCTTTTCACTATCATCAAGGAAAGCAATATTTTCAGTTGAAGTATTGCATCATTAATTATCAGAAAGAAAAATTCATTTCCATCAGAACTGAACTTACAATTCAAAGCTCTGATGAGCTCCTCTGTTTTGGAACAGGGAGCACCAAATATCTAGTTCCTAAACTGTGGTAGGAAGGCCTTGCTTGAGAAATAAGGAAAAAGCTAAGAGCAAATTGAAGAGAGATGAACTTTTGAGAACAAACTCCATAGCTTACTGTTGAGGACGACAACCCCTGATTACATGACAACAGGAAAAGAGTGGAATATATTTAAGAGACAGAAGAAATTAGTAAGTAGAATGTTTAATGGAAGAATAGAGAGAAATAGGAGGTACCTGATTGAAGATTCTATTGCTGTAAAATGCCATCTATTTCCACATAAGGGATGTGGGCAATCTTAGGCCAATCTTTTCCTTTATCCTTGACACACCTTTCTTCAGAAGGACATTTGCCAATCACAAGTATTGAGAGGTGTTATGGCAGCCCTCTCCTTGGCACAAGGAACCTGCTTAGCAGTCATAGAGGCCAAGTGTTCTAAGAGAGATGAGGCTTTGGAGCCATGTAGAGGCTATGGATTCCAAGTTGGGGAAATCAATTATGTGAATCGAGGTGAGATATGTAGGAAGAAACTGAGATCCCTTATTTGAAAAAGACATCACATCCGAAATGGACCCTCTGATAATGATTCTTTGAGATGACGTGTGGAGGCCCCAGGTAGACGGAGGTTCTTTGTATTATTGGAATATGAAATTCCAAGTTTTCTAAGGTTGGGAGAAGACATCACATCTGGACAGTTGCACAGATCCAAGTCACGAAGAGAGGTGAGATTTTGCAACATCTTCCATGGAATCGGTTCCAATTGCTGGCAGTTCTGAATCCAAAGAAGCTTGAGCGTGGAGGGAAAGTTGCCCCTTGGAATGGACTTCAGTGAGGGACATCCACATACACCTAGCCATTCAAGACGACAGGTATCGTTGCTGTTGTGAATTGAAGAAGCATCGCGCATGATTCCCTCAGGTAGAGACTCTAGTTTCTCACAATCTTCAATTAACAATACCTTAAGGGCGGTGGGCCAGTCACCTTTTGGAAAGTCAATAAAAGATGGACAATTTGTCATCAAAAAATACCTTAGCATGGACGGCAAACCTGTCTTTGGGAAAGACACAAATTTGGGGCAGTTTCTAATTGCCAAATGTGTAAGAGTTGTGAGGGTGTGCAATGCATTTGGCAGCTTCTCTAACTTGGAACATTGTACCGCTTCCAGAACTCGAAGATTGGGAGGCAGCCCTTGCTCTTCCAAGGATACAACCCCATCACACCTAAGGATAAATATTTCTTGCATACCTCCAAGGTTTTCCAAACCCCTCAAACAGGGCACCTCATCACATCCATTTATTACCAGAGTTTTAAGCGCTGTTAAGGATTGTGCTTGCCCTGCCCATAAACAGCCCGGGTTTGAAATTTCCCAGATGTATAATTGGGTGAGTGAGGGCACATCAACAAGCACCCCACTTTTTAAAATCCCCTCGTTGCATCTATTTACTCCCAAGATTGTAAGAGATGGAAATCGTGGAATTGAAATAGTCAATTGCTGGCATTCCTCAACATGAAGATTCACAAGGGAAGGCATCTGTCAGGCGTTGGTGAGCCTTGACATTTTATGATTACAAGCTCACGAAGGCAAGGAAGCATTGCTTCAGTATCAGCTCCCTCACCCTGATTGGGAACCAGCCAATCTGTCCACTCTGGCATATCCCCAAATTTTAGATACTCTAAACACCTAAAAGGCTTCCCAATCTTCCCATAAAACTCATCCCCTATTCTTTCGATTTCACTCATGGCGTCAATCTCCAAGTGTTTAAGCAAAGGCAATCCTCCAAGAGGTGGCAACGATGTGCATTTATAACTTAATCTCAATATGGGGATAATACCGCACTCACTGACATTCCAAATGTTGCTATCTAATATGTGTTTCCATGCTTCGACTTCGAATTTGGATCGTAGAAGTCCTCCAACCATCTTTGCTGCTAAGGGTAAGCCACTGCATTTTTGTACTATCTTTTCACCGATTGATTTCAAATTGGGACATTCATCAACATTTTTACTTTCAAACGCATGCTCCACAAACACAGACCAACAATCGTCATGAGATAAAGGCATGAGAAGATGGTGATAATTGTCTGCTCTCATCAATGATGCAACATTTTTATCTCGTGTTGTTAACACAATCTTACTTCCTCTGGCCCCAGACTTCAATGGGGCACGCAGCTGACTCCACTGCTCATAGCTTTTAATGTTCCAGACATCATCCAAAACTAGCAAAAACCTTTTGCCACTCAGTTTCTCGCTTAACTTTTGCTGGAGTTGATTAAAGTCATCCCCATCACGTACTTCATCTGGAGAGACGGCATTGAGGACTGTCTTTGTTAGCTTCTCAACATCACCCTCATATGATACATACACCCATGCCCTTGGCTCAAAATGCTTCACTATCTCCTCATCCTTGTATATGAACTGGGCCACTGTGGTTTTCCCCATCCCACCAATGCCAACAATGGGAATGACCCCAAAGTTGCTTTCACCTGCTTCATCCTTCAGCAGCATCTCAATTATAACTTTCTTATCTTCATCCCTCCCGTGAACAGGTTCATTAATCAAACAGGTGGTGGGCGGTCGTCGCCAAGTGGAAGCCGCTGCTCCAGATTTGAACTTCTCCAAACCTTTCAAACCCAGCTCTGCTTTCCGCCTTGAAATCTCGTCTAATCGCCTAGTGATGGCCTTGATCTTAGCGCCCATCTCAAAATTGAACTTAACTTCACCGACAGGATTGAAACCAGTAAAGCAAGTGGGGATGATGCTCCGTACCTTACTGGTGGAAGCCACTTGATCTGACATCAATCTGCGTCGCAACATCTCGGTGGAGAACTCATCCAGAACATCCTCCATATCGTAGGCCAAGTCTCGGAGATCTTCTACCCACTCTTTCACGGACAATTTTGTAATCTGCTTCTCCTCGGCTTCGTCCAGGACTTCATCAATAATCCGCAGTTCCTTCTTCCACCCTTCAAGTTCGGCAATAACCTTTTCTCGGCGTGCAAACTTGAGCAAGTCAGGGGAGGCCAGCTTACTGAAGAGAACTTCAAGAGCAGCCGAAAGAATAGACTCTCCCACAATTTCCATTGTTCAATTCTTTCCAGAATCGAAGAACAGGACAGATTGAAGAAACAAGATAACTTGAAATTTTGCTCTGCTCTGGGAAATTTAGGTCAATCAGCTTTGGGGGGCAGGGGGCAGAGGGCAGGAGCACTAGAGAAAAAAAAGAAACCATTTTCAAATTCCCATTTGCACAGTTATATGGACAGGGTTGACTTCACCCAGCCGTTGACTTTATTTAATTTTTAATATGTTAAAATAAATTACCCATCACATCTAACTCAAGTAAAACATTCAACGTTAAAATGAATAATATTTTTGGAATAAAAAATACAAACTTTATCATAGGTTTTAAAAAAATGACCAAAAGCGGACCGGAGTTGGCAACAACGGCTTTCTTGGCCGATGGCCGGATTATGGCCTTGGTATTGAATTTAAAAAATTGCCAATGGACGGCGTTGTGAATAACGACCATTGATTTCATTAAACCAAAGGCCGTCGTTCACACGACGGCCATTAACGGATAAATACTCAACGACATTTCCCCTTCCCCCCATTTCTTTTTTAGTTTCTCCTCCTGGTTCGCTCCCTCCTCTAGAAGGTGGACCTTCAACCACCGATCGATAGCTCTCCGATCCAGCGATTGATTTCCTTCGGAGGTTTGTTCACTCCCATTGTTGCGATTTGTCTAACCCTAAATGAAAAGGGGATTAAGTGATTTAGGGTTTGTGTGGTTTTGGAATTCGTTTTATATTGCTTTGCTTGCACCAGTGGTGCTGAAATTAGGTTAATCGCAATTGGTGCTGAAATTAGGTTTTTTGTGGTCTGATTCTTGCGTTTTGTTATTTTCTAGTCTGTTGATCTTATTTGCTCTGCATTTCTTCAATTTTGCTTTCACTTATGGGACAATTTTTTATTTTTTTTATCTGCATTTGGTGTTATTTTTATGAGTTTTCGTTGTTTAAAATTGATGGTGTTAAGAAATAAATTTTGTGCTTTGTTTGTTTGTTGGCTAATTAATTCTTGAGGCGATCTTATCGATATGATTTTTTTTGGGAACTTGTTTTTTTTTTTAGTGGTCTATTTACGCTGGTGTCGTAACTCACTTGTTTATGCTAATACGCGTTGATAAAATAGGTTATCTCTTTTTCAGTACATTTGTGTGTGTTTTTTAGGTTGTGCTTCCCTCCATGATTTACTCCTTCATTTTCAAAATAAAGAAAAAGAATAAAGGAAAAAAAAAAAGAAAAGAAAAGAAGACAACCATAAATTATGAAAACATTATTCTCTCTTTATTGACTTGATCAGTACTCTCTATATGGTAATTGGGATTGTTAATATTGGGTATATGGATTTTCTTGTGAAGTGAAATTTGTGAGCTCTCTCTCTCTCTCTCTCATGGTGTAAATTTTTCAGAGCTAGAAATGTGTACTCTTTATTATGCCTATTTCTATATGTTGAAAGCGAGTAGACTTTGAGATCACAGCTCTTATGCTTTCCTTGTGTTGAAAATTACTGGTTTATTTATCTTTGAACCATCGAGGAAGCAAGGTTATCTCCCAACTTGGAGGATATGATCAACAATTTTTTTTTATTAAGATTTTGCTTTGAGATTGTGGTGAATTTTGTTTTTACGACAGATTTTGAAATATGTTGAAGTGTTCTTTTTTAGTAAAATCATTTTATTAGAAATAGAAACCCATGGAAGCATGGAAAATTGGTTTAAAGTTTTGTGGCTGCATTGTAGTGTCATTATGATAGAAGAATAAGGGAATCTTTGTGGGGTATTTTGATTAAAGTGCCTTCACGTTTAGCAGGATGAGCCCGATGTTGGAAAGGCGGAGCTTACAGTTATCATTAGGGAGAACATCTAATGCGGGATAACCATTTAAGGAAGGGCATCTCCCTTATAAGCACCTCTTTGTCATTAGGCTTACACTTAGTCCCACGTATCTTGATTTGCTCTTTAATTGTATTCATCTTGCCTTAATTTTGACTTTTTCTTGAAAATCCTTTCAATTCTGATACTCGTCTTTTTTTCCTGAATAATAAATCATGAGGTGGAAGTGATTCACTTATTCTGCTCCCCTTGCCTCTTGTTGCCCTCAACACACTCATAATTTTTAGAGAAGACCATGGATTGTTCGAAGCTTAATTAATTATGTGCATTCCTTTTTTTCTTTTTTGTTCTTAATGAGTAAATTATTTGCTAAGATAGTGATTATTGTAAGTGATTTTTGTAGTATATGCAAATTCCCATATCCTTATGTTGTATTAAATAAAGCTTCACTTTTTTTAAGTGACTCAAAATTCCACTATAGCACATGTTTTTGTTTGTTTGGTGATTGCTTCTATAACAATTTGGGGTATGTAAATAAGACCAAATAAAGTCGTATTGAAAGCTTCAGAATGTCGAGTTCTCTTTTGCAGTGGTTTTGTCCCCTATCATAATTAGATTGATGAAATGATTGGCATCAAACTATAAGTAAACAAGAGATATTCATTTCAATATCCAATTGCAAATAGTAATATCAAACTATGAGCACCTCATCATTTTTTCTTGAACCCATTTTGAAGGCTTGGTTGCTACTTTGGCTAAATATACAAATATTAAGTGTCATTTCATGTGATTCTGTTTACTCTCAATTATTAGTTAGTTCCAAATATCAATCATTTTTCTAAATTTGTATCTAGCCTTTATCATTTCAGATTCCTAATTATTTCTTTAAGTTAAGCTTTGGATAATAAATGATAAAGGTATATAAAAGTATTTAAACTTAATGTTCTTCATTAATGATTCTTTGATGAAAAAGTTAAAAGATTCACACACTTCAAATGTGTAGACTCCATTAAATATTTGAAATGACCATAACCCCGAAACTCTTTCACAAATATGTGCCTTAAGTTCTTCAATTCTTTTCCTAATTGTCTAATCTGATATCATTTGATTAAATCAAATTATTTTGAAGGTTTTAAGTAATTTTGCGAGAATGGTCTCTTAACATTAAATTCTTTAGTTTATTGGAAACTCCCCAAACCAGAATTTAGCTTTTCTATCATATAGGAAAAGGGAATGGGGAAGTAGGAAGACTATATGTTGTTGTTGTTGTTGATTATAGAAGAATGGGCCTGATTAGGCCACTTTGACTCAAATTTGGACCCACTGAGGTTGAGCCATGTTGGCAGTGTTTTTAGTACAAGTTGTATTTTGGGTAGAGCTCTCGTGAGGGACTACCTTGGAATTTTCATTAAATCATGAGTCCAGGAAGGGAGACACGATTGGGACCATTTAATTTCTAAACAAGCTACTAAGGATAATCATCTCTCATATTATTTAATTTTTTTACTTCATTTTAACGAGGTTAATTATATGCATTTCCTCATTCATTAATATGTTGTACAAGGGACATATAGTGAGGAGCGATAATGATGTGAAATATGTTAGGAGCAAGCTTCGATTGTGCCTTTGGATATAAATTTGTGCATTTGAACAATTGGGTGATATCATATTTTCAAGCACACCTATTGACAAGAAGTTAAGTGATCTCAGTGTAAGTATCCTCTAAAAAGTGACCGGTTCCAACCTCTTATATGGAATGACAGTTACGTACCCAGATGTTGAACATGGTTAACACAATTGTCATTGAGAAGTGAATTGTTGTTGAGGTCGTTCGAATACTGACAAGCGAATCAATCTATTGGTGTTGCAGAAAATGAGAATGTTGCAGAAATTGACTATGGTTGTGGGCCTAGTAGCGGTCCAGTACTAGATACTGGAGTATATGGAGATGATGATGCTTGCGCTTATGAAGAAGGTAATGATGAATCTGATGAAGATGTTGATGATGAATATGATGATGACTTACATGTTCAAGCTGATGGACATGTATCATCATTCGGTACTCATCGGGTTTGGAGGGAATGAGCAAGGGATATGTTGTCTTTAGCCATGCATTATCTTGTGATGTATCAGTCTCGGCGTAGATGGGGACCTAATGGAGTCGACCTATTCATTTCTGCCTACCACCTAACACCTTGTTTTGAACATGTTGAAAACATGAATATTGCTATTTCAAGTGGTTGGACTCCATGGGGGCAAGAGACTACCAGTTATGCGAGTGGAGAATTTGTAGTTGGGCATATTTTTGATTCATCAGATTTGCAGAGGCTCAGATTTACTCAATTAGAAGCCCACCAAAAAAGGGTTTAACATGATTGCCTCCTAAAAAAAATTATCGTTTTAAGATGTAAGAAGGCAGAAGAATGTCAATGTCAATGGAAGCTACGTGCCATGGTTGTGAAAGATACTAGCTTATTTGTGATCAACAAATATAAATGACATATTTGTGTAAATCGTGTTTGAATCCGAGACCATCATCAAGCTTGGACTCAAAGTTGGTTCTTTGCTCATATACAGGCAATAATTAAGCACAATTTACATTGTCTCCTGCTGCTATTCAAGTAATCGTGATGGAGAAATGGGGATATAAAATTTCATATAAAAAAGCCTTGGATGGGAAGCATAAGGCATTTAGACACTTATTTGGTGATTTTTCCCAGTCATATACAGAGCTCCCATGTTTGTTATTGGCCATAGAACAAGCAAATCCTAGATGTGTTGTCATTTGGAAAACCATCGACAGTAGTGTGCCAAACAATGAGACATTCCTATGCGTGTTCTGGTCATTCAAGCCATCTATTGAAGGGTTCGCAAGTTGTCGTCCGGTATTGAGTATTGATGGTACACATTTGTATGGGAAGTATAAAGGGACATTGTTGATTGCTATGGGCTGTGACGGAAATAATCAGTTATTCCCATTGGCATTTGCTATTACAGAAGGCGAGAATATTGATAGTTGGGGATGGTTCTTGGCATGTATCAAAAATAGAGTAACTCAACGGACGGGGATTTGTGTTATATGCGGCGGACATCCGAGATATTATGGCAGCTATGGCGATCGCATCTTGGTTGGATGCACCATATACTATCACGAGTTTACATGCGTCGTCTTACGCGATTTTATGACCCATTTTAGTCTTCTTGAAGAATTTGGTATGCGGAAGCGTGGTGCAGCAAACACACGGAAGATGAATAGGCATATGGCTTTCTGATTGGAGGTGAATTACGAAGCACAACAATGGTTAGAGGCGATCCCTCTTCAGTTATGGGCACTTTCACATGATGGAGGTCGAAGTTATGGGATAATGACAACTAGTATGTCGGAGGTATTTAACAGTGTTCTTAAAGGGGCTCGTAGCTTACCACTCACTACATTAGTTCAGTTGATATTTTCCCGCTTGCGGTTACTTTGTTGCAAGAGGAGCAAGGTCAGCGATAGATTGGCATCAGATGGCCGAGTTCCTCCCATATGTTGATGCTCGGATTCGAGGGTGGAGTAATGGTTAAGTGGATCGATGGAAATTGTTAACACGATCGCATACGGGGTAGATTTCATGTAAGTCGGAGTGGTCGCATTCATCACCTTAGCAAATGACAAGAAATGCACATGGTAAAGACATTGATATATAGTTTCCATGTAGCCATATCATAAGCGGCATGTCGGCGTCGATGTGTTGATTTTTCGGTTGTTGTTCAGGCTACACTCACAGCGATCCTCTTGCATGACACTTATGCGAGCTTGTTTTTATCACATATTCAATGAAGATGAGTGACCTCACTATGATGGTCAAGTGCAGCTCTAGGTCAATGAAGCGGCAAGTTGGTGGCCGTCTAAATCAACACAGGTTGCATAATGAAATGGAGCGTTAGGGAGGGAAAACCAAGGTAAAATGTGGGTTTATTATTAAAACAAGCAGTCCACCGATTAGCGGTCTTGTGGAAATAGAAATCAAGTTTAGTTATAGATGTGAAGTAAGGCAATTTGTTTTTTGTTTGTAAATGAGGCCTCACCTTTTTTATAGTTGTTTGTATGAACTTATGTCTGAGAGTGTATATTTCTTGTAAATGAGGCCCGAGCTTTTTGTAGTTGTTTTTTGTATAAGACATTACATTAAATGAGACATTATTATTATACGTGTGTATTGTAAATCATTTATTAAATGCCAATTACTATTGACAACCATATTTGACAATTATTAAGTTTGGTATATCTTATAGACATGGCGTTCGGGAGGATTCATGATGCGAGGATCCTTAGGATACATGTCTGTGTGGTATTCGCAGGCAGAGCGGATCACACTTAGTAGATCTGAGCGGTGCGTATTTGATTAATTATCAATTACTATTAACAGTTGTAACATGTAATTTATATATAACCAATTTTAAATTTGGTTGTTTCGTTGCTTACAGCTTTAGGAAATACTCCATCCTCGACAGCATATGAGAGCCTTCATGACTATGTGGAGGATGGATATATGGTCGACGTGCGTGATTAGAAATTTGGATTTTTATGGTATATACCGCTAGGGCCACATCACGATCGATTGGCCACTTATCACCTTTCTCGTCGAGAGATGGCGGCCTGAGACACACGTTTCATGTGCTAATAGGGGAGATGACGATTACCTTACAGGATGTCGCCATCATCCTTGGCCTTCGTATCCATGGCCTACTTGATCCTGTGTGTTCGATGTGGCGTCATTGTGCGAGGAGTTGCTCGGTGTCATCCCACCCGCCGATGCTATTAGAGGAGCCACTGTCTCCTTGCGGTGGTTATCATTCCCGGTTGCCACCGCCACACGGTGTAGATGAGGTCGCATTAGGCGTGGTGCGCGTGGGTTCATCTGTGATGGATCCTTCTTGTTTCACGGACAAGAAGGGTGTAGATGTACCATGTGCTTTCTCCCTTCTTGTGAGATTTGATACTACGAGCTTATAGTTGAGCGGTGCGGTACTAGCACATACATATCGCGAGTTATCTTGAGATCGACTTGGATTGTGGCCCAGTGGTGATAGCGGTTGTATTACACTCATCTGAATTATGTAATAGCTGGGAATGTATGTTGTTATTGTATGGGATGAATTGGCGGTTGGCCACTATTACTCATAATTGGACCTACTGAGGTCATTGAGCCACGTTGGCAGGTTTTTTTGTGCATGTTGTATTTTGGGTAGAACTCCTCGTACAAAGGAGACTCTGCTCGATTTTCGTTAAATCATGTGAGTGATTTAGGGATGAAGGTACGTGGTTTAGTTGTTTAAATTTTTAAATGACTAGTTTACATGCATAGTGGAGTGCACGTTGCATATGCATGTGGTGTTTGCGGTGTCAAATTTCGGAATGAAATTCCTTTTAAGAGAGAAAATGTAAGATAGAAAATTCCAAATTTTGGAAAAGGGTAAAATCGTAATTTCGGTAAAAATCCGAAATTTATTCTCTAGATCTCGGATGAAATGGATTTCGCCCATTGGAATCGTCTGTGAAAGCCAGCCATAACGTCAGGTACAATAATTCAGAGATAGTCGAGTTAGTAACGTTTTTCGAACTTCGCGTTTGGTCTGCCGCGACATGTGATGTGACGAAAGTCACCTATAATATGTACACATATTCTGCGCGTGTTGCGTAGGTAGAGATGATGGAAATGGACGGCGGTAGTGTCAAATGTCGAAAATCAAGCTTAGAACATAGATGACATTATAAATTTGTTTTAAATAAATAATAATCTGAAAATAGTGAGCAGTTTAAATACTCTTACAAATTGAAAGGGCGACTGAGAGAGGTCTACGGTAGGTTGCTGGAATTCGTTTTTAGAGAGAAAAGGACCTCCTTCTCTCTAGATTCTCGAGCAATCGGACGTCGGTTCATAGGGCGAAGAAATTTGTTCTGATACGAGCGGGCAACGCTTGGACTCCGGTTTTGAGGAGTTTCGACAAATTTCATGAGGTAGGGGTTTCATCCTACTTGGTTTTACACTTTGTTTAAGTGTTTTGTGGATGGTTCGGTTGGTTTGAGGCCTTGAACGGCCGTTTGATAGATCAATCTTGGAGGCAGGAGTTGTGGAAATTTGAAACCCACTTGGGCCAGTCAGTGACATCCGCACGGAACATTTTAAGGTTGCTAGTGTTGGAATTTATGAAATAAATTGTATTGTGATGTGTATGAGGCCGGAAATGGCTAGGAAATTCGGGTTCACAAAGTGGAGGCGATTTTGGGTGTGGCCAGTGAGCAGTCTTTAGGGTTTTTCTTTGTTCGTGAATAATGTTCACAAAATATTTTGTGAGAAATTATGGTTGATTGAGTAATTTAAATTGAATTGCTCGTGTTTGTTAAATTAGCCCATGTGAGCTAATCTTGGCGTAATGTTTTGAGAAGCTTATATAACATGTTGTTATGATTTGAATTGTGTGAATATATGCATGATGGTATAATTGCATGTGATGTATATATTGTGTGAATTGGCATAATGCATTTCATATGCACCGGGGTAATCTAGAAGTTAGGTGTGTGTGCATGCCATTAAAAATTGAAAGAAAAGCGAACGTTTTGAAGGAATTTCACGGGATGAATTTAGGAGAATGGGGTTGGAGACGGTCCAAGCCAGTTGCCTCGGATGAGGACATATTTATTTCGGAAGGTTCTCGACACATTAAGCCTAGGAAGGTAGTCCCATAATTTTTACCAACACTTCGGTAGTATATTTTTGAAAACAACAAGATTTGTTTTGAAAATGATTTTTCTCATACATGGCTTAGGCAAGTGTAAGGGAGTCGGTGAGGACTCGGGACATGGGTGGTTGTGTAGACATTCAAGTAGGATCACGCATTTGCTTGAATGTGTGTTTACATAGGATCATTGCATTGCACTTAGGTGGAGAGTAACTCATTTAGGGTGATTCCACTCACGGGCGTGCTTCATTTGTTGAGGATATTATTTTACGGTACGGGAGCGTGCGAGGGAGACGGCTCGATCTGAGTTGTTTGGAAGAAAGCCGGGTTGTGCCTTTGGTATTACTGTGTATGACATGTATTAGAATTATATAATTTTAATATATGTTTGTATAAGAGTAATTTCTTAACTCTTGAAACTATTGGACATGGTTGGAATATGCCTATTGTGAGTATTAATGCAGGGGCCCAAGTGGTCATTTTTACTCGTTTTAGTTGTATATGGACCCGGTGAGGTCATTGTGAAATGTTGGGACAGGTGTTGTATTTGGGTAGAGCTCCCCGTATAAAGGAGACTCTGCCCGATTTTCGTGAGAGGTGTCGGGTCACCCGACATTCGAATGACTAAGCGGTTGGCGGGTGGTCAACGGGACCTGGGTTTTGAAGTCACGGGACATGATTTTATATTATTTTTCCTAACCTTGATATAAAAACCTCGATTTTTTGGGACCCGACTTTGTTTATTTTGTATTGACCATAGTCTTGGAGGCTTTCATCCGGTCGACTTCGATTTTGAGACGCCACGCTTGGATCTAGCACCACCGCTCATGCCTTACACGATGCGATCTCTTAGTGTCGGGATGGAACTACCTAAGGCATCCATGATGGATTACTAGCTCGACCTCGGGTAAGCGGTGGGTTTAGCTCTTCCATTCGGGTGTAGGTGGAGAGTACCTTTAACACGGGTGCATAACCCATCCGGTGTACTCCTCCTATATCGAGATCAGTTAGATGCACAGACTCCTGATCAGGTAATGGTTTATGTAAAAGTATATGGTTCTATATTAATTTCATTCATATTCCCGTAAAATTTATTGACATAAAGTGTTTACATGTAGGTCTCGCATGGCGTAATACGTGGGAGGATTGCCAGTGACTTCCATATATGCGCTTAGGCGATCGGGAGATCCCGGCGGACGATGTCACCGCTCATATGTTCAAAATTGTTAGTGGCATCGTCGGGCGAATCTGCACGGTTTGGGATGCATTAGGAATACCTCGGCTTGCTCTTACACGATGACGGTTTGCATCGGTGGATGCACATGGGCGACGCAGATTGGCGGCATGTCGCGCTCCGTCTTGCGACGCATACTGGGATATCGGCGACTAGGATCATCGCTACCCCCTATGGTGGGTTTTGATGAACTTCCATGATCCATACATGCGTGGTATCGTCGTATTACGGCGTTTATGACACCACCAGCGCATAGGGATGATATATGAGGTTCCATACTACGGCCGGTGGGGACTCGTCTTTTAGTAAGTTAGAGTCATGTGTTTCTAAAATATTTTACCTAATTTTTAATCGATATATTATGTAATTTATAATTCCTTCTTTGGTTCACTCGGATCGCCATGGGCGACATAGCCATTCACTCTCGTTTTGCTACGATGTGTCTGACATACATCCTTATTGCGATCGATGTTACACCGGATGGAAGACTCATCGCATCATGGAATTTTCCCGGGAGGCTTAGACATCCACATGGACCATGATTAGACCTTCGATTGTCGTCCACACCATCACGTATACGGCCCGTTCGGTGGGGGGAGAGAGGGAGAGGGAGAGGGAGAGAGAGAGGGGGAGTTGATCGTCGAGGTCGTGCTGGAGATGGTGGGTCAGGTCATGGTCAGACGGTGAAAAGCGAGTCTAGGTACTTAGTAGAGCTTTTGCCTACTTTGATACCTCTATGCCCCACCCCTACGGAACATGTTTATACCCCAGCGCCTTGCATCACCTTCCATACCCACTCACATTGACACATCACCTTCCCTACCCCACATTACACATCACCTTCCATACTCCCATACTTACAAATACGTACCTTATCCCAGGTGTCGGCAATTGACGTCATGCTTGTTAGATATCGCGTGTCGTCCCACATACTTCCTGCATCCATACATTTGCCTCCCAAATAGATGATACCATCCTTAACCTTTGCGCGAGTGTGGTAGACTTACATTGGCGACACAAATGCTGATGTGCGTCGGCCCACTTCATCCATCAGATACCTTGGCTCCATCAACTCCCTCGGCTCCATCAGCTCCCTCGGCACAGTCTCTCGGACTCCATGGGACCACATTGTGTGTTTGTTTATTTTAGGAGGCGTCTGAGAAATATAAAGGCGCCATCTTGTGGGACACATTGATCTATGTGTACATATATGAAAATTTGTATAAAATGTTTTTAATATATTTAAATGTTTTAAACTGTATGATTTGGTATATATAATGTTTTTGAAGATTACGCATGGCGCCATTTAGGGTTTTTAGTTTTATACATGTACCGCTTTTATAAAATAATTTTAAATTGTAAGTGTGTAAATTTTCTACATTTTTCTGATTTTATCACAATAAAATAACAAAATTAGATTTAGGTCTTCTATTTTCCAAACTATTATTAATAACGATTTTAAAAAACACAAAAAACACAATTTTAACGCTCTCTAAATTTACCCTTTGATAGCTGTTTTTGAATACCTAAAAAACTCAATTTTAGTATTATCTAAATTTAATATTTTGTGTATTCTCTGGTTTATAAGAAACAAACTCATGTTATCTTATTTCAACAAAATATTAATTTATGCATGAATTATTATTGAGGATTAATGCAAAATTCCATGTTTTAGTATTAAAAAATGATAATAAAATTAAATATGGGTAATCCTAGTGGAAAAATAAATTGATTCAAATTTGTAAAAATTAAACTTGCAGGTTCATTTTAATTTTCAGGTTACTTTGGTGTGCTTGTTGTCAAAATTTATAATTTTATATTTAAGTTATTTACAAATAGAAATATTTTTTTGCTGAATAATAATAATGAGTAAACTATATGATTATCATTCAATATATGTAACAAAAATAACCATTTATTAAGCAAACGGCCTTTGGTAAATTGTGCGGCGTTGAACGCTGCATAGTTGTTCTAGCAGCGGTCATTGCCAACTTGGTCCATAACGCACTAGTTTGGTCATTTTTTTGAAACCTATAATAAAATTTGGATTTTTTATTCCAAAAACGCTATTCACGTCCAAAACTCAGAATTTTAGGAGTCAGAGTATATATATATATATATATATATATATATATAGCCTTATTTAGAAAAAAAGTTGAATGCAAGAATATGTTATATCATTTAAAAAATAATTTCTTCCACGGGTCGGGTGGAAGAAATGAGGCCCGTGGCTAGGTTCAAGCCGGGCTTATAGAGTGGGTTAATCGATCGATGAGGTCGAGGCCCGAACCAAGCGTGCTGCTTTTTAGGCCCATGGCTATGTGGGCCTTATAATAGGAAACCTAGCGGGCGACGGTCTAAGATGGGCAAGCGGGTTTGATAAGCCTTGTAAGACCCGAGAAATTCTAATTTCTGGAAAAAGGGCAAAATCGTAATTTCGGTTATGAAATTGTAATTTCGGTTAAAAATCAGAATTTATTCTCTAGATCTCGGATGGCCAAACAGATTTTCTTGGGTTGGAATGGGTCTCGCGAGAATCTAGCTAGCACATAGGGACCCGTTAAATTAGGGAATAATTAGGATTGACACGTTTTCGAGGCATCGTGTTTAGTTATTAAATAAAGCTTGATTTTCGATGTGACGAGAGTCGCGTAGAGCAATCTTCATATCTTAATAAGTGGTATGAGTAGAGAAATGATGAAAATGGACCAGTAGAGATAGTCTTAGGAATGTCAAGAAAGCTTGGGAAAGGGATATAATGGTCATTTGGAATTTGTCTTAAGTATTAATAAGACAAAGTGGAATAGTGACATAATTTGAAAAGGAGAAAAGAAAATGTGCAAGGGATCACAGAAGCTGAAATGACGTTTTTAGTGAGAGAGTCTTCGCCTCTCTAGAAATATGGGCGATCAGGCCAGTCGGTCTTCGGGACAAGAAGGAAAGGCGCTCGTGAAGTGGGCTTCAGTGTTGGGTCTGCAGTTAGGGGTTGCCGAGCTCGAGAAGGTAGGGGTTTCTCACTCTTTGGGGTTTCTATTTGTTAAGTGTTTTGATGTTCCCGATTAACTTGAGGCCTTGGGCCATTTGTTTGATTGGTCGAAAACTTGGGATTGATTTGATATAATTTTGAAACCAAATCGATGGCCGTGGCGCCGGCTAATTTGGGTGATTAATTGTGCATTTGTGTGTTGTTGATGCGTGTATTGATTGGAATGAGGGTCGGAGATGGGCGAGAAACGAGTTCACTAAGTGAGCCCAGATAATTTTTTTGTGTTGACGAGGGCAGTGGCAGGGTTTTCTTTGTTCTAAGCAGTCTTTCATAAAATAAATTTTGTGAATTAATGTGTTTGGTCCAAGTGATGTAAGTAGAATTGCTGCGTGTTTGATCATTAGCCCCGTGAGCTAATTTTGATGTGATGAAATGAGAAATTGCTAACATGAGTTGTGTGATTTAACTTTTATGTGAATATATGCATGTTTATATATTTGCGTGTGTTATAAACTGTAATGGGAATTGGCATCATGCATTACTTATGCCTTGGGACACCACTAGGGCCCGGTAGGAGTGAGTGCATGGATGAGTCTAAAATGGGTTCGAGAGGGTTGTCTAAAACTAAAAATGATCGGAGGTAGTCCATACTAAAAATATCAATGTCGGAGACGGCTTGATTGATACGTCGGTAGTCCCTTAAATATAACATCGGAGACGGTCAGTACTTAGATCGGAGGGTAGACCCTGAATATAAACAAATAACTTTGTTTGAAACTAGTTTTCTCCTACATGGCTTAGGCGGGTGTGAGAGTCGGTGAGGACTCGGATAGGAGTTGAGAAACGAGTTCTTAGACATTCAAGTAGGATCATGCATTTGCTTGAATGTGTGTTTATTTTAGACGTATATGCACTTAGGTGGAAGTGCTTGCAGGGTGGTCTGAGCGTGCTTTCATATCGAAGGAACATATTTTCAGGTACAGGGAGCGCACGAGGAGACGGCTCTTCCTAGAGCGACTTTAGAAGCGGGATTGTGGCTTTGGTTTTTGTGATAGTAGTATACATGTATTAGAATTATGCAATTTTTAATATATGTGTTGTATAAAGAAGGTGATTAAGCTGCTTTTGAAACGCTGTGGATATAGTTGTTGTATCATGATAGTATAGTTATTGGTGCAGTGGTTGTTTCTTTCATGTTGTGATTATATTAATTTACATTTAGAATGAGTTTATACGAGGTGTTGTATTTGGTGAAGTCCCATGGTGCTATAAAGGAGACTCTGTCAGATTTTACGAAATGGCGTCGGGCTGTAGACATCCCACTTAGCGGGTTGTGGTTAGTCAACGGACTCCGAGTTGGGGCGTCCACGACTTGGTATCCCGAGCTTAGGTATCACAGTGCCTAGAGCTTCAGTTTGGGCATCATTACACTTAGGTGGTTTGATGTTGGTTTAGGTATGAGATTGCCTAGGAAGACACGGAACAAACTAGGACCTTTACATGTGTGTTTCATGTGCTTGATGCATGGTTGTGTATGAGAAAAATATCATAACATAGTTTTATGGATTGAGATTGTTTATGTGCTTAGTGGATTTAGCACATTGATGTGTTAGAAAATATCTTGGAGTGTTACAATGAGTAAGCGGAAGAAGAAATAGAATTTTAATAGAATTTATTTGGGTTTTGGATAATGAAATAAAATTTTAATAAATTTTATTTGGTTAGTGTTAGACCAAGAGGTGTTGAGAAATTTTTGGATAAGAGGTTTTGGGTGTTCCAGGAAATAAGTGTGCAATTGGGAAAAAAAAAATCAAATAAATAAACTTTACTAAGTTTATTTGATGTACTGGAGAAAAAAAAAAATTGGATACGTTTTTTTTTTTTTGTCTCCAGTAGCAGAAGAGATGAAAAAAAAAAAAAAATTCATTTTTAAGGTTTTTATAGTGTGAAAAAAAAAACTAAAGAAATGAGAGAAAATAAATTTTTATAAATTATTTGGGTGTTCATGAAAATCAGAAGAAAAAAAAAATAGGTATGTATTTTTTAAGTGTTTTCCATTGTTGGAAATAAAAGAAAAAAAATAATAAGAAAAAAAAAAATGTGCTTGGAGTTTGGACTCTTCTTGAAGTTATATTGTGACAGTCTTTTTGGCGAGGTTTGTATTGAGAAAGACTTAAGAATTTGGAAAAAAGAAGTGTATTGCAATACAAGGAATTGTATTGAGAAACAAGATTTGGAAAAAAGGGTGTGTTACAGCCTGAGGTGTATTACAATGACCTCTCATTAAGAATTTGGAGGTATTATGTGGAATATTGAAGTGGGGGTTCAAGTGTATTGCAAGAGAAGGGGATTGTATTGCAACTTGGATGTGTAATGGGTAGAAATTGTATTGCAATACACCAAAGTGTATTGCAAGAGTATGCAGTGGTTAGATTGTATTGCAGCATGAGGAAGTGTATTAAAATACAATTATTGTAGCGACCACTTGATGTCCAGTGAAACGATGTCAGTGAGCATTAATCCAATGGCTCGATGTCGGTGAGCGTGTCGGTCAGCGGTCGAACTATGAGCAATTAAATTTGAAATTTTTTTGAAAAATAAAATCAAATAAAATAAGACAAAATTTTAGAAAAATAAAATTTTCAAAAATGAAATTTTTGTTGCTAAAAAATGTTTTAAATGTGGAATTGAGTGCCTTGCATTACCTGTAAATACAGGGACTTGGTGTATACACTGTATTCTGTGTATGAATAGTGTCTCAGGGCTATATTTACTCTTTGAGATACGTAATTAATGTTGCATGTTTTGATTACGTGATTTTATGTTTCGAATTGCGTGAAAGGACATATACACGGTATGATGTATATGAGAATTAAGATTGTTGCGTAGAGAATTATATGTATGGTGTAATGCGTATAGGAAAAGGGTGAATGCTAAGGTTAGAACTATGGTAGGGATTTGGATCTTGAAATGAACGAGGCTTAGGGTACGTAAAAATAAATTGAGTGGTTGGAATTTGGCTCCACTTAGAAAATGAAGCGGACGAGTTCATAAGTTTGTCAAGTCTAGTAATCGTGGCATGTGCATTGCTAGTTAAATGAAATGAAAATTAAATGATTCTTGTTGCCATTAGAAATATGTAGATGGCTAGTGGGGACGAGTTGTGAGGGCGTCCACGAGTGCTGGTCGGAGCACCACTGATATTTGTCATGAGGCCTTTATTGGCACGTAAGGTATTGTGTTTATCGCCTGCAGTAGCATAAGCGGTGGGACGGGAGGTCTGGCTAACCTCCAGGTTTGGTAGCGTCATCCTCCGGAGCATTCACGGGAGGAGGGAGGTCAGATCAGTGGCGGGCCAATTTGGCTCGTATAGAAGCAGAGAGGTGTTAGAGGCTATGAAGGGTGCCTCGACCTTGTGTGGGACAAGACCAGTTTGTGTTCCAACTAGAGAGTAAGGGCCCCAAGTATGGTTTGAAATGGCGGACCTCTTGAGACCTTAGGAGCCTTTGTATGTGAAATCCCTAGGAGTTAGGGAGAGAATAGGTATGTTATGTCGCGGTTGTGAATTCTGAGTCAGGGACTCTACTCACGGTGGACTGAGGATCATGGAGGACATGTCGAGTTGATGTCATCACGGGGATGGATTGGCATCACATTACGAGTGCGTTATCGATTGTGAGCATAGGAGGATTAAGCTATACGGGGCCCGGTACTCGTGTGGTATT
Organism: Tetrastigma voinierianum; assembly: GCA_016808115.1. Lineage (NCBI taxonomy): Eukaryota > Viridiplantae > Streptophyta > Magnoliopsida > Vitales > Vitaceae > Tetrastigma > Tetrastigma voinierianum. The sequence goes on along the minus strand of JAEQBH010001713.1, from coordinate 433,922 downwards.
TCGGGGGAGACGAACGCGATATTTTGCGGACCGGTATACGAGTCTAAGTGTTAGGAATGAGTTAAGCGGGTTGGCTAGCTAGCCTTACCACAGGGACCGAGGAGAGACCGGGACTTGGGATCTCGGAGTGGTATCTTGATATGTGGATGTTTTACGGATGAGCTACATGGACTGCCTCCACGGAGGGTCGTAGACTGATATCGAGTTACACCACTGATGCTACACCCACGTCTCTGTGACTCATAGGATGACACTAGTTGAGTTGCGGGAACTCGAGTCCGATTCACGGGAGCTATTGGGCTGAGGGTTCATTAGGCTAGGAGCACTTCACCATGGGCGCTCCGGTTCTATTTGCGTGAAGAAGGAAACGAATATATTACGTGACTACGGGCGATTGAATAGGGTTACGATCAAGAATCGGTACCCCCATTACCGAGGATTGATGATTTATTTGATCAGTTGAGAGGAGCGCGAGTCCACTCCAAGATAGACCTTCGCATTGGTTACCATCGGCGAAGTTAGGGAAGATAGATATCCACCCCAGATGGTGTTTAGGACACGTTATGGGCACTTTGAGTTTTACAGTGATGCCCTTTGGATTGACGAATGCGCCAGCAGCATTCATGGATCTCATGCATAGGGTATTCCAACCTTATCTAGATCAGTTTGTTGTAGTCTTCGTGGATGACATCTTGATCTACTCCCAGTCGGAGTGGGAGCATGAGTGTCACTGGAGGATTCATTTTACGATTGTTGAGAGACCATCGGTATACGCCAAGTTCGATGAGTCACGAGTTTGGCTTCTTGAGGTGAGATTTTGGGACACGTGGTGTCGACATCGGGTGTTAGTCGACCCAGAGAAGGTTGAGGCCGTGATGAGTTGGGAGAGACCGAATGTCAATCTTCGAGATACGTAGTTCTTGGGATTAGCTGGGTATTACAGGAGATTCGAGAATGGGCTGAAGTTGTCCATTCGGGGCAGGATCGTAGGACTTCACCTACATGACATAGACTCCATGGTTGGGACGACCCTGACCATAGAGAATCGAGGAGGATGCTCGGGCACTCGGGATATGGGTGTTGGCCAGCAGAGGAGGATCGATCTTCTTATAGTTCGGGAAGGCGAAGACCTGCTTCACCGGAGTTCGGGACCGGGACGGGATTAGGCATGTGGCAGGTTGCCCACCCCAGGAGACGAGGATCAGGGACTTTGGGACGGCGCCGGTCAGTTAGGCGTAGAACATGAGAGTGCTCTGATTCATTCCTCCACACCACAGTCTGGTCCTTAGAACCGAGTTTCGGTTTGGGGTGCTATCTGAGCACTCCCAGCGGCACGAGAATAGACGGAGATTTGGGTGTGGATCGAGTCGAGGGCGGTCGGAGTTGCGTAGCGGAAGAGTGGTGGACCTTAGGGTGAGAGTTGACTTGATAGGTCGGGATTATGAGTGAGAGATCTTTGGGATTCTGCTCATGGTGGACCCCGGAATTGGGTGTCACAGTATGGCATTATCACGTTCGTGTGCACGATAACATCGCGTCGAGTCGGGTGTGGGTGCACGGTACGGTCATTCACCACTCTTGGTGAGTGTGGGTTGAGTTTGTCTTTAGGACTACGTCCAATGAAGACTCATAGTTCGATTTAGTAAATGGAGTAATTAGAGTGTGTTAGGCAAAGCAAAGAGTGAAGTAAATCCCCCAAGATTGAGAATCCTAGAGTTAGGGTGTAAAATTTTGAGAGATATCCCTAGAATTTCTGTATGAATGTAAGAGGCTCGAAGTGTAAGCCGAAGAGTTAAGTTAATCGAGATGGCTGCGGTCGGGGCTATCGCATAGACTTAGAGTTGAGTGATAGGAATCGGGAGTGACTAGAGATTTGGATACCCCTTTGAAAATCCCATTGGGTGTTGTTGAGCCGACAAGGGCTCGGTATATGGATGTCAGACGTGACATGAACTGGAGTTGACGGACTATTGGATTGTAGGCGGTGTGACCTTGGGAAGGTCATTTACACACAAAGTAAGGGTTGTGTGGGTTACGTTGTATGGATTATATCTGAGGTGTTGAAGGGGACACGGCTGAGGCATCGTCTTGGATCATGGGGTGGGGAGCACTTTGCCCTTGGTGGGATGCCACAACAACCGGTTATCGGGTGAGGTATACGGATGGCACCATATGAGGCATTGTATGGAAGGCCGTGTGAATTCTGCAGATTATGTTGGGCCAGGGTGGAAGGCTCAATCCAGATCATCTTGATTTAGTTAGGGTCACCTCAGAAAGAGTGAGAGCGATGCGATAACGTCTTCTCATTTCAGCGGTGAAACTCTGTTGATGCGGCGATCCTTAGAGTTCGAGTTACCCAGGGATCACGTCTTCTTGAAGAGTGATGCTAAGGGAGAAGTGGTTGGGTTCGATGGCGGAAGTATTGCAGGGTTGTGGACTGTCGAGATATGAGAGGATGAGCACCATAGCGTGCCGGTTAGCATTACCGCACAACATGTTGAGACCACGAGGTATTTCACGTCTCCATGCTTGAAAAGTATATCGGATCCGACTCATGTGGTGGATTGGGGCAGATTGAGGTTGACAGCGATGGACCTTCGAGAAGGGCGGTGTGCGGCCTGGATAGCGTGATCAGGTTTTGCGATGCAAGACCATGAGGCTAGTGAGGGTGATATGGAAGCACTATGGAGTGGTGGAGTCAACGTGGGAGCGCGAGGACACGATGTGGGCCACCTATCCCTTCTTGTTTAGGAATGAAGGTATGTGGTTTAGTCATTTAAGATTTAAATGACTGTTTACATGCATGGTAGAGTGCACGTTGCAGATGCATGTGAGTGATTGTGATTGTCCAGAATTTCGGGACGAAATTCCTTTTAAGGAGGGGAGAATGTAAGACCCGAGAAATTCTAATTTCTGGAAAAAGGGCAAAATCGTAATTTCGGTTATGAAATTGTAATTTCGGTTAAAAATCCAAAATTTATTCTCTAGATCTCGGATGAAGAAACGGATTTCATCATTGGAATCGTCTTGTGAAATCTAGCTAACGCGTAAATTTCGGTTAAATTCAAGGCGGTCGGAGTTGACCGTTTTTCGAGGGCATCGTGTTTGGTCTTGAAGTAAAGCGATTTACCGATGCGACGAAAGTCACATATCACAACAAGTACTCATGTGCCGTCAAATGGTATGAGTAGAGGAAATGATGAAAATAGATGGCCGAGATAGTGCGAATGTCAAAGCTGGGAAGCAGGGATATAATGGTCATTTTAGGTGTCTTAAATGATAATAAGACAAAGTGGAACGTGACCTTCCATTTGAAAAGGAGAAAGAAAGCGTGCGAAGGGGATCTGAGAGACGCGGGGAAATCGTGTTTAGTAGAGAGTCTTCCTTCTCTCCTCTAGAAATAAGGAAGCGTCAGGCCAGTCGCGAGTCTTCGGGACAAGAAGGAGAAGGTTTGCTCTACGCGGAGAGGGAAAACCCCGGCGTGGGTACGGTCTAGGGGTTTTCTTCAGCTTGAGAGTAGGGTTTCTCCCTACTTGGGTTTTACACTTTATTTAAGTGTTTTTCAATGTTTCGGTTAGTTTGAGGCCTTGAATGGCCGTTTGATCGGTCCCAAAACTTGGGATTGAATTGATATAATTTTTGAAACCAAAATGGAAGCGGCCGTGGCTGTCCACGGGCGATTTGGGTGGATTAATTATTGCATTGTGTGTTGATGCATGTATTGATTGGAATGAAGTAGAAATGGCGAAACGAGTTCACTAAGTGAACCGATAATTTTTGTGTTGACAGGAACAGTAACCGAGGGTTTTACTGTTCCTGAAACAGTGCTCACAAAATAAATTTTGTGAATTAATGTGTTTGGTCGAGTGATGCAAGTAGAATTGCTCGTGTTTGATCATTAGCCCACGTGAGCTAATTTTGATGTGATTGATTCGTGCCACGGTAGGGTGAGCGGAATCAACAAAATTTGTTTCCTATATTCCTCCTCTGTGGTCAAGCTCTTGCGGCATAGCGGTCTAGGGTGGTACTCACGGGGGATGGGTTTTCATCCCTGAGATGGTGCATCGGTGTTGAAAATGGTGAGGCTTTTTAATTTGGATTTTGGATTTGTTTTTTAAAGCAGGTGGAAGTTGTTTGGATGTTGATTAATAGTAAAAACTGAAAGTGAAGTGTGAAAAGGTAACTTTGAAGGTTTAGGTCACTAGCTTGACAACATGGGGCTAACAAGTGTCCTTGGGTCATATCCTCGCATTATGGCAAGTAACATATAGTCAAAGCCATAACCGGATCTTTATTTAACTATGAAAACTAACCATAGGACCACTCGGCCCAAGTCTACGACCTTGCATTCACGGTCCGCTTTTGGTTCAAAATACAGCATATTTCATTTGGAGTGGCTCGTAAAGGCCATCTAAAGGATAACTTGATTGCATCTAGCAATAAGTATACTGTACCCTAAAGCATAGTAAAGTATTGAACAAAGTAATGACATTAAATAGCTTTAAACCCTAGTTTTAGAATATGGAACCATAAATATCTGATGCATGGCAACACTACAATGAGGGACAGTACAAATGACTGAAAGCCAGCTAGCGACCCTCGTCTTCCAAGGCATAAGGCTTATGAGCATCTCTTGAGTTTGTCATCCCTCGAAGTGTTTGTGACTGAAAATAAAGAAAGAGGAGAGAGAAAGAGAAAAGCAAACCACCCAAAATGAAAATTTGGGAGATATTTATAAATGAAAAATTGCTCGAGTTGCTTAGGGTTACAAAATGATGGAGCTTATAGGCCACCCAATGTAATGAGAAACTCTGAAAACTAAAACATTGGCTATCTGAGGAATAGGAGGTAATACACCAAAACAGGGTCGTTTGGCATTAATTACACAAAATTCACAGGGTAAGGAATTTCGCTATGCGGGGAAAATTTAAACTGAGTAGAAAATTTCGCTAGCCCCTAGCGAGAATTTCTCTAACTGTGAGAATTACACGAGAGATACTTGAAAATGGGAATTTCGCTATGCAGTGAATTTCGCTAGCTAAGCGAAATTTAAGCCCAGCTAAGCGAAAATTTTGAGGGAAGATATGAAAGTGGAGGGATTCGCTGGGCACGTGATTTTAGCTGCGTAGCGAGGAGATTTCGCTAGCTTTAGCGGGAATTTCCCCTTTCACTAGGATTGCGAGAAATTTTTCGCTGTGGGCTGTGAAATTTTCACAATCGACGAAATTTTTAGCAATCATAGCGAGAATTTTTAAAGGTTTACTTTATTCTTCCTTTGCTCACACTGCTGCACCTCCACTTCATCGTTTCTTCATCCTTTGCCTTCATTTCATCTTGAATTTTGATATGTTGATGGTGAAATAGTTTCGATCTTCATGGTTCAACATCTCGATATCAAGTCGACTTTAATGGATGAGGTACCTGAAAACACAAAATAACCACAAATAACCTCGAAATAGCACCGATACTAAGTAGACCTGAACACCTCAATTGGCTTAATTAGTCTGATTAGTGTCTGCCTCAAAACCTATCTGAATAAGACTCGAAAATAGCACTTTTGGGCACTAATCATACCCAATGAGCACGTTGCTAGTCCCTTAGCAATGCTAAAACAAAAGGAAATGCATGCAGTGATTTCTCAAAAGTTTATTGGATTCAAAAAAGTGTATGTACAAATAAACATTACCTTTAATATGAATAATTAATCTTTGATAGAAAGCGACATGAGAGAACAAAACCCATGTGAAACGAGTTTAAGGTCAAATCGGATCCATAGTAATCAACTTTGAATTTCCACAAAAAGATCTAATGGTTCTTAATATAACCGGTTTGAGCGATAAAGTGCAAAATTATTCCACCCTGACTTAGCTACGCATGGCCTTAAGTTGTTGAACAGCCTGAATGGGAAAAGCACACTTTTCTTTCTTTATTTAACTACAATGTGGTACAATGCCCAAAACTCGACTTCTGAAGTCTTTGTAAAGGGTCCGCAGGTGACTCTGACCAATTGGAGTTTAGAGACATCGAAGCCAAAAGGATCCTTGACCACCACAAACTACGGGCTTTACCCGGGACTCAGAATAACCGAGGAATTAAGCACCTGCCACATTAAACTCTACCCATTTACGATGTGAACACTAAGTAGATGACTCCCGACCAATTAGGTTTAGGGCATCGGGCTTGAGCTTTCGCCATATACCCCTCGGACCGTGCTCGGGTTTCAAGGCAAAGTGTCACGACTTTATTTTTCTTTTTCTTCTTTTTTTTTTCTTTTTGCTTTTTTTTCTTTTCTTTTCCTTTTTGGAAGACTACATTGGTCTTCAAATGTGGGTAACACAAACCTATCCTAGGTTGCCAACATGCCTAAGGCCGACTTTGCAAGGCGAAAAGAGGCATACAATTTCACAGCCTATTGGTATAATCTGGTGTGTAGTGTGTGAATTAGCTCAAAGAGGAAATGTTCAAGTTGAATACGTTAGAATCTCAATTGACCAAAAATTGAATCAAACATGGAATTGTTCTAACATTAAGGTGACAAACAGGGTTTCAATTTTCCATTTAAAATGATTCCATTGTGATTAAATGATCATTGTCCGATTGAAGACAAAAGCACATAAGGTGGAAGTACAAAAGTGATATCTCAGTGTAGAAAAGCGAAATATATATCTTTAATATAGCTTTTGATCTGTGAAATGGCTGAATACATGCATGACAAAGTTAAACATACAAAAATATCCTTTGCCTACTATGGCTAATACATGAATCTAATCAAAATTGGTAGAGCGATTGATAAAGGCGATAACTATACAAAAACATAAAGAAACCAAACCACCTCACTCCACATGTGGTGGTGGTGGAGTCTGTATTCTTCTTCTTAGCGCCAACATATCCAAAGAATTTCTTCTTGTGAGTGGGCTCAGCTCTCTGGTCAGGAACGCGCGGAATACCCGAATGTGTCATGATCTGCTGTAGCATGGAGTGACAATGACCTAGAGTGGCCTCAGCTCGAGCCAACCTACGGTCTGCTCTTGCACGGGTAGTGGCTAAGAACATCTGACATCATGCTTGACTAGCTCTCTCGGTACGCGTGTATGTGCTCTGGAGAATCTTGTCTTTGTATAAGATGGGCCGGGAGTATCGAGGGGCTGTAATTTGGAAGTATGTAGAGTAGGAGATGGAGGGGAGAACGATGCGCGTGGACTCCTCCGTCTCGGGCTGAAGCACGACTACCTCCTCATGAGAATGCTGCGCCTCTGGAGCAGGAACCTCACTCCTGGTCCTCTTTCTTTGGAGGATAAGATATGAGCATCGCCATCGCTCGCTCCATCGTGAGGACTTTGGGGGCACTAACCCTCGTCTGTCAGGGGCTCCTGCGGAAAGCCCGAGTGCTCGGACTTGGCATAATAGTCTCGGCGTGCGGTGGAAGACTCTCAGCTCGAGCCAGGCCCTTACGATGGACCTTATCCTCGAAGTGTAATAGGGAGTCGTCCCACCCGACTCGGAGGGGCTAAGCCAATTATCCCTCTTAGACCGGTAAAGCCTCTAGGATGGCCCCCTACATTGTACATAATCTTTGCGACGGAAGGGTGGTCTGAGCAATTGTCCGGCCGGGAGCATCGAGGCGGGAGTTGCCTCTGAAGAGCAACGCGTTTGTGGTGTCTTTAGCGAAGTCTGAGGACCATCGGCCCGAGGTGGAGTGAGACGATCTCGATAACCCTTTGAATTGGCTGCGGTATCACAGCAGGCATTTCAGCGCGGCGATATATCTGGCGCTCCCCAAGTACTCAGAGGCGATCGTCGATAGTGGAAGCGAGGCTTAAAGCGGACTAGGCGCTCACAGGAGGTCATCGAATGGTGAAGCTGTACAGACCCACAGAATATGCCTGACCTCATGAATGGTAGCGAGGGTAGTGCTCGATCGGTCGCATCGAGTCCACTGAATCACATGGTCGACCCAGCTGACTGGGACATCATGAAGGAAAGTACGACTCGATGAAACTCGTGGTGGAGCCTCATTCCCAGGGATGGGGTTCCCCGGCGAATCGCAGCCTCTGATCCACGGAGGCGGGGGACAACGAGGCGAAGGGTCGCCTCTGGCTGGCGATGGTGAGGTGACGGGCGGGGTGCGGATGAGGATGGCTGCGAGGCGGGAGTGCGGGCCGCAGGAGGGGCGGGCCTCCCCCAGATCTCCGTGAGGCACGGGTGACGGGGCCGGGGGGTCCGTGCGTGGTGCCTCTTGAGCCCTTGAGGGCTCCTCGGGGGACTACCTCGGGGGTGTTCAGACCCGGTGCGAGTGCAGGCCGGAGTTGGAATTGGGGCTTGCCCTCTCGCTCTGAGGTGTGTCGGCCGTGGTCGGAGGCGGGACCCACCTGCAGTGCGCACCATGGTGTAGTGGCTAGTGGCGGTGCAGTGCTCGCCTGGCCAGACGGGGCTCGGCGGTGGCCCGTGGCTATAGGAGACGGCAGCACAGGCCCAGTGCACGGGCACGGCCGCGATGGCTAGTGGTGGCGGCGGCTCGGGCAGGGCGGCGGCTCGGGCCTCACGAACCGGGGCTCGCACGTGGCGGGGAGCGGGTTTGTGGACCGTTGGTGGCGGTGGCAGCGATGGCTCGAGCGGCTAGCTAGAGCTCTCGAAACCAGGGGAGGGGAAGAAGATGAAGTATGTGAAAGTGAGCCGCACCCACCTCATATAAAGCCATTAAGACGTGAAGGGTCCTTTTCATAATTTCGCTATTATAGCCAATTTGAGCCTTTCACCACTGCACTTCAAAATTTTCCAGCATTAAAATATTAACACTATTAGAAATAACAATTATTATAATTAAAATTATTATAATATATATCATAATTTAATATACGATGCTATAATGTATAATTACCAAGTTCTTTAAAAATGGCAATTTGCTAAATTAGGTAACATCTTAAAAATAGCTAAAATTATGAAATTGACTAGAATTAAATAAAAACCAAAATTTATTGAAGCTATGATTCGGTTTTGAGAACACGAGCCGGTTGATATACAAATTACTCATGGTGGAGTCGAGGAAGGATCTCTCGCCTGTGGTGGCACATTTGATTCCTTGGTGTTGGATTTCCTATTATTGACCGTTCTCATGATTGAATTTGAACTGAGCAATTGCCCTGCAGTGGTTACTGATGGCAATACCAAGACACCAGATTCACCTTTGTTGGCTATTCCTTGCAATTCTTGGATATTCAGCTTCCCTGCATCCTGACCAACTGAACCAACTTCATCAGTCATTTGATTTTCAGTTTCTACCAGCTTGTGCTTGTTGTTCAAATGGAATATGTTTAGCTTGATATCATGTTGCCAAATGTAAGTTTGCATTACTCCATTAAACAATTGATGATTACATTACTTGATGGCGAGAAATGTTCTTCCCGGATAATTGGCACGTGATTGAGCCCATTCTCTATTGGCTCGGTGTCGAAGCACTACGAAAATCTGCAGATGGTAAATTTGTCTACCTTCTATAACACATCTCAACTATCCCCTTAGGGATCTTCCGCCGTCGATCGACGGGATAGGGTGTGTTGGTGGGTTTAAACTCTCCCAAACCCTAGCGCATATATATCTTGCGGTATCGCGGTGGGTTCTGTGACCCAGATCTAGCGGTGATTTTCTGTGCAGAGTCCATCAATGTTGCGAAATTGTGGTGATCCTGGATCCTTGTATTTATTTGGTTCTTGCTTTGGATTATGGCCTTGACTTGCTCGATTAAAATGCCTTTTTCTCGATACTTGACCCCTTTTTGATTGTCACAGATCCTTGAAAACTTTGCATGGGGACTTGTTTGATGATGTCCAAAGGGGTATGTTCACTTTACACGCCTTAGGACCACAGGATGCACACTGTGGGATGCCTTCTTCTTGCTTCTTGAATTACTGTGGAAATGGAGGTGGCATGGTGCTTCAGTGGGGTCTCTTTCGGAAAAATATTGGCTCCCGATTCTTCTCCTTTCTTTGGTTTCCTCGACAGGCTTGGGCGTTATCAACCTCTTTCCACTCCTGAGGAGTGATTATAGCCTTCGCCTCATCCATTCTGAATTCTTTGGATGAACTACCTCGTGGACTCACTTTCGGATTGCAATGTTTGGGAGGAACCTTATCTCTCTTCTTACCTCGAATATTGTTGATCTTGTTAGACTCTGTAGGTTGTCTATTTTCGGTCGTTATCTGACCTCCCATTCTCTTGTTCGAGTGTGCTCTCTACGATTATCAATCCTTTGTCTTGGTGCACATTGATCCCTTTACTCTTCCCGCAAGTTGCCGCGCCTTGCTCAAATTTAAAATATCTTGTTCCCGCAGGGAAGAAGATGATGGTGATGGTTGTGGTTGAGAAGAGGAATAAGCGTAGTTTAGCACACGGGGGTACATAGACAGGGGGATTGGGTTTCCAGGAGAGGTTAGGGTGATTCCTCCAATTGGAATTGTAGGTATTACCATATTGGGCATTAGGTTTTGGAGGCTTGTATTGACCTACAGCATTTGCATGCTCTGACATCAAATCCTACACTGATGGGGCACTCGGATCATGTTCTCCTGGGTCTGATGGGTTAGGCGGGTAGATGGATTGGCTTGTGCGGTGTTTCGATCCCATGCTGCACTTCATGGAGCCTTTTTCCTTGAGCTCCTCGCTTTCTAGCTAGGGTTGAGATTTTGCTTTCATTTCCATGTCCTCTGAAGACAAAAATTCAGCTAGGAGTTTGATGATGGCCTCATTCTTTCCATCTCTCTTAGGTTTAGCTCATCTAACCCTTTGAAGTTTGACCACATAGTTCGAAATCCATTGGCAGTAGGCTTGCTCGAGAAAGTCTCCTCCACATGGTTTCTAGCGGTTATCATGGCTGGAGACATACCATTGTAAAAATGATTCACTAACATCCAGGTGTCGAAACCATGATGTGGACAAGCAACGATGTTCCTGAGATCTCTGTGGTGGGTATTTCTCGTTGTCATAGGTGAAAGTGTAGATGCCCTCTTAAGCTTGTTGGTCTTTGTGGCGTTGAAGAATTTCTTCAAAGTGCGCTGCGGCTATTGATTTCTTGTAGTTGCCGGGTCTCGAGTGAGTTGAGCCATATTTTGGCCTTGTCCTTCAGTGTCAGTGGAAATGCTTTTAGCTTGAGCAAATCCATGTCAGTGATACCTTCCTTGAAAGTAGTGCATACCTCCTCAAAATCCCTTATATGCGAATATGGATTTTCATTCTCCATACCATGAAAAGTGGGAAGTAGGGACCTTGGTAGGGGTCTCCTTTGCTACTTAACTGACGGGAGGTATGACGAAGGGACGTGGCTTTTCTAGGAGGGTGTATGTGGTCCCTCGTCGATACGTAGGAGTACATTGGGTTCATTGGGGTACCTGGCTGACTCTGCTGTTCCTCAGGTAGGGGATCCATTTGGTCACTTGCTTCCCAGTTTCTTGCCTTGTTCCAATTGGTGCATGATTCTTTGCGGTCTACGATGTCCCTACATCGATTGGTGCGCTAAACACATTTACACAAAGCGAGACACAACGAAACCGCGAACAAACTTGCGAAAAGGGTTATTGGCTAAAATAAAAGCATTTGTACTTCAGAAATAGCGGTGTAGTTCTTTGAAGTGATGAAAACTTGCGATTACGTATTTGGGATTCAAAAGAGATTACAGGTCACCTACACTTGTAATGAGAGGATTACAAGTACACATCAACTTTCATCATCGTAGTTTGGCACCATCCGACGGCGGCGCCGTTTGATTCTTGCCCACGGTAGGGTGGCGGAATCATGAAATTTGTTTCCTTTGTTCCTCCCTGCTGCTTGGTAGTCAAGCTCTGCTGGCATGGCGGTCTAGGGTCGAACACGGGGATGGGTTTCATCCTAGGAATGATTTGCGTCGGTGTTGAAAATGGTGAGGCATTTAATTTGGATTTTGGATTTGTTTCGCGATTAGGATTGTTTGGATGTTGATTAATAGTAAAAACTGAAAGTGAAGTGTGAAAAGGTAACTTTGAAGGTTTAGGTCACTAGCTTGACAACATGGGGCTAACAAGTGTCCTCGGGTCATATCCTCGCATTATGGCAAGTAACATATAGTCAAAGCCATAACCGGATCTTTGTTTAACTATGAAAACTAACCCTAGGACCACTCCTGACTAGTCACACACAGGTATTATGCATTCCACAGTCCTTTTAGTTTCAAAACCCTAGCACTCGAAGCCTACATTTCGGTGGCTCGTAAAGGCCATCTAAGGATAACTTGGTGCATCAGCAATAAGTATGCACTATACCCTAAAAAAACATGGTAAGTGACCAAGTAATGACAGTATGCTTTAAACCTAGTTTAGAAGATATGGAACCATAAAATACGATTACTGTAACCTTCTGACAAGAGGAATGACACAATGACGAAACCAAGCTGGCAACCTCGTCTTCAAAGTATAAGGCTTAGCCAAGCATCTCTTGAGTTGTCATCCTCGAGAAGGTGTTTAAGCGACCTAGAAAATAAAAGAAAGAGGAGAGAGAAGAGAGAAAAGCAAACCCTAAAATGAAAATTGCGGGAGATATTTACATAAATGAAAAATTGCTCAAAAGTTTCTTTGGGTTACAAAATGATGGGGGCTTATATAGGCCACCCAATGTGTGTGAAACTCTGAAAACCTAAAACATTGGCTAATACAAGGGACAAGGAGGTAATACACCAAAACGGGGTCGTTTGGCATTAATTACACAAAATTAACAGGGCAAGGAATTTCGCTAGCCTAGCGAAATTTCGCTAGCCTAGCGAAATTGCACAGAGATAGCGAAAATGGGAATTTTAATGTGCACGAGTCAATTTCGCTAGCTGTAAGTAAGCTAACTAAATTATATCTAATAAAAGTACGAGAGATAGCGTGGAGGAATTTAAGCTAGGCACGGTGATTTTAAGCTGCATAGCCGGAAATTTCGGCCTTCAGCGAGTACGACCCGCTGGGTTGAATTTTAGCTGCCAGCTGTGAGGCCACCATGATCCGACGAAATTTTTCGCAATCATAACGAGAATTTCTGGGTTACTTTGTTCTTCAGCATACGCACCTTGCACCTCCACTTCATCGTTTCTTCATCTTTGCCTTCATTTCTCACCCCGAATTTTTGATATGTTGATGGCTGGAAATAGTTTCAATCTTCATGGACAAGCACGTCGATATCGGTCGACTTTGTGGATGAGGTACACAAAAACCTGCAAAATAACCACAAAATAACACAAATGGCATAAGTGATACTAAGTAGACACGAACACCTCAATTGGCTTAATTGATACGATTGAGTGCGCAAAAGCACTCAAAAGCAGATCTCGAATAGAGTGAAAATAGCCTTTTTAGACGCTGTCGGTGTGAAATGAGAAGATACGTAACGTGATTGTGATTTAACTTTTATGTGAATATATGCATATTTATATATTTGCATGTGTTATAGGCGCCAATGGAATTGACATCATGCATTCCATATGCCTTTGGGACACCCCAGGATGGTAGGAGTGAGTGCATGGAATACAGAGGAATGGGTTCGGAAGGGTTGTCTAAAACTAAAAATGATCGGAGGGTAGTCCATACTAAAAATATCAATCGTCGGAGACGACCCAATTGATATACATCGGAGGGTAGTCCACTAAATATAACATCGGAGACAGTCCACTACTTAGATCGGAGGGTAGACCACAAATATAAACGAGTACTTTGTTTGAAACTGGTTTTCTCATACATGGCTTAGGCGGGTGTGGGGGAGTAAGTGGGGGCTTGGGGATAGAGGAGTTGAGCGGTTAGGCATTCTAGTAGGATCATGCATTTGCTTGAATGTGTGTTTATTTTGGAGCATTGCATATGCACTTAGGTGAGAGTAGCCCACTTAGGGTGATTCCACTACTGAGCATTAGCTCACCCTGTCGAGGGAACATATTTTCAGGTACAGGGAGCGCACGAGGAGACGGCTCGTCCTAGAGGCTGAGTTTAGAAGAAAAGCCGGATTGTGGCTTTGGTTTTGTGATGTATACATGTATTAGAATTCTCTAATTTTAATATATGTTGTATAAAAGAGAATTGATTAACTCTTTTTATTGTGTATATAGTTGTTGTATCGTGAAATATAGTTAATGGGCCGAGTGGTCGGCTCATGTTGTGATTATATTGAATTTGTTTGGGATAGGTTTATACGGTGTTGTATTTGGGTAGGAAGCTCCCGGTATAAAGGAGACTACGCGTTTTTTACAGTGGCGTCGGATAACCCGACATCCACTTGTATTCCGCGGGTTGACGGGTAGTCAACGGACCCCCGGGTTTGGGGCGTCACAAGCCTAATAATTAAAACCATATTTTTAATTTTAAACCATTTTCTCTTGCTTAAAATTTAATGCACCAACTAAATTGTACCTATATTTTACTCATATAATAAACTTTTAACAAAATACATATTTATAATAGAGTTACATAATGTATTTACAAAAAATAATATAAAAATAGAAGATGAATTACATCGGGCGGAGTGCAAGGTGGGCTTTTGTATAGACCTGAAAACCTACGGGTCGGGCCAGTCCTTCGAGCCGAGGCGAGTCAAGCCTAAAATAAAACCGGTGACCCAACCCTTTTAAAAAAGGGATTGGGCTAGGCTTAGTCCCCTCGGGCTTTAGCCTATCAGGCTGGGCCGGATCAGGCTAGAAACAAGCCTCAAGTTTTTTAGACACCCCTATGTGAAAGACACATTCTGTTTCAAAAATGCCATATTTGAATGTTGATGAAAAAAAAAACAGATTTTTTTTATCCCTAAATAATTCAGTCCAATTGCAGTGGGTATGACTATGGGAGCCAAGATTTCTTCCAAAATTGCTCCCCTCTAATCTATCATTGGGTTTTGTGTTTTAGAATTCTATTGACATTAGGGTTTTAGAATGGATTTTTAGTGTTGATGGCAACTGACCTTTATTGGAGTTCCTGCAACGAACATGCAAAAAAATCGAAGGACAAATAGCCACAAACCTGGTATTGACTTCTTATTTCTAATTTTTGAAACAAAGTTGTTCACAAAGTAAGGTACCATATGATTTTCTTTTGTATATATTTTTCAGAACATGAATCCAGAAATCAGTGGGAGGTCTCACCATCACAATCAGCTTTGCTATAAATATCTAAAAATAATTTCTATTTAAAAATAAATAAATAATAGTTTTAACTAGTGTGAATAGTGTTTTTGTATTTTTATTTTTTAAAAATTTATGTATTTTTATTTTTTAAATTATGTTTAATATTCTATAATTTTTAAGGTAATATTCAATAAAAATTTTGAAAATATAAAGCTAAGATCTACATATGATTTTTATAAATAGAAAAATATTATGAATATAAAAGTAAATTATATATTTTATATTTTTATAATTAAATTTACAATGTATTTTATATTAAAAACTAGAGAGAGAATGAGATAATAAAGTTTTATTCACATTACTTTGATATATATAAAATACAAATAATAGAAGATTATTTATAAATGTTTGGGGGATCTAAATCTACACTTAATTAATGTTTAAGGCAACTAATATATTTTATTTTACAAATGTGACCAACATTCATTTTGTAGATTGAGTGTTATTCACACATTTCTTTATAACACTTTCTCTTGAATGACCATTATGAAACTTAAGAGACATTTTTGAGGACTGTCTCGTTAAAAACTTTGCTAGTAAAACCTAATGAGACAAAACCCGGGTGATGGGAAAAAGAGTGTAGTACACTAACATCCATTTATACTTCCCCTCATATCAATACCTTTCGATTGACGCATTCCAATCTTGTATATTAACTTCTTGAATGTTGAGGTTGACAATGAAATTATGAATAGATTTGCTAGGTTATCAATATAGCCTATTTGCTAGTTTGTGATCCGACTTTGTATGGATTTGAAAGATAGCCTGCATTTGCATATCCGAGTAATTGTAGTTTGGACTCATTTGAGTAAGATAGACTCATATCAGTATAAAGAGGAAATATGTTGCCCTCATTTTATGAATCACTAAATTGAGTTCCAATACTCATGAACTCAAAACTGGCCGAAAACGAATCCTCATCCTTCGTTGTCTTCCTCTATATGGCTTCCACGGCTCCACATTTGATCGGCTCTCCTAGACCCTATGGTCTTCTATCTTGTGTAGCATGTGTGAATCATCTTCACCGTGAACTGCCTAATCGGATATCACTTAAGCCAGGATATGCAATATCCCCACCATCATTTCAAAGATTTCACTAATGATCATTAAGTCCCTTCTCCTCTTGAGCCATCAAAACCTGTAGTAGAAGTACCAACAAAACTTGGTCTACTACGATGTTCAACACTTGAATCAAAAGAGGGTCGAGAAGTAATAACGGGTTGAATGAGTCACTCGTGTCTTGACTAAAACTTTCACTATGAACTTCTTCAGATAAAACCCGCTCAACATTAACACCTGCTTCTTGAACATGTTCAGCAATTTATGGATCAGGATTTCCATGTTCATCATCTAAATGGAGATGTCTAACCCACTGAAATAATTGATTCTCATATTCTTCACTAAACACAGCTGATATTTCAAGTAAATCGAGAAAATTATTTTCAGCAACTTTATCAGTCTCTGCCTCCATATCATGTATCTTTAGTTTCATGTTGTAATAACAAAAACCACCTCGAGCCTAGGTGCTGCCGACATTTGTTTGGTATGAATTAGATAAATGTGCTCCAATTCCTTTCTTCACAGGCCAAGACGATGCGATTTGGGGAAAGAACCTTCAAGGCAATTTCTTAATGTTGGAGCGTGATTTGCATCACAAAAACATTTATTCAATTGCAATAAAAGTACTTATATTCGATATATAATAATAAAATAGTTATGAAATTTACTTTTAATAAGAATTAACACTCACCAAGAACCATTTTTTATCTTGATGCTATTGTTGTCTGATCACCAAATCCCTTTTTTGCATCACGAAATAGTATAAACTATGAAATCAAAATGTCAAAAAATCTAAAAGAAAAAATCAATCGAATCAATTGAATCAATTAATTAGAATTCAAAACTCATTAATTTACCTAATTTCCAAAATTACAAAGGCCTTCAGCATTAGGATCTAATTTAGAAAAAACGTCATGAATAGCTTGAAGTAGCTCGACTCCTGACCAACTCACAGATACATATTGGAAATTTTGGATTTAGATAGTATCTTGCAATAGTTATTGAGAAGTGGTATGTGATAATAATATAAACATAATATTATTAAATGTGAATATCGGTGAAGAGGATATTAATTAGTTACCTACCGCATGCAGAGGATGCTTAAGGGTTCTATCCTAACGATCTGCGATTATATGTTTCACCTACTATTTAGCTTTGAGTCGATCTAAATTTTCCTTTATTAACCGAATCAACTCGTAGACAAATAGCATGGTTGTGACAACTTCTGAATCAACAATGTGAAGCACTGTGTATAGTGCCTCATAGATGGACCTGCTTCTCACCTTCATGATATTCATGATCAAACATGAGTCTTTCAACCTCATGTCCAACTTCTGTCTAGCTAAGATTGTTAGATGCCCATTCATTACTAATAAAGACTTTCTTCAAATCAACCATCTTTTTTAGAAGACTATCAAGGACAATATAGTTTGTTGCAAATCTTGTTGCTCCAAGACGCACGATATCTCCCCCAATGACCTGTCGCATTTTTGCAAGCAACCAACCATGATTGTAAATGAAGTTGGTTATCTTTCGGGCATTCATGATCAACTGAGCAACACTATACCTTTTGATGTCTTGAACGGTAAATCAATGCGGTCGTCTTTACTTTTTATGGAGTCCTAATACAGATTGTATTTCTTCATCAACAACTTTCCCCCTTTCACAAATGCTGATGCAATATCTGTTACAATTTACACCACATTTGCTTCTCCAACTTCCTTGATAACGTCCTTAAATAAACCATATATGTATTTGTTGTCTTTAATCTTATTTGACGCATCAACATATTTAAGGAAAATTGTGCTTCCTTTTGAATATACCATGAAATTAATTATGCTCAATTTTGTTGGCCCGGTCCATCCATCACACATAATTGTGCATCCATATATCTCTCATTTCTCCCTTTGTATGTTGACATAAGCTTCCATGTCTTTATACTCCATTTCCAAGTACTTGCTTTTGATTTCATATGAAGATGATGGTTCGATGCCTATCCCTACATATATAATTAAAGGAAAGTTGGTTAGTGGTTGCAAATTTGTAATCATAATTTAAGATAATAATGTCATTATTAAAACATATTATACAATTAGATAAACCTGCTTGTGCACTTTTGAAAATCATGTTTAAAATGAGTGAGTCGACTTGAGGTGGAACATTCATATATGAAGAACTTACTAATCAATTGTCCCATTGTTTCCTTGATTGAACCACCTTTGAACATATTTTTCATGCTTTTTTGTCTTGCAGCCGAAGACTTGTACAATGATGGTGCAATTGGCGGTGATGGATTCGTATGCTAAACACTTTGTGATCTTTGCATACGTCTTGATGGATCACCTGGTTGTGAAGACTCGCCTATTTCAATTATGAAAAAAAAAAAATCAAAATCAAAATACACTATATGGGGAGATTGCATTTTGTCACATTATTTTTGTAACATCCCAACTCCAAACTAAGAGCGTTATTGTCAATTCACATATATGGCTACAAACCACACTTATCAAATGTTATTTGAAATTACTTTTGCTTGAATCTTGTTTTATTCATATACTCACAAAATTTTAACTACTTTATAAGAATAATAATTTTCAATGACATGAACTCTTCCTTAAAGTATAACAATATATATAATTAAACTAATATCTTCCAACAAGATAAATTCTCCAAAGCTATTAATCTTAAAACATAACATTTTAACAACATAAATCCTCAAAATGAAAATTTACAAACATTCAATTCCAAAACAACAAAGTAGTCCAATAATTTTAAGTCTTCCAACAAGATACTAATTCAAAATATTTCTCAATTCTCATCTTTGCCTACCCCAGCATCATTCCTCGCTAAGTTCTAAGGTGCTTGAAAATGATCAACAATAAGGAGTGAGCTAAAAGCCCAATAAAGAATTTTAATACAGTTTCATGGATCAAGTATCTTAAAATTCTCAAAATTGGAGATATAACATATTTTTCATTTTTTCAAAAATCCCATAAAATCCTCAGATACAAGAAAATAAGAGCTAAATATATTTCAAACTAATGTTCGTTATTTTTTCTATTTCTCAAACGATTTCATTTCATAGTCAATCCACCATTTTTTTTTTCAAAAAAAAAAAAAAAAAAACATATACTCATGATTCTCATAAGTATTTATTTCAAATAAAATGTCAACTATTCTAACCTGCTGACGAGGGTCATTTTTTCAACTACTATAACCCATTAATTGAGACCTTATTTGTCAAGTTTATACCCATTGACAAGGGTCATATTTTTCAAGTTTATACTCATTGACAATGGTCATATTTGTCAAGTTTATACCCATTGACAAGGGCCATAGTTGTCAAATTTATACACATTGGCCGAGGTCATATTTGTCAAGTTTATATCCATTGACATGGGTCATAAACCAAAGTCAAATATTTCTTCATGTTTCCAATTTCCCAAAAATACAAAGGTATATCTCCATAACTTCCAATTGTTACAATGAACATTCTCAAATCCATTTTCCATACAAAACACATATTTGATCCATGCATGTGATTTAAATAACTAGAAAATTTTAAAACTCATATTCACATACTTTAGCAAAATATTTTGTTTGATAGGAAAAGTTGCATTAATCTTCCTTACTTGGTATTCCAAGGTGCTAGCAAAAACCAAGAAGTCTCAAGGAATCACAAATCACCTAAATAATATGAATAACATCCTATTAGACAAAAAAATAGTTTCCTAATTTTTTTTTCTAGGAACCAAAATATTTAAATATAAAATCTCAAAGGCTCTTTAGCTTGAGAATTTCAAATAAATTAGGCCATTTCCATAGGCATAAAAATCCCTTTATTTTCCAACTCTATCAATTCCTTGTCCCCAAAATCAGGTTTGCCATAAAACATGGTTTTTGGTTGAAATTCTCAAATCTTTTATGAACAAGTGGTTCTTTGTAACTTGTAGGGAATCCTCTAGGGTTTCAAATCCAAAGTTTTCTAGTCCAAAAACTACCAAAATACATCAAATACCAATTCCCAAACAAATTTCTTAATATTATGTCTTCCTACATTCATAAGGTTTCATACTTGAAAGTTTAAGTAATCTTAGGTTTTCAAATCTAAGTTTCCAAGAATGACAATTTTCCCAAATACATCAAAAATCAAACCCTAATCAAGTTTCTTTGCTATATACATCCTAATCACTTTTAGGGTTTCATATTTTTAAGTTTTAGAAAACCCTAGGCATGCAAATCTAAACATTTGAAAACCCTAACTACTAAGGATCAAGAAAGGAAAATAATACTTACTTGGGGTTGATGCTTCTTGAAGCTTGAAGCCACTATCTTTGAAACTCTAGTTCATCTCTCCTCTCCTTGAGAGAAAAAAAAAAGATGAAGAAGGTTAGACTTGTGTAGGAAAGGCCCCCTTTTAGCAAAACATTCCTATATTAATCAAGAACCCCTCCCAACTTTGAGAAATTGCAAAATAGCCCCTCTTATTTCTTTTTTTTTTATTATTTATTATGGGCATTTCAATTTTACAATATGTTATCAACACGAGTTTGTTCTGAGGGTATTATCTAATCCTAAACTTAAAGTTATTTTAAGTTTGCATACATATCGATATTTGATTTTTATTAGAAACTAAAAGCTATACTATTGTTAGCAATTTATCATATGCGGGATTCTTATTATTTTGTCATATATCAAAAGTTTTTTAGCAATGTCAAAAACTCAAGTTTATATATTTGACATTTTAGAAATAAATTATCTATCTTGGATCCTTGATGCTAAATAAAATATTAAACTTTTGATGAAAATTCATCAGTCTACTTTGATTGGGTTTGAATTGATTCCTTGAAGTGAATCCAATATCATCACAAACTCATGAACATGGATGAGGATTGGTTATGGTTGCGATCATGGAAGAAATTCTCAATACCATATTGATGATCCCTCAAATCCTTGGAAAATGAAAAGTCTCACCACTAGAAGTGGATTAATATTGATGTAAAATGGGAAGTATGTATGAGATAAACCTTTGGAGAACCATCAAAATAATTGTTATAAATGTGGTTTGAAATGACATTTGTCGTGTACCTATCGTACGGCCAAAAATTTGGCGTACCTTTACCAAACATTAATGAAAGCAAATGGAAAAGAGGTAGAAATGAAATTTACTAATGGTAATGGACTAGACCTAGCCTGCTATGATGATTTCTTTGGAAGTCCCAATGAAAAAAATGAAAAACACTACTATTGAATGATGCTTCTTATTTCTCTATTAGATTGATCAATATATCATATTGTTATTACACTTCTTCCATTGTTATTCATATTGTGTCTTGCTTGTATATTAGTAGTATCTAAAATTCATGGGTTATTAAATCTCAAAATGAACAAAAGTGATGTATGTCTTGTTGATTGTGTATCCTCACACACAATTGTTTTAAGATAAATGGTATTTTCTTGAGTTGACATTAATAAATGTCAATATAAGTACCATATTTGGTACTACAAACTTAGTTGAAGGATCCAGAAGAGCAAACATAATGCTACCCAATGGAACTTAATTCCATATCAAAGATGCATTATATTCTAGCAAATCCACAAGGAATTTGCTTAGCTTTAAAGATATCCACGGAAATGGATATCATATTGGAAGTTATAAATTGAGGTAATACTAAATGTCTTTACATTACCTCTATTGTTTTGACAAGAAATTTATAGTAGAAAACTCTCGGTCTTCTCCTTTGGGTTATATCATACAACTATAAAGTCTATCGAGTCATATATTATCGTGAACTAGAAGTTCAATGTCCCAAATATTTTTATTCTTTGGCATGATAGGCTGGGTCACCTTGGGTCTTCAATGGTGCGGAGAATTATAGAACACTCACATATGCATCTTCTAAAGAACCGAAGATTCTTTTGCCCAATGAATACCCATGTGTTGTTTTCTCACAAGGTAAATTGATAGTCAAACTCAATTCCGGAGTGGCACTCGGAACAACGTCAATTGCAAACTCAATCTCTCTCCATGGAGGCAATCCCGATAATTCCCCCAAAAACACATCTGGAAAATCACAAACTGTAGGGGTGTCTAATAAGCTAGGCTCCGCCTTTTTTGTATCAATCACATGTGCCAAGTAGGCTTCACACCCCTTTTGAACCATTGTTCTAGCAGTAGTAATGGATATCACATTAGAGAGGTGGTTCGACCTCTTACCAATAAAAGTCACTTCCTCGCCACTTGGTGTCCTTAAGGACACTCTTCATTCTACAGTCAACTATCATTTGGTGTCGAGACAACCAATTCATCCCTAATACCACATCGAACTCTCTAAATGATAACTCGATTAAGCCTCCCGGAAACTCATACTCTCGCATTTTGATGGGGCAATCTCTGAAACTATATTCACAATGACACTACGCCCAAGTGGATTTGTCATAAAAATGTCATACTCGGTTTACTCTTGATGTACCCAGGCTGGAATGTTAATTTTTGCATAAGAGTCACGGTTGAACCTAGATCTATCCATGCATGTACTTGCCCACCATCCACACTAACAGGACTATTTAGGCGACTTCACGAGTCACCTCTGACCCTATGGGGTCCTGAACTATCCATGCTTACCTATTAAGACCGGCAAGATCCGCATTAGAGTCACGTCACCCTTTAAATGCAAATGCAATGCATGTCACAAACAATTCAAAATTCATTTTGTAATATCACCTAAACCTTGGCTCTTATACCCTTTAAAAGCGTGTATTGCGATCATCCTACTCATTATGACTCGAGTGCGAACGGATCAGGGGGCGATCACCAATAACTTCTTTTATTTTTCGAATCATTCGAATAGTCGAAATACAATTACTTTTCTAAACACATTTCAAATACTCGATGAAAATATATATGTAAATACCACTTTAACATAAAGGGGGCCCATCATTTGATCACAAAACTCCTTTTCATTCGATATGGCATTTCATGCCCATTTGGTCCATTTCCCACCTTTATACAATGCAACATTATTAGCCGTTTTCAATAACCAAATATTTACAAAACAAAATCAGAGTTCAATTTTCATAATAGTGTTTGTATAAAATGAGTTGAATAATTTTATGTATGCATGTGATGGAGCTTTACTTATCCTCTGTGTGACTTTGACGATGACTTTGATTCACTAAGGTCTAGGTCTTCGTACCTGTTCTCTCGGTACCTGCGCGATGATAAAAACAACGTGCTAACCATTTTCATGCTTAATGGTTCTATATAGTTATCTCTTTCATTTCAGTTTAATACAAATCATACATTTTTTTCTAAACAATGCTTTTTAACCTTTTTGAATTTTCAATGCAATACAATACATATATTCATTTCATATACATTCATTTACAATTTATTGATCATTCCAAATATACTTTCATATCTGATAAATCATTAAAAACATAAATCATGCATTTCACAATTTTCTTATCATTTCAATTTGCCCTTAAACAAATTTAATCTATGTAGTGCAGGACAGGAATCACCCGACCGCAGATCCATTAAACTCTGACAGGTATAAAAACATTTGTTTTATAACTGCAGTGCAGTCTCATTGGGCTCTTGTTGAATATTAAAAATCAATTCGTGAACACTCACGATCTTTATTCAGCTCGGCTACGGATCGGGTGACACGCATCATTACGTTAAGTTCGCGATCTTTGCTGGTGGCCCTTGATGGTATACCAATCTATCCTCGGTCGAATTTAACGGTTAACATTCTATTAAGGCGTTCAAATCATTCATAATACAGTATAGTATGGACACATTTATACAAATTAATTTTCAAAACTCCTTAATTTTTCATAGGCAAATCATTTCCTGATCAATTGCCTCGAATCAATTAAACAATCAATATGCTTTTTTTCTTATAAATCATTTAGAAATTCAAATAATTTTGTAATCCATTCCAAACACTTTGGAATTAGAGAGAGAAGTGGAAGACAACCAAGATTGTGTCTTGGATTCACGTCTTCGAATCTCGAGAACTCGACTTGGGCTTTTCTCTTGGTGCCCTAATCCATGATAAATGACAATCATATATTAGTTGGGTATTCTAGGTTTCTATTTAGGTCTTATTCTGCCCAGACTCCTTCGATTACATTGTTCCTCATTTTTCCCCATTTCTATAAATATAGACATTTTTATCATTCTTTTTAGGCATCGATATACCTCATTTTAGCCAATTTTATGGGTTGATGGTCAAAATTGGATACACTTATTTGAGATTTGTTCTCTAGAAGTCCAATTACTTTTGGTTGAATTACTCAATTCGGATGAGTGATGGCAGTTATGGCTATAAATCTTAAGCTGCTCAAAACACGAAACTATATGAGACTGTTTCAATTTACACCAAAACATAGCCTGTTGTGAATTTTCTTGGTTGATGGGATCAAATTGGATATGTTTGAGAGATTTGTTCTCTAGTGATGGAGATTACCTAAAACACTCATGCCATGCGATACGTCTTATGGTTTTAGCTCTATTTACGATTAAATCGCATTTTCGGCTCGATATCGGTCTTGCATTTGTGTGAATAGCAGGTGGAGCAGGTAGTTTTGGGATCATTTTGGAGCAAGAGAAGAGGCGAATCTGCGGAGCGTCGTGGCTCGACCTCGCGACGATCCCACATCGTGACATTAGGTTAAACAGAAGAGGAAGTCAGCAAAGTGACCAGCGTCGCGTGCCTCGATGTCGCGACGTCTCAGCGTAGCGATGTTGAAGCGTCGCGGCGTGATCCGCGATTCTGCTGTTTATCATTAAAGCAAAGGGATCGTCGAGGTATCATCAACGTGGAGCGAGCACGGAAAGCATAAGCGCGATGACCGGTCGATGGAAAGGACACTTGCTTTTGTATTTTCTTCTTTCTGGCTTCTTGATGGTTTATAAGATTGATTACATTGTATAATCAAAGTCATTATTTTTTATATTCATACGGGTTTGTTGAAGCCTATCACGATTGCATGGATTAAGATTTTGATTTTATATTATTCAGTTATTTATGACTTGTTAGTATCTGCTCTATATCTGAGATTTATATACATGTGATGTCTGGCCAACATTGGCATGATTTGGCTCAAGTCTCCAGAATGAGAAGATGAGGATGAGATTAGAATAGAGGCGACCCTCGGTGATTCGGGTAAATAGAATATCCCGATTTCGAGGGTGTGATTCGGGTTAGAACATTTAAAGGCGTTTGAGCAGGTTGGGATGAGTCACACTGATATAGCTGCGAGATGGCGAGATACACCTCGAGAGGTGTCAGTAGATACGATCACTTAGCCATCGATAAGTCACGAATGGCCAAATTTAGTGAATTTCTCACAGGTGACGATCCATCGAAAGTGGCGAGGGACGGAGCTGCTGTCTCCATTGATTTACTAGATAAATTAGTTTGGACAATCTCACACATTAGTTAATTTGTCATTCAAAAGCTTGCGTCCTAGATAATATTCAAGGCTAATTTCGATGGTCAATGCGCTATAGTGGATCGATATCGTACTTAGGTACATTATGTGCCAGTCGACCGTGCATAAGCACATGAGAAATTTATAATTTTACACATCACGCCTGGAGCCTATCAAGTTTTAGGATTCTTGGGAAGTTTTAATTGATATTGAAAAACAACAATTATATATTATAGAATTCTTATTGTTATTTTATTTTACTTTACAGTCTTTGGTAATTTGAGGTCTTTGTATTTTGTGTGTGATTGCGGTCGAGGTTACAGTGAGTGCATGCGGCGGTCGGGTTGAACTACATACATTTTGATCGGCGAAAGAACTACAGAAACACTTATTTGAAGCGAGAACAACACGATTATAGAAATCTAAGCGATCATGCGAGAATAGAACAGTCGCTGCCATGAAAATGAAGCGAGCCTTGAGGAATAATGGTAGGAATCATGCACCAGTACAGTTTATACGATGAATCGATCCATTCGTATTTGCTATAAGGTTTGCTTTACCACCTCGGTTGTTGAACGACTATCAGACCACTATTCGATGAAATATTTCAAAGGCAGTCGGTGAAATAACCGCAGATCTTGAACTTGTCTGTTCACGGGATTGCCGATGAGAATCAGAGATAGCCATTGGACCAAATTACATTCAGGGTCATTGAAGAATTTTCCGAGGTTGAGATTGTTTCCACTCTCACTGAGTGATAGAGGCGAACGGTTAATGATCGACCAGTTCCATTAGTTCATGTAACGACTTAGTGGAAGTTCGACCAAAGTTCTTCCAGCTACTGAAATTGCACAAGCGGTGCAGAGATCAATACATTCGAACTGATAGAGGGGAGAACCTGGCGGAAGCATGGGATAATTTCCTTGACTGTTAAGGAATGCCCACACCCGCAATGACGGTCGGATGCAAGTCCATGCACATAATGAATTCTTAGGGATGCAGCGGAAACGGTGATTGATGGTTCGGGAGGAGGGGCGCTAATGAAGAAGACTACGAACCAAGCATATGAAATCTTGGAGGATGCTACTACTAATACCAATCAGTGGCCTAGAGATAGGATTACACCAATGAAGGCTGTGAGTGGCATAGATAACGAGATTCTCGGCCCGTGCGGATTACTCGTATTGCATAGCTTCTTGCCCAGACGGCAAGGTAAAATTGAATGCCATACGAGACCAGCCCATGGGGTTGTGTGAATTTTGTGGAAGTCGGCCTTAGCGGTCGAGAATATCAATTGGGATGACAAAGCGGTAGAGCATGCCCGGTATGTGTCGGTTTAATCGGCTATATTCTTGGGGTTAGTATGGGAGAAACCTTCTCGGGAGGCAGAATCAAGGCTAGGGTGGCGTAATATTCATGGGAATAGTCAGAACAATTAGGCTTTATGGATGGAGGAACAATCAAAACAACATGCCACCACCCCAGAATTGGGTAGACCACCTCCCGAGAAAAAGGTGGACATGGAACAAGCCCTTGCGCAAATGCTTACCTCTCATCTGGCACTGTGAATGAGAATGAAGCAAATATGCGAGACAGGCCACGAGTTGAACAATCAAGCAGCACAGTTGAGAAACTTAAAGGTACAAATGGGCTAAATGGCCAAACTTGTTGAAGTGGAAGGCAACATGGTTCGTACGAACAATTCGAGGAGGCAGAGCCCGAGGGGAAGGGAAGAATGCAAAGCGATCACTTACCAGAGTGGAAGAGTTGGAAGTCGAGGCCACAACCGGTAGTGGCTGGAAATTAAAGCGAATCAAATCATCCCAAAAGATCAGATGCAAGGTGAGTAGCCCCGAGATACGAGAGCAGTAAATGATAATAAAGTAAGGAAAGAGATCGAGAAACAAACAAGAACAGATGGACCTGCCATACCAATTCCGTATCCTCAGCGGTTGAAGAAAGGTAAGTTAGAGAAGCAGTTCGCAAAGTTTCTTGATATCTTGAAAACTAATGATATACCCTTTATGGAGGCAACTGGAGAACATGCCAGAATTGTAAATTCATGAAAAGATCTTAGCAAGTAAGAAGAAGTTGGAGGAATATGGGACCATCACCTTAGCGAGGAATGTAGTCTTAATCCCTATGAAAAGAAACTTCCCCGAAAACTTGGTCGGGCCAGCTTTTGCTATACTATTCTCTATTAGGGTGGGTGTCGGGAAAAGCCCTATGTGACTTGGGAGCAAGCATCGACTTGATAAATCTCGATGTTTAAGGCTAAAGTTAGGGAACCAAAATCGACGAATCGGGTTTGCAACTTTTAGACGAGGTCCTACCCGACATCCTCGGGGTATAATTGAAAATGTCTAGTAAAGAAATTAGATACGAATTCTATGCCAACCTACTCATATCTATATGCGTGAAAAGGTCCAGAGTGCATGGAGTGTTGGTAGACTTCAACGCCGCGGTCCCCATTAACTTGATTCTATAATCTTGACTGGCCCCGGAGCCTTTTGGTCGGCTGCGGCCCAGAGCTACGAGATCCCCGGGGTCTGACCCGATGGGCGGGGTGAGTGGAAACTCAATGGCGAAGGAGCACACCGTGCATGAGCGAACATTTGGCCTATATTCCCGAGTGTGGCATCACTTTATCCGCGTCGCGTCTCATTTTCGACTGACGAACGTGAGGTGGCGGTAGCGTGCCACAGCAACTACACCATCATCGAACTATACCCTTTGATGTTGGGGCGGGTTATAGAGGATGCCATCCTCCATGCTTAGGGATCTGAAAAATGAACACAGGGCACCCTTTTCTCATATCACGGCCCTATGCGAGCAAGCGGGGGTGCCCTTAGAGAGATTGATGGCGCGGATACACCTATTAAAGCTATAATGGTCGGCGTGACAAGCTAGAGATTGTACCACGACTGAGCCCGGTGTGTTTCGGGCCATAGACCCTTAGGCGAGGATAAGCTTCAAAGAGTATCGGGCTCGCTTTGACCTCTCGGTCGATCCTCGGGGTGACGCTGGGCGGTCCTCCTCGCCCACCACCCCCTGGCCAGGCCTGAGGAGGCCACAATCCGATCCCGGCCACGACTGGGAGGACCGATGCTCGCCTCGCATTTATACATGCTTTCTGGGACGAGACCAGGGTACCGAGTCCTCATTACCCGGGATATGGGGCCCCTCGGGTGACATCGTCTAGATCACTTGCTAACTTGGCGACCATTCTCAGAAATTAGCTGAATCCCTCGGGACCGACTGCCCGGCTTACGCCCTCGCCGGCCGCCCACCGCCGCCACTATAGTGACACGACCGATCACCAGTGAAGTTTCCGCCACCCTCTCTTGTTCTTTTATAGCGGTGGGACACTTTGGACACATACATTTTGGGGGGTGATCGGGTTTGATGGAGTTGGCGTAATTTTGTGTTGGGCCACTTTCTTTTTAGCGTTCTCTTTAGTTTAGGTTAGGTTTGTTGTTACTTTCAGTATCACCGTCTTGTGTTTAGTATATTTTTTATAGTAGGTTATTTTTAATTTTGTTGTTTCTAGTCCTTTGGGGAGCCACTGGTATTGGGATATGTTGATCTTGGGATTGTTTGGGTAGTGTGTGCATGTTGCCATGCTTAGGAGTCGAGGATCTCTTTTGGCCAAAATCAAAAATAATCTGTGGAATGAAACATAAAATGCAAATCCATCAAAGGACCATGAGGTGTTAGATGCTTGGGAATTTCATGTTGAATAAGTAGGGAGACAAAGTGAATCACCTCTGGGATACTCAAGAAACCATTTCTCAACGAGCCTATCATACCCACACCTGAGATGACATCCCCAGGGTATGCAGGGGCGCCAGAAACTTGGCTAAGGTTCAACAAACCCTGGGAGTCTCTAAACACCAAAGTGATGAGACACCCTAAATAAAAGAGGATTGCCTTCGAGCCCCAAATATGACAAAAACAAAAGAAAAAAAAAACAAGAAACATATGAAAAGAATAAGTGGGATCTTCTAATGAATCAGGCATTCAGGGGCCTTTCAAAGCCTAATGTCACAGACCAGCGGCTAGGAGCCGGTGACTTGGCTCCAGTTACGGGGACAGAAGATGGAAGTTTCCCGCAGCTTAGGGCCCTTAGGTTCAGTTGAGTGTTCGGGGTGAAGTTGAGAGGCCCGAATGCTGGTGCCTTAACCAGCGGTGGGGTCACCAATAATCCCGCTATAGGAACACTTAGCATAAACTAACGGGCACTAGTTTTTCTTTCACGAATAGGTATGGTTAATGAATAACGGTGCGTTCTTATCCTTTTGTAGTTAGACTCTCCCAACTAGGTACGTTAAACTTAAGTTTGGGGGTGTCGGAACCAAGGTATATGCTAGAGATCACGTATTCAATGCACATAGGGTCCTTAGGAAAGGCTATTGAATACCTCGGAGGTTGCGTCGCTTATCAAGCGAGCGGTGCTCAAGCAATTCCCTCGAAGTCGAACACCCTTGGATCTCTGAAATTGAGCAAAGGCAAGATTTGTGAGTCGGTCCATTTTGATCCTTCGTTTGTCAACATGTGCATCACATTCTTGGTGTTAGGTTATAGTATGTAGGTTATGTGTCTGGTTTAGAGTCTATTTCTTGCTTGGAGATAAGCAAGAAGCTAAGTTTAGAGTGTATTAGTGCGCAAGCGTCGCGGCGTCTCGCGTGCGACGTCGATCTGGGTATGTGAACATCATTAAAAGCAAAGGGATCAGAAATCGAGGGGGATCATCAAAAGCGTACGGGCGAGCACGAAAGCACTGTGGCGTGACGGATGATGGAAAGACCTTTACTTTTTGTATTTTCTTCTTTACGAAAAAGCGTGATGGTTTATGATTGATTACGTGTATAATCAAGTCCCGATTATGTTCTAGATTCACATCGGGTTTTGTTGAACCACAATCACGTTGCATGGATTAAGATTTGATTTTATATTCGATTGTATGACTTGTTAGTATCGCTTTATATCTGAGATTGATATACATGTGATGTAAACTGACGTTTATTGGCGCGATTTGAAGCCGGTGATGAATGAGGTAGAGGTTTTGGGATCGAATAGAGTGACCCTCGGTCAATTCGGTAAATAGAGATATCCCGATTCCGAGGGTAGTGATTCAGGTTAGAACATTTAAGCGTTTTGGACACTGGGTTGGGGTAGAGATACACTCAACCCTGCTAGCGAGATAGGCGAATACACCTCGAGAGAGGGTATCACCGTGGAGTGCGATCACCTGCCGTCAATAAGTCGCAGATAGACTAACGTAATTTCTCATAGGTAGTAATTCTGTCAAGAAAGTGGCGGGGAGACGAGGCCCTAGTCTCCACAACACAGTGATTTACTAAGATAAATTAGTTTAGTTTAATCTCACACATTAGTTAATTTGTCATTCAAAAGTTACGTCTAGATAATATTCAAAGGCTAATTTCAGTAGTCAATGCGCTTCTCCCCGTGGATCGATATTCGTACTTAGGTACATTATATTACTTGATACAACGCATGCACTTGCGCACTTAGGCGTATATATTTTACACATCACACTTTCGGCCTATCACCTAGAAGTATAGTTTACCCAAAAATTTGAATCACTCAATTCGGATGAGTAATGGCCAAGTTATGGCCTATATACCGAAACTACTCCAAATACCAAAACTGTATCATAACTAAACCAAAATTGACCCGAAAATAGAGCCTCACTTTTGATGAATTTCTGGGTTCAATGGGGTCCAAAGTTGAATACACTTATTTAGGGATATTTGTTATCCTAGAAGTCTAGTTTACCTAGAAATTTGAATCACTCAATTTGGATGAGTGAAACTCAACTTATGGCCTAAACAAAAACATAGGTTTGGGAAAGATTTTAATGAGAATCTCCCCTAAAGGCAACATTTCCTTTATACAAAATTTCTCATTTGGGGACCACAACCAATGAAACAACAAAAAACAACTTAGAGCAATAATAGAAACACTTTTATTCAAATTTGGGGTTTTCCCAACCCAAACACAGAAAAGGGGTTGGGGTTTGGTTTTCCTCAAAATATCTTCGATCTGTGCTCTTCTTCTTTCTCTTTTAGATCACCTAAATCCTTGATCCTTTGGAGAAAATCACTAAGTTCTTCAATCGTAGTGTGCCCTAGCTCTCCTCTCCCCTTTGCCTAAAATGTGGGTTATGGCATTCAAAGACTAAAAATTGGTCTTTTGTCCATTGACTAAGGACATGTTGGCTACTAATTCATTATTTCTCATTTTTTTCATTTAAAAGCTTCATTTCACTCATTTCTCTCATTTCTGTCTCGTTTAGCGCGGCACTGGCTCATGTGACCCTCGAGGTCCTCATTTGACATTTTTATCAAAAATTTATTTGGCTCCTATAAAATTTTATTTTTATAATTTTCGTTTTTAATATTAAACTCCGAAAAAATATAATTTAATTTATTTTATACCCTGAACATGTTATAAAACTATTAGGGTATTTTCAGGGCGTTACAACTCTCCCCTTCTTAAAAGAATTTCGTCCTCAAAATTACCTTCATTGAACAGTTGAGGGTATTGTTTCCACATAACTTCTTTGCTTTCCCATGTGGCTTCCTTGGTCTTGTGGTTTCTCCATAACACATTTACCAATGGAATTCACTTTTTCCGCAACTCTTTCACTTCTTGAGCGAGTCTCTCGTCTCTTCGTACGTCCATCAGGTCTAAACTCAATCGTTTCAGAGGGCTTACATACGATGGGTCGACTTGTACTTTCGACATTGACACATGAAACATTATGAATCTTTTCGACTTTGGAGGTAAAGCTGTCGTATGCCGCTGGATTACTTTCACCATCACCTCATGTAGCCCGATGAACTGGGCTTAACTTGCCTTTTCCCCAATCTCGTACCTTCTTCCAAGGCGATACTTTCAAAAACACTTTTTCGTTGATGTCATATCGAATATCCTTTCTTCTCATGTCGCGTAAGTTTTTGTTTATCAGTGGCCACTTTCAATATTTCTCTAATCATTTCATTTTCCTCGAGTTTCTTGAATCAAATGAAGCTAATTATCTTCTTCTCGCAACTCGGTCCAACACAATGGTGTTCGACTGTAGTAGAGGCCTCATAAGGCGCCGTTACAATGCTGTTGGAAGCTATTTAACTGTCTGAATTGAGCCCAGAAGAATGTGTTTATCTGACCATGGACAAAATCCTTGGGTTTCGACGATTTTTGGAGAAAAATCGGATTTTGGTGGTGCTGGAAAAGATATTGGGATGGAAAAATCGGCGAAAAAATCGCGAAAAATCGCGGAATTTTCGATAAAACCGATTTTCCGATAAAAACGATTTTCGAAAAAACGATTTTCTGATAAAACCGATTTTTCTGGAAATTTTTGTTTGATTTTTTCTTGACTCCAAGAAATATGCAAAAATTCTTGACAGTTTAACCATGAAAATGCCTGATAGCATACTCCGACCACAGTAGTAAGCGCACTTATTATATATAATGCAAACTTTTTATATTATCTTATTATTTATTTGTTTTATAATCCCTTTATAATATTTTATTTTATTTTATTTTGTTATAACTTATAAATATTTTTTAATCAAATATTTATTTGAGCAGGAGAAAGAAATAAAATAATATCTCATTTTAAAAATTTAAAATTATAATATATATAATATTTTGAATCTCCTCATTATCTACATAATATTTATAATAATAACAAAAACAAATAAATAATATCTCTTTAACATAATAATATCTGAATAATATATTAAATATAACATATTTAATTTAATAATTCTGTCAGATTTGATTTTAATACGTTAATTAAGATAAGAATCATTTCATTAATACATATAATTAAAATATATGAAAAATTTTAATAGCAGAATATTTTGTAAAAATATCCATGTCGATATTTTCTGGAATATTGAATATTCAGATATTTAGTAAAATCCAATTAGATATATCGTGTTGCAATATTTTGATCCTTGATCCCAACTACCCTCATAGTTGGTTGTTGGTTGGACAGACATATCTGAGTGTAACATTTATTAGAAGGACTATTTGTCTGTCACGTGATAATCACAAACGACTTGTACTTTGGCGGTATGTAACTATTGTATTCATTAAGAGCATTTTTATTAAAGTAAATCATTGTGTTACGGTTGTTTTGATCCATCATCTTCATGAAGTGCACTTGAGGTCTAACAAGTAGTAGAATTGGTTAAGTCGATGCTCGATCCATAGAATCTCAAGAATTTTTAATCAACTACCCAACTACTCCAGCTCTATACTATTTGGACTATGATAAGAATAATTTGGATACAGATGTGAAAGCGAAATAATGAAAACCAAAAATAATGAAATGAATAACAATAGCCCGAATCACGAAATAATGAAATGACAAATTTAGTTGAACGATTATCGTAAAGAGAACATTGAAAATAAAGCTATTGATCCAATTCCCTAGATTTATACTTAATTATTTTGCTTTACGAACCACAGTTTTAAAACCGGAGTCAGATGTGATAATGCATTTGGATCTCTCAAGAACTACCACCAGATTCAATATCTCACCTTCATAGTTTCTCTCGAATCTCGGTGGCCTGAATAACTGCCTGGCACAGGTAGCCTTGTTGCGGGTATTTTTTCTTTCTCAATACTTCATGCCATAACATGTAGATTTGTAAACCTTAGCTCAGCACATATAGTCATTGCATGGGTTTACACTATACTGGTTCCTCTTCCTCAAAATTAGAACAACTCATTCTTTCCTTGATTAGATCGTTGCTAACACGAGATTGAATTCACGATTCGAATTGAGGCGAACTCTCTGCATGCTTAAATTGATAACTCACTCAACTCATTCTCGGTTTCAAGTGAGAAGAGGATGTATCGATTTAATTACACAGAGCACATTAGATCATCGATATCGAGGTTCTCATACCTTCAGAGGAAATTCCCATCCTGCTCTAGGAATGCCTTCTGCATTGTCCTCGGAGGGCCTCTGAAATCATAGCTTGAAATGACCCCGTTATGGGTATAGGGAAACTGACATTGGGATCGATTCCAAAAATACGCAAAACGACAAGTCGTTATAGCGAAGTTCGTGATAATGAATAAAGTGCAGGAAAGATAATTTATAATGATAGCGTCATTTCAATGGGGCTGGGTTTCTAAATCCTTTGGATTACACCATACATTGGCTTCTTGATCAACAAAACCAGCGTAAATGAGTGGTAGTTCGAAATCAAAAAATTTATTAAAGATTTAAACTACGATTGTTAATTTGAAGAAATATAAATGCATTCAGCTACGACTTTTACGACTAACGATTTCTATATCAAATTTTAAGCGAAATATAAACTAATCTAAAAATAAAAACAAGAAAGAAAAGAATTAAAATCTGGGAGCCTTGACTGCTAACAGATCTCTCTTTTCAAGTAATGAGAAGGCTGTTTTTCTTGATGCTTGGTGTGTGGCTATAGGGTTCTAAAGTTGGGCCACAATTTTGATGCACCTCTTTTGGCCCCAGGTTAAGCGGCTGGTAATGTTGATAATCGAGACGGCTTGATCTTGTCGCCGGTCTTTGTCGCGAAGCCTTTGTTTGGTGACAGTCTTTGGTAGAGCGATGTCGCGACGACTTCTTTGGCGTAAGCGACCTTATCTCTTGGCATTTGATGTCGCGACAACTTAATGTTGTTCTGCGACCTTACGGTGACCGGTGGATTTAAACTTACGCCCAATTAATGACCACATTCACCTGCCTCTGTTATCGCTATTGCTTTAATGATATGTGACCTCCGCATCTTCTTGATGGATGTAAAACAGCGGTGTTGTCGCGACCTTCTTCTTACATTATTGTCGCGACGGCCCGAATGATGTCGCGACTTCTTCTGTGTAGTTGATGTCAAACGGCAGTCTTGTCGCGACCTTCTTTCGATCTGGCGATGTGCGACCATTTAAATGATGTCGCGACCCTCTCTCTTTAGCTGATGATGTTGCAACCTTAGTTTCCTTTTAAGCGTGTCATTGGCTTGCCGATTCGAGTGCGTGTCGCGACAGCGTCGGATCTTATTGACATAATTGTTTAGTCCATTGTTTATCTTCTGTTACGACTTCTTTTTGGTGTCGTGACCTCATTATCCATGAATGCTGAGTTTAAATCTTCGCGACCTCGGAAGAATGTCGTGACATCTCTGCCTTCATCAATTCATGGTTGCTTGACTTTGGTTTCTTTCCGTAGCTCGTTTGTCTTGATGCGCTTCATTCTTATTTGGAGCTTTGTAATTACAACCTTAATATATTTTGATTTGAAAAAGCTACGACATGAATCCTTTAATCCTTTTTGCTCTCTGTACTGACTTCCTTTGTGATTATGATCTTTGCTCATCCATTATGCTTTCGCTTTTCTTGCAATTCTGCTCTTTTATGATTCCCTTCTTTGCCCTGACATTTTGGTGAAGTATTCCATGCTCACCACCATATAATCGGTCTTTTCTCTAAAAATCAATCAGAAAAATGGATTGAAAATAGATGACCTTGAAGCTCATCATTGGTCACACAACTTCTCAGCATATCTTCTAACACTTTGATCACTCTTTCCGATTGTCCATTCGTCTGGGGGTGGAACGTTGTGCTGAAATTCAGTCGAGTGCCCAAAGCCTCTTGCAACTTTCCCTAAAATCTCGAGGTAAACCTTGGATCTCTATCTGAAATGATTGATATTGGAATCACATGTAATCGAACTATTTCCCTTATATAAAGCTCTGCTAGCTTCTCAAGTGAATAGTCGGTTCTCCTTTGGTAGGAAGTGGTGACAGTTACCACGACTAGCCAGAGTCATCTTTCTTCTACGTCCTTTGGTATGACCACAAAATCCATTGTGATTCGGTCCCATTTCCACTCGGGTACTTTAATAGGCTGCAATAATCCCGAAGGAACTTGATGTTCTACCTTCACTTTTTGACACATCATACTCTTGGTCACAAATTCCAATACATCTCTTTCATTGCGGACCACCAGGTATGAAGTCTTTAAATCCTGATACATTTTTGTGCTACCGGGATGCATAGCAAAAGAAGCACTGTGTGCCTCTTTAAGTATGGATTCTTCAATTCATCATCATTAGGTACACAAACCCGATCTCTATGGTACAAGAATCCATCCTCTTTATTTTATCAAGCAGTTTCTTTCCCGAAAATCTATTCAGTTTAGAATTGCGATGGTACCTACTCATCATTCTTTCATGCGTCTAGTTCTCGATTTAACAAATCCGGTTTTGTTATCAATTTTGCCACTATTGCACCGTCGTCTGATAATGACAAATGAGCATTCAACGCTCGAAGCGTTTGTATTGACTTTCTACTCAGAGCATCTGCTACTATATTGGACTTCCTAAGCTGATAATCGATTACACAATCATAAACCTTGATCAATTCCATCCATCTACGTTGTCTCTAGTTAAGCTCTCTTTGCGAGGACAAATACTTGTAATTGGTGTAGATGAAACACTTTTCTCCATAAAGATAGTGTCTCCATATTTTCAATGCATTCTAATGATGGCCAATTCAATCATCGTGGGTAGTTCTTTCCCATGCGGCTCAGTTGCCTTAAAGCATAAGATTTACCGCTTTACCCTTTTGCATAAGGACATCCATTTTAATGAAGCATCACTTAAAAATCAGCCTTATTCTTTACCGTGGGTTGGTGATAAGAGCACATTGCCTCGGTTAAGAATGATTTCAACTTTGCAAAACTAACCCGTACTTTTCACTCCACTCAGATCTCACATTCTTTTGGAGCAGATCTTGTCATAGGGCCCTGATCATCAAGAAGCATACTTGAACTATGCAGCAGTACTTTTGCCAATCCCGAGGGGAAACTACGCACTTATGTGACATTTCTTGGTGGTTTCCATTCAATAATCACCTCTATCTTCTTTGGATCACTCGAGAATTCCTTCTTTTGATACAATGTGTGGGACACTTCTCTCAACGAGAATTCCCACATTTACTCGGTTTGCATATAGCATTCCTTTCTCAAGGTTTCTAGCACTGGAGGTGTGTATCATGATCTTCCCAATCCTTTGAATTTATGAGGATGTCATCTATAAACACCGAATAGGCGATCACACATATGGTGAAAAACACGGTCATTAAGTCCATGAAAGTCGTAGGTGCATTTGTCAGCGACGGCGTACAGGAACTCATAATGTCCATTACCACGTTCTAAGCGATGGGTCTTATGCACCTCGCGTCTTAATCCTTAATTGATGATACCGGATCGCCGTCAATCTTTCGAAAAGACACTTGTACTCAATTGATCGAGCAGTCGCCGATTAAGGTAGCTTGATACTTGTTTTTCACTTGTCATTTTGTTGATTTGCCTATAATCAACACTGGCGAAGCTTTATCTTTCTTCTTACCAAAACCTTGGCTCCCCGTGGTGATGCCTCGGATGAATAGTCACTTTCTCTAACGATTCTTGCAATTGAAGCTTCAATTGTCTTTTAACTCACAGGAGCCATTCTATACGGTGTAATGGTGCAGTGGCACAGAACAACGATCAGTACCAACTCAATCTCTCTGGATGGGCAATCCATTAATTCCTCGACACATCAGGATAATCACCATGTGGGTTGTCACAATAAATGGCTCTTGCCTTTTTGTTATCACATAAACTAAGTAGGCTTCACACCCCTTTCGAACCATCGTTATAGCAATAGCGACGAATATCACATTAGAGAGGTGGTTCGACCTCTCTCCAATAAAAGTCACTTCCTCCCCACTTGGTGTCCTTAAGGTTACTCTCTTCATTCTACAGTCAACTATCACTTGGTTGTTGGGACAACCAATCCATCCCTAATATCACATCGAACTCTATGAATCATAACTCGATTAAGTCTCCCAGAAACTCATACTCTCGTATTTTTATGGGGCAATCTCTGTAAACTTTATTCATAATGACACTATGCCCAAGTGGATTTGTCGCAAAATGTATTTTCGTTTTATTATACAGTGACTCCACTCATATGGAAGGTGAATTGCAAATATGAGAGTGGGTTGAACCTAGATCTATCCATGCATGTGCCCACTTACCATCACACTAA
Organism: Tetrastigma voinierianum; assembly: GCA_016808115.1. NCBI lineage: Eukaryota > Viridiplantae > Streptophyta > Magnoliopsida > Vitales > Vitaceae > Tetrastigma > Tetrastigma voinierianum. The sequence continues at coordinate 395,136 of JAEQBH010001713.1, read as the reverse complement.
CACATAACTATTTGGGCGACTTAAGGTCACCTCGACCCTATGGGGTCTGAACTATCATGCTTACCTATTAAGGCCGTGAGATCGACGTCGAGTCACGTCATCCTTTAAATGCAAATGCAATGCATGTCACAAACAATTTCAAAAATCATTTTGTAGATTCACCTAAACCTTAGCTCTCATACCCCTAAAAATGTGACGGCCCGTGTTCTCGTACCGACCCGGGCTGGATATGAGCCCGATCAGAGACATGATCTCCTTTTCTTTTTAATTTTTTCGAATCATTTCAAATAGTCCAAATATAATTACTTTTCTAATATTTAAATACTCGATAAATATATGTACGTAAATACCACTTTATGTAAAGAGGGGCCCATCATTTGATGCAAATATTCTTGATAATTCGATATGGAATTTCATACCCATTTGGTCCATTTCCCACCTTTACTCTGATACAACATTATTAATAGTTTTCAATAACCAAATATTTAAAACTAAAATCAAGATTAATTTTCATAATAGTGTTTGTACAAATAGTCGAATAATTTCATGTATGCATGTATTTGGGAGCTTTTACTATCTCAGTGACTTGGCGTATTCCCGATTCACTCTTTGTCTGCGTCCTCTTACTTTATTCTGTGATATCATGTGATGATAAAAACAACGTAGTAACATTTCATGCTTAGTGGTTCAATATAGTTCTCTTTTCCATTTCAGTTTAATACAAATCATGCAATTTTTCTAAACAATGTCTTTTATACTTTTTGAATGATCAATGTAATACAATACATATATTCATTTCATATACATTCATTTACAGTTTATTGATCATTCTAAATATGCACTTTCATATGCAATAAATCATTCAAAACACAAATCATGCATTTCACAATTTTCTTATCATTTCAATTTGCCCTTAAACGAATTTAACCTATGTTTTCGGTGCATAGGATAACGGAATCATCGATATGGTCCCACTATGCGTGAATGGGGTACTCAACATTTGTTTATAGCGCTCTGGGGTCAGTCCTAACTGAAATTTGTATTTGGTTATTAAAATAGTCAGTGAAACTACGAATCTTGTCTGTTGGGCTACGGATCACGTGACACATCATTACGTTCATTCGCGATCTTGCTAATTTATTATAGTGGTATACAATCTATTCTCAAGTCGAATTTAACTGGGTTAATATTCTATTAAGACATTGAATCATTCATGAAAAATACGGTATAGTATGTATATTTATCTGAACAATTCATTTCAATACTCATGCAATTTTTCATATGCAAATCATTTTAATCAATTGCCTCAAATCAATTAAAGCAATCAATATGTTTTTTTTTTTTTCTTATAAATCATTTTAGTGATTCAAATAATTTGTAATCATTCAAACACTTTCGAATTAGAGAGAAGTGGAGAACAACCAAAAGAATTGTCATCCTTGATTCCTATCCTCGAATCAAAGCTCAACTGGGCTTTTCTCCTCGTTAGTCCCTAATCATTACAAATGACAATCGTATATTAGTTTAGGCATTCTAAGGTTTCTATTTAGGTTTATTTCTGCAGGCTCCACTTCCGGTACATTGTTATTTCATTTCCCCATTTCCTCATAGGCAATTTCATATCATTTCTTTTAAGCATCGATATGCCTCATTTGTGAATGTTGGGTTCAATGAGATCAAATTTGATTTTGCATAATTATTTAAGGAGATTTGTTCTCATAAATCTAGTTTATAGAAATTTGAATTACTCAATTCGGATGAGTGATAAGCTAAGTTATGGCTTAAATCTGGCTTGCTCAAACACGAAAACGGTATCAAGAAGCCCAGACATAATTAACTTACAGCAGATCCTCGCTTTGACAAATTTTCTTGGTTCAATGAGGTCTAAATTTGGATATACTTATTTCAAGGAGATTTGTTCTCCTATAAGTCTAGTTTACCCAAAATTTTGAATTACTGGTCGGATGAATAATAGCGAGTTACTTATTTATGTCAGCCTCCAAATACCAAAACTTTATTAGGCCGAACGAGTGTTGAACTTGAGCCTCACTTTTGATGAATTTCTGGGTTCAATGGGGTCTAAATTTGAATACACTTAAGGGAGATTTGTTCTCCTAGAAGTCTATTTTACCCAGAAATTTGAATCACTTAATTTGGATGAGTGAAACTCAACTTAGCTCATGATAACATAGGTTTGAAGGAAAATTTTGATACTTATCTCCCTTAAAACTGACTTGTTTCCTTTATACAAAATTCCTCATTTGAGGACCACAATAAATCAAACAACCAAAACAACTTAGAGGAACCAATAAAAACACTTTTATTCAGGAGATTTGAGGACTTGTAGAAATACAAGAAAATGGGGGTTAGGGTTTGGTTTACTTATCTCAAATTTATTTCAATCTTCTTATTTCTTCTTCTTTCTCTTTTGGATCACCTAAATCCTTGATCCTTTGGAGGAAAGTCACCAAGTTCTTCTCTTCTTCCTCAGAGCTGTAGTGTGCCACATCTCCTCTCCCTTTGCCTAAATTGTAGGTTATGGCATTCAAAAGACGAAACGGGTCTTTTCTTGATTACATGACTAAGGTCGTATTTGGCTACCACACTAATTCATCATTTTCTCGTTTTTTCATTTTAAAGCTGTTTCCTCTTCATTTCATCCTCATTTATACTTTGCCAGACATTACTTATTTATGACCCTTAGGTCCTCATTTGACATTTTACCAGAATTTATTTAGCTCTTGTAAGTACTGGGTTTTTATCAATTTCATTTTTAGCCATTTAAGCTCAGGAAAAATATAATTGTTATTTACACCCAGACATGTTATAAAGCCCATTAGGATATTTTTGGGGCGTTACACTCACACCTAAAACGGTTTAGCAAAGTTCATCAACAAACGTCTTCAATTAATAGCTCGACCACTACTAATGAAAACGAAATTACCAATTTCTTCCTAAGGACATGCTATTATGCATGCGGAAAACTTGGTTCGTATTCAGCCAATAGTTTACCATGAATACTCCCCTTCACAACTTTTAAGGCAAACAACCAAATATTTCTCACTTACAAATACTTGGTTGTGCAATTTATGTACCTATTGCACCTATACAACGCACTAAAATTGGTCCCCAATGAAAATTTGTGATTTATGTAGGTTTTAATTCTCCATCTATCATAAGATATCTTAAACCCTCATCAGAAGATGTTTTTGTAACCTACTTTGTGGATTGTCTTTTTAATGAGAGTGTATTCCCACCATTAGGGGGAGAAAAGTCATTTCAGATCGACAAGAAATTACTTGGAATGCATCTATAATGTCTCATTTTGATCATCATACAAATCAATGTGAACTATAAGTTCAAAGGATCATTCATTTGCAAAACCTTGCAAATCAATTACCAAATGCATTCATTGATACAAAGAAAGTGACAAAGTCACATATCTTGATTATAAATGCTCCAACTACGGATTGATGTTTCTAAATGACAATTAGCAAATGAGTCTCAAATACGCATGAAGCATGAGCGGCATATTGGCTCAAAAGACATAACTCCTAGGAAGAGGAGAAAACAAATAAAAATTGGTGCCCCTGAAGAGGTAAATATTAAACAAAAGGCCCATGTAAAGACATATGGTAAACAAAAGATAGAGGCATATGGTGAACAAAAGGTCCCAAAAGAGTCATATGGTGAACAAAGGGCCCTAATAGAGGCATAAAGTGAACAAGAAGCTCTTAAAAATACATACATTGAACAAAAGACCCCTAAAGAGGTTCGAAATGAAAAAATAACTCTTGAAGAGGCACATATACCTAAAAATTATGAGATCTCGATAAGTTATGTGCACAATTGATATAAATGGGATTGAAATGATTTTTTTATCAATAATATATTTGTTTTCCAAGTGGCTTTATGCATCATAAGAAATGATGAGGATTCCGAACCACAAAATGTTGAAGAATGTTAAAATAGAAATGAATAGTCAAAATGGAAAGAAGGTATGCAAGCAAAATTAAACTCGTTAATAAAACGAGAAGTTTTTGGACCTAGAGTAAAAAATTCTAAAGGTGTAAATCCTATTGGGTAAATGGAGATTTGTACAAAAGCGCAATGAAAATAATGAAATCATAAAATATAAAGCACAATTAGTAGTACAAGGTTTCTCGTAGAGACCTAGTATTGACTACGAGGAAACATATTCTCCTGTCATGGACGCAATTACATTTCACTTTTTAATAAGCTTGGCAGTCTCTAAAGGATTGGATATGTGTCTCATGCATGTCATCACTACTTATCTCTATGGATTCATAGATAACGACATATATATGAAAATCCCTAAAGGATTTAAATTGCATGAAGAAAATAATACAAAATCTCATAGTATATACTCAATCAAATTACAACGATCTCTATATTGATTGAAGCAATCTTGATGCATGTGGTGTAATCGCCTTAGCAAGTATTTACTAAAGGAAGAATATGTGAATAAACCCTATATGCCCATGCATTTTGATTAAGAAATCATAAATTGCATTTGCAATTATTGTTGTATTTGTTGACAATTTAAATCTTGTTCAAACTCTTGAAGAGCTCACAAGAACAATAAGACATTTGAAAAAAGAATTTGATATGAAAGATCTTGAAAAAATAAAGTTTTGTCTCGACCTGTAGATTGAGCATTTTCCTACTGGAATTTTGGTTCACCAATCAACATATACTAAGAAAATCTTAAAGCGGTCTTGTATGGATAAAGCATACCCTTTATTTTCTCCAATGGTTGTTCATTTACTTGATGTGAAAAATTACTCAATTTCGTTCTTGTGAATAGATGGATAATTACTTGGTCATGAAGTATAATATCTTAGTGCAATTGGTGCACTTATGTATCTTGTTAACTGTACTCGCCTAGATATCGTTTTTTCTATCAATTTATTAGCCAAATACAATTCCACTCCAACCCAAAGACATTGAAATAGTATCAAGCATATATTGCGCTACCTTCATTGAACAACTGAAATGAGTATATTTGACTCAAAGGAATCAAAGCAACAATTGCTTGGATATGCTCATGCATGCAAGATACATTTCATATCCACATAAAGCCAAATTACAAACAGAGTATGTGTTTAATTGTAATGAAACTACTATTTCATGGAGATCTTTTAAGCAAACAATGGTGGCCAAATCATCCAATCATTAAGATATTGTAGAAATTCATGAAGCAAGTCATAAATATAATGACTAAGATCGATGATTCTACATATTCGAGAATCATGCGGACTCTCCTGTATCAAAGACAACCCGACAACATTGTTTGAAAATAATGTTGCATGCATTGCACAAATCAAAGGGAGTTATATTAAAGGAGATAGAATTAAACATATTTCCCTAAAGTTCTTTTATACACATGAACTCCAGAATAGTGGTGAAATTGATGTATATTCAACAAATACGCTCAAGTGATAGTCTAGTAGATTTATTCAAAAAGTCATTGTCAACCCCAACATTCAAGACGCTAATATACAAGATTGGAATGCGCCAACTTAAAGGTACTGACATGAGGTAGAGTATGCTTATGACGTGATGTTAGCGTATTGTATTCTTTTTCTTTTCGTCCAGGTTTTGTCACATTGGGTTTTATTAGTAAGGTTTTTAATGAGGTAGTCCTAACAAATTAAGAGCAATTTGAAGAACTATAAGGATATTGTACTTCTTTTCCTTCACTAGGTTTTCCCACATGATTTTTACTATCAAGGTTTTAATTAGACATACTCTTTATGATGGTCATTCTAAGAGGAGTGTTATAAATTAGTTCATTGTATGGTGAATGACCAAATCCATTGAGTCCATTATGAAGTTCCTTTATGAACTTCAATTTACAAGCCTCCTTTATGAACTTCATCCATGAGGTTCATGTAGCACTTGATTCAAGAAGTCTATAAAAGGCTTCCCACCCCGCGTATAGGAGTTCTCAATAAGAGAAGCATCTCATCTTCTCTCTCTTAATTTCTCCTTCTCAATTATCTCTCTTTTCTCATTCCTTCTTTCTTTAGATATACGTATAAACAGAATATAGCTATTTATATGGAAATAATCTTTCGATGGGTCAGGAAGTAAATTGTAGAAATTTTCTGGAGGGTTGAGTTAGAAAAGTGTTGACCCGAATAGAACTCGGGCCTATTGGCCCAACCTGAATAATCCCGTAGCCCATTCGGGTTTGAGTCGGGCAGCCCAATTGTAATACACTAATTCATTCCCCTTCAATATAATTGTGTCGAGCATATCCTTTTAACAAAACCTCTCATAACCCAAAACCTCTCTCCTGAGTGACAGAAGGCAAAGCATTTTGGAGAAGACAAGTTGTTCAACTCCTCCTTCTATCTCTCTTTCTCATCGTCTCTTTCTCTCTCAATCTCTCTTTTTCTTTCTTAAAATTTTCTTTCATGAAAATATGGTGCTATGAGTCCCTCCCTCTCTTTCTTTCTCGAGTCTACGATCTAGTCTCTGCTTAGAAAAAATAACTAAAATCTTTTTCGCAGTTGCTAGCTGATTGGTTATTTTATTTGGGGGATGATAAAGAAGGTGGGTGAAGGCCGATCAAAGGAAGATGGAAAACTGGTGGAAGAGCAGTGATTCTGCTCTGTCTGTTCCTCCATACAATGAAACATTTTCAGTTTGCGAAGCTATATAGAGAATAAAATAACAAAAACTATTATGAGGAACAAAGACACTTCCCAACCAGAAAGAAAAGTTCCCTCGCTTCCACCACCTCTTCCTCCTCCTGATCTATGATTATGAGGTCAGTCAGTTGTTGAACAAGATTTTCTGCCATTCATTTCAGTCCAATCTTATAAAATTAGTTCACTTTCCTTCAATAGTTTTGTATTGTCATAAATTTTTAGTAAATTATTTGGTGAAACCAGGGTTTATTTATATCTGGATTTTTGGTACATCACTTGAAATTATCCTTGATTTTCTTATAATTTTAATGAAATTTGTTTCATTTTTCAGTTGACCTGTCATTTGGCGATTTTGGCGCTGTAATATATTGAAAGACAGATGTGGACCTGTTTGACACAAGGGAAATGGAATTTTCTTTTGGGGATACGTTGTTTTTTAGGTTTATTAAAAATTTTGAAAAATAAATACAAAATGAAGGCTTTTAAAATATAAGATATAAAATTTTATTATTCTTACATTTAGCGTAGCCGCGTAAGCTAGGCTAGTCAAAGCAAGTCCAAAACGAATGATTGAAGCATTGCTTATCATTTCTATTTTAATGATGAGTCTAGGAGACGAAATGGGTTAGGTCATTAATTAAGTTCTAAAGAGAATAATATAGTATCTTTGAAACTGCGTTTGTCGCACATTTACAACAATTTTATTTTATTTTTCTTTGCATTTTTCTTCCTTTGCAAATTTTCTTTTGGGTTGTGTTTGATTTTGAAAAAACATACAAATCAAAGAAAATAAAAAAGATAGAGAAGGAAGAAGAAAAGTGAAAGGAGAAAATAAAATAGTATTAAAAGTCTTTTTTTAATAAAAATAGTAAAGTCAAAAAATATATAAATTTCTTACTAAATTTAATTATACAAAATTTTTAATAAATTTTTTCATATAATAACCAAAATAATTTTTCTTTATTTTTTTCCTTCCTTTGCAAATTTTCTTTTGGGTTGTGTTTGATTTTGAAAAAACATACAAATCAAAGAAAATAAAAAAAGATAGAAGGAAAGAAAAAGTGAAGGAAAATAAAAATAGTATATTAAAAAAAGTCTTTTTTAATAAAAATAGTAATAAGTAAAAATAAATAATTTTAAAAATATATAAATTTCTTACTAAATTTAATTATATAAAATTTTTTAATAAATTTTTTCATATAATAACCAAAATAATTTTTCTTTATTTTCTCTCCTTTAGTAAACTTAAGTAGAAATTATGCTTATATTAAATTGCCTAATAAAAATATTAAGAAAATTAAAATTATAATCAAAAAAATTAAAAACTAACGATTTTTCAAATTATCTAATCTTTATGTTGATGAATTAATGGCTATGTAAGACAGAAGCGAGTGATTTTTATAAGAAAAAGGCCTAGTGGTAATTCAGGGTGAAATCTGAGGAACACAGATCTGGATGACAGAAAACAGTTTCAATAATTTAGATTATACCATAAATCTCTTCTGCGTGTTTGACAGAATTGAGACGGTCGAATTTCACGTTTTGAGACGGGCGCGGATAATAAAGCAGGTTTTTTTGAAGGCGTGTGATGTGACAAAGTTTTTCTTGCATATACTCATGTGACACATCTTTACGTGATTAGAGAAATGATAGAAGTTAAAATGACTATAAAATTAAATTCAGTGTCAAAATCCAAGACTTAAGGGGACATAAGTGGAATTATTGAAATGTTAATTGAATAAGGACAAAAAAAAATTGAATAGTTTTCTTCTTCAATTTGAAGAAAGAAAAACATTCTACAGGAAGGAAATCGAAATGATTGAGGTTTTGGTTTGCAGAGAAGTTCATATAGATTTCCGTAGTTCGGATGTCCGGACCGGCTTATTTACAAAGAGAAGTAAGAATATTCTGACAGAGGAGCTACGCATGGACAGTGGTGAGTGGAGTTCAGGCAACTCCAAAGAGGTAGGGATCTTTTCATACTTAATATTTATTAACTGGAATTTAGAGCGTTGTAAATGGATTAGAAATGTGCAAGGCTTAGTTTGGCGTGTTAGATCTAAACATTAGGCCAGAGTGGAAAATTCTACTTGTGTGGCGAGTGAGCAGTGCCAACCCGGGGTTTCATTGTTGTTACGTGATTTTTAATTAATTTTTATGATGTTGAGTGATTCAAAATGAATTGTTGTGTTTATTAATTAGTTCGTAGAGCTAATTTTTGTGGTCATTGTGATTGAATTTAATACTTTGTGGGTGTGTGATCGAATTATGCTAATATATGCATGTTTTATATATTAGCATGAGTAGTTGGGTTGGCATAATGCATTTAAATGTCTGTTTGGGCACACAGAGATATTAGGGTAAGTGCGTAGCGTGAAAGAAAATAAAAGGAAAATGTTTGTAGAAGGAATTTATTGGAAGATTTTTCGGAGAATTGTCGTTGGGGGGGAGATTGTCCCGATAATTCACGTCGGAGGGCCCGTGAATTGTTTGAGGTTATCGAACTGGGGTCAACGGAGGGTAGTCGATATGTTTCTGAATCTACGGTAGTAAGGTTCGAGAACAACTGACTTTTGTTTTGAAAGTATGATTTTACTGCATTTATGGCGTGTGAGGAAGTGGTGGGACTTGAGACATGTGGGATTGGGCATGTAGATTACTGAGCTTTGCTTTCATACTGTCGAGGATCACTATTTAGTGAGGTGCCTCAGGAGGATGGCGGCCTCTTAGGAGCGCGTTTTTAGAAGAATGGGTTGAAACTTTAGTGTTTATTTTGTAAAACCATGTATTAGAACTTTAACTTTTAATATATGTTTGGTAAAGAGAAATGTATTAACTCTGGAATTATTGTTATATAGTTGATATATATTTTTTAAGAGTATTGATGCATGGGCCCAAGTGGTCATTTTTACTCGCACATCGACTCGGTGTGGTCGTTGTTAATTGTTGGGACAGGTTTTGTACCTTGGGTAGAGCTCCCCGTACAAAGGAGACAGTGCCCTATTTTCGTGAGTAGTGTCGGGTTACCCGACATCCACAAGTATTCCGCAGGTTGACGGGTTGTCAACGGGACCCCCATTTTTGGGGCGTCACAGCCTAGTATCAGACCTTAAGTAAACGATTACCTTGGGAGCTCGGTGGTTGTGTTTATAAGTATGGTTCTGATACCAACTTCACAGCTTGGTATCAAAGCTTAGGTATACGAATACCTAGGGCTTGAGGGACTTAGGCTTAGGCCATGGTCATTAAGGTGTGAGAGCACTACAACTTGGTGTGGCTCGATGTTAGAGTCTAGGTATGTGATTACCTAGGCAGTCACGGGACAGGATTAGAACACTGCATGCATTGTGTTTTATGTGTGAATGGTGTGCATAACATAAGTTGTTGTGTATGAATTATGTGTGGTATGTTGTGTGATTGTGTGCTTATTGAATAGCACATAGGAAAAAAAATGATCAGAAATTTTTTCTGTTAGTTTTACAGTGTGTAAAATAGGAAAAAAAAAATTTTGAAATAAATATTTAGTTCACGAAAAATGAAAAAAAAATATATATATATATATATATATATATATATATATATATATATATATATATATATATATATATATATATATATATATATATATATATATATATATATATATGTCAATGATTGGATACTTTCTTGCCCATTTGATCCGATACAATGGATTATATAAGTAGCCACGAAGGAAGCTGACCTGTTTATAGAGGCCCACGATCTGACGGTACGCCCACGACCACGGCATTAGGGCCACGATAGGCCGCGACACGGCGGCTGCAGCGGGGAGTGTCGCGGCCGCGTCGAGGCGACCGAGAGTCACGGTACAAAACATTGTACTTCGTGGGCGAGCTGTAGTTGTGTTGCGATATAGGCGCCTTCCCGGGCGATACGGCGCCGTCCGCCGGAGCGGTAGTGCGACATGGCGCGTGGCAAGGGCTAGAGGTTGCGTCTGATATTTTTATGTCGTGACGAGGGTGCGACCTGGCGTGCCCGACCGCGCGATGTCGCGCGACGATATAAGCCTATGCAGCGCTCTGCGATAGGGAGCGTTGCGACGGCCGGGCGTCTTGCTGACTGGTCGACGAACTGCGATCATGGCAGTCTTGTATGAGTCTTGGCGTGGTGGAGCGGTGTGCACCTAGTGCGCAAACCGATTTACATTTCGATACAATTACGAGTCACTATTTGGGTTCTTGTTAGTGAACATTGTTCATGAGCACTATTCATGAGGTTTTCAAAAAAAATCAAAAATCAAATCAAATCAAATTTTCTAAAATAAATTTTTTTGTTAAAATGATTTTAATAAAAAAAATGGAGATTATTTGTACCATGAATGCATGGACAGTGTATGAAATTTTTGGGATGTAGTGAGTAATATAAGTTTGTGTTTTACCTTTAGAATCTTGCATCAATTGTCATAGAGTTGGAGAAAAACTAGGGTTGAGGCCTTGGAAGAGCCCTTGTATGTGAGTTCTCCCCTAGGGATTAGGGCGAGGATAGGGATGATATGTCGTGGTTGCGAGTTAGAGATCTTCGGGATTCTACTCATAGTGGACTTGAGGGTCATGGACATGTCAGAGTTTGACGTCATCCTTGGGATGGATTGGTGGCCGACTTACGGTCGTTATCGATTGTGGCGTGGGAGATTCTTGCTACGAGACGATTTTCGTGTTGTGTTTGAAGCGGAAACGCGATATTTTGCCCCGAAGCAGTGTCTGAGTCTAGGTGTCAAGGAAACGGAGTTGGCGGGTTGGCTAGCAAGTCTTACAGAAGGGCGAAGGTGAGACCGGAACTTAGATCTACCTCGAGTAGTTTGCGAGTATGAGGATGTTTTTCTAGATGAACTATCGAGGATTGCATCAAGAGGGTTGTAGACTTGATGTCGAGTTACACCTAATTACTTAGCCCATCTGCATGTTTCACGCGTGTAGATGGCACGATTGAGTTATAGGAACTCGAGTCAATTCTGAGAACTCTTGGATAAGGGGTTCATTAGGCCGGCAGCCGCGTAGGGTGCTCCGGTCTGTTCCTGCGAGAAGAAGAAGGACAAGACCCTTCCACTGTGCATTGATGACATGCAGTTGAATAGGGTTACGATCAAGAATCGGGTACCCATTGCGAAGTTGATGTTGTTTGACCGGTTGAGGAGCCTTGAGTCACATTCCAAGATAGACCGCCTTGGTCATCGATTGAGGTTAGGGGCGGATATCCACAAGACAACGTGTGGGGCGGTATGGGCACTTTGAGTTTACAGTGATGCCCTTTGGATTGATGAATGCGCCAGCAGCATTCATGGACCTCATGCATAGGGTATTCCAACCCTATCTAGATTAGTTTGTCGTGGATGACATTTTGATCTACTCCCAGTCAGAGTGGGAGCATGAGTATCACTTGAGGATTGTTTTACAATTGTTGAGAGACCATCGGTTGTATAATAAGTTAAGTAAGTGTGAGCTTTGGCTTACTGAGGTGAGATTTTTGGGACACGTGGTGTCAGCATCAGGCGTGTCAGTGGACCCAGAGGAAGTCGGTAGTGATGAATTAGGAGAGTAGAAGTCGGTCTTGAATCGGCCAGTTTCTTGGGATTGGCTGGGTATTACGAGGGTCGTTAAGAAGTTTCTCTAGATTGGTAGCACCTATGGCGAGATTGACCGGGAAGGAGGCGGTGATTGGGATGACCCGATGTGAGGGAGGCGTCCAGGGAGTTGAAGGGGAGGCTACTGCGACTCTATCCTTATTAGTCTGAGACGGGACGGGGTACATAGTAGCATTGGTACCTCGAGAAATTTTGGACTAGGTGTGTTTGATGCGATCCGGGAGGTGGTAACATGGTTCCGTCGGTTGAAGAATCATGGCGAATTACTAGCGTGACATGGAGTTGGCGGCCAGTACTCTCGCCTTGAAGATTTAGCGCCACTTATGTAATTGGCGATTCGAGTGTCTTCGGACCCGCAAAAAGTTTAGTATATTTTCACACGGTAGGACCTCGACATGAATCGCGGATGGATGGAGTTTCTAGAGGATTATGATTTCACATTGCACTACCATCCTAGTAAAGCGAATGTGGTGGTGATCTTGCTCGGTCGGAAGTCCTGAGGCATTGGCTAGTATGGCTTCCGGGAGTGGCGGATGCTCGAGGCTGTGGGACGATTTAGGTCTGTTGTTACAACGGCCGGGCTCGGGGGTACATTAGAGGAGTTTAGTAGCTACCCAGATCTTCTGGCCAGTGGTGGAGTCCAAATTTGGGCAGCACGGAGATAGTGTCCATCGAGGGGCCCCGGGTATAGTCAGTCACGGTGCGAGGGCTCGGCAGATCACGCGGATGAAGCAGTCGCCGGTGCTCAGAGGGACCCGGGTAGTGGTTCCCCGGGTTGACGTTGAGAGAGGAGATTCTCGGGGTTTCCTTGCCAGTTACAGTGCATCCATGTGGCATGAAGATGTATCAGGATCTTCGTTGTCAATACTACTAGAGCGGGATAAAGAGACATGTAGGGGACTTTTGTGGCCTTGCTGATCGGGGTCGGGTTGATGCCGTCGGCCGTGGAATACTCGTGAATGTCGGGTGACCAGGCATTTTCCATAATCGGGCGAGTCTCCTTTGTCTGCGAGAATACTGCCCAAATATAGACTTGCATAAACTTTGTCCCGAAGCAGGTCGATATAACTGATTTATGATTTAAAATGGCGGCAGGTATGCATGATATTTCGATATACATGCGACTATGAATCAACTATATACCCAGTAGTTACAAGAGTTAATATGTTTCTCTTACTCTGATACATACATTAAACTTAAAAGTTATCACATTATAAATCAGCCATGACCACTGCTTTCTTAATCCTCGGTCTAGGGCTGAGTCGTCCTACTCATACTCTATATGTAAAATAGTATCTCATTGAGGAGTGAGCTAATGCTCGATGGTGGAATGGCCTAAAGTGAGCTGCTCACTACACTAGTGCGGTCTGATGTTCAGTGAAAACACAGTCAAGCAGTGTGATCTGCTTGGATAACTGACCTGGATCTTGAGTCCTCGACTTCATCTTTGCTGACCTCATTATGAAAATTATTATTTTGTTTGTTTGTGGACAACCCTCGGAATGTGTATATATATATCAATTGGGCATCTCGGCGTTGATATATTGTTATGGATGCCCCTGGAGTAGATATCTAATTGACTCAGGCAGTTGATCTTTTGTTGGACCACCTCTAGATAAATAGTATTTTAGACAACCCTCAAACCGTTTTCTCTATACTCATCTCATGCACTCACTCCTATAGTCCTAGGGTGTTCCAGTGCATATGGAATGCATGTATGCAAATTCCAATACAGTCTAATTCACAGGTAAATATATACACATGCATATATTTACAAAAAATTTAATTCACACAATCATGTCATGTAAATTTAATTCATACATCAAAATTAGTTCACTTGAAATTTAATGATCAAACGAACAATTCTACTTGATTTTTCAATTAACTATATATTTTCAAAAAAATATTTTGAGAACCTTTGTTTGAGGAATGATAAAACCCTGTTCTTATTCAGAAAAATCCTAAATATGGTTCCTTAGTGAGCAGTTCCATGACATTCAGGCTAATTTCAATCGATATGATTTTATTACAGAATTTGGTGAAATGAAACACCAAACAGCCCTCACGAGTTCACGGGCTCAACATTTTGGTTTCAAAGAGAGATTCCTATCGATTCGGTCCCGAGGTTTGGGACCCCGATCGAACGGCCACTGCTTGGCGCCATTCGGCTGACATTTGTAAAGTGTGCGAGAATAAAGCCAGTGAGGGCTTCACCTCTCGGAGTTGTCGAAACTCACAAATCGGTGTCCACGCGTAGCCCTCTCGCGTAGAGACGGGTTCTTCTTCTTGTCGAAGGCTGAGTAGTTTGCGGTGTGTATTTTTGAGAGTTTCTATCTCTAAAATTCTCATTGAACTGCACATCTCTCCAGTTTTCTGTTTTCCTCTTCAAATTGGAAACGTGCTTGTTCCACTTGTCCTTTAATCCATTTAATCCATTTAATTGATTAATTCTCTTCTTTCATGAGTTTTGGCGTTCAGATATCTGACATTCATTTTCATCATTTCTCTCATACCACTTATGAGGTACATGTGGTACTTGTTATATCTGACTTTCGTGGCATCGAAAATCGTTTACGGCACGAGAAACACGATGCCTCGAAAAGCGTGTCAACTTCCGTCTCGGAATATTCTGAAATTTTACATATATTAGATTTTGAGAGCGATTCAGCGGTGTCGTTTGATGTAGATAAAATAATTGATTTTTTGATGAAATTTCAATTTTGTAATCGAAATTACGATTTTTGCCGCATTCCATAATTTGGAATTTCTGGGTCTTGTTTGTTGACGTGTCTCGTGTGGCGGGTTGTGAGCACGAAGCCACGGGGCTGCTTGACCATTGGAAGTGGGTGGAGTGGAAGTGGGGAGCACGTCCGCGATGATTTTGCTGACCCGCGTGTGGTTCTGGGACGATGGTGTGGGTGATAGTGGGCCAGACTCATGAAGTGACGCATTTCCCTGCCGTGCGGATGACGCTATTGGAGGGTGCAGGTTGTACATTCGAGAGATAGTCCGGCTACATGGAGTACAAGTATCCATAGTGTTGGATAGAGACCCGAGGTTTACGGCGCACGTTTGGAAGAGCTTCCAAAAGGCTATGGGCAAACGGCTGACCATGAGTACAACTTTTCACCCACGGATATGGGTGGAGGTCGGAGAGGACCGTATAGGTGTTAGAAGGGACATCTTTGCGAGCATGCGTTATGGATCTGTGCAGGCGAGAGAAGAGCACTTGCCCTTAGTGGAATTCGCCTACAACAGCAGTTATCGGCGAGTATCTGAGATGACACTATATGAGGCATTGTGTGGCCATCACGATATGTTGGGCAGTGGGAGAGCTCCGTCATTTGGTGCCGTCGATTAAAACACCGCAAGAAGGTAGAGCTTGTCAGCCAGCGTCTTACCACGACTCAGGCGCGTGACTATCTTTGTGTCTGACGTCGACCCTTAGAGTTGAGGTTGAGTCTGTCTTCTTGAAGGTGATCACTAAGAAGTGTTGAGTTAAGCAAAGTGTGAAGCTGTCAGTAGGTTCATTGGGCTCTTCGAGATACTTGGATGGTAGGCCGCGTAGCGTGTCGGTTAGCTTTACCTTGTATTGGTGTCCCAATTATTTCACGTCTCCGTGCTCAGGAGGTACACTCGAGATCCGGCTCATGTAGTGGATTGAAGGGAGGGTGAGGTTGACACGGATGGGACCTTGAGGAGGGACCGGTGTGCATATGGATAATGGGATCGGGTTTTGCGTGCAAGACCATGAGGGGTAGTGAGGGTGCTATGGCGGCAGGAGTGGAGGAGTCGACGTGGGACGCGGGACACGTGCGGGCCACTGGCTCCTTCTTGTTTGGGATGAAGTCTGTGGTTTTTAGTTGTTTAATACTTAATGACTGGATTTTGTGCATGAGTATAGTGCACGTTGCATATGCATGTGATTCGTAGTGATTGTCCAGAATTTCGGGACGAAATTCTTTTTAAGAAGGGGAGAATGTAAGACTTGAAAAATTTAATTTTAGAAAGGGCAATAAGTGATTTCGATCCAAATCTCAGAAATTTTTGGACTTCACCGTTGGAGATAGATCTTTCATGGGAATCTGACTCTTACGTCGAATTTAGGTCGAATTAAAAGCAGGTTGGAATTTCATGTTTTGAGACACTGAATGTCGGGTCTTGAAGTAAAGCGGTTTTGAGAGACATATGATGTGACAAAAGTCACCTACTACATGTACTCATGTGACACATGTTGCATGATTAGAGAAATGATGGAGATTAATGGCTTAAATTAAGCCAAGTGTCAAAATCCAAGACTTAAGGGGACATAAGTGGAATTATTGAAATGTTAATTGAATAAGGACAAAAAATGAATAGTTTTCTTCAATTTGAAGAACGTGCAGAAGAGGAAATCGGCAATGAGTGAGGTTTTGAGTTTTAGAGAGAGCTACTTCTTATCTAGATTTCCCATCATTTGGACCCCGTCGATTAAGCCGGGCGAAGTAAAGTCTTTCTGCGCGGCGAGGGCTGCGCATGGACAGAGTTGGTGGAGTTCGAGCAACTCAGAGGTGGGGATCTTTTCCTGCTTGTGTTATTCTTTGGCTAGAGCCATGTAAATGGTTAGGAATATTCTGAGCTTGATTTAGTCGTAATTTCGATCTCAAGGCTTATTTTGAGCGAGGTGGAAAATTCTGCTTGTGTGGCCGCGAACAATGCGGGCTCGAGGTTTCATTGTTCACATGATTTTGGTGTGAATTTTATGATGTTGGGTGATTGAAAATGAATTACTTGTGTTTGTTAATTAGCCATGTGAGCTAATTTTAGTGTTGATGATTGTGAATTTAATACTTGTAGATTGTATTGAATTGGTATGTTAAATATATAAATGTTTATATATTAGCATGAGTAGTTAGGATTGGCATAATGCATTCCATATGCAGCAGACATACTAGAATATTAGATTAAAGTGCATGATATAGGAAAGATAAAAAGGAAAATGTTTGTGAAAGAATTTCGATTGGAAGATTTTAGAAGAATTGTGGGGTGTCCCGACAATTCCGATCGGAGGGGCCCATAGATTGTTTGGAAGGTTATCAAGCGATTCACCTCGGAGGGTAGTCGATATGTTTCAGAATTGGTGGTTTTTCGAGAACAAAAACTTTGTTTGAAACGGTGATTTACTCAGCGTTTGGCTTAGGCATGTGTGAGGGGGTGATAAGGACTCGAAACATGGGATTGGACATGTAGACATTCAGAGTAGGATCATATATTTACTTAAGTGTGATTGTTCTTATGACATGTGCACTTAGATTGGAGAAGTAACAAGTAGAAATTTTCACTAATGGGTTTCTCACCTGTAGAAGGATCACTATTTGAGATCTGATGAGTGTGCGGGAGGGACGCTCAGAGCCGCGTTTTAGAAGAAAGCCGGGTTGTGACTTTGGTGTTTATTTTGTAAAAACATGTATTAGAACTTTAACTTTTAATATATGTTTGGTAAAATGTCTGTTAACTACAGGTATTATTTATATAGTTGATATATATTTTTTGAGAGTATTGATGCATGGGCCCAAGTGGCAATTTTTACTCGCACATGGACCCGGTGTGATCATTGTTAATTGTTGAGACAGGTTTTGTGCCTTGGGTAGAGCTCTTTGTCTGAGGAGACTATAGATTTCGTGAGAGAGTGGTGTCGGGTTAGACATCCATGCAGTGTGAGGTTGTGGGTTCAATCAGTTAGGTTGGGGGCGTCACATGAACAAATTGAGTTTGAAGTATAATGTCACGTCCTTATTCTCTTGGACCACCCTCGTATTAGAAGGATCACTTCATGGGTATAAGTAAGCCCCTCAAGGTCTTACCTAAGCGGAGGAAGAATGCAGAAGACTTATGGAACCTCCTTAGTTCTGAGTTTGGAAACTTCTGAGAGCTGGAGAATTCCATGTCTAGACATGTGGAAGACTTGAGAAGAGAATTTAAAGAGAGTCGCCTTTAGTATTCTAGGGAAGTCTTGAAAATGCCTTGTATATAGACTTAGTATAAAAGATTCTAGAAGATCTTAGAGGAGTTTACACATAAATGGAAGGTTATGGAGAGGTATGGAGGATAAGTGAGTTATATAGAGTCTTCTATGGATCTCTTGTATCTAGTAGTACATAGTAGAGTATTCTAGAACTCTCATGACTTGTAAGGAACCAATCAAGATTCTAAAGAATTCCTAAGGTGCACATAAATGGGGTAGATGCCTTATTTGTAAGGCCTGGCAGGAGTTGAGAGCACCTCGATGCATAGAGTTCTTAACTCATTAGGTTTCTTTCTTCCAAGTGTTTTCTTGTGGGTTCTCTTAGCATCAATGAGTGAAGTCAACAACGAAGCAAGATGGGAGGCTAATAGCAACATCGAGAGCGAGTTATCCCCAAGTGTCCTGAGGAGCTTAGTGGAAAGAGAATTTAAGTATATGACAATTGGTATCGAGCTTTGTTGGAGTGCCATCTCGAGGAGGTTGGTATCGGGCTTGGTTGTGATGTGTGGGTGTAGCTTGGAGGAAGCAATGGTGAGCTCTCATGTGGAGGATGTTAGTGTGCGAGGCGGTGGGACCTGGCCCTCACGGGAGTAGGAAGAATGACCGCGTCTCATTTCTACTAAGGGCCAATTTCCCAGCCTATAGTTGGGTGTGGGAGATTTACTAAGGGGATGGACCTTTTAGACTAGTGATGAGAGGCCATGGGGGATCTACGGGGGTAGATCGAGGACCTTAAAGAGGGGATGCAAGGCTTTCCGATTCATGCGGTGTCACACAAGGAGTTCATGGCTTTTCAAGACAAGGTCTTGAGTGTGCTCACTAGGTTGGAGTCAAGGGTGGATGCCTTGACAAGGCATGTGGAAGCTCGAGATGAGAAAATGAGGTAGAAGTTAGCCATCTGTAAGTTCATGGTATCAACTTGGGTTATGGCTACTCATGAGGGCTCAAAGGATAGGATAGCCACACCATTGGTGAGGGAGAAGAGGTGTCTCCCAGTACTACCACGTGGTAGAATGGCATACTGCCCTACACTATGGAGAATAAGAGCAAGGGCAAGCAAAGGGATTCTACGCTAAGGTTGGGGTGCTTCATATGCGGTGATTCGTATTGGGCAAGGGAATGCCCTAAGAGGGAAGCGCTCGATACCCAATTAAGAAAAGTGAAAAGGAGGAGGAGGATGCATGCTTGTGTTCGATGTAGATGTTGGCGCCTCGATTCATGTCACAGCTAGTCCGCAGTGGCGAAACTGAGGAGTAATTAAGTTGACCCACATGGGACGAGAATTCTTAAGGGTAAGGAAGTGGAGTGGGTCGGGGCGAAACACCAGGGCCTCGAAAGATGGGTACCAGGCTAGAAGCTCGCGAGAGAATGAAGTGGAGACTATCCTAGCTGAGCGGGTCCCTAGGAGGCACATGGTCCCTCCTATGCGAGAGTACTTGGTTTGGCGGAAGGCTCTATTAAGGCGGAAGGCTAGCTAGGAGCGTGAGGATGCGTTGGGAAAGTTCGTAAATTTGATTTGATGGTTCGAGTCCGAGGTATCGATGGGGTCGTCAATGGCATGGGTAGGGGAGAGTGTCACGTCCTCATTCTCATGGACCCACTCTCATATGGGAAGGATCTCTCCATGGGCACAAATGAGCCTTTCAAGGCCTTACCTAAGAAGAGGAGAATAATCTAAAGACTTATGGAGATTGGAACACCCTAAATTAAGCCCTAGTAGCTTACTCTATGATTAAGGGTAATTAAAACTAAATATATGTTTTGGGTAATTAAAATCATTAGGAAGAAAGGGCATAATTGGAATTATTAAAAAGACCAAGGGTAATATGGTAATTTAATAGTCAAGGACATAGATGGAATTGTTTAAGAAAGAGTGGTGGCTAAAGTTTGAATAAAGTATAAAAAATAAGTTGAAGGGCTTAAGAGTAATAAGGGAGGACTAATAAGATGAGACACATGTCTCTTTAGAAAAATCTAGAAAAAACTTAAGGCTTGGCTTTGGTTGGGTGATCGGTTAAGAGAAAGAGAGACGGAGAAAGGAAGAGGAAGTGAGGGAAAGAAGAAGAACCGGCCCTTTGGCTAGGGTTCTACCATTTTTGTTTCTCATTCTAAGCTTTGTTTTAAGCAAGTATTCAAGAATGAGAGAAGAAGAAGGAAAAAGAAGGAGATAGAGCTTGAGTTGGCCAAGGAAATTTAAGGTACGGGATTCCAATCTTGTTGGGTTTGTTGTATATTTTGAATTGCTTGGTATTTGTTGTTGGTTGGGTTCTTCAAATGAGGAAGAAATTGGTGTAAGGAGAAGTAAGGTTGGTAAGGGAAGATGTTGTCAGAGTACCCAAACCCTAGTGGAGTGTATTTGAGCCCATATCTTGGCCTAAAGACCTCCAGTGGGTAATTCTGGTTGAGGAAGGAATGTTCCTAAAAATGTGTTGAAGACCTCAAGGTCCAATTTTTGGCATAAGACCCCTGAATTTGGGTCCAAAGTTCAGTCCCTAGTTTGGTTCGGCTAGCCATACCAGTCTTGATGTTTGTGTCATATCCTGAGTTTTGGTGATCCAAAATGAGTGATTCTAATTTCTGGGTAAATTAGACTTCTTGTAGAATAACTTCCATGAAGGAAGTGTATTTAAATTTGGACCCCGTTATACCCATAAATTCATCAAAGTGGAGCTCTGTTTTCAGTCAGTTAAGGTTCGTCCGGACCAGCCTTGAGTGTTTGAGTCATATCTTGGGATAGGTTGATCCAAATACAGTGGTTCCAATTTTTAGGTAAACTAGGCATCTAGGAGAACAACTTTCATGAAGAAAGTGTAACCAAATTGGTTCCCATTGTTCCCAGGAAGTTTTTCAAAGTAAAGGAACAATTTTGTATTAGAAAACTGTCTCGGAGTAGTCTAGATATTAGGACCATATCTCACAAATTAAAAGTCCAAATGACATGATTTTTGAACCATAGCAAACTTAAGACATAGGGTATATTGGGTTAGAAGGTCACTTTGTCTAACAATCCCGTTTACAAGGTCAAAATTGTAGTTAAAAATGGACTTGAGAGTTGCCTCGAACTATTCAAGCATAATTGGTTATGGAAATTGAAATTGTATAAAGGCTATATAAATTTATTGTTATATGAAATAATGCATCATAGTAAGATGATCATGATAACATGTGTTATGAAAGCTAAAGAGAATACATGTATATTTTTTGTTATATATAAAGAAAAATTACAATCTGATTAAAATGTTTATAAGAGATTATTTGATAATGAATATCTCATAGGTATACATGATATCAGTAGTTATTCATGTGTATGAGATATGTTTTTCTTATATTTGAAAGAATGTTAAGAAAACATAATAAAACTGATTGTCTGCTTATGATCGGGTAGTTACATAGATAGGCATGTCTATAGGGATAACAATGCTTGTGATTATACGAGTTCTGAATGAGTAGCCGTTTGGGTCGATGACATGGATCCAGTTTGGATCATTACGGTGTAGTTTAGATTAAATACAATGATCTGAGTTTATAAATCATTGTCTTGTAAAGTAATAGTACCTTCGGGTACATACAGTTCCGTCTCATGATCCACTTCTTTAGAATATGCAGGCATGACATAAGATGATATGAAAATTTTATAATGTTTATAAAAGGCATAAAACATGGAAATTACATGAAATGAAAAATGTAATGGAATTATAAATGATAGGATATAAGACATGAAGCATAACTCATAAGGCTAAAGATTAATGAATGTCATGAATATGTAAATAAATCAATTAGTGGAATTGTTATGATTTATTACCTTATGTTGAAATGTTAGTGATAAGTGGTTGAAGTATTGTGTCATATATGGCTAAATGTGTATATATATATATATATATATATATGTATGTATAGTTAGATGTATTTGTACATGTGTTTGTGACTCTCGTTATAGTGGTCATCCATATTTATGGATCCCCACCAAGCTATAAAGCTTAGCACGATGTTTATCCATATAGGTATCGAGGGCGGTGATAGTAAGGGCGTCCTATCGTAAAGACCAACACGACGTGGGTCTTCCATCCCGATGATGTTTTGGTTTATTTTCAGATGATGTACATATATTTTTTAAGACAATGAAAAGTTTTGTATATAATGTAATTGAATATGTTGATCACTCAAATGGTGGGAAATGAGATTATTTTGTAATATGATAATTTACATATATATATTTTGTAAGTTTATATTTTCAAGATAATTATTTAGAATGATGTAAGTTAACAGGTTTATAGTTTTTAGATTTGCGACGCCTTTTCCTGACACGAGGTGCCGGGTTGGGACGTCATAGAGACCTCCTT
The DNA here is from genome assembly GCA_016808115.1 of Tetrastigma voinierianum. Lineage (NCBI taxonomy): Eukaryota > Viridiplantae > Streptophyta > Magnoliopsida > Vitales > Vitaceae > Tetrastigma > Tetrastigma voinierianum. The sequence goes on along the minus strand of JAEQBH010001713.1, from coordinate 372,492 downwards.
GGCTACAAGAGTTTTGAAACTTCTAGAAGACCCTAGAGAAGTCCACACTTCTCTACACATGTATAGAAGACTTAAGAAGCTAGGAGAGACACATTGAGTATTTATTTAGAAGTATGAAAATCTGTGTATATAGACTGTGCCAGATTAGAAGATCTAGGAGTTCAGACATAAATGGAAGGTTATGGAGAGGTATGGAAGATGAGTGAGTTATCTAGAGTCTTCCATGGATCTCTTGTATATAGTAGTACATAGTAGAGTATTCTAGAACTCTCATGACTTGTAAGGAACCAATCAAGGTTCTAGAGAATTCATAAGGTGCCTATAAATAGGTGAAAGCCTCATTTGGCCAAGGCACTACCCGAAGCCTATGGCCGGATTGAGAAACTACCAGCGTGTATAAGAGTTTTCCTTTAATAGAGTTTATTTCTTTCAAGTGTTCTCTTGTGGGTTCTCTTAGCATTATTGTTAGGGTAGAAAGCGGCCAAGCGAAGCAGAGTGAAATTTGTACTTGGCTTGTCGAAGGCGGTTAATACAAGTGCGGGATGCAGAGACTTAGTGGAAAAGGCTAAGTTTGTGATAATAAGTTTAGAATAATATATTAGCTTCACTTATATTTACCTTTATTTTTCTACTTTTTCTTCTTTATTTTCTTTGCATATATTTTGTATTTTCTATCAAATTTTCTAAGAAACCAAATATAGCCTTGCTTTTTTTTTCCTTCTCTTGTGTGTTTTCATGGAATTTTCCGGATTAACAAGCATAGGAAGAAATCAATCATAGCCATTTTTGGGAGTATTTGGTCAAAATAGCCTTGGTTTTGGAAAAAAAAAATTTGTTTTTAATCCTTTCAACAAACATATGTTTAATGTAGGGGTGTAGTCGATTAAAGTCAAGTATTAGAGCCAAATGAACTCATTTCGATTAAAACTTCGAAACTCAAACTTGATTTAGCTTTTTAAATGTTGACTTGACTTAAAAATGGTTGGGTTATTCCGACCTCGGCTGAAAAACTCAAATCGATTAAAAAATAATAAATAATTATGAGCTATTCATTAATAAAATAGTAAAGAAACGATTAAGATGCGTGGCGATTCGAGTTGAGTATTATAATATTCAAACTCGACTTGACAAGTTAATCAAGTTCGTCTCAATTAATTTTGAGTCAAATTCGAGTATATGGAGCTCAAGTAGCTTGGCTCATTTACACCTCTAGTTTAATATAGCCCTTAAAATCGAAGTTGTCAACTATAATTTCATTTTTGTATTAAATTTATAGGATTAGCGTATGTTTATTTTATGTCAGCATGGTATTAGTACGATTTATTTTTAACTAAAGCAACTAAGGCTTGGTTGAAAATAAACGTAGTTCTCAATTATGATTTCTAACTTAGGTTAAGAAAATAAAAAAATCTAAACATTTCTTTTAGGTGACATGAAAAAGGCTAAATTAAATAATAGTTTTGCACGAGCCTAAATCAATATTTGTTAAAAAGAAAAGGGTCATTTTCAACCCAAACTCCATTTTTGGTGTTGGAAGTTGAGAATCTAGAAGATTCTTTATTCACTTTTTCGAAGCTTCCCCCAGTCGTTCTTCTTTGTTTCCTCAAGCCTGAATTGAAGCGATCTCCATCTTCACGTGTCCATAAAATAAAATCAGAGTGCATATATAGGTTTTTTTTTTTTTAAATTATTAATATAAGTTGAAAATCAAAATAATGGTTGAATTAGGTACGTTAACATTGACTGCAAACATTTTTTTTTTTAAAATTAATGTCAAAGTCACTATATGTTGTATTAACTTTTTTTAAATTAAAAGTGAATGACCCAGTTAATAGGAGTTTTAGAGGGAAGTAATTTTTTTAAAAGAAAATTAATTAAATTAGTTTAAAAACCAAATTAATTACTAAAATAATGTGTAATATCGTTGTCATAGATAGCGGTAATTGAAAATATGAAATTCACAACTATCGTTGTCCATAATAGCGATAATTAGATTTAAAACTATCAAAAGACGCTATTATAGATAACGGTAATTAGATAATTTGAGTTAAATATTGAAACTTATTATATTAAAAATATCAAAAGCCATTATCATGGATAGCTACATTGGATAATTTATGAATTTTAATTATCGTTGTCTATAACAATGACATTATGCATTATTTTAGTAATTAGTTTTATTTTTAAACTAATTTAATAATTTTAAAAAAAAATTATTTTCTTCTAAAACTCAGTTAATAAGGCATTTTAAAAAAATTTAAAATATTTTTAGTAACTTTTTTTAAATAACCTAAATACGTACAAAACTCATAAAATCAATTCCCGTCTTCACCAACACAGGGCCCGGAATCTACAGATCTGAATAAGAAATTTGCAGTTTAACTTGAACTACTTGACATGGAATGTCATGCTTGTTCCTTTTTTTTTTGGCGCGGAATCCATTTTCTATTCCTCCACTTTATCCTTTTCCTTTGCGTGTAGGCCCGACAAAACTGTATTCCCTTACAAATATTGTTTCTGTTTGTCAATTCGTTGCTCTCTCTCTAAGTCTGATCACAGTCCACATCGATTTTCTCTTCTTCCTCTCTCACTCTGAATTAAGAAACGATGGATGTTGTTGGAGAGATTGTTCTTTCTTCTGCAATTGAATTGTTGTTGAAAAAGTTGATGTCCTCTGATTTAATCCGATTTGCTAGCCAACAGAAAGTCTATTCTGAACTCAAGAAATGGGAGAAAAATTTGCTGATTGTGAATGAAGTGGTGAATGACGCTGAGGAGAAGCAGATGACTTCGCCTGCTGTGAAAACCTGGCTACGCAATCTCCGAGATTTGGCTTATGATGCAGAGGACGTGTTGGATGAGTTTTCCACCGAACTGTTGCTGCAGAAGTTAATGGCGGAAGGGGCTGAGACGGGCTGCAGGAGTCAGGTAAGAGGTTCCATCCCCAATTGTTGTACTTGTATCAATCCATGCCATGTTAGGTTCAATGTTAAGATGGGTTCTAAGGTTAAGGAAATAACCAAGCGCTTAGAAGAGCTTTCAATTAAGAATGTCCGACTTGGCCTGCTAAAGGTCACAGCTGAATTGGGTTTAGAGAGGGTTGATGGACCAAATTCTACTCTGCAGCGACTGCCCACCACCTGTTTGATTAATGAACCTGTTCACGGCAGGGATGATGATAAGAAAATTATTGTTGACCTGCTTTTGAAGGATGAAGCATGTGGAAGCAACTTTGGTGTGATTCCCATTGTTGGTATAGGAGGGATGGGCAAAACTACGCTGGCTCAGTTCGTATACAGGGATGATGACATAGTTAAGCATTTCGGGTCAAGGGCTTGGGTGTGTGTATCAGATGAGAGTAATGTAGAGAAGTTAACAAAGAAAATTCTTAATGCATTTTCTCCGGATGAAATACGTGATGGGGATGACTTCAATCAAGTACAACTCAAGTTAAGCGATAATATGGCTGGAAAAAGGTTTTTGCTAGTTTTAGATGACGTGTGGAACATTAAAAGCTATGAGCAATGGAGTCAGCTACGTGTCCCTTTCAAGTCTGGGGCCAGGGGAAGTAAAATTATTGTAACAACACGAGATACAAATGTTGCATCAGTGATGAGAGTGGATAATTATCATCATTTCCTCAGGCCTTTATCTAAGGATGATTGCTGGTCGGTGTTTCTGGAGCATGCATTTGAAAGTAAAAATGTTGATGAACATCCAGATATGAAATCCATTGGTGAAGAGATAGTACAAAAATGCAGTGGCTTACCCTTAGCCGCGAAGATGGTTGGTGGACTTCTACGCTCCAAATTCGAAGTTGAAGCATGGAAACGTGTATTGAATAGCAACATTTGGAATAACAGTGAATATGGTATTATGCCCATATTGAGATTAAGTTATCAACATTTGTCGCCACATCTAAAGAGATGTTTTGCTTATTGTGCTTTGTTTCCAAGGGACTATGAGTTTGAGCAAAAGCAGCTAATTTTATTATGGATGGCTGAGGGCTTAATTCATCAAGCAAAAGAAGATAACCGTCAAATGGAAGATACAGGTGCAGATTATTTTAACGAATTGCTAGCTAGATGTTTTTTTCAACAATTAAACAATTCTGAATTCCGCTTTGTGATGCATGACTTGATTAATGATCTAGCTAAAGATGTGGCCACAGAAATGTGCTTCAATTTAGAGAATGTAAAGGAAAACTGTAAAAGCACTCGTCATTTGTCATTCGTGCACAGTGAGTATGATGTGTTTACGAAATTTGAAGTTTGTGATCAAGTAGAGCAATTAAGAACATTTCTAGCTCTACCTATCAACACAGACAAAAAGCAGAAATGCTACTTAAGTACCAAGGTATTTCATGAATTGTTGCCAAAGTTGAAATGCTTAAGGGTCCTCTCTTTGAGTTGTTATGAGATCAATGAGTTACCGGATTCAATTGGTGATTTGAAACATTTGCGTTATCTTAATCTGTCTTACACTGCACTCAAATTGCTGCCTGAAGCGATTAATGGTCTTTACAATTTACAATCATTGATACTATGCAATTGTAGAAAATTGATAAGATTGCCTATGGGCATTGGAAATTTAATCAATCTTCGACATTTAGATATCAATGGTTTAACATTATTGAAAGAGATGCCTCCACAAGGTGGTAACTTGATAAATTTGCAAACGTTGTCTAAGTTTTCTAAGCCAAGGTACTGGGTCACGAATAAGAGAATTGAAGAAGTTGTTGAATCTTCGAGGAGAGCTTGCCATTCTAGGATTGGAAAATGTGGTGGATCCAAGAGATGCCATGTATGTCAATTTGAAGGAGAGACCCAGTATTGAGGACTTGATTTTGCTATGGAATGGTGATTTTGGTTATACAAGGAATGGAAGTAATGAGATGGAGGTTCTTCAATGGTTGCAACCTCATGAAAGTTTGACAAAACTCACCATCGGATTTTATGGTGGAACAGTATTCCCAACTTGGATAGGAGATCCCTCGTTCTCAAAAGTAGTGCAGCTGAGATTAATAGATTGTAAAAAATGCACATTGTTGCCACCACTTGGAAGATTGGCTTTACTAAAAAACTTGGAGATTGAAGGCCTGAATGAAATTAGAAGCATAGGGGATGGCTTCTATGGGGAGATTGCAAAGCCTTTTGGGTCTTTGGAGTATTTGAAGTTTCAGGATATGCTAGAATGGAAAGATTGGGTAATTCCCAAATTGGGATGCCAAGAATTGTTTCCTTGCCTGCGTGAGCTTGTAATAATAAAATGTCCAAAACTCAGCACCTTACCTGATCAATTTCCTTCCCTTGTGAATCTTAACGTTAAAGAATGCCAAGAATTGACAATTTCAATTCCACGATTTCCATTTCTTAGTTATTTGAATGTGACTAGATGTAATGAGGAGATGTTTAAAAGTGGGTTGATTGATGTGCCGTCACTCACCCAATTATTCATTGAGGAAACTTCAAAGCTTAGTTGTTTATGGGGAGGGCTTGCACAACCCTTAACAGCCCTTGAAGATCTGGGATTATATCAATGTGATGAGTTGGCCTGTTTGAGGGGATTGGAAAACATTTATGGTCTGCAACGATTATGGATCTTGGAGTGTGATGGGGTTGTATCCTTTGAAGAGCAAAGTTTGCCTTGCAACCTTCGTTACCTTTATATGAAAGAATGTTACAAGTTAGAGAAGCTGCCAAATGCATTGCACACCCTCACATCTCTTAAAGATTTGGGAATTCTGAATTGCCCCAAACTGGTGTCGTTCCCAGAAACAGGTTTGCCGCCCATGCTAAGACTTCTTCTGGTGAAAAATTGTAAGGGTCTGAAGACGCTACCAGATGGAATGATGATCAATAACTGTGCCCTTGAGCATTTGGAAATTGAAGCTTGTCCATCTCTTATTGGCTTGCCAAATGAGCTATCCACTACCCTTAAGAATCTGATCATCAAAGATTGTGAGAAACTAGAGTCTTTACCCAAGGGAATTATGCACCGGGCTTCAATGCACAGCAACAGAACCTGTAGTCTTGAAGTCCTATATGTACAAGATTGTTCATCTCTCAAATCCATTCCACGAGGCGAGTTTCCCTCCACACTTCGGGCCCTTACGATTTGGAAATGCAAGCAATTGGAGTCAATTCCAGGGAAGATGTTACAAAATCTCACATCTCTACGTACCCTGTCTCTATGTAACTGTCTAGATGTGATGTCCTCTCCTGAAGCATTCTGGACCCCCAACCTTAAAAGGCTTTCTATTTCAGATAGTGAGAATATGAAGAAGATACCTCTGTCTGCTTGGGGCCTCCACACCTTCACTTCTGTTGAAGAAATCTCCATTAGAGGCCCATTTCCAGATGTCATTTCTTTTTCTGTTGATGGGTTTCAGCTTCTTCCTATGTCTCTCATAACACTTAGCATATCTAATTTCCAGAACTTGAAATCCATAGCCTTAATGGGTCTCCAAAGCCTCGTCTCTCTTAGAACACTTGAACTCTTCGACTGCCCTAAGCTCCGGTCCTTTGTGCCAAAGGAAGGGCTGCCACCAACAGTTGGAAGACTTGTAATCAGGGGATGTCCCATTCTAACAAAGAGGTGTCTCAAAGACAAAGGAAAATGTTGGCCCAAGATTGTCCACATCCCTTGTGTAGAAATAGATGACATTGTACAAGTTTAATCAGGTACCCTATTTCTCTGTAATCTTTCACCTAATATTCTACTTACTAATGACTTCTTTCTCTAATATATTCTCGTCATTCCATTGTTCTGTAGCTCAGTCTCACTTTCTTCCCTTGATTCTATTATTTCTTAAAGAAGCTCAAAGGTCAATTGGCAAGAGCATGGTATGTCATTTTCCTTTGTTTATTTTTTCTCTTTCTGATCTTAACGATTACTGAATTTTTTTTTTTTCCTATTTTCTGATTTTTGATTATTAACCTTCAAGTTTGCTACAGAGGGGCTTGTGCTTGTGTCAATGGGACTTGCTGGAAGCAGATGACAGTAATATGGTTTTGTCATTTTTGTGAATGCTAGGAATCTGTCATAATGAGGAACATGTTTTATAGTTGCACATATAAATGAAAGGTGGGGTATTGTCACTGACCTTAAGCAGTTACATATTTGAAATTGTACTAGCCACTGTTCTATAGCTCACAGAATCATGGGTCATGATGCCAGGCTCAACAGTAACAGTGCTTGTCACCTGTGATGGGAGTGGAATGGATATTCTTCATGCATCATTTGAAGGCTTTGATAATGATCTTTAAAGGGGTACTTCAGTAAGCTTGTTGATAAGAAGTGCCAATCTCTTCAACATCTGAGATGAGTGATTGCCCGGATTTCTTGCCCTTGATCGAATGAATTTTGAGACTCAACCTTAAAATACTCTGGATTTCAGAAGGAAAGGTGAAGAATCCTCTCACATCCCTCACCTAACCTCACAGTAGAGGTTTCAAGAACTTCAAATGCATAGCCTCGATTGAACTCCAAAGCCTCAGCTGTCTGACAGAATATCAAATCCTGTCTTGCCATAGGCTTCTAGAAATCAACTTGCAACACTTGAAATTAGTTGAGGTCCTATTTTAAAAATGAAGAGCCTGACAAAGGAAAAGAATGGCCCATGTTGCTTGCATCCTCATATGTGGAAACAGATGGCAATGCACAAAGGTAAAATGTTTAATTGCTACCTCCAATCCATGACTGTCACTCTTTTCTGTTTTTTATCTGGTCACTATTAGCTTCTATATTTCATGTAAGAACAATTCTAGCTTCAATTTTTTGCATAATTGTTTTCTTTTTTTTTTTTTTTTTTGAAATGACACATAATGCAACTTGTGTTCTAGCAGTATTTCGGTGCTTCCTCTTCAAATTCCATTCTTTCTGATGCTCACATGCATCCTTACAAAATATTTACTGTTTTTGTCCCTCATTCATTCCATCATGACCTTTTTTTTTTTTTTTTCCAATTTAGCAATCCAAAGTTACATAAGTTCACTTTAATCAGGAAAGACAGCTACTGTCATATGCCTTGCACTTTGTGCAACAATGAGTTTGCATGTACAAATAGACTTTGCATTTTTACTTCAAACAAAATGCTTTTGGTGTATTTATCAGAATTTTACATTGATAGAATGATAATTCATTTTCATTATTATGCTTCCAGAAAGGATTTTTGAGTTTCATACTGGAGACTCCATGTCTGAAGTGAATCAGGTCCTTGGTCTTCATTCATGCTATTGTCATTTGAAAATAAGATGAAAGGGTTGTAGCAAAAGAATGGCATGCTATTTTGATTTGTTATCTTACCCTTCCTATTTTTATTTCAATAATAACTATTTCTTCTACATTTATCTTTATAGCTTGTGATACATTCTGTTTAGCACTTCCTGGAGAATGGCTTACAAACAGACTACAGTTCGAAAACATAAGAACTTCTGGCAACCATGAAGAAGCGCAACAGCCTTACAGTGGCAGTTCAAACTGGCTGAGCAAACAATGGTTCCTGCATTTATGGATGCTTCAGGGAGGATTTCCTGTCCTGTGGCTGGGGTGCCAATGACAATGGGTATGGTGGTGGGTTGGAGAAGAGCGAGGACTCCTACCAATGTGGAGAATGACAATTACTACAAACGGGTGGAAAAACAACCTTCTTATGATTACAATCTTGGTCGGTCTATGAATTTGATTTGAAGATGTAGAAGAAGATTTTTTACAGAAACCAGGGAAGAACTGAAACCTACACAACGCTTTCTAGATGAATTGGAACTTTATCAACCAGAGTTGTTTATATGTTTATTGAATTGTAAGTTCTGATAAAAAACAATTTTCACCATTTCCAATTCACAATATTACTTTTACCCTCTGATAATCAGGCCCTCTCTTTTTATTTTGTTATGTACTTATTCAATACCAAGGTTTTCTGGTATTCAGCTATCTGCTTGGAAATATGTACTGCAAAAAGGGTAGAGGTGTCACCGTGTCAAACTATTAAATTGACAATTTCATGTAAGTGTGTTTAACACTAATATAATTTAAGTTTGATCCCCATTTCTGAATCAAGAATATAGAATGGATATATTCATGCATTAAAAGATTCCTATTTTCCCCCAAAAGTGGACTAAGGTATACTTTGAAAAATAGGATACTTATGTTTCACTCTTCATTCTAATCCAAAATTTGCATTTTCTTAGTTCATTTTGCCCTTTAATTTGATTTTCATTTGAACTTTTTCTGGGATTCTGCCATCTGCTTGAAAATGTGCATTGCAAAAAGGAGATATGTACAGCTTTCTCAAAAAATTTGAACTCACTGTTGCATTTCATTTTCTTCAAATTATCCTATGAAAATTCTTTTATTTTGTGTTGATTTCTTATATTTGTTCTCACAAACCATATTAACATAATATTACCTGTTGGCCCTGATGACTCATGTTACAAGTGAAGAAGAAGAGAGACAGCTCATATTTGTGTTTGGAGATTTTATTTGCATGGATCATTTCATGTAACATTTTATATGGGAATAAAAGGCATTCTTCTTTCAGAATCAGTTTAGAGTTGAAGAGAGGGCAATTGTTTGTTCAATCAACAATCAAGACCACCCTCTGTTATTAGTCTGAGAGTTGGAAATGAGATTCAATGATGCCCCTTGCTTACCACCTTTTCTTTTCTTTTCTTTTCTTTTCTTTTTTTTTTCTTTTTTTTTCCTTAATTTTTGTCTCCTAATATTGAACATCATAACTGTCGTAAGAATAATTCTCAATTTCTAGTGGCAAGAAATTGGTGTATTTGTTTGTGTTGATATGAGTAATAGGTTTGCATGATTGAAAAAAATAAATGGATGAATTTACTGAACACTGATTTTAGGAAGGGTGAAGTATCTTCTCTAAGCGGAGATTAGAAATCATAACAAATACACCTTTTTTTTTTAACAAATACATGTCTTTTCTTTTTTTTTCTAACAAGGATTGAACAAAATAGTGATATTTTAACCATGTTCAAGTAATAGAAAATTTTAGCAAACTTTAAAAACGGAGTTTGAACTCTAATGTAACATGCCTAAAACATTAACGCAAGAGGGTGTTCCTTAATGTAACTTCGATTTCTAGACTTAACACCACATGAAAAAAAATCCCTATATTGGCTTCCATTAACCTCATAAATATATTTTAATTCATATTTCAATTCTAATTTTCCTTTCAAAAAGAGTTGTTAACCAAAAAAATCAAAAGTTTCTCAATCACATTCAAGAAACACCCAAGATTCAAAATAGCCCTACCAACTTTCCACTTCGATAAAAAATATCAAGAAATGAGCAAATAAATTTATCTAGACACTGATGTGTAGGATTTCTTGTCTTTAGAAAATGTAGATATCCAGATATATGACTTCTACAGTTTGTGATCAACTCCTTCTTCTCCCTACGAATAAGGTGATGAGAAACTTGATCTTTGCAAAATGTTTTAACCCTCAATGTTTGCTTAAATTTTCTTCCCCTCCTTTGAACCATAGAGAGAAGAGGGGTAATGGCTTTTTTTATTTTTTATTTATTTATTTTTTGTCTTTTATGTGATGATGAGTTGATATCATTTCCGATTGGGCCTCATAAGGTCCAAACATGAGGGCATTTTGGTTTAAAATCAGAGTTACTACTCCACTGCATATTTTAATTAATTTGTTGGATTTATTACATGTTTTAAAGGTTTGAGATTGTTTTATTATTATTATTTTTATTATTCTGCATTCTGTCTTAGTATTTTGTTAACTGAAATTATCATGCATTAAACTCAATGACCTTATCTCCTTGTCTTGTGCTTGACTCTTTAACCTTAAGGAGTCTTATTGGCAATGATTTAGGATTGAAACACATTTTTCTTTCTTTTTCTCTTGTCAGTAGCATGTTTACATGTCCCTTAGATTGCTTGTTCTTTTTAATTTTCTATGATTTATTATAAATTTTTATTTATTAAAAAAATAAAAATATTTGAATTTCCTTAGTAAAATGAATACTATAGTGATTTTTATTTACTTTTTAATACTTAATAGAAATAAAATATTACAGAATATAATAATCCAATAATTTAACACAAATAATTATCATTATTTAGTTTTTAAATTCTATTTAAAATTAAATAAAAAAAATATAGACATCATCCAAATATTTAAAAATGTGAAATGAAATTATACATTTGTATTAATTTAATTATAAAAAAATCAATTATGAAACATGCAATCGAAAATTTGATATACGATTGGTGGCGAAATTACATTCTTTTGAGTTTATTAAAGAAATATCCATTAAAAATAAATAAATAAATATCAATCTAATATGCTTTTGAAAAAAAAAATTGAAGATATATCAATATTTGAATTTTACGGATATATCGGAAATATCGGTAAATATTGGTAGATATTTTGACAAAAATATCGGTAAAGTTAAAATTATAATCTTTGAAATTAAATGGAAATACTTTGTTGAACTATAAAAGACATAAATAAGCAAATATAATTTTTGTTGAAGACAATATTCATTATAATTTATCAAGAAATTACATTCTGATAGTCGTTTAAAATAAAATGAAGACCCGATGTAGGTACCAATTTACATTATTTGATGAGGGGATCCCATCTTGATGAAGACAATATTCATACCAAGACATGGTGTTTCGATAATATTGATTGTAACTTCGAACATGTCATGCATAAATTTGTTGACTCTTACCCACAACCTCTTCATGGACAGTAAACTCGGGGTTTACCCACATGCTGGTTTGAAATCCTTGTTGCATTTGATATGGAATTTGGAATGACATTTGTGGATCATGAGGATAGTTAATCATTCCATATTCTTCACCAATAGAACCTGAAGAATGTGAAGAAGACTGACCATAACTCATTGTATGAGGAAATATGTTGCCCTAATTCGATAAATCACTGAATTGAGTTCCAATACCCATGGACTCAAAACTGGCCGAAAAAGAATCTTCATTGTGTGATGTCATCCTTCGTTGTCTTCCTCTATATGGCTTTCCAATGACTCTAATACCTGGATCGGTTCTCCTAGACCTGTGGTCTTCATTTTGTGTAGCATATGTGAAATCATCTTCACCGGTGAATAGGCTCAATGGATATTGACTTTGTTGTGGATTTGTAATATCCCCACCATCATTTCCAGTATCACTACCATCATTGGTCCTCTCTCCTCTTGAGCCATCATAACTTATAGTAGAAGTACCAATAAAACTTGATCTACTACTATGTTCAACACTTGAATCAAAAGAGGGTTAAGAAGTAACAACGGGTTGAAATGAGTCCCTTGTGTCTTAACTAAAACTTTCACTATAAACTTCTTTAGCTAAAACCCGTTCAACATTAACACCTGCTTCTCGAACATGTGTAGCAATTCGTGGATCAGAATTTCCATATTCACCATCTAAATGGAGAGGTCTAATCCATTGAAATAGTTGATTCTCCTCTTCTTCACCAAACTTAGCTAAAATCTCAAGTAAATCAAGAAAATTATTTTATACAACTTTATCTGTCTCTGCTTCCATATCATGTATCTTTAGCTTCATGTTGTAATAACAAAAAACCAATTGTTGGAGCCTAAGGTAAGCAAGCCAATTTCTTTGTTTGATATGAATTAGAGTAACTGTGCTCCAATTTCTCTCACACACTGAAGATGATGTTGTTTGGAAAAGAACCTTCAAGACCAAATTCCTTAATGTTGGAGCGTGATTTTCATACAAAAACCATAATTCAGCTGTAATAAAAATTACTTATATTCAATAAATAATAATAAAATAGTTATGAAATTTACTTTTAATGAGAATTAACACTCACTAGGAAACTTTTTTATCTTGATGCTATTGTTGCCTAATCACCAAATCCTTTTTTTACATCTCGGAATAGTATAAGTTGTGAATTCAAAATGTCAAAAAATCTAAAATAAAAAATCAATCGAATAAATTAAATCAATTAATTAGAATTAGAAACTCATTAATTTACCTCATTTCCAAAATTACAAAGGCCTTCAGCATTATGATCTAATTTAGAAAAAACATCATGAACAACTTGAAGTAGCTAAGGATCTGTCAACTCTAGATGCATATTATTGAAATTTTTGGATCCTAGATAGTATCTTTTACCAATAATTATTAAGAATTAGTATGTAATAATAATATAAACATAATATTATTAAATGTGAATATCGGTGAAGATGATATTAATTAGTTACCTGATGCATGAAGATGATGCTTAAGGGTTCTATCCCAACGATCTGTAATGATATGTTTCACCCACTCTTTAGCTTTGAGTCGATCTAAATTTGTCTTCATCAATGGAATCAACTCATGAACCAAATGGTATAAGTGGGGATGACTTCTAAATCAACAATGCGAAGCACTATGTATAGCGCCTCATAGATGGACACTAGCTTCTCCACCTCCTCCCAATATTTATGATCAAATATGAGCCTTTCAACCTCATGTCCAACTTTTGTCTGACTAAGCTTGTGAGATGCTCATTTATTACTAATAAAGACTTTCTTCAAATCAACCATCTTTTTTAGAAGATATTCAAGGGCAATATAGTTTGTTGCAAATCTTGTTGCTTTAGGACGCACGATATCTCCACCACAGACCTTTCGCATTTTTGCAACCAACCAACCAGGATTGTAAATGAAGTTGATTATCTTTCAGGCATTCCTAATCATTGAGCAAAACTATCCTTTTTACCAATGTCTTCAAATATTAAATCAATGCAGTGTGCTACACATGGAGTCCAATACAGATTGTATTTCTTCATTAACAACTTTCAGCTTTCCACAATGCTAATACATTATACGTACAATTTGCACCATATTTGCTTCTCCAGCTTCCTTGATCCGTCATGACAAACCATATATGTATTTATTGTCTTTAATCTTATCTGACCCATCAACAGATTTTAGGAAAATTGTGCTTCCTTTTGAATATACCATGAAATTAATTATGTTCAATTTGGTTGGCCCGGTCCATCCATCTCACATAATTATGCATCCATATGTCTCCCATATCTCCCTTTGTATGTTGACATAAACTTCCATGTCTTTATACTCCATTTCCAAGTACTTGTTTTTGATTTCATATGGAAATGATGGTTCGATGCTCATCCCTACATATATAATTAAAGGAAAGTTGATTAGTGGTTACAAATTTGCAATCATAATTTAAGATAATAATGTCATTATTAGAACATATTATACAATTATATAAACCTACTTGTTGTGGACCAAAAATCATGTTCTTAAAATGGTGGGAGTCCAGTTTTTGATGTGGAACACTTTCATATATAAAGAACTTGCTAATCAATAGTCTCATTATTTTTTTGATTGAACCACCTTTGAACATATTTTTCAGGCTTTTTTGTCTTGAAGCCGAAGACTTATACAATGATGGTGCAATTGGAGGTAATGGATCCGTATGCCGAACACTTTGTGATCTTTGCATACGCCTTGATGGATCATCTGGTTGTGAAGACTCACCTATTGCTGTAACACCCCTATCCCAGGGGTCCTGTTGACAACCCGTCAACCTATGGAATTCCTATAGATTTCGGGTTACTCGATACCACATGGTTGTGTCTCATTTATCGGGATCCATATTTCCATAAAAAAAATCGAGTAGAGTCTCCTTTGTTCAGGAAACTCTACCCAACATATAACCTGTACAATTTCATGGCAACTTGACCCACTATTATACAACGACCACTTGGGATCCTACTTGGTAAAAATGGCCACATAGGGCCCATTTATCCATACTCAAACATATAAGCATATGACTATAAAACCATAGTCCATAAGAGTTTAAATTTCATCACTCATATACAAATAAATACAACCCATATATATTTACAAAATATATATATATCAAAAGCCACAAATTCTGCTTTCTTCTCAATCCCGGCTTCTAAGGAGCGTCGTCCCGCAGTAAGCGTCTTTGAAATGTGGTCCACTGACGGAATGAGTAATGCCCGATAGAAAAATTCTCCCTCTGAAATTTTGCTCTAGCCTAAAATGTACATGCAATGGCGTGCGTAAGTCTCGAGCCATTCCCATATAAATAATGCAATCCTATATGGAATGTTAAGGTGTTATACTGCATGAGATGAAGCTCCTCATGCGCAGCAGTCGACCAGAGACTCTCACACTGCGGCGCAGTGTGAAAAACCCGATCATTGGTGTTTCACCCGATGACTTAAACCGTGGACTACCCTCGGTACAATTTATCAAATCAGGGTGTGTTTATTTGGGTTGCAATTTAGGGGTCTCCTTGCGCGGGCTTACCGCAGCCTTGAGCACTCACGAACTTTCATGTTGGATCAGTATGTGCGACCCGAATAAATTTGGGTCTTTCACCCGGGGAGTGGGGGATCTGCCCCATCTTGCTTCAACAAAACACATGTGATTTATTCTTATTATTATTTTATACAACCATGAGTCTCGATTTTGGACATTGTCCATTTAGGCTCACCACTCATTCACGAAGAATGGTGAATAACGGTACCATGCACCCACACCTTGGGCTACGTGCGATGTGGCCAGGTACATATGAGAATGCATGATGCCAATGCATTTTCCTTCATGTTACATGTATATATGCGTACTACATGAAACATTAATACACCATGGACAATTATAATTTTTACATATAATTTACATTCATGCAATCCACGTGAATACATCAAATAAAATATATTAACATGATTTTTAAACATTAATACACTATGGACAATTATAATTTTTACATATAATTTACATCCATGCAATCCATGTTAATACATCAAATAGCATATATTAACATGATTTTATACGGCGGCTTATGTTATTTAATATTTTACAACAATAACACACAAATGGCTGAATCTCGGACCCACATAAAAGCAGGCACCTCTTGGTCCCCTTCACGGTTAAATCATAGAATTATTGGGATAGCAAGACACACCCGCAAAAGCACAACGGACATCGTCTGAGATCAAACAAGCGAACTCAGTCCAGCGCGCAGTCTTGAAATTTTAGCATGGACTATCCCAAAAATTCAGCCATGACTATCCAAAAACAGTCCGAAATTGACCGGATGTAAAATAGTCCAGATTCCCTACGCACCAGTCAAATTGAGGAGGCGAAATTTAAGACACATGGCCTCTTAGCCAATCCTGAGGAAACTATTAAATGACCTTTAGGCTAGAAATAACACAAGTAGGAAAATTCCTGCTATAGTGAGTTGTGGCTAAGATTGGTGTTGACATAGCCCTCGTTAATGAGTCAACTTTGCGCCCGGCCTCGCTGAAAACCTCTGATCCAGGTTCCATATATCTTAAAGAGAAGAAAAAAAAGAAAAAAAGAAAAAAAAATCCTCTCTCTCCAATGATCTCCCTCCCCCGACGCCCTCTCTGCCCCCTTTTTGATTTTTTTCCATTTTATTATTATTATTATTATATTATTATTATATTATTATTATTATTATTATTATGTGTCTTTTGAATACGTGGTTCGTATTTGTTTAATTCGGATCCGTTTTTACCTTAAGGAAACAATTTATTTCTTTCACTTCACTTTATTTTAAATGAACTTACAGCTAACCCGTTTCAGCTTAGAGATTTTTGTAAAAAGTCGTCCAC
This sequence comes from Tetrastigma voinierianum, assembly GCA_016808115.1. Classification (NCBI taxonomy): domain Eukaryota; kingdom Viridiplantae; phylum Streptophyta; class Magnoliopsida; order Vitales; family Vitaceae; genus Tetrastigma; species Tetrastigma voinierianum. The sequence goes on along the minus strand of JAEQBH010001713.1, from coordinate 355,837 downwards.
TACAGAATCATGACGACTTATCACCCAGAAAATCATAAAATATTTCGTTTGTCTCAGAATTCGACGAAATTTTTCTAGGTCACTAAAGTTCGCGAGACGAATTTAATGGCGTAGTCCGTTTCATCATCCGAGATCTAGAGAATTTCCAGTTTGCAATCGAAATTACCGTTTTATATTTTTTTTTTTCAGAAAAATTGAATTTTTCCCGGGATTTACATTCTTCCCCCCTTAACAAAATTTCGTCCTCGAAATTCCACACACATACTAGCACACACAAAGACATGCATATGCATTAATATTCTAATGTCAAATAGTATACCACGCACCTTCGTCCTCAAATAGGAAAGGATAGGTGGCCCGCATCATGTCCTCGCGTTCCCATATTGCTTCCTCCACTCCTCGGTATTGCCACAACACTTTTACTAACCGCACAATCTTACGTCGTAAAATTTGATCCCGGCTATCCAAGATACACACTGGTCCCTCCTTGAAGGTCTCATCAGTGTCATCTGCCCCATCTTGCTTCACCCAAAACACACGTGATTTATTCTTATTATTATTTTATACAACCATGAGTCTCGATTTTGGACTTTGTCCCATTTCCGAGCTCACCACTCATTCACCAAGAATGGTGAATAACGATTACCATGCACCCACACCCAGGCTACGATGCGAGTGGTAGGTGCATATAAATACATGATGATGCTGATCATTTTCCTTCATGTTACATATATATATGCGTACTACATGAAACATTAATACACCATGGATAATTATAATTTTTACATATAATTTACATTCATGCAATCCACGTTAATACATCAAATAGCATATATTAACATGATTTTTAAACATTAATACACCATGGACAATTATAATTTTTACATATAATTTACATTCATGCAATCCACGTTAATACATCAAATAGCATATATTAACATGATTTTTAAACACGACAACATGTTATTTAATATTTTACAACAATAACACACAAAATGGCCCGAATCTCGGACCCACATAAAACAGGTCACCTCTTAGTCCCTTCACGGTTCGTCACCGAATTATTGGGATAGCAAGACACACCACAAAACTTGCAGACATCAGTCTCGGGATCAAAACAACGTGAACTTAGTCCCAGCGCCCCAACAGGTTCACGAAATTTTAGCACAGACGTCCCAAAAGTCGGTCATAAGCGTCCAAAAATAGTCTTGAAATTCAACTTGGACTGTCCGAAAATAGTCTCAAAAATTCATAAAAATTCCTACACTCAGTCCAAAAAATTGAGGACTAAAATTTAAGGCATTTTACGACCTCTTAGCCAATCCCAAGCCATTAAATGACCTTTAGGCTGGAAATAACACAAGTAGGAAAATTCTCTACCTCGTGGAGTTTGACGAAACTCCAAGATTTTGGTGTCAACGCGTAGCCCTCGTTGTGTGGATCAACTTTGCTTTCAGCCCCGATGAAAACCTACGGTCCGATTTCCGTAGATCTTAGAGAGAAGAAAAGAAAGAAAAAATAAATAAATAAATCCTCTCTCTCCAACGTTCTCCCTCCCCCCGACGCCCTCTCTGCCCCCTTTTTTATTTTTTTTTCCATTTTATTATTATTATTATTATTATTTTGAATACATGGTTCATAGTGCTTCATTCGGGTCCGTTTTTACCTCAAAATAATTTATTTCTTTTCAGTTTACTTTATTTTAAATAAACTTGCTTTCAGTCATTTCGACTTTCGAGATTTTTCGTAAAAATCTAGTCCTAAAGATCAGCGACGATCACCCAGAAAATCGTAAAATATATCGCTTGTCTCAGAATTCAACGAAACTTTTCTAGGTCACTAAAGTTCGCTAAACGAATTTAATGGTGTAGTTCGTTTCGTCATCTGAGATCTAGAGAATTTCCAGTTTTCAACCGAAATTATCGTTTTATTTTTTTTTTCAGAAAAATTGAATTTTTCCCAGGTTTTACAATTGCAATTAAGCAAAAAAAAAAACAAAATCAAAATACACTATTTTATACATAATTATGTGAAAAAATGAATTAGATATAAAGATTTACCTATTTTTCTTTTGCCTCTCAAAGATCCTTCAGCCTGTTATTAGTTTCATTTACTAGCTATTGATGCATGTACTGCTTCTCGATATTCATCTCACTCATCGGGGTGCATGTCAGCTGGATACATATACATGTTCTCGTCACCCTCCTCCTCCTCATCCTCAATGATAGTATGATGTCTTCCTCCCATCATGCCTCGTAATTCAGCTCGAATTTCTTCCATATATGCGGTTTTTTTTCGCTTTTGCTTTATTTTTTTGTTCTAAAAGTTGCTTCATTTCTTGTTTTACTTCCGGTGACACATTTGGACACTTCTTTGTATTTGAATGTCGATCTGTATGTGACAGGTGAAATTTGAAGCGAGTAATTCCACAACTTTTTATCATAAAACCATAATAATTGCAAATTATTCCATTTTTATTTCCTTCCATAGATGTGCAATACCTCCATGCAGGATCTCAGCCTCCACTTCCACTAGCCATCCTATAAACACATGTGATTTTATTGAAAATGAAATTCGAATTAATGTGATAATATAATATGATATCATTATAATAACATTATATAAATGTAAGTTAACATAAACATAAGATCTAAGTTTATAACATGATATTTAACTTACTTTGAACTTTAGACTAACATGATGTCAATATAATAATTTAATAATATGATATCTATGTTATTTAATATTATTATGATATTTAAATATATCTAAGTTTCTAATATGAAATAATTATAATTGTTTAATGTATATGTCTAAGATCCCACAAGTTTCAAACATTATATAACTAAAATAGATGTCTAAAATCCTAACGCGTCTAACTTAATTTAATATTATCAAATTTAACTGAAATAAAATTATAGTATAAAAACGTTTAAAATTTAATGTAAGTAACATGTTTCAAATTACTAAAATAAGATTATAGTATAAAAATGCACTACAAAAAAGAAGGTTTTTAGTGACAACTATTTAGTCACGGTCACAAAATACCATGATTAAATATGATTTTTTTTATCGCGGCCATTGTAAACTATTACCTAAAATATTTGATGGAAATTTTAGTCACGGTTTTATGGGAATTTAGCGCTAATCGTTTAGTCACGATTTTTCCCGAAACCGTAACTAAAAACTATGCGAATGTCACTTTTGATCACAGTCTCAAATAAAACCGTGACCAACTCTATAAGTAAGCATGTATTGGTCACGATTTTACTTAAAACAGTGACCAAATCTATAAGTAGCTAGTTTTGGTCACGGTTTTACTTAAAACCGTGACCAAATCCCTTAATTAACATGTATTGAACCGTGACCAAATGTACACTGTGACTTTGGGTCACGGTTTTACTTAAAAACGTGACCCTACATTATGTGACTTTTGGTCACGGATTTACTTAAAACATAAAACCGTGACCCAAAGTCACAAAACCGTGACCTTTAGTCAAGAGTGTACTTTTGGTCACAGTTTTACTTAAAATCGTAAACAAATCTATAGTAGCTAGTTTTGGACTTTGACTATAATGGGTGACTTTTGGTATAAGTTAGCTAGTTTTGGACTTTGGCTATATGTAAAATTCAAGTTTGGCACAAATAATTTAATCACACACATACATACATAATATATATATATATATATATATATATATATATATATATATATATATATATATATATATATATATATATATATTAAACTAATTAGTTAAAAATTTACCTTTAACTTTTTATTAAAATTTTAAAAAAGAAAACACTTTTTCTATATAGATTATAAAAATTAAGGTTTTTATATTATATGCAAAAAAAATTTGGTGGATGAAAATATTGGTACTTGGATATAGATAATGATTAAAATATTTTATTACATTCAACGACTATATAATTTATAAAAAATTTTTGATTTCAACATTAATGATTTTGGGATATAGATATGTATTTGGATTATAAACAATTTGTTTGTACATTCATAAATAATAATTATTCAAATGAGGAATATTTTAAATAACATTTAAAAAACAATAATATTGCAAGTGTATAACAAAAGAAATTTTAATTTTTTAAAATTAAGTAATATGTTTATTTATTTTAAATAGTTTATATTTAGTGTATGATGACTTGAATTCCATTTAGTTTTGTTTTGAAAGCTCATGGTGTGACATATATGGTGAAGTTATAAGTATAAGATTTTTTCAGGGGGTTAGTCTTTGGATAGCAAGTGAAGGGATTAGGTAAAGGTGAAGTTATACTTATGAGATTTTTTGGAGGGGTCAGTGGTGGAATAGCGGAGGGATTAGGCCGGTATGCACCTTTTTATTTCTTATTATAAAAAATTTATACAAATTTATAGATATTAATTAAAAATTAAATATTAGATGTTGCTTTAAAATTATATAACCTAAACTTTCCCCCTTCATCTACAATTTTTTTTTTCTCAATAATTTTATTTTTACTAATATATGTGAAAGTTCATTAGGACTTAGCAACCTAAACAAGAGGGGAGAGGGAGGGGTTGGTGGTTTTCTCAAAAAACTTTTCTCCACAGTAATAAATTCTTCAATTTGTCTGATAACAGTAAATGAAAGATAGGGAGAGAGAAAACAAAATCGAATTTATAGTGGTTCGACACTCTTGCCTACGCCCACTTCTCCTCAACCTTCAACCAGTGAGGGTTCCACTAGTGGCAAGCTCTAACCCGAGCTTCTTCTTTTACACTTGGATTATGGCTCCAATGGACTCTTCACAAATCCTTCAAGTTATACACACTTGAAGCTTTTTCACTAAGTACAAAGGAGACACTTTCAAGCTCTCAGATCTTTCAAATACAACTTCGAGTTGGGATGAACACAGGTGTGCACTCTAAAATAATAAATGTACTTGAATACACTCACAATCTTAGTTTGAGAAATGATTCACAAGGGAAATGATGATTGAGAGGACATTTAACAAGTGTCTTACCTTTTAAGTGATCCCCCACACTCTATTTATAGAGTGAGAATTCTGTAGCATTTAAGTTGCCAACCGGTCGACCGATTCTCTATACTAGCCATTTATAGCCGTTGAAATAGAACCGATGGAGGAACCGGTCAAACAGTTCGACCAACCGGTCGACCGTTTATATGAATTGATCGATCGTTTCAATTGTACCAAAATGGATGGCTATTGCATCCATTCGGTCAACAAATCAGTTGACCAATCGGTTGTTTGTTATGCCAACCGACATTTCATGTCCACAAAAAATGGATGACTACTGCATCCAAACGATCGACCAGTATATATCGACCGGTTGAACCCGATCGACCAGTTTATATCGATCGTTTGAAATCGATCGACCAGTTTATATCAATCGATCTATCGGTTCTTTGACAGAAAAGACTATAAATTTCCATTTCTCGCCCCACTCCATATTCTACTCTCATTCCTTTCTCATTCTCCTTCCCCTCTCTATTAAAATCCTTATAAACCTAATTTCTTACCATAGATCTTCACATTTGGGCTGCAAGACTTCGATTTTTGGACTCTACAACTCATATTCTCTACGGCTAGGGTTTCAATGTTCATTTTTCTTTTTATAGGGCCGATTTTTTGCATCTTTTTGGTAAGTTTTCTCTCTTTCTTCTTGTTCTATTCCACTCATTCTCTATTTGGGTATGTCTTGTTGGTATTTTTCTCATTGTGTTGTTTTCGTTAGGAGACAATTAGGGTCCATTTGGAACCTGACCTAAGGATTTGGGAAATTGCTAGAAATTGCTAAGAATCAGTTTTGGCTCTAGTTCAAAACTATTTTGGTTAGGATTTGGTAGAAATTAGGCGTGCTAGAGATTTATTTGATTAACAGGTTAGAATTCAGTTTGGGACCTAACTGAGATTTGAAATTGCTTGAAATTAGAATCGATTTTACTCTAGTTCACTTGTTTTGGTTAGAATTTGATAGAAAGTAGGGCAATTGCTAGGGTTTGTTTGGTTCAAAACAATTAGGGTCCGTTTGGGACTTAACCTAAGGATTTCGGAAATTGCTAAGAATCGGTTTTGGCTCTAGTTCAAAGCTGTTTTGGTTAGGATTTGGTAGAAATCGGGGCAATTGCTAGGGTCCGTTTGGTTCAAAATAGTTAGGGTATGTTTAGGACCTAACCTAAGGATTTTGGTGTCATTTCTAAACACATACTATCACCGTCTCGTGGACCAAGTATATTAGTTACATGTTATAAATGATACATCATTAATGGGTTCAGATTCCACACAAGAGAACGAGAAAAAGGGAAAAAGACTCAAAATAGTAGAGTTATTAAAATCGCAGAGGTATCTAGCTTTGCAAGTGCAAGAGACACGAACCCAATTTCTAGTCATGTTTCTTACTACAGTGTGCTAATTGACATAGTTGAGTTACATTACCTTAGTAGAAATACAGTTATTTTATTTAAGTGTGACTAATGGGATGTAATCAATATTGGAAAGGGGATAAAGAATTATGAATATGGATTCATGTGTTTGAATTTTGAGCGTACCATATGTACAGATGAACCACTTGTACTTGCATCTCAAACAAAACAAGTCTTTTATGTTCAAAATTCAAATGAGGAAAATTGGCATACTGTTGTAGAATACAAACTTGAGAGGTTTATGATATGAACAAAGAAGTATCTACTAATGATCAAAAGCCATATCAACAACATATAATACTTCATAGTCAACATGATGTGCATGACCTAATTGAGAATGATTTAATCAATTGGGAAAGAAGTGATATTATAGAAGAAACTATCCAAACAAATGTTATACTATCACGACAAAGAAACACTGTTGACCGAGATAATGAATTTATTCATGATGAGGATATAGATGAGGTGTAATTAATAATACTAGTAAGCACATAAATATATATTATTTGATATATACGTTGTAATTTATTCCATGTTATTTATGTAACTTATTTATATTTCATTTTATAAATTAATTTATTATATAGGAAATGTCTCATCGAAGAGGTAGAGTACAAACAGTGTCTCTAGAGGATGACTCAGACAATCTACAATAGAATATACAGTTGCAACTACTTCTACTAGTTCTGGTGATTTTGGTCTTTTAGATACTTCCACTACTGATATGTTTAAGATAATTATGCTTAGCTTTACTTATGATATTTGTGTTTACATATGTTTAATTTCTCAAATAATGAAAATCGATTATTTAATTTTATATAAGAGAATAAATTATTTTTCTTATAGTTTCATTCTTACTTTTAGAAGTTTCCTCTAGTAAAAAGATGACACTTGGCCCAACCCGTAACTTGGATTTACTTGGCATGAAACCCGGCGAAAAAAAATCAACACATTTTAATACAAAAGGTCAAGTTGTTTATCATAACAATGACGAAAGACTTTCTAGTTACATGGGGACATTGGTGTGATCTTAACAGAATGTACCCATCCAAGTCAAAGATTGGCATCACGTTAGTGAAGATGTAAAGGAAAAGCTTTAGGCCTTAATATTGATGTAAGACCCGAGAAATTCCAATTTCTGGAAAAAGGGCAAAATCTTAATTTCAGTCAAAAATCCGGAATTTATTCTATAGATCTCGGATGACAAAACGGATTTCACCGTTGGAATTGTCTCGCAAAATCTAGCTAGCACGTCGAATTTCGTCAAATTCCAAGACAGTCGGAGTTGACACGTTTTTCGAGGCATCGCATTTCGGGTGCCGTAAAATGATATTCGATGTGACAAAAGTCACATATAACACGTACTCATGTGCCATAAGTGTCATGAGTAGAGAAAGGATGAAAATGGACGACCAAGATAGTGCCGAGTGTCAAAACTGGGAAAAGAAGGACATAAAGGTCATTTTGGAAAATGATTAAATGATAATGCCAAAATAGGGAATAGTGTCGTCTCCCTCCTTATGAAATACAAGCCAAAACGTGAGAGAAAATGAGAAATGTGATGCAGTAGCCATTTTTGAATATTTTAGTGAGAGAACATCCCACTTCTCTCTGGGTTGTAGGCAATTCGTAGTCGAAATCCTTCGGGAGCAAGAAGGAAGGTACTGTTTATGCGGCGAGGGCAACGTGTGGAGCCTTAGGTTTCTTGGAGTTTGACAAGCTCCGTGAGGTGAGGATTTATCCTACTTGAGTTTACACTTTATTTAAGTGTATTTATGATGTTTGAGTTGATTGAGGAATTCGTGAGTGGCCGTTTGATCGGGTCCCAATCTTGGAGCAAATTATTAGAAAATTTTGAAACCCGATTTGTGTAGCTAGTGGCCAGAGTGAGGGCTATTTGGGGGTGTTAATTGTATAAATTGTGCAACAAATTGTATTGTGATATGAATATGGCCGGAAATGGACGTGAAATTAGGTTCACTAAATTGAGCCAGATGATTGATGATTCTTGAGAATGATAGCAGGGTTTTCAACATTCCCAGAGAATAGTGTTCACAAAATAATTTTTGTGAAATAATGTGTTTGGTTGAGTAATTCAAATCGAGTTGCTCGTGTTTGATCATTATCCCACATGAGCTAATTTTGATGTAAATGAATTGTGAAATTACATGACATGTTTGTGTGATTTAAATTATGTGAATATATGCATGATTATATATTTGCATGTTTTATAAAATTTTATGGAATTGGCATCATGCATTTCCATATGCCTTTGGGAGCACCACCAGAGCAGTAGAGATGAGTGCATGAGGTGATTATTGAAGAATGGTTTTGAAGGGTTGACTATGATAAAAATTATCGGAGGGTAGTCCATATAAAATATAAATCTTGAGTCATTGAATTGATATACACATTGGAGGGTTGTCCACTAAAGATCATCGAGAGACGGTCGAAAATAATTATATCGGAGGGTTGTCCCGCAAATAATATAAACAAATATCTTTGTTGAAAATAATGTTTTCTCATACGTGGCAGGCAAGTGTGAAGTCGACTTCGAGGTGGAGTTGATCGTAACCAGACGTGGTAGGATCACGCATTTACTTGAATGTATGTTTTCATTGGAGCGTGCATATGCACCCAGGTGGAGTAGCCACGTAAGGTGATTCCACTCGCGAGCATTGCTTCCTTTGTCGAGGGATATTATTTTACAGGTACAGGGAGCGTGCGAGGAGACGGCTCATCATAGAGGCCGAGTTTGAGAAGAAAGCTGGGTTGTGGCTTTGGGTTCATTTCGTGTATACATGTATTAGAATGTTTTTCATTTTAATATATGTGTTGTATAAGAGTAAATCATTAACTCTTGAACTATTGTATATAGTTGGGAATTATTAGGATGAGTATTGGTTTGTGGGCCCAAGTGGCCGTTTTACTCATGGATTGTTATATTGGATTGTTGGGACATGTTATATACAGGTTATGTACTAAGGGTAGAGCTCCCCGTACAAAGGAGACTCTGCCGTTACCATGAAATGTCGGTCACGGAGCATTCGAGTGTTTCCCGGGTTGGCGGGTAGTCACGGACCCAGGTTTGGGGCGTCACGGCTTGGTATCGAGCATGGGTGTCACGGCTGGGCTTAGGAAGTTTGGGCTTAGGCCGCAGATCTTTGAGGTGTAAGAACATCACCACTAGGTGTGGTTCGATGTTGAGTTTAGGTATGAGATTACCTAGGAAATCACGGGGCAAAACTAGGACACTGCATGCATGTGTTTGGTGTGTTTTGTGTGATTTGATAAATTTGTTGTGTGAAAAATATGCATAACATGAATGATGTGTGATCATGTATTGTGTATGGATTAGTGTGTAGTAAGATAGCACATAGGAAAAAATTTGGGAGTTTACGATTAGGTAAGCGGAAAAAGAGAATAAATAAAATAAATTTGAATAAATTTATTTGGTTTGATAGTTGTCAAATAAAATTTTAATAAATTTGGGGTTGAACCCCAAGTTAGTGTTGCATCCCGGGAGGTTTTGAGAAAATTTTTGGACAACATGTGGTCTAGAATAAAGAAAAATAAATAAAATAAATTTTATCAATTTATTTGGTTTAGAGGTCTTAAGACAGAGAAAATTCCAATTTTCTCGAGAAAGCAAATAGTAATTTAATTTGAAAAATCGGAATTTTTCTAAATTTCGGATGGCCAACGGACTTTTTAAGTTATCGTCTCATGAGAAATTGAGCTTCTACGTCGAATTTCGTTGGATTAGAGGTGGTGAGATTTCACGTTTCGGCGTGTGGGGTCTCTGGGATGATACATGGCAAGGTTAGGGGATGCCCACGTAGGCGCGAATAGAAGTGTGACAACTTGGCATAAAAAGTGGCTCACAATTAAGCCACACACGTGTGTAGAAATCGATCCTCAAAACACTTAATTGGTAATGAGTGTCATCATCATCTAGTGAAATTATGAAATAAGAATAAATATGGAAAAAGGCTTGGCACCTTGGTTTCGGGAAATGAGGAGAGAATTTCACCACATTGGCCAGAATGATGATTTCTCGAGGGAGAAAAAGGGCCAAGAAAGGAGAGGAGAAAATGAGGAGAATGAAAGGAGGAGAATGAGATATGAAAGAAAAAAAAGGAAAATAAAAGCCCAAAAGGAGAAAAGAAAGGAAGGAAAGAAAGAAAGGAAGGAATCGTGAGAAAAGGAAGAAAAAGGAGAAGGAGGAAAGGAAAAGGAAGATTTTCCGGGTTTTGGCGGTCGACGTTCAAAGTTAAGTACTAAGTTGGTGCCATGATGAGATCTACGATGTGGACGGCCGTTGGAGTTTCATCAAACTCGAAGTGAATATTTTCCTACTTGATTTACTTTTAACTAAGCGCTTTATAATGGTAGGGGTTGCTTGTGGGAGCGCGAGAGGCGTATTGGAAATTAGTCGCGAGCCTTGGGACTAATGGGTATGGATTTCATGACCGGTTTTTCGGACTAAGGGAGTTAGGGTTTGAGCCCAGAAGCAGAAGGTTTCCTAGGTATTATAAGTTGTTGATGTGTGTGGAAGTTTTGGAACAGGTTCGTGTTTATTGAAGGCGTGAGGTGCCTGTTGAATGGTCCCAAGTTTGTGACCTAATTGTGTGTTATGGTTTGCTTGAATAACATGCTAAGTGTGGAATTGTGATATTGGTGCATGCTTTTTGATGTATTAATATGTTTTGCATAGAGGTAGGTTATATGTATAAATTATAATTTTCCATGGAGTGTAAATGTTTCATGTAGTGCTCATTCATGCGTAACATGAGGAAAATGCGTGGCATCATGCATTTTCATATGCACGGTCACATCGCGTTAAGTCGGGTGTGGGTGCGGGGTAAGATTTATTCACCGAGTGTTGGTGAATACGTTCGTGAACTCGGGAGAAATGGGACAAGTCCAAGGTAGAGATTCACGAGTGTGTAAATGATCAAAATAAATAAATTACATGTTTTGGGGCGAACAGGTCAGGTAGATTCCCCCCCAGGTGAAAGTCCACATATTATTCACGGTTAGGCGTGAATCAGCAGTGTAAGTTAGTGAAAATGTTGAAAAGGCGTGCGGCGATCCTACGGTGTAAGCCCGGAAATCCATTGACCTGAAAATAAAGGAAAAGACTTTGATAAATAAAGTGGAGGGTTCCAATGGTTTAGTCGGGTGTGTGGCGGTTTTTATTTCACATTTGGCATTCAGTGTGAGGAGTCGGTTGGGACTCAGTGGTGAGCATGAGGGGTTCATCTATGCGATATAGACATTTCATATAGAAAATAATTGTATGAAATGTGATTGATTCATTGTTATATATGTCATTGCATATGCATTTAGGTGGGAGGTAACCCTTGTAGGAAAATTTTATGCGGGCTTTGCTCACCGGGTCGTGGGACCCACTTTCGGTCACGAGGGACATCGAGGGAGACGGCACTCAGGTAGAGTAGCTTTTGAGAGAAAGTAGAAATGTAAGTAAGTAAATATTTTGTAAATATGCATAAATCTTTTGCTTTAGAACAAACATAGAAAACTATGAGAATATAGTTGAGAAATTTGTTTTTTATGAGTATGGATGTATGGGCCGTGGCCAAATTTATTTTACTCATGTGTGTCTGTAACTCTGAGACATATAGATTCACATGAGGTTGACCAGGTAGTCAACGGACACCCGAGATTTAGGGCGTCACAAGGAATTGAAACAAATAATTTTGTAAGGTTTACAAGTTGTAAAATTGAAGAGGGGAATAAAATAAATTTTATAAATTCATTGGAGTGTTACGGAAATGAAAAAAATTATGAATATGTGTTTTTTTTTTGAATTATTCCGATGGCCGGAAATGATTGAAATAATAATAATAATAATAATAATAATAATAATAATAATAATAATAATAATAATAATAATAACAATAATGAAAAAGAAAAAAAAAATTTGTGCGGTGAGAAAGGCGAAGTTTCTGCCCGTTGTATTACAAAACGAGTTTAATATTCTGACCTAGGTATTGGAAGGTGCATTTGGTTTAAGAGAATTATGTCTGAGGTGGTGAAATTTGTCTCCTTGTTTCCTGTGTAGTAATGGCTCCCGACTCGTGTCGCGAGGTGACCCAGGCGCGGGGAGGCCTTGCAGGATCTTGGCGTGTGTAGTGGGGCCTTGTAGTCTTGGCGTGCAGTGTGGAGTCGCGAGCCCAGGTGTGTGGCCCCAGGTGCTAGCGGCCTGACGGCGGGCCGCGGGGCGCGAGCGGAGACAGCGGGCGCACGGGGGCGTGCGGCCCGGGGACTTGCGAGGGGCGCGCGGGCGTTGGGCGCAGGCGTGCGGTCTGTGCGCACCTAGGGTGCTGCTGGGCCAACAGGGTTGTGCACTTGGTGCACTCAGCCTGTTTTGACCCAGTTTTGACTCAGTACTGTTCCTGAGTCAATTTTTGGACACTGTTCATGAACCCGGTTCATGAACACTGTTCATTGCAAAAAAATTTCGAAATTTTTTTTAATTAAATTAAATTAAAATCAAATCAAATCAAATAAAATGAGACAAAATTTTTGAAAAATAAAATTTTCAAAAATGAAATTTTTGTTGATAAAAAAAATGTTTTAAATGTATAATTAGTGTCTTGCATTACTTGTAAATGCAAGAGGAAAATGTATCTGCTTGATTTTATGTGTATGAATAGTGTCCTCGGGGCTATGTTTGAGGCGCAGAATCTTGCATTGAATTGAACTTGTCATTTGAACCGTGTAGATGGCTAGTTGAGGGACCGGGACGTAGAGGGCGTCCGCGAGTGCGGTCGAGCACCACCCGATTAGCGATCGAAGGCCTTTGTTGTGAAGTTTGGCCAGGTATTGTGGCGGCTACTATCGCCACCAAAGGCTGGTATAGCAGTGGTCGGGAGTCCTGCCAACCTCAGGGTTTAGGGCACATCATCTCGGAGCATTCCGCGGGAGGGGGGCCGGGTGGTGGCGGACCATTGGTTCATGCGAGATCAGGTTGTGAAGGCTGTGGGATGTGCCTCGACACCGGGGATAGAATAGTTGCATTCCGGCTAGAGAGTGAGCTAGTATGGTGGAAATGGGCAAGGACCTCTAGAGACCTTAGAGGAGCCTTTGTATGTGAGTTCTCCCCTAGGGATTAGGGCGAGAATAGGAATGATATGTCGTGGTTGCGAGTTGGAAATCTCGGGGACTCTATTCACAGCGGACCTGAGGATCATGGACATGTCAGAGTTCGATGCCATCTTGGGGATGGATTGGCTAATAGCTTACAAGGTTGTTATCGATTATGAGCGTAGGAGGATTATCGCCTACATGCAGGACTATACTCGTGTGGTATTTCAGGGGGACAAGCATGATTTGCCCGAGACGGTATCACGAGGTCAAGTGTCGGGAGACGAGTTAAGCGAGTTAATTCACTTGAGCACTTACAGAAAGGACGGAGAGACCGGACTTGATCTATGGCGAGTAATTTGCGAGTATGTGGATGTTTTCGGATGAGCTACGGGTACCTCCACGAGAGGGTTGTAGACTTCGGTGTCGAGTTACACCCTGGTACTTCACCCGTCTATGACTCAGCAGGATGGTTGCCGGTTGAGTTCTGAACTCAGTTCATTTCACGAGACTCTTGGACAAGGGGTTCATTAGGCCCAGAGCACTTCACCATGGGGCACTTTCAGGTTGTTTGTAGAGAAGAAAGAAGGATGGGCTACTGGCCCATGCATTGATCTTGTGGGTTGAGTAGAGATTCTGATGAAATCTCAGGCACCCTGTCACAGAGATCGACGATTTGTTTGATCAGTTAAGAGGAGCGCGAGTCTACTCCAAGATAGACCTTCACACTGGTTACCATCAGCTAAGGGTTAGGGAGATAGATATCCCTAAGACAATGTTTAGGACGCGTTATGGGCACTTTGAGTTTACGGTGATGCCGTTTGGATTAACGAATGCGCCAACGACATTCATGGACCTCATGCATAGAGTGTTCCAACCTTATCTAGATCAGTTTGTCATAGTCTTCGTGGGAGAGACCAAATGTCAATTTTCGAGATACGTAGTTTCTTAGGATTGGCTGGGTATTACAGGAGATTCGAGAATGGGCTGAAGTTGTCCATTCGGGGCAGGATTGTAAAATTTCGCCTACGGGACATGGACTCCCATGGTTGGGACGACCCTAACCATAGAGAGATTGAGGATGCGCCCGGGCCTCCGGGCACTCGAGATGCGGGTGTTAGTAGCGAGGGAGGATCGACCTTTTTCTAGTTCGGGGAAGGCGGAAGACCTGGCCACGCGAGGTTTCCCGGGACCCGGGACCCGGGATTGGGCGGGTGAGGCAGGATTGCCCAGAGAGGCAGGGATCGGGACTTTGGGACCCAGCACGGTCCGGTTAGTTGTAAACAGCGAGAAGAGTATACGATTCCTCCAGCACCCAGTATGGGTCGGAGGCCGGTTTCGATTTCGAGGTGATATCGACACATCCGTAACTGAATGAGCGAGAGGGCGGAAGTGTGGAGTCGAGGTCAAGGACAGATCAGAGTTGCGCAGCAGAAGCGTGGTGGACCTTAGGGTGGTTGATGTTATGTTTGACATGGATGAGTTGGCGACCATCGGTTGTCGATGGTGGGACCTTGGCCAGGGTTATCATGCAGGCCATGACCTTGGTTGGGCTTAGAGGTTAAGGCCTTTAAGAAGCCGGTATGGATGTTTCTTTAGGGTGTAGGGTGAGAGTTGACCTGATAGGTCAGGATTATGAGTGAGTGATCTCCGAGATTCTGCTCATGGTGGACCCCGGGATTGGGTGTCACAATATGACATAAGGTCATGCGTGCACGCAACATCGCGTCGAGCCCGTGTGGGTGCACGGTACGATCATTCACCACTCTTGGTGAGTGTGGGTTGAGTTTGTCTTTAGGACTACGTCCAATGAAGACTCATAGTTCGATTCAGTAAATGAAGAGTAATTAGAGTGTGTTGGGCAAAGCAAAAAGGGGGTCGTAAATCCCATAAGGTGAGAATCCTGGAGTTAGGGTGTAAGAGACCCGGGGAGATATCCCGAATTTCTGTGTGAATGTAAGAGGCTCGAAGTGTGAGCCGAAGAGTTAGGTTAATCGAGATGAAAAACACACTCCGGGCCGTTATCACGTAGACTTAGAGTTGATGCGATAAGAGTCCTGAGCGACTCGAGACGGATACCCCTTTGGAAATTGCATTGCGTTGGCTGGTCAAAGAAGGGCTCGCATACGGATGTCATGACATGGACTAGGCTGGACAAACTACTGATTGGTCAACGATTGTGACCTCGGGAAGGTCGCTTACACACAAAGCAAGGGTTGTGTAGGGTTACACGCCAGTGGATTATATACAGTGTTAGAGGACACTGTGAGCATACATCCTGGTCTTATGGGTAGAGGAGCAATCGCTCCTAGTGAATCTTCGCCACAACAACAAGCACAGCGAGCATAGCGCATGGCACCATATGAGGCATTATATGGGAGGCCATGCGTGTCACTGCTATGTTAACCCGAGGTGGGAGAATTCCATCATCGGGTCCCGATCCGATTAGGAGACACCCCGTAGAAGCTGAGCCTGATACGATAGCGTCTTCTCATGGCTCAGAGCAGGTAGAAGAGCTATGCAGATGTGCGACATCTACCCTTAGAGTTCGAGGTTGGGGATCACGTCTCCTTGAAGGTGATGCCTAAGAGAGGAGTGGTTGGGTTCGGCAAGCGAGGGAAGCTATCGCCGAGGTTTATTGAGCCTTTCGAGATACTCGAGAGGATAGGCATTGTAGCGTACTCACGATGCTATCGCCCAAAGATGTCGTGTCCACGAGGTGTTTCATATCGCTCCATGCTCGAAGTATACCCGCATCTAGCTCATATGGTGGATTGGGGACAGATTGAGTGTTGACAATCGGCTGGACCTTTGAGGAGGGACCAGTGTGCAATTGGATAGCCGTGGATCGCGTTTTGCAACGTAAGACCGCAGGTTAGTGAGGGTTCTCCGCGACACTACGGAGCGGGAGGAGTCAACGCGGGGAACGCTGAGAGGACACGATGCGGCCACTCCACCTTCATAGTGGATGAAGGTACGTGGGTTTAGCTTCTAATTTACATGCATGGTACACGTTGCATATGCATGTGAGTGTTTTGATTGTCCATAATTTCGGGACGAAATCCCTTTTAAGGATGGGAGAATGTAAGACCCAAGAAATTCCAATTTCGAAAGGGCAAATCTTCACTTCAAAAATCCGCACTTATTCTCTAGATCTTCGATGACGAAATCCGGGATTTCATCGTTGGAATCGCCCTGTGAATCTTAGCTAGCACGCCGACTCGTCACTGGTCGAATTCGAAATAGCTCCGGGAAGCTGACATCGCTTCAAGGCATCGCATTTCGAGTACCGTAAAACGATATTCGATGTGACAAAAGTCACATATAACACGTACTCATGTGCCATAAGTGTCATGAGTAGAAAAAGGATGAAAATGGATGGTCGAGATAGTGCCGAGTGTCAAAACTGGGAAAAGAAGGACATAAAGGTCATTTTGGAAAATGATTAAATGATAATATGCCAAAATAGGGAATAGTGTCATCTCCCTCCTTATGAAATACAAGCCAAAACGTGAGAGAAAACGAGAAATGTGATGCAGTAGCCATTTTTGAATATTTTAGTGAGAGAACATCCCACTTCTCTCTAGATTGTAGGCTTATCTTCGACCACAAAACTTTTCTCGGCAAGAAGGAAAGTCGTTTCTTATGGCGAGGGCAACGCTGCAGCACTCTGTTTTTCGAGTTTTGACAAACTCCGTGAGGTAGGGGATTTATCCTACTTGAGTTTTACACTTTATTTAAGTGTATTTATGATGTTTGAGTTGATTGAGGCCGTGAGTGGCCGTTTGATCGGTCCCAAATCTTGGAACCGAATTATTAGAAAATTTTGAAACCCAATTTGTGTAGCCGTGACCGTGAGGGGCTATTTGGGGGTGTTAATTGTATAAATTGTGCAACAAATTGTATTGTGATATGAATATGGCCGGAAATGGACGTGAAATTCGGGTTCACTAAGTGAACCGATGATTGGTGATTTGCCGAGAATAGTAACCGAGGGTTTCACTATTCCCGAGAATAGTGTTCACAAAATAATTTTTTGTGAAATAATGTGTTTGGTTGAGTAATTCAAATCGAGTTGCTCGTGTTTGATCATTAGCCCACGATGAGCTAATTTTGATGTAAATGAATTGTGAAATTACATGACATGTTTGTGTGATTTAAATATGTGAATATATGCATGATTATATATTTGCATGTTTTATAAAATTTTATGGAATTGGCATCATGCATTTCCATATGCAATCGTTCTAGAACAAAAGAGGGAGGAGTGCATGAGGTGATTATTGAGAGAATGGTTTGCAGGGTTGACTAACAATAAAATTATCGGAGGGTAGTCCAGTAAAAATATAAATCTTCGAGTCGCCCAATTGATATACATTGGAGGGTTGTCCACAAGATCATCTGAGACTATCCAAAATAATTATATTCTGGGAGGGTTGTCCACAACAATATAAAACAAATATCTTTGTTGAAAATAATGTTTCATACGGGCTTAGGCAAGTGTGAGGAGTCGGTGAAAACTCGGCAAGGAGTTGGATCACAGACATTCAGGTAGGATCACGCATTTACTTGAATGTATGTTTTTCATTGGAGCATTGCATATGCACTTAGGTGGAGAGTAGCCCACTTAAGGTGATTCCACTACTGAGCATTAGCTCACCCTGTCGAGGGATATTATTTTACAGGTACAGGGAGCGTGCGAGGAGACGGCTCATCATAGAGGCCGAGTTTGAGAAGAAAGCCGGGTTGTGGCTTTGGGTTCATTTTGTGTATACAGCTGTGCTTAGAATGTTTTTCATTTTGTGTGTTGTATAAGAGTAACCACTAACTCTTGAACTATTGTATATAGTTGGGAATTATTAGGATGAGATGTTTATGGGCCCAAGTATCGTTTTACTCATGGATTGTTATATTGGATTGTTGGGACAGGTTATATACAAAGAGGCACTAAGGGTAGAGCTCCCTCGTACAAAGGAGACTTCGTCCGATGCCAGGAGAGCCCGTCACCCGACATTCACGAGCAGCCACGTTGACGGATAGTCAACTGGGACTCGATTTGGGCGTCACAATTGATATGTCAATTACTATTCATCTAAATTGTAATGTTATTGTTTAAAAATGAAACCTCTTAATTATATATGATTTTTTCATGAAATATAGAAGAAATGTGAAATGGATGAAACATGCAAGAGCTACATTATTCAATATTGTGGAAATCTGTTCAGAAGTTATAAAAATAAGATGAAGGCTAAGTTTTATGACCCTTATAATACATATGAAGAGAGATTGCGCCATAAACCTCCACACTTATCAGATGATGAATGAAGGTGGCTCATTAACTTTTGGGGTACACCCGAGGCAAAGGTGAACATAATATTTTTTTTTCATATAGTGTATATTTTCATACTCATCTTCAAATAAGATCATATTTATTAGTTATATCTAATTTAATACATCATTTATAGTAACTTTTATTATGTTTCTAGTAGCTATATAGGTGATATGCTATGTTTTAATTAATATATGATATCTCTGGAAAAAAAAAACAAAGCTAATAGGGCAAAGCAAGTCATAAAGCATACATTAGGATAAAAAAGTTATGCTCAAATCCGACATGAACAAGTAGAAAATTTATTATCAATAAGATTTGCTTGTACATCAATAGTTCATAAAAAATAACTTAATTGTTTTACTTGTAAGAATATGCACAAAAAAGGGGACGATCGAACTGAGCCTAATAGAGTTGAGATATTTGTCTTAACACATACAAAAAAAGATGGGACACCTGTTGATGATTGTTCTAAGAAAATCATGGTAATAAAGTATCTAAATTTTATATATTTGTATTTTAATCATAGCTACATACTTGTATAAGTCTAACAAATATTTTTGTTTTTTGTAATGTCGGGATCAATTTGAGCAGTTACTATCCCAACCTAAAGGGATGTCTTCTTCTTCTCCTGTTGCTTCTATTGCTTATGTAGCATCTACATCTGTAGATGACATATATGCCTAAGTGATGGGTTGAGAGAGGCATGGACGTGTTCGAGGCAATGAATTTGGTGTTACTCCTACCTTAGTCTTTGGTAGTAGTAGTACGAGGCAATCATGATCTACTTTGTTAGTACAACTTGAAAATGCCTAAGAGATGTTAAGAGTTGCAGAACAAAAGTTTACAATAGCAACTGAAACATTTGAAGAGAAGTTGATAGAAGTTCAAAGGAAGACATAAGAAGAAGTGAAAGAAGAGTTTGATAGAAAAATTATGGAAATGCAAAAAGTGCAAGCATAACTTCAAGAACAGATAATGCATTTTATGCAACAATTTCAACAAAGGCAGTAGTAGACTTACATTATACTATATTTTATATGATACATTCTCCTCATTTTTTGGACTTTTTATGACTAATATGTGATGGTTAGTTAGTTGACTTATTACATTATATGATAGAACGTAAAACTAAATTGTATCTCTTTTATTATTTCTTGTCATATTATATTAGTTTTTAAATATATAGCTTGGGATAATTTATTATGATATATTGTATTATTTTAAATTTTGAATTTCAGAATTGTTGAGTTGCTTGATTGCATACGTAGGTTTAAAATATTAATTGTTTATTATAGGTTTGGAAAATGAAAATCTATAAAAGACTAATTGTTTAAATGTAATTATTTTTAGTCACAGCCAAACAAAAGACCGTGACAATATGGTCTATTTTTTGTGACAGTCATAACAAAAATCGTGACAAAAAAACAGGGACAGTTAGCTCAAAATGGGACCTTTTTAGTCACGGCCAACATGAAAACAGTGGCTAAAATGGGCACTTTTAGCTACAGTTTTCATGTTAGTCGTGACTAAAAAGCTCAACATTTAGCCATGGTTTTCATGTTGATTGTGACTAAAAAGCTCAACATTTAGCCACGATCAAGATGAAAATTGTGGCTAAATGTGCTCCTTTTAGCCATGGTTTTTATGCTAGCTGTGACTAAAAAGGTGCCCTTTTGAGCTAACCATCTTTTTTTTGTCATGGTTTTTGTTATGATCGTCACAAAAAATAAACCATATGGTCACGGTTACGTAGGAAGCCGTGACTAAAACCTTTGCCTGCGCCTACAATTGTGACTCTTGGTCACTGTTTTATAAAATCGCGACAATAAGTTTTAATCATGGAGTTCATTGATTTTGTGACGCCCCCCAAACCTTATGTCCCTGCACACTGGCCAACTCATGGACACCCGTGTCTCATATCATGAGACCCATACATGAATAAAATGACCACATTGACCCATACATCCTTACTCACAAAAATGTATTCAGCTATATTACAATAGTTTCAAGAGTTAATTACTATTTATACAAAACATATATTAAAATTTAACAGTTATAATACATATTCTACAAAATAATCAATCAAAGCCACATATCGGCTTTCTTCTCAAAAGCGGTTTTCACCAAAGGCCGCTCTCTCCCAAACACCCTCCACTTGAAAGAGGATCCCACGACCCAAACAATGCCCTGCAAGAGTGATAATCTCCTACATGGGTTACTCCCCACCTAAGTGCACATGTAATGTCACACCAAACATTCAATTCACATTCCATGCAATCCATGTTAATATACTAAGCATGTATATATTAACAAAATTCACATGCTAACCACATGTTATTTATTCGTAGCAATAACATCAAAATTATCACACGGTTAATCAACAATCTGGTTAATCGAATGGCTCTCACACACAATTATATTTCATATAATTCAAACATCATGTTAACACCTTTAATTCCATGCATTAACATATTATTTTCCACACAATTCAAGCCATTCATTTCAAGCAAATTTTATGCAAATAACACATGAACGTTTTTGGTCCAACTAAGCAAACCCACTGCTTTACCGCCTCAGGCTCACGCGTGGGCCGTCCGTGGACGCTCTCCTCAACCTTGGTTCCACTTCTTTGGAACCGAAATCCATGGCCATTTTTAGCCCAACAACACCCAAAATCATAATTTACACACAAACAACGCATATGGACCACACCAGAATGGCCTGTAATCGCTCTAAAATGGGGCCCTAAATTTCCATCATTTCAATCCTAAGTTTTGGGACCGACCAAACGGCCACTCACGGCCTCACACCACCCAAACCATTAACAAGGCTCTTAAACCGAAAAATAAACCGAGTAGGAGAAGACCCCTACCTCCCGGAGTTGTTGAAACTCCACAAAACCAAGCACTCCACACGTGAGTTCTCGTCGTGGGGAAAGAATCCTTCTTCTCTTCGCCTGTCGAAAACCGACTATCCCACTGACAATTCAGAGAGAATAGGTTTTCTCTTTAAAATCCATGTTCTTCTCTCCCACAGCCTACTTCCTCTCCTCCAAACCATCAAGATTCACAAGAGACTATTATCTCAACGCTACATGTCCAATTCTAATGTTTGTCATGGGATTACACCTTATATCCCTTTATCTACCACTTTGGAGATTTTCGTTTAATTAAGATGACGCCACGCATTCAATCTACGGCCCACACTTGGGCTCATGTTTGACTAATTCTACACATGACATGTGGCACTCGCAGTACCACCTTCAAAACGCGCGTTGGCCCCAGACTATCCCCGCTGGCTTTCAAGTTGAAAATTTCTCGATTGTCTCTGACCATGAAATTTAGCGAGTTTATTTCACGCACGTATTCCAACAAATAAGTCTGTTTGTCATCCGAGATTTAAAAATTCGTAATTCTCGAATCGAAACGCCCATTTTACCATTTTTCATAAATTAAGATTTTCTGTGGTTTCACGTGATTCGTGATGGATGGTGACCATGACTCCAAAGTCCTATTTCTCAGAATACTGATGCTTTCAAACATTATATAACTAAAATAAGACATAAGATAAAAACGCTTCAAATTTAATGTACTATTAACTAAATAACTAATATAATTAACTAAAAATTATATTAGTTAGTAATATTATGAACTAAGATAATATTATTAAGATATCTAAGAAGATCTAAATTTCTAAAAAAAATAATTATAATTGTTTAGTAGTATGATGTGTAATATCTAAGTTTCAAACATTATATAACTAAAATTTAATGTAAGTAATATGTTTCAAATTACTAAAATAAGATTTTGGTATAAAAATGTTTCAAACATTATATAACTAAAATAAGATTATAGAATAAAAATGTTTCAAATTTAATGTACTATTAACTAAATAACTAATATAATTAACTAAAAAACATATTAGTTAGTAATATTATGAACTAAGTTAATATTCTTAAGATATTTAAGAAGATCTAAATTTCTAACATGAAATAATGATAATTGTTTAATAGTATGATGTGTAAATATCTAAGTTTCAAACAATATATCTAACTTAATTTATTATTTTCAAATTAAACTAAAATAAAACTATAGTATAAAAATATTTGTTATAAACTACTTCAATACCAAAATAAAACTAATATACATTAAAAATAAAATATGCATAAACACAAAATAAATTCACAAAGAAACATACCTTAATTAACCTTGTATTTATTATAATTGAAACCTTAAAAACCAAGACCTTCAAAATATTAGGATAAAGCACAAAGAAAAAATAATTTGAGAGTCAAATAGAGCTTGGATGTGGATGGATAAGTTTGTAATGAAATTGTATGATTTGGTGGTATTTATGCACTTTAGCCAAAATAGTCATTGGGATTGTCAAAACTGGCTGCTGGGATGGCTTAACCCGTTGGGATTTGATTTGTCTAAATCTAACCGTTGGATCATCATATAGCCATTATAAATAATTATGAACAATTAGATCAAGCTTCGGATTTAAAATCAACAATTGGATAAAAAATATAGTTTTTGGATGCCTATAAAAAAGCAGACGAAATTTGGACCATTGGATCAAATCAAGAACAAATCTGAACGGTCAAATCACACGACCGATTTTTCGGTGATTATCGAATTTCCTCGCTGCCAAGTGCCACGATTTTGATATTTTCAATCAAATGTCGGAAATTTTTTATATTTCGGCGAAATTTTATTGATTTTATCGATTTTTTTCTAATTTTTTTGCCAATCAACTTTCGGTTGGAAAAATTGTGTCGGCATCGGCCGATATCCGATATTTCGGCGATATATCGACCAATAAATCCGACATTTTGTTCCTTGGTATCATCATCAAAACCATAGTTGATGACTACGGTTTAAAATTTTTTAAAGTTAAAACTGTAGTTTTTTTGAAATCTAATTGTGAGTACCATGGGTTTTAAACCCACTACTCGATGGGCTTGGCCCGCTCGACCCATGGTCCGCCTGGCCTACGATGTGAAGCGGCCCGAGCCCAACTAACATATTAAAACTGGTAGGCACTACCTAGACCGAAAATTCGAGGGCCAGTATGTGAAAGTCGGGATGTCTAACAAAATGCCAGATTCAAGGTGTCATGTCTAAAGTTTTTAGTCCCCTAGCCGGCCATCCTTTCGTATATGGCAAGTTTGTTATTAATAAATAGGTAAAGGCAGAAAATACGCAAAGGGTATTTATCCGCAAATTTCCTAGAAAATCCCATAGTTCTTGGGGCAATAATATTTGATAAGGAAGAATTAGTTCTTAATAAGGGAAAATCAGTCCTATATAAGGAAAAACATATTTATCCCTAAAAATAGGAGATTCCTTCCTGAGATAGGAGGGATATTCGATAACAAACTTCTACAAATCAAGAAGATCCCTTACGAGGGAAAGGTAAGTAATTCCAACTATGCATACTTTCTTCTCCTTCTCCATACTTTTGTTGACTTAATCATCGGAGAGGAGGCCAACCCATTGTCGCTAGTCCACCCTTTTTGCAGGTTTACATCATGCCGCTGATGCGTAGGAAAATAGATAATCAAGGTAATAACAATTGGCGCTGTTTGTTGGAATCGAACAGAATGTCTCGTAGCCCTTCATCACCTAGAGCTCTGTCGATCCCCTATTCTACGTCTAATACACTTTAGGCAATTGCGACGGTGAGCATTTTGATGAACCAATCGCTAGAAGATCAATTCCTCCATTGGCGTCAAGACATGGAGAGAAAGCAAGAGGAACAAGCAAGATAGATAAAGGAGTTGCAAGATCAGGCCAAGAGCTAATGGCGTGAGAATGACCATTTGCGGGCCTAGATTGAAAAAAGTCGCGATCTTAGAAAGGACGTGCGAGGTGGCGACCACGATGCGCAACCGATCACCCACGATAGAGGAAAGGGGCCCATTCCTCTTGACGACGTCGACACCTCAGTGGATAATGAACTGTCCTCAGGCAGCTCCCCATCCCTAAATCTTTCACCAGCAAAAAATACTCGGGAAAGCACAAGGACCAGATCACGCAAAAGGCCTTCGCCTCACCCTGCTTTCAGTGACGCTATTAGTGGTGCATCTCGTAGGGTAAGGAGAGAGGCAAGGAGAAGACAGTACCGATCGAGTTAAGCTTTGCGGAACCTGCCAATGTTGCCCTTATGCACATTGCCACCAGTGCCGCCTGTGTAGCCTGCCTTTGGTATAACGCCAACGTTTTACAGACCATCAGTGGCCCTTATTCTAAGACCCGATGACATGCTCTCTTCACCCCCAAGGCAACACCTCCTTGATTACGAGCTGCCCCACGGGTTTGCCATTCCAGCTTTCACCATGTTCAACGGCTAGGCTGATCCCTATAACCATATGTTCCATTACAACTAGGCAATGACACTTAAAGCTGGTAATGGCCGACTGTTATGCAAAGTATTCCGGGCTAGTTTATAAGGGCTAGTGATGGCTTGGTTTCACAAGCTCCTACGTTACTCAATAAATTCGTTCAACAAACTATAGGCCTCATTCATATCACAGTATCTTTACTTTGTGCGACAAAAGAGAAGCATCATCTCGTTACAAACCATTATCAAACAAGAAGAAGAGTCAATTCGTGACTTCATAAAGAGGTTCGGGCAAGCCGTCCAGCAAATAGAGTCATATAGCATGGACCCCGTCTTCCAAAACTTTTAGAGAAGCTAACATCCATCTTTCTTCCAAATTCCTATTTTTAGACCGCCAATAACGATGAAGAGTTATACGACGGGCTGATATAATACGTTGCTGGAGGATAATATCTCGTAACACCAAACCACACATGTTTATTAGCCCGTCGACGTATGAAATCACTTTCCCGGGAAGCAACCCTCCAAATCTAAGGAAGGGAAAAACAGAGACCGGAAGCAGTCTAGTGATCAATTGCAAAAGAAAAGAGAGCCCTTGCAATTTACCCCCCTGAACGTCTCTTATGAGAGGCTATTGCCTATCATTCGCGACTTGATAAGTTTAAATGGCCTACCTTGATCCAGACGGATCCTTCCCAAAGAAACATATCCTTGCAGTACAACTATCTTAGAGATCATGGGCATGAGACCGACAGGTGCCGAAGTCTAAAGTTCTTTATTGGAAAAGCTTATCAAAGCGGGTCACCATAAGAGGTATATTAAGGAAATTGACCAAGGGCCGAAACCAAGGCAAGATACAAATAGAATCGTAGTCGGCATAGTAGCCAGTCCAGAATCTAGATCAGCCATAAACTATATATTGGGTGGTCCGTCTAACGACTAGTATCAATCAAAGTGCCAACAAAAGAAACTCTTGAGAGCGGCCACGATTAAGGCCAAGGTAAACGCCATCCACACGGGGAGTAGTCGTGTAGAAGCTGAGCTAATATATGGCCCCATATCCTTCCCTTTGGTAAACCCGAATAAGGTCATCGTGTCCCATTATGATGTGCTAGTGTTCACTCTCTGTATTAATGGTTTTGATGTACAAAAGATACTAGTGGACCCTGGCAAGCGCGACAGATTTACTACAACTACCAGCCTTTAGGCAGATGAAGCTTTCCTCATAAATGCTGAACTCAGCCGAGCGTATCCTCTCTGGCTTCAACAGGTTAACTACCGTAACATTAGGAGATGTTGCACTTCTTGTAACAGTAGGACCAGTCACTCAACAAATCTTTCTCTCGGTTGTCGAAGATTTGGAGCCTTACAATGCCATAGTGGGGCGGACTTGGTTGCACTCGATGAAAGCTATCCCCTTGACCTACCATCAAACAATCAGCTATTTGACTAATGTTAGGCAAGTTGACCTTGTAAGCAGTCAGTTTGCTACACGACAGTGTTATTAATTATCTATGCAAATGCAAAGAGGGGTGAACAATTCTGAAAATCCTCCCCTCGAAGATCACACCCTCACATAGCAATCACAGGTTGCCACCTGGATTAGGGCGAAAGAAAGGGACCCATTGGTTGTGGATCCCCTAGAAATAGTAGTATTGGACGAGTCGAAGAAGTTCACATACGTCAGTATTCTCCTATCTGGTAAAGAAATGGAGCAGATACAAGGCGTTCTATTAAAAAACCTGGACGTGTTCGCCTGGAGTCACTCAGATATGGTTGGAATCGACTCGATATTAGCCTCCCACAAACTAAATATTGTATGCACGACTAAACCCGGTAGAAGCATATTAAAGTGAGACGCTTCCAATCGAAACCGCCATCGTATTATTCAGATATATAACCTCTCTAAAGTGGTTTCATTAGAGAAATAAAAGTATTCTAATGTCTTGCTAATGTGGTGGTGGTTCCAAAGAAGGGCTGCATGGAGAAAGATGGTAGAATTACATTGACCTCAACGGCTAATACCCAAAGGATAGCTTCCCCCTGCCACGTATAGACCAAATTGTTGATGCCTCAGTCAGGCACGGGATACTATCATTTTTGGACACTTTCTCTGGATACCACCAGATTCCAATGCACTCGCTTGACGTAGAGAAAACGGCCTTCATTACACTACGCGGGTTATACTGTTACAATGTAATGCCTTATGGCTTGAAAAATGTCGGAGGGACTTATTAAAGGCTAGTAACCAAGATATTCTGACCACTGATAGGCAAGACCATGGAGGTCTATATTGACGATATGCTCGTTAAGTCCAAAGAACGCCCCGACCACATGAAGCATCTACAGGAAACCTTTGAGCTATTGCAAAGGTACGACATGAAACTAAACCCTCTGAAATGTGCATTCGGAGTTAGTTTAGGCAAGTTTTTAGGCTTTATGGTAACTTAGAGAGGAATATGGGCCAATCCTGTCCCGCTTAAAGTGGTCATGGACTCTCAAGCTCCTACCACCCGAAAGGGAGTACAACAACTAACTGGGCAATTGGTGGCTCTCGGGGTGGTTTATATCCTGCTCTACAAACCAGTTGAGACCATTTTTTATGACCCTAAAGGGAGACCAACTATAGCCAGTATATAGGCCTAGTCAAGCAACGACTAGGGAATTTTGTGGCTTAGAAGCTTGAGCATTTCCCAAGGGACTCCAACGAAAAGGTAGATGCTTTGGCAGTAGTATTCGCGTCCATCCCGATAAAAGAAACTGTGTTCTTACCAATCTACTACCAACCGACATCGTCCATTACAACATATCGATTAAGTTAAATAGATGAAACAAGCTTTTCCTGGTTGACTCCTATATTGCATTATATGAGATTGGGAGAATTGCCAAATAATAAAACCGAAGCCCACAAGGTCTAGGTCCAGGTGGCACGATTTTCCTTGGTAAACGAGTAGTTGTATAAAAGGTCTCTGGACGGGCTGTATCTTAAATGTCTCACCACTCAGCAAGGACAATATATACTAGTAGAACTTCATGAGGGAGTATGCAAAAACCATATGGGCAATAAAGCTTTAGCTTATAGGGCCCATATACAAGGGTATTATTGGCCAACAATGAGAGTAGATGCAACCGCCTATGTTAAGAAGTGCAACCGCTGCTAAGGGCAAGCTCCCGTATCGAGGGTGCCAGCTCTAGACCTAGCCACCATTACAAACCCTTGGCCCTTTTCTTAGTAGAGAATTGATTTAGTTGGACCACTACCTACCGCCTCAGCTCAAAAAAAGTCGTTGTTGGTTTCCATCGACTACTTTAGCAAATGAATAGAAGATGAAGCTTTCGCTTCCATTAAAGACAAGGACGTCACCCAGTTTGTGTGGAGGAATATTGTCTTCCAGTTCGGAATACCTTAGTCAATCATAACTGATAATGGGCAGTTTGACAGCAAAGTATACAGAAACGTTTGCCATGAGCTGAAAAATATGAGATTTTTCTCAATCCCGATGTTCCCGTAGAGCAATAGCCATGCTAAAGCATCCAATAAAACTCTCTTGACGACTTTGAAAAAACACCTGCATTCGGCTAAGGGAAAATGGGTGGATGAGCTACTGGGAGTCCTTTGGGCCTACAAAACAACTATCAGAAGCCGACTGGAGTTTCACCATTTACCTTCACCTATGGTATGGATGCCATTATTCATATAAAAATTGGGATGCCCACGCTTCAAACTGAGGTTCTTGGAACGACTAATGTTGAAGCCATCTCCAAGGACCTAGATATGGCAAACGAGCTCCGAGAAGCTGTCGTTATATGTATAGCATCTTACCAACAAAGGATGGTAAGCTTATACAACAAGCATATAAAGCCGCGTGCATTTCGAGCTAGGGATCTAGTCTTGAGAAAAGTCTTTGAAAACATGGTTGACCAAGCGGTTGGCAAATTCCAACCTAATTGGGAGGGGCCATACGTGATAGTAAGAGTAGGGCATAAACTAGACGGGGCACCAATGCCCAAGATGTGGAATGCTATGCACCTTAAAAGGTATTATCAATAAATTTTTTATTTAAGGGGGTTATCAATAAAATTTCCTTTAGAATATTTTCCTTCAATCTTTGGAATATTACTAGTCAGATGTTCTTTAAAGGCATTATTTACTCCAATTTTTGGAGTAACCCCCATTTCAAAAGACCAGACTTATGGCTCTAAGCCTGCTAGCACTTTCAAAAGACCAGACTTATAGTTCTAAGCTTGCTGGCACTTTCAAAAGACAAGACTTATGACTCTAAGCTTACTGACACTTTCAAAAGACCATACTTGTGGCTCTAAGCTTGCTGACACTTTCAAAAGACCGCACTTGTGAGCCCAAGCCCGCCGACATTTCGTACATCCTCAAACTTATGGCTCTAAGTTCGCTGGCACTTCAAAGACCAGACTTGTGACTCTAAATACCGGCACTTTCAAAGACTTAATTTGTGGCTCTAAGCATATTAGCATTTTCAAAAGACCGCATCATGGCTTAAGCCGACACTTTCAAAAACACTGGTGGCTCCCAAGTTTCACTGCAATTTTTAAAGCACAAAAAAAAAAAAAAAAAAAAAAGCACGTCGTTTAACATGCTAGCATTTTCAAAAGACAAGACCGAACATGGCTTCTAGCCTACTGGTGCATGATCAAGCCCTACAGTAACCCTACCCAACTCTGACTTAATATTTATACCCCGAAGCGACTAACCTAGCTAAACTTTGTAGAAGGGAATTCTCAATAACTCAAGTAAGCTTAAAGTTATATTTCATAAGTACGCCAATGGCATTGGGATGAAAAATAGAAAGGCAACAACAAAAATAAAGCCAAAAATGGTATTTTATTAAAAGTGCCAAAGGCGTCAAAAAAAGTACACAAGTCCTGGCAGCCGAACAAGGCCCTTTACAAAAAAGAGAGGAATAAGGGATTAGAGTCAGCTCTAGTCCCCGACGGGAGTGTTCTCCTCAGGTTATTGGGTCGCCTCGCTCAAATGCGCCTTAACTGTCGTATCCTCAGTGGCCGTTGGGACCAGGGGGTACTTGGGATTCGTGAAGAACTTAGGAGGCAACAAGACGGAGGAGTCGAGCATACTGTCTGGAACCTCTAGATGATCCCCATAGATGTTGTGCTTAAACGCACAACACCCGGAGCCGTAGGCAAAGATCATTTCCAAGGCCTTCTGGTATCCTCCTCCATGGCCTCCTTATCCTTGCCGACCAAGAATTGAAGGGAGTAAACCTCATCCTTCGCCGCCTCGATCTTTAGAAAGAGAAACGTCAGCTTAACCTCCAAACGGGTGGTTTCTGCTTCAGGCTTACACTTGGCTTCTTCCATCGCTGCCAAGAAACCCTGGGCTTGAGCTAGGTTGTCCTCCACCCTTCCCTTTGCGTCACCCGCAATGACAGTAGCCAGTTGGGCAACTTTAGCTTCCTCTTTAGCATTGTCCCTTTCCTCCTTGGTGCCCGTCATCTTCTCCGTGCCCTCCTTAACCTTCCATTCCCAATGTTTTGACTGGGACTTAGCCTTGTTTAGGGACTCTTCTAGGGCACGGTGTTTAGAGGTAGCTGACTAGGCATAGAGTCGTAGTGTGATGCCCCCAACTCGGAACCCGGTGTCAAGCAAGGGTGTCATCTTTTTTTTTTTTTTTTTATAAACTTATAACCTTTAAGCTTGTTCGTTCATATAATGTTAAACATTTAACTTGTACTATATTCTATAGCAGAGGATTACAAAATATATACAAACTCCATATATGGAAGTTTTCAACATTTACAATATTTACATTGTTTAAAAAAACAAAATATATACAAAAATAGACCAAAAGGTCTTTAGTGGGCACCTAGTAGTGTGTTGGCCTTGGTTGCCGACATGGAGGTCCTGACTTCTCGCTTTCTCGCTCTTGTACCCATATGAGAAATAATTTATGCTAAGCTTATAGCTTAGTGGGAATTAATACATATGAATGACCTCTAATAAAGGTCACTACACTTCTATACACATGCATACACATCTAACATATCATATCATTTAAACATGCTTATACATATTTCATATTTACTTATCATACCATGTTTCATTTCTTATCATTTTACACTTTGCTTCATGTTCTTGTCACGATATACTTGTCATCCATATCATATCATTTCATATGTCATATTCAAGTCATTTGTTTTGATGCTTCACGACTCCATGTCCTTGTGAAGGAATAACAAAGGAAACTATAAGGGCTCAAGGCGCTGTACTCACCGCACGCAAACAATGGTCTATAAGGGCCCGATACATATCATTGTGTGAGACAATGACCATCTATAAGGTCAAGGTGTCAAGTATCATTGTACGAGACAATGACCATCTATAAGGGCTCGAAGGCGAACGGGGCCAACTGATCAGTATGCTGCAGGCTTGTTTTTCCCTAATAAGCATGCCCATCAATCCCTCTAACAGGTTCTAAGCAGACAATCCATGTGTATTTTATGTTCAATACATATCTCATATTCTCGAATAATTTTTGTCATCCAGTAATCATATGCGATATTTACAATAATTTATTCGTATCTTTGCAATTTTCATATTTCATTATATGCATGAATAACTATGGTTACCATGTATGATTATGAGTTATTTACTATCATTTAAATTTCATCAAGCTATATCTGGATGGATTCTTGACTCAATGGGCTTTCCATAGAGTCTAAGAACACCCAAAACGGAATTCGGATGAAGAAGTTATGGTTGTCCGAAGTTGGAGGTCACACATGACTAGCCAATCCTAGCCGGCCAGCCCTATCCGACCAGTAGACCTGGAAAACCTAGATTTTAGCAAGGTTATATTTACCTACTATCCTCCATAGGCATATGGTTGGAATCTTGACTAAATGAGCTTTCCATATAGTCTAAGAACACTCGAAAAGGAGTTCGGACGAAGAAGTTATGGTCTTCCGAAGTTGGAGGTCACATAGGGATAGTCAAACCCAGCCGAGCTGACCTAGCTGAGTTGTCCTAGCCGAGCTGACCTAGTCGGGCTGACATAGCCGAGCTGACCTGGCTGAGCCGACCGGCTGAATGCATTCCAGCCGCCGATTTACCATTAGATCAAGTAGGATAAAAGGACCATAACTTTGGCTACAAAGGTCCGAATGGAAAAATTTAAAAGCCTAACATAAAGTTCACTAATGTGGCTACAATTTACCTGAGGGACTCACTGTCAAATTCCCTTTATTTCCCACCCAAAAACTAGTTCTAAGGTCTGGTTAATGCGTATGATAAAAAAAAAAGGTAATTTCCCTTGGTTCAAATTGCAACCAGACATTTCCTTTAGGGCAAGACACAACCAATACCGTTATTCATTTTAGCCATAACACCTATTAATGGCACAAGGACACTTACTTAGTCCGAATCTCGCCCCTCGGACTGTCCAACAATTCCTAAGTTCCAGCCACACTCATCCCAAAGTCTTCGGATTCGCTCACACGCCACTACCGCCTCACCAACCATGCCATTTGAATGACCCTTAGACAAGGATTAAACCAAGTAAAAGAAAAACCCCTACCTCTTGAAGTTTGTCGAAACTCCCCAACTCCAGTCTCTATGTGAAGCCCTTGTTGTGAGGATGAACTCTTCCACTTGCTCCGCCTAAAACCGCCGGTCCGATCGTCGGGAAACTTAGAGAGAAGGTGGAGTCTCTCTCTCTACAACTCTCTCTTTCCCTTCCTTTTCTTTCTTTCTCCTTTTTCCTTTTCTTATGGATCACCCTTAATCGTATTTTCAAAGGACAAACTTCCACCCTCTTTCCTACATGCCACATGCCTTTCCTTGATTTTTCTCTTCCCTTTTCTTTATTTCTTTATTCCCTCTCATGTTTTGTTCTACAAAGATAAAACCAAATCCTCGTCTTATCCCCTTTTATTTTAATACCCCCACTACCATTAGGTCCTCAAATTACATTCTATTTGCACCGTACTTATGGTAGTTCTATAATAGCATATCCTCTTCTTATATTATGAATTTTGTATCCTGTTTTGACAAATTACAAATTCACCCTTGCTTATTTTCAGGTTTCTCAGTTTTATTTCCCGAAAATTCTGATTTAACTTATATTACACCCTAAACATGTTATAAAACTGTTAAGACATATTTTAGGGTATTACAACTCTCCCCCACTTAAAGAAATTTGTCCTCAAAATTTTACCTGTAGTGAAGAGTTATGATACCGCGCTCATAGCTTCTTCTTTCCGCTCCTGGCAATTTTTCCTCAAGTATGGTGTTGCTGCAGTTAATCGCCACTAATGGTACTTGCTTATTCCGTAATCAAGCCACTTCTCGAGCCAGACAGCTTCGCTTCATCATATGACAAATCGCTTGTACTTATATATCTTGAACTAGTAATATAAAAAGGACATTTGTCAAGACGATATCTCCGCTATTGTGACACATGGAATACATCATGTAATTTGCTAACTCCAAAGGAGTGTACAAAACTATTACGCCATCGGGTCCAACTCTTTCAACTTCGTAGGGCCAATGAATCTTAGACTAAGTTTTCCTTTTCTTCCAAAACGGAATATCTTTTTCCACAGAGATACTTTTAAAAACACTTTGTCTCCAACTTCAAACTTTATATCATTTCTCTTCAAATTAGCATAAGACCTTTGTCTATCACTAGCAGCTTTTAACCTTTGTTGAATAATCTGAAATTTTTCTTCAGTGTCTTTTACTGAATCAGGACCAATAATCTTATGCTCGTTCAACTCTGTCCAACATATAGGACCTCTATATCTTCTTTCATACATAGCTTCATACGGGGTCATCCCAATACTAGACTAATAACTGTTGTTATAGGCAAATTCCATGAGTGAAATAAACCTATCCAAACTCCCGGAAAATCTAATACATAGCCTACATACCCTAACACCGACCTACCTTTTCATCGGCTCCATTTGTTTCAGGATGGAGCAAAGGTTAAAATTCGCCGTACAAAAAGCTGACCGTAATTCCTTCTAGAACCTTGATGTAAACCATGGATCGGCTCACACTATAAATATGAATCCCATGCATCCGACACCACTACATAAAAGTTCGCCAGGACGATCCATGGAGTAGTTAAGTTGGACCGGTAGGAAGTGAGCAGACTTGGTCAATCTATCCACAATTACCCAAACTGCATCATGTTTCCTTTGAGTAAGGGGAAAACCATATACGAAATCCATAGTAATGTTATCCCACTTCCATTGGGGAATTGGAAGGGGATTCAATAAACCGGATGGTACTTGGTGTTTAGCCTTTACTTGCTGACATGTCAGACACTTAGACACGTACTCAAAAATGTCATTTTTCATCCCCCGCCACCAATAGTACTGTTTCATATCTTGGTACATCTTATTACCTCCAAGGTGCATGGTGAAAACAGTATTGTGGATTTTATATAATATCCCCTTTTTCAAATCCATAACATTCGGTACACATAATTTGCTCTTGTACAACAAACCTCCACTTTCATCTATGGCATAATTGGTCTTGTCTCCAGTACTGACTAACTGAACTATCTCTTGTAACTTGGTATCATTTTTCTAAGCATCAACTATCATTTGCTTTAAATCCGGTATACTCTCAATTAAGCCAACAAGGCTCCATCGGGTGCAAGTCTCCAATCATAATCTTTCAAAGTCAAAGCCTAAATCATTTTCCTACTTAAGGCATCCGCCACTACATTTGTTTTTCCGGGGTGGTAATCAATTATACAATCATAGTCTTTAAACAATTCCAACCACCGACGTTGCCTCAAGTTCAAGTCCTTATAAGGCAACATTTCGTACTCTATGATCGCAAAAATTCCCATACATTTTTCTCCATATAAATAGTGTCGCCAAATTTTCAAAGCGAACACTGCAGCTGTTAACTCCAAATCATGAGTGGGATAGTTTTGTTTATGCCAAGCCAATTGTCCGGGAAGCATACACCACTTTCCGGGCCCCGCATCAAATACGCATCCCAAACTCTATCCGCTAAGCATCACCGTACATAGTATAATGCCTACCCGGCAGGTCGAATCAACACCGTGCTTCAACCAGCATTTCTTTAACCTTCAAAAGCCGGATTGGCACTTATCATCCTACTCAAACTTCACTCCTTTCCAGAGTAATCTCGTAAGTGAGGATGTTATAACCTAAAATCCTCGTATAAATTCGAGCACAACCTACTAAGCCCAAGAAACTTCTCACCTCGGTTACATTTCGAGGTGGCTTCCAATTCATCATTGCTTCAATTTTCACTGGGTCCACTCTAATACCTTCGGCAAATACACTATAAAGTAGGAATGACACTTCCTTAAGCCAAAAATCACATTTACTTAACTTTGCAAATAACTAATTCTCTCTCAAAGTTTGCAATACTATCCTCAAATGGTGTTCATGTTCTTGTGCATCCTTAGAATACACCAGATGTCATCAATAAATACCATAACAAATTGAATCCAAATAGGGGTGGAAACCCTATTCATCAAGTCCAAAATACAAATGAGCATTGGTAAACCCAAATGGCATTACTAAAAATTCATAGTGGCCATACCTGTTATGAGCCGCTGACATCAACCACTTTACCTGTAGTTGATAATACTCGACGCAAGTCTATATTCGAAAAGACACTTGCCTTTCAACTCCGTCAAATAAATCCTCTATTCTTGGCAATGGATACTTATGGCTCTAACTCACTTTGTTTATTTGCTTCGCAGTCAATGCACAACCGAAAAGTGCCATCTTTCTCTTAACAAATAAAACCGGCGCACCCTAAGGGCGAGACACTAGGCTCGATGAAACACTTATCCAATATCTCCTCGTGAGTCGAAGCCCAACTTTTTCGCCCGGTTGGAGCCATACTGCAGGGTGCCTCGAAATATGAGTCGCTTCGTACTTACCAATAGAGAGATCCACTTCTTTCAGTGGTACCTTAAATTCCTCAGGAAATACATCAGGGAACTCCCTAATCACAAGAATATTTTCGAACTACTCTGCCTGAGCGCCGCAAGAATCGCAAAGCCAAAAAGGCTTCACAACCTTTCAGAAACGCCGGAAGCCTATAGCCGAAATAACTTTCTGCAGATTAATTCGGGACGGACACTGCATCGCTATTTCCTGATAGGTCAGGATATTTAAGCACGACTATTTTCTTATCACAATCAACTATGGCCCTATGTTTGGATAACCAATCCATTCCTAATATCAAATAAAACTTAAAACCAGCTTCTACCAATCATAAGTTACACCTTGCAGCAATGAAACCGCACATGTGGACTTTTGGTCCTCTGGGCATCTCACTCTTACTCAGGGCCCTTCCAGCTTTTTCAAGCCATAACTCTACTTATCGGACTCTTCCATACTAACCATGGAATTCTTCCACTCCATGCTTTCTTATTGAATCACTGAGCTCGAGGGGCCGTGAAACACCTAAGACCCTTGGCATATCCCGAGAGATTTTTACCACGCTTTAGTTGAAGCATATTCATTCTACGTTGAATTAGATGAACCGTAAGGCATTGATCCAAAGGATCGACGCTTTAAGCCGTTTCATCTACGCTCGAGGTGGATCCATCTTAGACACATACAAACAAGACATTCAAGACGCCAACATTATTGGGCCATGTAGGTACATCCAATCAAGACTTCCAAACGCCTAACCTAGGCTCTGATACCACTAAATCGTGATGCCCCCAACTCGACACCCGGTGTCAAGCGAGGGTGTCATCTTTTTTTATTTTATTTTTATAAACTTATAATCTTTAAGCTTGTTCGTTCATATAATGTTAAACATTTAACTTGTACTATATTCCTCATAAAAATTTATTACAAAATATATACAAGCTCCATATGGAAGTGTTCAACATTTACAAATATTTACATTGTTTACAAAAATAAAATACATACAAAAATAGACCAAAAGATCTTTAGCAAGTAACTCTAGTAGTGGTCGGCTTTAGTTGTCGATGTGGAGTGTCCTGACTTCTTGTTTTCATTCAGACCTAAACGAATGAAAACCCCTGCATGTTTATAGCTGAAGGAATTAATACATATGACGACCTCAATAAGGGTCACTACACTTCTATACACATGCACATACACATCTAACATATCATATCATTTAAACATGCTTATACTTATTTCATATTTACTTATCATACCATGTTTCATTTCTATCATTTTACACTTGCTTCATGTTCTTGTCATTAATATACTTATCATCGCATAGTGGTGCAAAGCTTTCTTTATCATATAAATATCATTTCATATGCCATATTCAAGTCATTTGTTTTTATGTTTCATGCTCCATAAACCTGTAGTCGACAGCGAAACTATGCAAGACGGCTGCACTCACCGTACAAACAATACCATAAAGGCCCGAAGGCACTGCTATCATCAGGCGACAATGAATTTCATCTATAAGGACCCGAAGGCGCCTGTTATCATTGTACGCACACGACTAACCATAAGGGCTGTAAGGCGCCGCAAATCCAGTCAATCGATTAGTACATGTTGCGACTTGTTTTCTCAATAGGACAAACACATCTATCCTACTAGCCGTAAGTAGACAATCCATGTATTTTATGTTCAGCATGATATTCTTATATTCCCTCGAATAATTATTGTCATCCAGAATCATATGCGATATTTACAATCATTTATTCGATTTTGCAATTTTCATATTTCATTATACTTATTTAATAACTATGGTTACCATGTATGATTATGAGTTATCGCATATCACTAAATTTCATCAAGCTATATCTGGATGATTCTGATCTCAATGGGTCGCATTGAGTCCAAGAACACCCAAAAACGCACTTGACAAGAAGGCGGTCATCTAAGTCGGGAGGTCGCCACATAACTAGTTAACCATCAAGCCAAATTATCCACTAATGTACTCTGAAAACTCAGATTTAGAATATGTTTACCTACTATCCTTTATAGGCATATGGTTGGAATCTTAACTAAATGAGCTTCGTAGAGTCTTAAGAACACCGAAACGAGTCCGACGAAAAAAGCAAGACTCTTCAAGTCGGAGGTCAGATAGAGATAACACAACCCACCGAAATGACCGCCTAGCTAACCTAGCCGTTTGATCGCCGAGCTGATTTGGCCGAACCGACTGGGCCGAGCCGACCGGCCGAGCCGCCGACCGCCAAGTCGACCTAGTCGAGTCGACTCGCCGAGCCGACCGTCAGCCGACCGCCGAGC
Source organism: Tetrastigma voinierianum (assembly GCA_016808115.1). NCBI lineage: Eukaryota > Viridiplantae > Streptophyta > Magnoliopsida > Vitales > Vitaceae > Tetrastigma > Tetrastigma voinierianum. The sequence goes on along the minus strand of JAEQBH010001713.1, from coordinate 317,378 downwards.
CGACCGTCGAGTCGACTGGCCGGGTTGATCACCGGGTCATCCGTCGAAATGACCAGTCAGGACAGGGACTCGTCGATAAAAGGACCATAACTTGGGATACAAAGGTATGAATGGAGAAATTCAAAAGCCTAACATCAAGTTCACTGATGTGGCTACAATTTACCTAAAGGACTCACTACCAAATTCCCTTCGTTGCTCACCTAAAACCTACCGGCGTCCGTTAATGCGCACATAAAAAAATGGTAATTTCTTCTTGTTTAAATTGCAAATCCACATTTCCCTTTCAAAAGCATACACCCAATATCGTTATTCATTTTAGCCATAACACCTATTAATGGCACACAAGACACTTATTAGTCCTAACTACCCCAGACTACCAAAACAAACTGGTAAGAAGAACACCATTCCAAAGTCTTGGGATTCGCTTCACACACCACTCACGGCCTCAGCACACAACCCATGACATTTGGAATGACCCTGCACAAGTGATTAAAATCAAGTAAAAGAAAAACCTCTACTCTAAGAGTTTGTCTAAACTCCAACTCCAGTCTCATGCGAAGCCCTGTCCCCGAGGATGAATCCTTCCTCTTGCTCCGCCTAAACCTTCAGCCCGATCACTGGGTGAAACTTAGAGAGAAGGTGAGCCCTCCTCTACAACTCTCATTTCCTCCTTTTCTTTCTTTCCTTTTCCTTTTTCTTATGGATCACCTCTTAATCATATTTTTCTAAAGGAGGAACTTCCTCCCCCTTTCCTACATGTCATGCTTTTTCTTGATTTCTTCTTCCTTTTACTTTATTCTCTCTCTCTACGTTTTACTCTCAAAAAGATAAGATCAAAACTGGTCTTATCCCCTTTATTTTAATGTTTCCTAATTACCATTAGGTCCTCAAATTAAATTCTATTTGGTACCATACTTATGGTAGTTCTATAATAGCATATCTTCTCTTACATTACACTTTTTGTGTCTTGTTTGACAAATTACAAATTTACCCCTTACTTATTTCTGTTTCAATTTGGCTTTTTCCAAAATTCTGATTTAACTTATATTACACCCTAAACATGTTATAAAATTGTTAGGGCATATTTTAAGGTATTACATGTAGCCTTTTGTCATCATCCAACCGGTAGTGAAGCTCCTTATGCTGGCGCGCCATATTCCAGATGGCGGTGACGACTTGCCAAGAAAAAAGAGTCAGAATAAAATCATAACATGAAGCCCATATTCAAACCGGTAGAAGTTCAACCATACCGTCAGCCGCCCTGAAGTCGTGCATGCGATGCACATCCCATCTTCAGCCACACTAGGAAGGCCTTTTTGTCCGTCCATTGCCGAGGAAAAGGCGACAGAGCAATTTCTATGAGCCACCACTTTCACTCAGAGAAAAGTGGAGTAGAGATCGCGCATGTGCGCGATGGAGGGGTCCCTTTGGTTGAAGAGAGCCCATTAGTCGATAATCGATTGAGCGGCCTCTGGACCAGGGACCGGTGTGTCCACTGATGGACGGTCACATTCCATCGGTTGAACGTAAGAGCTCAGCACCATCCTGTTTACCATCCCGCCACGGCCGCCATACAAGTCCGATAAAAAGGCCCAATCTATTGCCTCCACGAGCCTCCCACAAAACTGGTCTGACCGGGAGATCCTTCCTGCCAGAGCTCGCCTCCGCTGCTGCAGGCATCATTGAAAGCACCCCAGGTGAGCCTTCCAAAGCCAAGACGCCGTCGGCTCGCTCAGAGAATCTAAGGCAATATCGCCTCTTCTAAGACCTCGAGCCGATCGCCTTGAGCGTTTCCGCTTGACTTCTGAGTCAGGTAGCCTCCCCTACATGTTGGTGGTTCCTCACATCCACGTAAAAATCCACGGTGAGGCTAGACATTTCGCCTCTTTCTTCACCCCGCATTCACTAACTATCGATCCGGTCTGAAACACTAACCCCTGGTAAGGTGTTCTGGATATTAAGGCATATGTGCAGGTGTAGTCCCGCCCATACAAGGGTTCTAGAGCGGAGTCTGCTTGCGAAGAGCCCCCTCGATATTAGCCTCAGGAGTTCTGCGAGGATGAAGTGCTTACCCCCAACAAAGCTCGGTATGCCTGATTGAATTCAAAAGTGCTATTGAGCCCTATATCGTATAGGTTTTGAGTGCTTTTTGCGCACTAATCATGTCAATAATGCCAATTAAAGTGTTCGTGTCTTCTTTAGTATCACTTATGCCGTTTAGAGGTTATTTTTGGCTGTTTTGCGGTGTTTTTATGCATCTTGAGAGTTCAATATCGAGATATGTGGCCGAACCATGAAGATTTAACCCATTTATCACCCTTCAAACATACAAAATTCAATGAAGGAATGAAGGCAAAGTGAAGAAGAAACGATGCAAAGGGTGGTTCAGTGTGATGCAAAGCAAGTGCTGGAAGAACAGTAACCCAAAGGATTTCGCTATTACTACAAAATTACCGGGATTGAGAAAATCTCAGACATAGCCAAAATTCCCAATCCTAGCTTAAATTGAGAAATTCCGCCAGGCCAGCAAAATTTCACATGCAGTGAAAATCATCATGTCTGAATGAAATTCTTCACTCGCTATCTCTAAAATATTTCTCTAGGCTAGCGAAATTTCATTAGCTACAATGATCGGCATAGCTAAATTCTTGTGATTCTCGCTATTCTTCGTTCACCGCTAGGCGTGAATAAATCTTTCGCCACCCAGTAAATTGTTCCCTACTTCAGCCAAATCTTCCACCATACTTTTGTAATTAATGCCAACCGACTTCATTTTGCAGACACCATTGTTCCTTGTGGCTAGCCAAATGTTAGCTTTCTTGTATTTTTGATACATCAAGTACCTATATAAGCCCCCCCAACAAACTAAGCACCCGCACATTTTCATTTTATGTAAATATCTCCCCGCAGCCTTTCATTTGAGGTTTTGTTTTTCTCTCTTCTCTCTCCTCTTTCTCTCATTTTAGGCTACAAACAACCTTCTCTGAGGATGACACTCAAGAGATGCTTGGCTAAGCCTCTTAGCTTTGGAAGAGAAGGTAGCTAGCTTGTCAGGCAGTTGCAGGTTGTCCTCATGTGTTAAATGCTGGCTGTGCATCGTATTTATGGTTCCCATCTCTCAAACTAGGCTGAATATTTAACGTCATTACCTTACCAATACTTACCATGCTTTTAGGATACAAAGGCATACTATTGCCAGATGCAATCGTTGTTCTTTAGACGCCTTACGCAGCCACCGAAATGATGTCAATGTTGTGGTTTCAACCGGAAGGGGTCAGAGATGGCTGTTGCCTGTGTTGACTCAAATAGGAGGATTCTAGGTTAGGTTTGCTAGTTAAACAAAGATCCTGCTATGGCTTGACTATAGGTTGCTTGCCATGATGCGAGGATAAAACCCGAGACACTTCTGTTAACCTCCCATGTTGTCAAGCTAGTGACCTAAACCTTCAAAGCTACCTTTCACACTTCACTTCGCTTGCAATTAATCAGCACACAAACAACTCCCATCATGAAACAACAAAATCCAAAATCCAAACTAAAAGCCTCACCATTTTCAACACCGATGCAAGTCATTCATAGGATGAAACCCATCCCGTGTTCGACCCTAGATCGCTATATCGCAAAGAGCTTGACTACAAGCAGAGAGGGGAGGAACTTAGGATATAAATTTGTTGATTCCGGATCACCCATCGTGGCACGACCAATTGGCGCCGCTGTCGGGATGGTACAAACTACGCTTGATGTTGAAGTACTTCTGTGATCAACATCACATGAAGGTGACTCAACCCTTTTTGAATCCCAAAGAGTCAGAATCGAAAGTGTTCATCAATTTGCAGTAACTGCACTGTTTTTGTTTTTGTTTACAGCCAGTTGTTATTTTAGCTAACGATAACCCTTTTTGCAAGTTGTTTGTGCTATTTCTTGTGTCTCAGTTGTGTAACAGGTGTTTATGCACCACTGGGAAAGAGAGACATCAGGTAGATTGCAAAGAATCAGAGCACCAATTGAACAAGGTAGTGAAATCAAGCAGCTAATGTAATCAAATGATCCCTACCCGAGGAACAGCAAAGTCAGCCAGGTACCCCAGTGAATCCAACTTATAGGTCGATGAGGGACCATATCCACCCTCCTAGAGTTAGTGCCCTCCCGCATCGCACCCAAGATGCAGCGCTGAGGCCTTACTTAGCACCTACTCCCCACATATCATGGTATGGAAAATGAAAATCCATACACACACATATGATTTGAGGAGGTTTGTACAACCTTTAAGGAAGGTATGATTGACATGGATTTGTTATAAAGTCGAAAGCATTTCCACCGAATTCTAAAAGGACAAGGCCAAGATTTGGCTTAACTAAGAAATTGGGCTGAGCTGCAAGCAGAGTTTTTAAAAAAAATTTCGCTCATACACTCAACAATTTAAGAGACAAATTCTACACCTTTGCACCAAGATGGTGAGAGAGGCCCTACCAAGCACGTATAGATCCATGGAGACCATTAGGTGCTTGTCCACATCACGGGGTTTGATACATGATGTCGGTAAAACCGCTCTCTATGGTGGTATGTCTCCGCCATGAAACAGCTTATCGGAAACTATGTGTGGGGAGACTTTTCGAGCACTCATGAAGCCATGGATTTTCAACTATGTGGCTGAAACTTAAGGGTCGATGAACCAAACTCGAGAGAAATGGAAAGAAAAATGCCTTTAGCCAAACTGTGAGGGATGTATGCACCGTCGGGAGATATAGGAAATGAAGCTAGAATTTCAACCTTAGCAGAAGGTGAGGAGTTTGAAGGAAAAAGGTTCCATGAAGTGCATGCAAAGGATCAAAACACCGCGCACTAAACCATTCACTCCGCTTCCAACCCACAAAAATCCAAAGAGAACATGATACGAGTGCTCCATCAATGAAGGATTTGATGTCGAGCAAGCAAATGTCAGAGGTCAACAAGGCCACCACAACCTAACACCCAATATGGTACCACACCCACTGAGAATCACCCTAACCTCTCCCGAAACCCAATCCCCCCGCCTATGTGCTCCCCGTGCCAAACTACGCTTGGTTCCACTCATTCACAACAACTCACCATCCCTTCTCCCCGTGAGAACAAGCCATCCTAAATTTGAGTAAGGTGGTGGTAATCATGAAGAAACAAAAGGGATCAATGCACAATTGGCATAAAGGATTGATACAGTAGAAAACACACTGAACAAGAGAATAGATAGGCTTGAGAGCACCCAACAAAGAATTGACAACCACGTAACTCAATCACAAAGATCAACAATATTCTCGAGGTTGTGAGAGGAAGGTTCCTTCCTAAACATCGCAACTAAAAGAGTCCATGAGATAGGTTTATCTAGCAATTCGGGAATGGATGAGGTGAGCTATAATTATACTTAAGGAGTGGAAAGAGGTTGATCAATCATGCCAAACCCGCAAGGAAACCAGAATGAAGTAGAAATGGAGCCATAACATTTTCTCAAAGAGACTCAATGAAACACCGCATGCCACCTCCATTTCACAAGCACTTAGAGGCAAGAAGAAGGCATCTCAGCAAAGGGTGGCATCCTAGAAGTCCTGGCGTAAAAGTCAACATACCTCTTCTTCTTGACATATCAAACAAGTCCCCGCTCATGCAAATTTTTGAAAGATCTTTGCACAATCAAGAAGGACAGTATCGAGAAAAAGGCTTATCGAACAAGTCGCCATAATCCAAAGCAAAAATCCAGTCAAATAAAAGGATCCAGGATCTCCCACAATTTCCGTAAATATTGGTGGGACTTGTATAGACAAATCTCATCGACCTAGAGCCAGAACTCTACCGCCATACTTATACAATTAGATCAAGTAACTTAACCTACCAACATAACACTAATATCGGCCGATAGATCAGTGAAGAACCTCATGGGATAGTCGAGATGTCTTGGTGAAAATAGACAAACCACAACCCAAGATTTTGTAGTTCTCGGCAATCGAGCCAATTGCAAATGAACCTAATCAAAATAATCATCCTGGTAAAGACCATTTCAGCCACCGCAATGTTACACACTGCCGAAATGACAAGTGTAACTTACATTTGGCAATATGACCTTGGAGCTGAACATATTCCATTTGAACAACAAACACAGCCGCGTAAGATGAAAAGCAATTAACCGATGAAGTTAGTTCAATCGTCAACACGCAGAAAGCTTAAGTATCTAGAATTGCAAGGAATAGTCAGTAAAGGTGAAGAAGAGGTTTTGGTATTGCCATCAGTGCCCACTGAAGAGCAATTGCTCAATTCACCAGCAACCAATGAGAAACAAGTCACCAAGGGGAAAACCAACAACAAGGATTCAAACAGCTATCACGGTCGAGGAGATCATTCTCCTCGACCCCGAGTAATAATACTCCGATATTGAACTGGTTCGTGTTCCCAAAACCGACCAGCTCAACAATTTTTACTTGGTTTTAATTTAGTCAATTTTAATAATTTATTTTTAGAAAGTTTCTAACTTGAATTTGATATTTAGTAACTTTGTTTATAATATAGTATCTTATATTAAAAATTTTTTTAATTATAGTATCATATTAATTTTTATTATAATAATTTTTATCTAATATTGTAGAATCATATACTCTAAGCACTGACTCGGTGCAAAGTTAAGCTCAAATTGCCATAATAGCGAAATTTGGAGGGTAAAGACCCTTCTACGCTCTCGAGGACACAAGATGAGTAGGGGTTTTTGATTTTCACACCTTCATTTTCCCCTCACAACCCTTCCGCGCCCCGAGCTTCTCGCTTTTGCCGAGCCGAGTCACCAGACCATCCAGCCCTCGCCGATCGAAGACGCGACTTTCGCACACGCATCATCGACCAACAGCCCCGAGTCATCGCCACGCTTCGGGCCGCCCGTTCACCGCCATCGCTGAGCCGCCATCGCGCCACACCGCCGCCCGCACTCCAGCAGCCACCTCGCCACCGAGCTGCCATTAGCATTGTTTTCTGTACCTCCACGCGCATAAAGGGTCTCATGCTCCCGTCTCGCCTAGCCTGCTCAAGGTCCCAAAGACTGTCCACTACTGAGCCCCAGGTCACAGCGGTCTCTAATAGAAGCAGGACACAAGCCACAAGATCGAGCCCCGGGATCGACATGCCCTGGTTTTTATTACCGACACCTGCCGCGCCCATAGTGATGGTTCGCACGCAGGTGGTCCCGCTCTCGGCCACGGTCGACGAACACTGCAGCGAGATGAGCAAGCCCTGGCTCACCCAGCTCCATTTCCCAAGATCAGCCCGCCCCTGAGCGCTCTCTCTCGAGGAGCCTCAGTGGATTCGCACGATACCGCACTCGGATGGGACCCCCGCCTCGCCACCGTATTCTCAAGATCTAGGAGGGCTCGCCTCCGTTAGCCCGCACATCGTGCCCGTGAGGTCATCCATCCAGCCTCACTATCGCCAGCCATGATTCGGCAATGGACGCACATCATCGCCCGGCGGTCACCGCTCCGTGGATCGTGATATCACATTGTTCGCACCCCATTCCGGAACGCCGCGCTTCATTCGAGACTTCACTGGAGTCATACACACGCCCTTAAGATCGAACGATCCCCAGCCCGTGGATTCATGCGACCGGGACAGCACGCACTCCTCGCTACCATTCATGAGGCCGAGGTAAAGATATTACCCCGGTGGCTCGCAGCCTCACTCATTCACGACATCCCGTGGAGGCCTAGTCCACCGAGCCCGTTCACTATCGACGATCGCCCAGAGTACTTAGAGCAAATGACATTTCAAGAATGGCTGGGCCCAGATGTCGCAAAACTTCAATTCGTAGGTTGACAGATCAGCCCCACCTGAATGACACTTGAGAGATGGTCCTAGCCTGCTCGAGACACCACCACAGACCGAAGATTTCCGAGGCGCCCCGCCGATGCTTCCTCGACCGATCATCCGTCGTGACCAAATTCTCTTCCACGCAAAGACTACGTACAAATGTAGTGGGGGCCATCCCGGGAGGCTCAGACGATCTCAGGGGATTCTGGTTCAGTCCTCCGAGTCAAGTGATGACCTCCCTATTACACTAGAGGAGAAGGTCCATCGAAGCGGCCCTGGGCCTCGAGCCGAGAGTCTTCCACCGCCGATGCCAAGACTATATGCGGTCCCGGAGCACTGGCTTCCTGCAGGAGCCCCTGATTGAGAGGAGATTTAGGTGTCCTCGTATCCGTCGAGGAGCGAGCGACATGGTCGCGCCTATATCATTTATCCTCCAATGCTAGGACCGGAGGAGGTATCGGACTGCAAGCAGGACTCCCACAGACGCATACGAGCTCCCCGAGCCCGAGGTGGAGATAGTCCAAACGCATATGTCCTCCGTCTCTCCACATTTCTACATCCGCACACACCGGGATACACCGCCTATCTTACACATCACATCATTCACGGAGCACGCTCATGCCAACCGAGATAGCAAAGTGATGGATGCGACCGCTCATTAGCAGCCTACCCGGCAAAGACAAGATCGAGGTCGCCTGTCACCCATGCCGCATCGCATTATGACTCACCCGGGTCTTCTCGTGTTCGATCAGGAGCCCCACCACGCTACAGCAAAGATCTTTGATGTGCCAAGTCAGAAGAAAGAGTACATAAGACTCCACCACCACCACAACAAAGGAGGTGGCGTTAGGTTTCTTTTATGTTTTTAAGTTACTACTTTATCAACTCATCTACCACTTGATTAGATTTATGTTACATATAGTAGGCGCTGATACTTTTGTATGTTTAGCTTTATATTCATGTACTAGCCATTTCGCTATATCAAAAGCTATTCAAAGATATATACGCATTTTGCATATCATGTTTTGTGCCTTCACCATGTGTAACGTTGTCAATCGACACTGAATTGCTTCACCTGAACAATTGGAATTGCTTTAATCGACAATTGAATTGCCTTTGTTGAAAATTGAATCATCAGAAGTTACCTTTATGTTAGAACAAATTCATGTTTGGAAATAATTTTTGGTCGCTGAAGTTCCAACATGCTCAACTTGAACATTTCTCCCTTAAGCCAATTCACACACCGCACACCGATTGTTTCAATAGGTTGTAAATTTGCATACCTCCTTTCACTGACAGCGCTAGGTATGTCGGGCAACCTAGATAAGCTGTAGTACCTACATTCAAGATCAATGTAGTCTTCAAAAAAGGAAAAGAAAAGAAAAGCAAAAAGAAAAGAAAAAGCAAAAGAAAAAAAGAAAGAAAAAGAAGAAAAAGAAAAATAAAGTTTCGGACACTTTTGCCTTGAAACCCGGTACCCGGGCCCGAGGGGTATATGGCAAAGCTTTCAAGCCCGATGCCCTAAGCCTAATTGGTCAAGTCATCGATTTAGTGTTCAAGCATGCGGTGGATAGGTAGAGCTTAACCCATTTGTAGGTGCTTGATTTTCAAGTCATTCTGAGTCCGGTGAAGCTCAGAGCTCAGGGTCGCGATCCTTTCGCTCGATGCCCTAAACCTAATCAAGTCGGGAGTCATCTACGCGACCCTCGCTACGACTTTGGTGAAGTCGGATTTTAAGCATTGCACCCTACAATAAGAAGTTGGTATCAAAGAAAGGAGAGTAACGGTCCTCATCTAGGTTGTTCATTCCACAAATCCTAAGGCCATGCCAAAGTACAGTCGGGGGAGGGGACAATTTGGCAATTTATTGACTCGATCTAGTTACACAAAGAACCATTAATTTGGTGGAAATTCAAGTTGAGTAAATCATGGAACCAATATTGACCTAAAATTTGTTCTTGTATGGTTTTGCCTTTCATGTCGGTTTTCAAACTCGTGTCAATTTTTTAGTCTAAAGGTAATGTTTATTTGTATATACCTTTTCAATCATAAACTTTTGAAAATCACGCATGCATGCCCTTATTATTTTTATCAAGGCGGACTAGCAACGCTTCTGCTGGGGGGTGCATTAGCACTCAAAAGGTTATTTTGGCCCCTATATCGATAGGTTTTGAAAGCTACAAGCACTAATCATGTCAATAATGCCACTAAAGTGTTCAGTCTTCTAGTATCACTTATGCCTTAGAGGTTATTTTTGGTTGTTTTGCAGCTTTCATGCACCTTGAGAGTTCAATATCGGTAGATATAAAAGGAACCATGAAGATTGGAACTCATTTATCGGGCCTCTTCAAACATACAAAAATTCAATGAAGGACAAGGCAAAGTGAAGAAGAAACGATGCAAAGGGTGGTTCAGATGCAAGGCAAAGGAAGAACAAAAATCTCGCAGAGCTACGATTGCTAAAACTCCTCACTAGTGATCGCTAAAATTTCACACACAGCTTAAAATTTCGCAATCCTAGCTAAATGAGAGAAATTTCTTAGGCTAGCAAAATTCGCCTATGCAGCGAAAATCACTGTGCCTAGCTGAAATTCTTCAGTTTCGCTATCTCTAAAATATTTCGCTAGGTTAGCTTGGGGCTCACAACAGCCAATTGATCGTGCACAGCGAAATTTTGTGATTTCGCTATCCGTCCACTCGCTAGGTTACGAAATTCGCTAGTTAGCCAAATCTTCGCCACTCCAGCGAAATTCCTTTTCCCGCCTAGCGAAATCTTCTCGCCCGTCATACCTTTGTACCCACGCCAACCGACTTCATTTTGCATTACCCCTCATTCTCAGATAGCCAAAATGTTAAGCCGGTATTTTCACACAAAGCCTATAAGCCCCCAAATTGTAACTCCTACACCCGCACATTTTTCACTTTATGTAAATATCTCCCGCAATTTTCATTCGAGGTTTTGTTTTTCTCTTCTCTCCTCTTCTCTCATTTTCTAGGCTACCAAACAACCCCTCTTGGCGATGACAACTCAAGAGATGCCGCTGCTTCTCTAGCTTTGAAAAGCGAAGGTAGCCAGCTTACTGCGGTAGTCAAGTCAGGCCTCATGTGCTAAATGGCACATTTTATTTATGGCTCCCATCTTCTCAAACTAGGTCAATATCATTTAATGTCATTACTCAATACTTACCATGCTTTAGACACAAGGCAGATACTTATTGCTAGATGCACTGTTGTTCTTGGGATTTACTTTACGAGCCACCTAAAATGATGTCAATGTTGTGGTTTCAAACCTAAAGGGTCAGAGATGCATGTTGCCCGTGTTGACTCAAATAGGAGTGATTCTAGTAGGTTAGGTTTGCTAGTTAAACAAAGATCCTAAGCATGGGCTCGGACTATAGCGTTGCTTGCCATGATAAGATAAACCCGAGATTTGTTAACCCCATGCTGTCAAGCTAGTGACCTAAACCTTCAAAAGCTACCTTTCACACTTCACTTTCGCTTGCAATTAATCAAGACACAAACAACTTAACGCTTTTGAAACAAACAAAATCCAAAAATCCAAACTAAAAAGCCTCACTCTTTTTCAACACTGATGCAAGTCATTCATAGGATGAAAACCCATCCCCGTGTTCGACCTTCTGAATCGCTATATCAAAGAGTTTGACTACGCAAAGAGGAGGAACTTAGGATATAAATTTTGCTGGGATTCCTGATCACCCTACCGTGGGCACGAATCAACGTAATCTATAAGAACCGACACCGTAAGGGAAAGGATCGCACCTTTTGGCAGCATCTTCACAGAAAAAGGAGCTATGGTTATCTCTTGTGATCACAAGTGCTGATCATGCGGGTTCAAATTTTCCTTCTCCACCTAGTTGACTAGCCAGCCTTGCTTGCACCTACTCACAAATCATCAAGAAAACAGGGTCATGTCAATAAAGAAGACCGCCTAGGAACATGTGAGCTACATCAAAACTAAAACAAACCTGGGAATGAGGGGGCGGTTCATATCGAGGAATACGGAGAGCCATACGTCAAGTGCGAGCCCCTAACTAAGGCGACCACTTTACTTCTCGTTTTAGGGTCGGGAAGCCGTCTGGAGTGCGGTCGGGGCGTGGGCCGACATAAACAGGTGACCCACGATCCCGAAGCGAGGAGTGTAAATGAAACAAATCTCCACCAGCGAGATGTCCAGTTGGTAGAGAGAGTTCAGCACACTACAACTCGTTAGAATCCGAAAAACATTCGAGTGTACGAATGCAGGAGGTGCCCAGGTAAAATGCAAAAACTACTTCACCAACGATGAGACGAGGAAGCGAAACCTTACAGCGAACTGCTCTCGAGTGAAGTAGATGGCTTTATATGCTTCCCTTACGATTAGAGGTAGCCGAGGCGGGTTTGACACATCAGGTGATTTCGCCAGGAGGAACCTGGTTGTAAAAATCTTGGTGCCTACCAGACATGTAATAAGCTAGGCTAGCTGCAATGGCGTTTTCTGGAGTAACCCTCAGGCATGACATTTGTTGGAAACCTCTTCATAACCCCTTGCCATTCTACAGGAAAATAAAAAAAAGAAAAAGAAAAAAGATAGAAGAAGGGGTTAGCTTAAGGTCCATTAAGTGAAGGTGGAAACAAAACCCTTGCAAGATAAAAGAAATCCACACCTCGGAGGTTTTACACCCCATCGGTGACAAAACCTAGGAAAACCTGAACGAAAGCCGCGAGGAACTTAGTAGGCGCTCGACCACAAAAACACTTGAGCAAACCCCGTTGATAAAAGAAGGTTTAGAGTCTCGTGTGAAGTTCTGAGCGCGAAAAGGCTAGGTCGGGAATCAAAAAACGAAAGCGCCAAGCAAAACTCTTATCATGACCGTACCCTATTTGTAGGGGTAAGGAGTCGACAAGTGCATTAAATGTGCCGTCATAACAAGATGCACAATATATATTCTAGGAAGCATGCGTTTCCCACTCACTTTGAAGCCACGAGAGCATTGCCTTCATACATTCAATTATCCAAATTCAACATTTAATACTATAGTATTTTCCCTAACTAGAAAAACATAAAATTCTAGTCGAGAAAAAGGGCGTGTGAGTCTGCCAGGTTTTAAACCTACTCTTAGATGGGCCTCGAGGTGAGAGACAGCAGCCTATGGTTGCACAGCCCGTGATGTGACGGCTCGATCCCGCTAACATATTAAGAATTGGTAGACACTCACTTAGACGAGAGGTCGGCGCATGCGTGAAAGTCAGGATGTCTCCCCAAATGCTAGATTCGAGGTGTCTCATCTAGAGTTTTTAGTCCCCCAGTTGGCCATCATTTCGTATATGGCAAGTTCGTTATTGATAAATAGGTAAAGACGGGAAATACGCAAAGGGTATTTATCCGCAAATTTCCTAGTTTCAAAATCTCATACTTCTCAAGGCAATAATATTTGATAAGGAAGAATTAGTTCTTAATAAGGGATAATTAGTCCTAGATAGGAAAAAAAAATTATCCCTAAAAATAGGAGATTCCTTCTAGATGAAGAGATACCCTACCATCTTTTTGTAGCAATCGTCGGAGGAGGCGGTCGGTCGCGTTGTCGGGACCACCGTGTTTACAATGAGTTTATATCGCATCATTGATACTTAGGAAGACAAATAATCAAGGTAACAACACTAATCATTTTTTATACAATATGGTAAACTCTTCCTATGGGGACTCAGACCCTCCCCTCCCTTTCCCATGTTCTACCTTTAAACGTTAAATGTTATAACCAATTGAGTTAGACGTATGAATAGTTAAAACCATAATTACTAACCATCGTAGTCACTAACTATAATTTTAAGAACTAGTTTAAACATTAATTTATTTTAAAAAGCCTATTAAATTGATGTTTTTTTTTAAATATATATTATTTTGGGAAAAACACTGTATATCGGGTCCACCAACACCAGGACACACAGCTCTCAAGACCCCAAGCAAAATTTTCAATCTATCTCTCTACTTGTTTTTTCGATCTGTTTCTCTGCTGCCCTGTCCTTCGATTTCACAGAAATGGAGGTTGTTGGAGAGACTATTCTCACTGCCACCCTTGAAGTGCTGTTCGATAAGCTGGGTTCATCGGACTTGCTCAAGTTTGCGCGCCAGGAGGAGGTATTTGCTGAGCTCGAAGGGTGGAAGAGGGAACTGCGAGTGATTAATGAAGTTCTGGACGAAGCCGAGGAGAAGCAGATTGCGAAATTGTCCGTGCAAGAGTGGGTAGGAGATCTCCGAGACTTGGCTTACGACATGGAGGATGTGCTGGATGATTTCTCCACCGAGCTGTTGCGACGCCGGTTGATGTCAGATCGTGCTGATCAGGTGGCTTCCACCAGTAAGGTACGGAGCATCATCCCCACTTGCTTTACTGGTTTCAATCCTGTTGGTGAAGTTAAGTTCAATTTTGAGATGGGCTCCAAGATCAAGGCCATCAGTGGGCGATTAGAGGAGATTTCGAGGCGGAAAGCAGAGCTGGGTTTGAAAGGTTTGGAGAAGTTCACATATGGAGCAGCAGCTTCTACTTGGCAACGACCGCCCAGTACGTCTTTGATTCGTGAACCTGTTCACGGGAGGGATGAGGATAAGAAAGTTATTATTGGGATGCTGTTGAAGGATGAGGGGGGTGAAAGCAACTTTGGGGTCATTCCCATTGTTGGAATTGGTGGGATGGGGAAAACCACACTGACCCAGTTCATATACAGGGATGAGGAGATAGTGAAGCATTTTGAGCCTAGGGTATGGGTGTGTGTATCAGATGAGAGTGATGTTGAGAAATTAACAAAGACGGTTCTGAATGCTGTTTCCCCGGATGAAATACGGGATGGGGATGACTTTAATCAAGTGCAACTCAAGTTAAGTGAGAATCTGAGTGGCAAAAGGTTCTTGCTTGTTTTAGATGATGTTTGGAATATTAAAAGCTATGAGCAATGGAGCCAGCTGCGTGTTCCATTAAAGTCTGGGGCAAGGGGAAGTAAGATTGTGTTAACAACAAGAGATAAAAATGTTGCATCATTGATGAGAGGAGACAATTATCACCATTTTCTCAGGCCTTTATCTCATGATGATTGTTGGTCATTGTTTGTGGAGCATGCGTTTGAAAGTAAAAATGTTGATGATTATCCTATTTTGAAATCTATTGGTGAAAAGATAGTAGAGAAGTGCAATGGCTTACCCTTAGCAGCAAAGGTGGTTGGTGGACTTTTACGCTCCAAATTACAAGTTGAAGCATGGAAACGGGTATTGGATAGCAACATTTGGAATAATAGGGAATACGGTATTATGCCCATATTGAGATTAAGTTATCAATATCTCTCCCCACATCTAAAGAGATGCTTTGCTTATTGTGCATTGTTTCCTAAGGGTTATGAATTTGAGCGGAAACAATTAATTATGTTATGGATGGCCGAGGGTTTCATTTGCTACACCAAAAAGGGTAATCGTCAAATAGAAGATTTGGGTGTTGATTATTTTGATGAATTGTTATCCAGATGTTTTTTCCAACCTTCGAACAATGATAAATTACGATTTGTGATGCATGACTTTATCAATGATCTAGCTCAAGATGTCGCTATAGAAATGTGCTTCAAGTTGGAGAATATAGATGAAATCCCTAAAAGCGTTCATCATTTGTCATTCATACGTGGTCCATTTGACGTGTTTAAAAAATTTGAAGTTTGTAATCAAATGGAGAAAATACGAACATTTTTAGCTCTACCAATCAACATAGATAATGGCTTTAAATGCTACTTAAGTACAAAGGTGTTTCGTGACTTGCTGCCAAAATTAAGATACTTAAGGGTGCTCTCTTTGAGCTGTTATGAGATCAATGAGCTACCAGATTCAATTGGTGATTTGAAACATTTACGATATCTTAATTTGTCTCAAACGAAGCTAAAATGGTTGCCTGAAGCAATATGCTTTCTCTACAATTTACAATCATTAATATTGTGCAATTGTAGAGAACTAAAAAGGCTGCCTAAGGGCATTGTAAATTTAATCAATCTTCGACATCTTGATATCAGTGGTTCAACAATGCTTGTAGAGATGCCTCCTCAAATCGGCAATATGATAAATTTGCACACATTGTCTAAATTTTTTCTAACTGAAGGTAGTGGATCACGAATAAAAGAACTGAAGGACTTGTTGAATCTCCAGGGACAGCTTGCTATAGCAGGGTTGGATAATGTTGCGGATCCAAGAGATGCAATGCACATCAATTTGAAGGAGAGAGCCGATATTGAAGACATAGCCATGGTTTGGAGCAGTGAATTTGGTAATTCAAGGAATGAAAGTAGTGAGGCTGAGGTACTTAAGTGGTTGCAACCGCATCAAAGTTTAAAGTCACTCTTTATTATATTTTACAGTGGATCAATATTCCCAAGCTGGATTGGAGATCCTTCATTCTCAAGAATGGTGCGTTTGGGACTTGATTGCTGTACGAAGTGCACATCGTTGCCAGCACTTGGAAGACTGTCTTTACTTCGAATCTTGGCGGTTAGAGGCATGAATGCAATTCAAAGCATAGGTAGAGAGTTTTATGGGGAGATTGCAAAGCCTTTTCCGTCTTTGGAGTACCTGAAGTTTGATGATATGCCAGAATGGAAAGATTGGCTAAATCCCAACTTGGGTTTGGGAACTGAACCATTGTTTCCTCACCTTCGCGAGCTTCTAATAATTAAATGTCCAAAACTTAGCAGCTTGCCTGATCAGTTGCCTTCCCTTGTGAATCTTGATGTTAAAGAATGCCAAGAATTGACAATTTCAGTTTCAGGATTACCATCTCTTACTTACTTGAAGATAAATAGATGTAACGAGGGTATGTTAAAAAGTAGGGTTGTTGAGGTTCCCTCCCTCACCCGATTATCCCTTGAGGAAATTGTGGAGCCAGGTTGTTTATGGGAAGGGCTTGCTCAACCCTTAAGAGCCCTTGAAGATCTAGAAATAAATCAATGTGATGAGCTGGCATGTTTCAGGAAGCATGGATCTGGATTGGAAAACCTTTGTGGTCTACAACGATTATGGATCTTCAAGTGTGATGGGGTTGTATCCTTGGAAGAGCAGGGGCTGCCTTGCAATCTTCAGTACTTGGAGATTGTAGGATGTTCCATCTTAGAGAAGTTGCCAAATACATTGAACACCCTCACATCTCTTACAGATTTGGTAATTCTCAAATGCCCCCAACTAGTGTCATTCCCAGAGACAGGTTTGCCGCCCTTGCTTAGAAATCTTGAGGTGAAATATTGTCCATCTTTTGTTGGCTTTCCACAAGGTGAGCTGCCCAACACCCTTAAGAAGTTGGTCATTGAAGATTGCGAAAAGCTAGATTCTCTACCTGAGGGAATTATGCAACACACTTCTTCAATCCTTAGCAACAGTGCATGTCATCTTGAATGGCTATGTGTATGGAAATGTTCCTCTTTCAAATCTTTTCCAAGGGGCGACTTTCCTTCCACACTTGAGACACTTTCAATTTGGGATTGCAATCAGTTGGAGTCCATCCCTGGGAAGATGTTACAAAATCTCACCTCTCGTAGGCTGAACCTATAGCTTTGCCGAATGTGATTCATCTTTGGAAGAAGTTTGCAGTTCTAAAGCTTCAAAATGTTAAGTATTTCTGTGTGAAACAATCTTGAGGATGTGCCGTTGCTAACTTTGGAGGCCTCCATGCATTCACGTCTCTTGAATATATCATCATTAAAGGCCCATTTCCGGACGTGATTTCTTTTTCGGATGATTGGTCTCAGCTTCTTCCTAAATCTCTCGTCTTTCTTCGCATAATCAATTTCCACAGTTTGAAGTCCATAGCTTCCATTGATCTCCAATCCTTCCTTTCTCTTAAAGTCCTTGAACTTGTAGACTGCCCTAAGCTCCAGTCCTTTGTGCCAAAGGAAGGTCTGCCACCAACACTTGCAAGACTCGCAATCAGGCGATGTCCTATTTTAAAAAAGAGGTGCCTCAAGAACAAAGGAAAATATTGGTCCAAGATTGCCCACATCCCCAGCGTGGAAATAGATAACATTGTACAAAGATAACAACTTCAACCAGGTATCCCTAGTTCTCTGTGATCTTTCATCAAACATTCTACTTACTAATTATTGCTTCCTCTAAAATATTCCTGTCTTTTCCTCTTGTTATGTAATAGGGGTTGTCGTGCTCACTGTTAAGCTACAAAGTTTTGTGCTCGAAATCTCACCTCTCCCGATGTTGCCCTTCGCCTTCTCCTTCTTTTTCCTTAGGAAGGCCTTCTTAATAACGGGATATTTTGCCCTTTCCTCCCCCAAAACAGAGGTGCTGATCAGCGCATTGAATTGTATGTCAAGCAGGCAGTTCAGGATGCACAGAAAAACAATATCTCCCAGGTTGTTCTTTGTCTCATTCTCCTCCTCTTACCTTTATTATTTTCATTTGTATACTCTCAAATTTAAATGATGGAAATGTACTGGTTGTAGAAGATAATGAGCCTGCTGCTAAGTTTTATTGTTAATCAATCAGTCATTGAACTAATCACCAGCTGTTTTATGTCTTCGACAACCTGAGACAATAGATCTGTTGGTCTGAACTCTGAAGGATCTAAAGCCCATAGTCACAATTGGTTTCCTCCCAAAGTATTCTCTGAAGACGTTCAGTCAAACCTTCAGAACAGAGAGAGGAGAGCATCTGAAAGCTTGCAATTATACCACTCAATTGGAAAGGAAGTATGTGCATTCGGTGTCCAAAATCATCCATACATGACAATGGGCCTTCTTCAGAAGAGGATGATGAACCAAACACTTTTCTACTGCCTCTAGTACCAAGCACATGAAGAACAGCCCAGTAGCATGCAAACAGTTGGTTGAAATTTTTAACTCTATGGATGAAAAAAGATCTTATTCAGCATGTAAGCGGCATCTGATGCTCTCCTGCATTTTTCATGGGATAATGGATGCCTTGGGAACATGGTAACATTAAAGTTTTATTGGCATAGATATGCACTTTTGTAGGCACAACATTTACAATGAAATAAGGAATTTGGCTTATTTTTCACCCAACAAGCTTTTGCTTCATCTGCAGTCACTTGGCTTCAGGAGAAAAATCAGATGAGCTGAGATGAAATTTAGATGTCATAGAGATAATCAATTTCCACAAATCTGCAGAGCACCTGCCAGTGGAGTACCAGAGAAAATTCGGGATCACAAGTAAGCATCTTTGAACATCTTCGTAGTGAGTTTATAAGTCCTGCTTCGGCATAATTAACCTATATTTCTTATTTTATCTTTTCTAAATATCATATTTTCCACGATACTAGGTGGGTCATATGCTTTGGCAATTTGAAGTGCCTGATTGCACAGAGTTACTCTGGAACCCAAAAGCTTCTGGAGGAATGCCTGGGATGCCCTTCTTAACAAAGACCAGGTAGTGGATGGTAATCTGTTGCATAGATAGAACAGATAATTTGAGCATTTTGATACTCAATGGCATTGAAATCATTAATTTATCTTTGGTTGTAATTTGACACCATGTCTCTATCTTTGGTTCCTTTCATTGCTGGGTAAATAGGTTCCTTTCATTACAAGGAATTACATTGAAACAAAATAATTTAGGTTTCCTACCCATACAAATTATATAGTTAAGTCTCATTACCTTTTCCCTTATTGCTAATTTTAACAATTTTACTTTTGCTCAATTTCACTTTTAAGTTCATTCATTTACATGCCCATAAGTTTCCAAATCAGATTTAAGGTGGAATAAACAATCTTTCCTGTGCACTCTAATATCCCCAAATTAATTTCCATAAACCAAATATCCTACTTTCCCTTAAGCTCAATCCATTAGCGAGCTCTAAATGCACATATGAGCTTAATTAATTTTTCCTGTGCACTATAATTTTTTTTTTTTTTTTTTGAGAGATGCTGAAATTAAAAATTAATTTTTAAACAAGTTTTACTATTAACTTGCTTCAAAAGATCATTTGGAATCCAAAACTACCAAAAGCACTAACCTTATCTTCTTCATCACCTTGATTTCCCCCACTTCTTCTCTCTAACCCTCCAAATCTCTGCATAAAAAGGGGCTGAAAATGAGGGCTGTCCCCAACTTGTGATATGTCATGCTTTTGCATCTTTCTGCTAGTTCCTTAAGTCTTCTTGATATGAATTAATTCACATGAAGCTAATACATGTACTTAATCCATTAATAACCGTATCTAATCTTAATCAAAGTTCAATCCATAATTAAACAACATTAACATTAATCTAGTATTAGCTTCTTAATAAGCATGTTTAGGGTTAAGTACCAAAATAATCATTATCACTTATTTATTTCAAGACTACTGAGTAGTGCACCACTCCTTATGTTATATAATTTATTTCTGGATTAGCGTTCCGCTAATGCATTGATTAAGTTGTAGAGAGCTGGTAAGATTAGGGAGTTTGTATGCATTTCTTTTAAAATGAGAAGTATTTAAATTATTGTCTTCTATTTGTGCTCTTAGTTGTAACTTTTGTTTTAGTTGACTTTATTTCTCATCTTCTTTTTGCCTCACATTTGGTGAATGTAAAATATCCCTTTGCAATCCTTTTCCAAAGATTTTTTTATGGTTTAAGGCTGAAAGAGTCCTAAGCTTTGACCATCACTGCTAGAAGAATAGGGAAAGCACATATCCATTTAAAGATTCCTATTTTCCCTTAGCAGAGGAATAAAAGAGATCATGTTTCCCTCCTTCTAGGCACCAATCTTTTGCTTCTACCTCTTTGCGATTGAAAATAGTTTTTTTTTAGTTGTTAGAAACTAATTTTCCTGTTATTCAGTGTAAGAAACTAATTTCTCATATGCATCATTTATCTGATTTAGATTCTAGTCATATGCATCAATCAGCCAAAACTACAATTTCATCCTTAGATCCTAGTCTTTCTGTTGCTTATATGCATCATTTTTGTGATTGGTATTTTAATTTTCTAATTCATCAGTTAATAATTCAATCTTAAGATAAAATTGTGAGTAAAATCTGAGCATTTTCTTTGTTCTTTTTTTTTTTTTGACAATTTGGATGCAAACGTGGTTATACTGATACATTTCGCAACACCCCATTCTTTTTAACTTTTGGTGTTTACATTTAAAGTTCATTCTTCATTCTAATAAAAAAATTGCATTTTCTTAGTTCATGAAACCTTTTTATTTGATTTTCTTTTGAACTTTAATCACTCAGGAATGCTCCCCTATTTAATACCAAGTTTTTCTGGGATTCTGCCATCTGCTTGAAAACATGCATTGTGTAAAAGGTAGAGGTGTAACTTTCTCAAAATTTTAAACTCACCCTGGCATTTCATCAAATTGTCCTTCAACACCTTTTAATTTTGTGTTGATTTCTTATGTGTTCTCTCAAATTGTATTAACATAATATGATCTGAAGGTAAAAATCCTCTATTCAGGGCACATGACAAAATCTCCCCAAAATCTGAGAAGTCCAAGAAAGTAAGTGGACCAAGACTATTGCAGCCTATCCAGGTAACATGATGTTTCATTATGGTCCCATTTGGAACCGGAAAAGTACAAAAAAAAGAAAAGTGGAAGGAAAGAAAATTTAGAGGAAAATAAAAAAATAGGTTTAAACTTAATAAATTAATTTTATATGTTTATTCAAACTTATTTTATTTTATTATCTTTATTATATAAGGATTAAGAAATTTAAAAAATTGAGGAATTTTGATTATATTTGATTTTTTTTTTATATTTTCCATAGTAAAACCAAGCATAAGAAAGTCATTTGGAACCTGGAAAGTACTAAAGAAAGAAAATAGAAAGGACAATAAAGAGGAAAAGTTGAAGGAATGTAAATTTGAAGGAAAAATAAAAGGTAGGTTTAAACTTAATAAATTAATTCTATATATTTATTTAAACTCATTTTATTTGTTTCTCTCTATAAACTTGAAAATATGTAAAATTTTAAGAAATTTTGATTATATTTAAATTTCATTTATATTTTCCACGGTGATACCAAGCATGAAAAAAAATCATTTCCTTAGAATTTTTATCCTTTTCGTAGTACACTCTGGGTTCCAAACG
The DNA here is from genome assembly GCA_016808115.1 of Tetrastigma voinierianum. Lineage (NCBI taxonomy): Eukaryota > Viridiplantae > Streptophyta > Magnoliopsida > Vitales > Vitaceae > Tetrastigma > Tetrastigma voinierianum. Next base: position 295,498 of record JAEQBH010001713.1, on the reverse strand, counting down.
GAACCTTAGTATTATTTTTTCATTATTTAGTACTTTTCGGGTTCCAAACGGGGCCTATATAATTGCTCAGGTCTTTACACTAAAATTCACACTAAAATTCTTCTTAGTGAACATGATTCTTTTTGTATCATCATGTGCAAAGGTGGGCATGCCCTGGCCATGAAATACTCCAGAAGATGAAGCTTGCAGATCAGGAAAAAAAACTAGGCTCCTGATGACGCATGCTAAAAGTGAAGAAGAAGAGAGGCTGCTAATATCTTTGGTTAGTTTCTGTTACTTAACCAGGGCCTGACGACTTGTAATTAGTTTGTGTTCAGAGATTGTATTTGGATAAATCATTTCATGTAACATTTTGTATGGGAATAAAGGGAATTCTTCTTTCATAATCAGTTTAGAGTAGAAGAGGAGTTTTGTACGGAAATGATTCAAATCAAAAAAATAAAGATAAAATTAATTTGCAGGAGAAAATATTGACAAAAGTAGTCGTAATGTCGTCGATGGAATTTGCGGCATTTCAAATAAGTGGAATTTCAATAGCCGTCATCCGAAACACCGGCATTTGAATTAGATGAATTACCGTCGTCCGAAACACCGGCATTTGAATGGGATCAATTGCCGCCATTCGAAACACTGGCATTTTAATTAAGATCAATTGTCGTCGTTCAAGACACTGACATTTGAATTAAGTAGGATCAATTGCCGCCGTCCGAAACACCTGCATTTGGTTGCTTAAAATCTTGCCCTAGGGCTTTTTTTCCCCCATTTTCCTCTTCCTCCCTCCCTCCCTCCCCGCCCGCTGCCGATTCCGTCGTCTGCTCTTCGTCTGCTCGCTTTTCCAGGTAACGCCTCTGACCCAATGCTGTCTGGAATTAATGATATGAGATGATTTGTTTTTGTATCTGTATGTGTTCTGAAGTTTTCTCCGAAGATTGGATATGTTTGTGTTGTTTCATTTGGTATATATATATATTTTTATCATTTCGTGTATATGTGTTCTAGTGTTTACGTGTTTGGTTCCCAGGAGTATCAAACCAATAACAATGGCTAGAGGATCAGTTTTTTGTGTTTACTGGTTTTGAACTTTCGACTTCTTCAAACCAATAACAAATTGTTAGTATGCTGGATTAATTGCATTTTTTGGATATCAAGTTTAGTTATCTTTTATTGAGTTTTATAATTATTATAATATACAATAGCAGTACAGGGGCATGCTTATTTAATGTATATGATTGTTAACTTGTGTAAGTTTGCCTTTCTAAATTATTATGTTAATCTCGCACATATTCAGTGCAAAACAGTTTGCTTATAAAAGTTTCTGCTTGTAGCAAGCCATATCAATGCTTTGTAGCCATGTTCAGCTGCATCCAGTACCACTGCATGAAACCATGATATGCAGAAGCAGGGTTTCAGATAGTTAAATGACATTTTATTTGAGGTTCGAAGGAGCTACTTATTGGGACAGGATGTGCCTAAGTGAATTAGATGGCAAATTACTTTTTAAATTTATCTCTCACTCACCTTAATTCAGAACAGTGTTTCATCAAGAAAATCAAAAAAGAAAAAATGTACTAGCCTTTTTGCAGACTAATGTTAATCAAGCACCTGCTTCAGGATAGGTGTCTCTGCATACTCTGCATTAAGCTCCATGACTTCCCAATCATCTTCAGTGTCTGGTTCTATTGTGACTAAGGTGGCCTTAGGCAAATTAGCAACAGCTCGTACTTGAACAACAGTATGATCTGGCCTTAGGGAAATGCATTATGCAAATTGCGTTAGGCCAAATTAGTTGACATATTTCAAGCAAGGACAAAGTAGGTCCAGGGTGATAGCCTTACTGGGTATCCTAAGTTGAGGCATTCCACTGGTATTCACCCTTTTGTTCATCACCAACCAAGTAAAGCCTTTTGAAAAGTCCTAGAGGAAATAGGCTAAGTAAAATGATTTTGTCATGTTAGGATGCCATGGAAAAAAGCAAAGAAAAATAGAGATGGAAATGCTAAATACTTTACTCCTGAGTTTCCTTCAAAAGAGATGGAGAAAGTGTATTCCTCAACATTATAATTCTCGTTTCCTTCACTTTTTCATGAACAATCAAAGAAAAGAAATTAACACTTTCCTCTTATTCTTCCTTTATATTTTCTTCCAGTCAAACAAACAAAAATAAAACAAAACTTTAATTCGAGTATTTCAGACCTGCTTCTATTCCATTTGCGCTATTTATGAGAGTTTTTCTTATGCAAAACAGTCCTTGATTATTCTGTGATTTTTGAAATGAGTATCTATCCAAAACTAAGCTCGGTGGTTCAATTGAATGTTTGATGCTATATTACAAATGATTTGATTAGAATCCAGAACTATATGCATGAAGCCCAGTGTCCCTCTAAATATGTATCTTTCTTTTCCTTTTGCAATTTCTGGTTTTATAGTGAAAAGTGGACTAAGGTTTATTAATGACAGACGAGAGAGGAGGATATTGCAGTATAATTGCAGAAGTCTGCAACTGTGTCCCCACTTATGCAGTGTGATTATAAGTAGGAGCTGTGAGGACCAATTTGGTCCATTGTTTGGGGTTTTGAAAGTGGCAGATAATGAGTTCCATGAGTTAGGCAAGAAAGATACTGAGCTGTTCAGCCAATCCATTCATAAACCAAATCAGTAAGGAGTAGGTTGACAGAATAGAGGAAGTAGTAATCAATTACCATATTATGGCATTAACTAACAGCCAACTATGGGAACAGGTCTATTCACCTTTCGGCATGGCTTTCCTACTACTCACATCATGAAGCAATGCCTAAGTATCTTTGGAATATCCACCAAGCCTGCACATTATATCGTAGCTTTAAATGAAAAGACAATGACAAAATCCAAAAATACAAGAAACCCAGCTTAGATATCAATGACCGTATCAAACAGCAATGTATATTCCTACATATGTATCTCTACCTATATATATTGGCGGGATACTGGAACATAATGATATAAAGCAGGCTGCCAACCTCCTTGTTGATTTCATAAAGAGATCAAGCTTCAAAGAGTATGGCGGCTGTCCAAAAGCATGCTGTCATTTTCAATTTGCTATATTTTATCAGTAATGGCTGAAGGCAATAAGTAGAACAACCTAAAGCCCCACTTATCTCAGGCGCAAAACCCACTTGCATCTTTCCGAGCAAATGGTGATAGACCATGGCGTTGCTGTTTCCTTTCTTTTCTTTAAATCTATGGCTTGAGCTCCCCTGTTTCACTATGCTTGTTCTGTTGTGTTTCTCTGTTCCAGGGTTATCTGACTGGAGAAGTTATTGAGCTCACAAGCTAATCCATCACTAAATTATGAATAATGCGCTTGTATCAAGCCCTCCCCCTTGATTGACTGTAATGTTTTATTATCTGTTCTATTTGTGTAACATTTCTTGATTGAGTAAAATATCATCTCCCATTTTGTCTTTCTTGAAAAGTGATTCCATATAGTATGAGCATTGAACAAGGGTACAAATAATTATAGCATAAGCATCCTAAATGCTACAAAATAAAAAATCTAATGATTGTAAAATGATTGTGTTGGGTGTGCGCCTATAGACCTTCCATAGTTAGGAATGAGAAATATTACGAGTTGATAAACATTGATAATATCCAACTGGTATGAGGTCTTTTGCAGGATTAACCTAAAAATATTACGAGTTGATAAACATGGAGGTTATCTGGGAAATTGTTGATGCCTTACAACCCTAAACCCATAACCCTAAAACTCTGAAACGCTTAAAAACCTAAAACCTTGAAACCTGAAACGACAAAACCCCTGTAATCCTAAACCCGAAAAACCCACAATAGTACTTGTAATAATAAACTGCTTTAAAGAATCAATGTATGAATGTAGTTGTTCGTATAACACTTTGTTATCTAAAGTGTATTTCTTTAATTATGAAATTGTATTGTATGTGTAATTAGATTGTGTATGTATAAATGCGACATCTTTAAGTAAATGATACATCAATCAAGTGTATGCTTCATTTTAATTTATCAGACATAATTATTACTGCTTAATTATTATACACATCAAAATGTGTCTTATCATTATCTATAGTGCCTTTTTTATTATCCAGTTATATATAATGGCTGCTCGCAGGTTTTCTTGATGTTGATCAATTGGATCCATCTGTCTTGATATTGCAAGACAGACACAGGTCCCACTTAGTTGACACTGAGCAAGTTTGTATTTTAATATTCATGAATTAACATTCTGGTTTTACTCTCTCTCTCTCTCTTCTTCTCTATATATATATATATATATATATATATATATATATATGATATATATATATATATATATATATATATATATATATTCAATTAAGCAAACATGGTTTTTTGTTGACAGAATCTGTGAAGTCCTCCCCGCCCTCTAATATATTAGAGCCTTCCTTAGTATGTGGAGGATGGATCCACGTATTCGTCCATACATGATCCGCGCAGGATTCTACGGTATATACCGCTTAGGCCACATCATGATAGATTGGCCACTTATCACGTGTCTCGTCGAGAGATGGCGCCCCGAGACACACACATTTCATGTCCCAGTTGGAGAGATGACGATCACGTTACAGGATGTTGCTATCATCCTTGGTCTTCGTATCGACGGATCTGCCATCACGGGGACATCTGTGGTTGATGTAGCAGAGTTATGCGGTGAGCTGCTCGGTGTCACCCTACTCGCTAATGCTCTCAGAGGTTCTGCTATCTCCATTCGGTGGTTATGTTAGCAATTATCCACCCCGAAGACGTCTTTGATGAAGGTCGATTTGGGGCCCGGAGTGCGTGGGTTCATCTTAAGCGATTGGATCCTTGCTTTGTTTGCGGACAAGAAGGGATCATGTTCACACAATCTTCTCCGCACACTACTCGGGATTTGACACGAGACATCGACTTATAGTTAGGGTGGTGCGGTCTTTTGTATCGAGTTATGTCTGCCGGCGGGGCCAGTAGATGCGGTATTAGTGGTTGTATTACACTGATACAGGTATGTAAATTTATTTTTTTGTGATTACATACACTTTCAGCTATGTAATTAGATTGCTTAATTTATGTTTATTTTATATTCAACTATGGTCTTGGGAGAGACTTCATGTGGGCCGACCCGATTTTGGGCGATCAGCGCCATATCCAACACCACCATTGCCGCATGCCTTACATGATGACGATGTCGATGGCGTCGGCGAGAGATACGGGCGATGGATTACCAGGTTGAGCATGAGCGTTGCTTGAAACCATAGTAAAAGGTAGGCGAGCCCGGCTCTTAGGATTTGGGGTGTGAGTGGAGAGTACCTTTGACACGGGTGCTTAACCCATCAGGTGTACTCCTCTTATATCGAGATCTTTAGAGCGCACAAACTTAAGATAGATGATTATATGTAAAAGTATATGGTTCCTATAGTAATTTCATTCATGTTGACATAAAAAGTCTTTGGCGTCAATGGTTAATGTGGAGTGCTTTATGGCAGCCGTGCGTCGGAGGATTGGTTTCCTCGATGTTACACTTAGTGAGCTAGGATATCGGCGCCGATGTTACCTCATATGTTTCAAGGCTGTTGAGTGGCATCGTCCGGGCGTGTCATACAAATCAGTTGAGGCATCGGGGAGATACCTCCAGCTTGCTCTTACGAGCATAAGCTACATAGAGTCGATGCACGTGGGCGACACCGGTGCGATTGAGCGACGTATCATGCTCCGTACATAACATTATGGGATACGCGATCGGCGAGGATCATTACTTCACCCCCTATGGTGGGTTTGATGGACTTCCATGATCCATACATGCAGTGGTATCGTCGTATTACATGACGTTTTATGATACCACAACTGCATAGGGATGATATGAGGTTCCATACTACAGCCGGTAGTACGAATGTTTTGGTAAGTTAGACTCATGTGTTTCTAAAATATTTTACCTAATTTTAATCAATAGAGTATGTAATTATAATTCTTTCTTTGGTTCACTCAGATCGCCGCCATGGTTGACATAGTCGGTCGCTCGTTTCCTGCTACAGTGCGGTGTGCGACATACATCATGTGCGGTCAGTTTTGCAGTTGAAAGACCATCGCATTGCGGGAGAGTGCGCTCGGGGAGGCTTCCACCATGGACCTCGATTAGACCTCAGGTGTCATCACTCCTTCACGTATGGCCATTCGGTGAGGGAGGCGGAGGGAGTTGGCGCCAGAGGTCGTCTTCGGAGATGGTGGGGGCAAGTCATGGTGTAGACAGTGACAGCGGTATACGTACACTTGAGCTGACTTTGCCTACTTCGACACCCTCCCATACTTACCCCTCATCCTCCATACCCACACACATTGACATATCACATTCCCTACCCCCACACACTTACACATCACCTTCCCTACCCCCACACACTTACACATCACCTTCCATACTCCCACACACTTACACGTCTGTACCTTATCCGGTGTCGCGAGCCGACATCCATCAGAGTGGATATCACGTGTGGAGTCCACCTTTACCATCCCATACATTGCCTCCCATGGATGACACCATCCTTGACCTTTTACCTGAGTGGGGTAGACTTCTAGCTAGGAGACCTCGTACTCGGCCGTGTACGGTGACTACTTCATCATCGATTACCTCGGCTCTGTCATTTCCCTCGGTTCCATCGGCTTCCTTGGCTCTTGTCTCGAGACACCACGGGGATCCTATTGCCCTGATAGGGTGTTTATTCTAGGCGCGAATCCTAGCAGGAACTATAAAGGCGCCATCTTGTTAGGACTCATTGATACATATTGTATTTTTATATATGAAAATTTGTATAAAATGTTTTATTATATTTAATGTTTTGATATACATGATTTGGTATATACAATGTTTTTGAAGATTATGCATGATTATGCGTAGGCGCCATCCCAGGATTTTATTTTATACATGTAAGCTTTTTATAAAAAATTCTAAATTGTAAGTATTATAATTTGGATTTTTTCACAATGCATGCAATTAAAAATAAGAAAATTAGAATTAGGGGAAACTGATGGTTTTTCAAACAATTATTAATAAGAATTTAAAAAAACACAAAACACAATTTTGGCGGTCTATAAATTTAATAGCGGTTTTTGAAAACATAAAAAATGCAATTTTAGTATTCTCTAAATTTAATATTTTTTATATTCTCTAGGATTTTCAAAAAACAAAAAACATATTCATCTTAGGATTTTCGATTGTGCATCGATTAGGGTTTTAGGGTATTAAAGTTTTAGGGTTTTAGGGTTTAAGGGTTTTTGGATTTTTGGGTTTTAGGGCATTAGGGTTTTAGGGTCTTAAGGCATTAGGGTTTTAGGGCATTAGGGTTTTAGGGTTTCGGGGTCTTAGGGTTTTATAATTTATCTGTTTCAGGGTTTTAGGGTTTTAGGTAAATATTGTTGGATGTAGTAAGATAAATCTAAATGTGCCACAGTCCTGTAGACATGAGGAATACGCAGTAGCTAACAAACAAAATATATACATAAGCAAGGACACATGATCATAGAAGTAATATCGTCAAATAAATCAACGCAAAGTAGCCTCCTATTCCTAATACAGACTATCAAACCAACATGTAGCATCCAATAAACCGTTGTCTGGTTACTTCCTCTATTTACTTATTTGTATTTTGGGTTATTATCTAAAAACTATTGACAAATTATTTTTGCTAAAAACGAGTAAAAATGTCTCTTTTTTATTGAGATGTCAATGTTAAATTTTACAACAGGGTTAAAATAATCCACTACCGAATGGATCTTCTATAAAAAGCATGGTTTTAAAAATAAATTTTCTATTTTGATTTTATTAGAAAATATTATAAATTCAAAACATGTGAATAAGTCAGTTTTTGTTAGATTAATGGCAGAACCATAATGATAAACAATTTAAAATATGAAGGATATTCAAAAATAAAATGATTAAGTGCGAGATAAAGGCCCTTGATCTTGGCTAGTTTTGGTGAATTTGGGTTGGTTTGGTTGTGTCAATTCTCATTCCTCCTTGTTTTTTCTGTTGAGCTGTGATTCAGTTATGATCTGTGTAGAACCCAAAAAATATTAGGAAAAGAGAAAAATGCTAAGAAAATTAATTTCTCATATTTGGATTCACAATGAAAAATACAAAAAAAAAATCAAATATAATTAAATTATACATATTTTTAAATTTTTTAGTCCTTGTACAACAAAAAAACAAATAAAATAATGAATAAACATATAAAATTAATTTATTAAGTTTAAACTTAATTTTTATTTTCCTCCAATATATCTTTCCTTCCATTTTTCTGTCTATTTTCCTCTCCATTTTTTTTCTTAGTACTTTTCGAGTTCCAAACGGAACCCTAATGTTGATAGCTGTTGGTTCTTTGAAGTATAGCAATTGTTCAAGTTTAACTAAAGTACAATTAACATAAAGGGTATTTGGAAGAAGGGATAAAACTTGGCCAATTTTATTTCTGACTCTGTTTCACAATGCTAGAAATTTAATTCCATTGTACAATTTGAAATTTGTAGAAACACTCTTTCACCTTTGCTTTTTATCTTCTTCGCAGATTGATTTTCATAACAAAAAAAGAGGAAGATACATTGATCTGTAGTATCACATCAAGATTTCAAGAAACATTTCGCAAGTATCATTGACCTACAATTCTTCACTCTTTAAGAATTAATGCATGCTTGAATTTCTTCCAATGTTTTTCCCTTTGTTTCTGCCACTATTTTTGCTATAAAAAATTTAGTAATGGCAGAAAATCTAGCATATATTGAAAATGTACCTGAAAAGGGAGAAAAAATAACCAGGCATGGATTGAGTAATGCAACATAAGTTCATGGCTCTGAATGTTTTATACTAAGTTAAAACAAAAAAACAAAAACAAAGGAAACTATTTGATTCCTGTTTTTGAAAACTGCTATTGAAAACAGTTTTTAAAAACAGAGACAACACCATTTTGGTGTTGTCTGAAAATTGTTTTTGTTATCTTAATTTAGTATTTTTTATGTTGTTCTAAATAGTACCAAACGGGGTTTTCCTATTAACCTTGTCCTCTTATTTTTGAGAATAAAAAATAATTTTCGAAAACTAAAACCAAACAGGCAAATTACCTAACCTGTGGGGCTCCAGCTCATAAGGAAGTTGAAAGTGTAGGAAACGGCCCATGCTCCCAACCAATTCACTAGCACCACCAAGTTGCTTGCAAATCCCTTCACATTTAGTGGGAATATTTGCCAGGGAAAAATTTTACATGTTATTCCCTTTTTTTTTTTTTTTTCTGATCTTGTTTGGTTCCATAGAAAAATGGAACTACTTGGGATTCCCTTTCTTCTGTTTGAACCTTCATCTGGATTCACTTAAATGGAAAACAAGTTTTGAAATGTCGCATTTCATTTGACATTCTTGTGAATCCCCATGTGCCAAAATTTCAAATTTTCTCCATGTTTGTAGTTAAGAGGCGGCCTTAGGTTGGTCAATTTACCTCCGACATTGTCACTTAAAAGCGCCCCCATTCCAATCGAAACGATGCTACGTAAATGCGATATCATTGAAGAAAAATACAACACATTACGATGCTTGTCAATTTCAACTCAGAATATAAAAACTCAGCAGCTTGGTATAATGTGGAATTGCATGAAATCGCTAATGTTTACCAGGGCTCCACCAACAGCCAGTACAGGAGCCAAATCAAGCAACATAGCATTGCTCTGATTCACAAAAGTTTCCCGAGAAAATGTCAATTTATGCATCTAGAAAGGCGGAAGTTAGTTATTTACAAACTGATGGTTTAGAATTTTAGATGATTTACCTTAAGAAAGAAAGAAGTTCAATTTATGCATGTCTCAACGGCGAGCCATCACTTCTTGGGTCCTTTTATCTGCTGCTCTTTTAAACAGCTCACAAACAAATTAACGAAAATGTTGGCCGAGAGGCTATTCTACTACAAAAATATTTGTTAGGAGAGTAAGAATAAGAATAAAGCAGCTGAATTCAATTTTTTTAGACAATGAATGATTGCCTGTTGTTCAGGAATATCATCATATTATCATACATCATAAACACGGGGAAGCATTAACGACTATCCCACCCCACCCACCAAGAGTTTTGGGTTTCACTTATGGATTTACAAATTATCTGATCATTAACAAAACCCTGTCGTAAAAGTATTGTGTAATAAATTCCATGATTAAGATAAGCGATCAGTACATGCCGCAATATCCTGAGAAAAAGTCAATTTACGGACTAAATTGGCTAAGGAAGAAGGCCCATCATTGAATTTTGGAAGAACTTTTCTAGGTGATCCAAAAGCGTTTGGCGAGGTCAATACAACTAGTTAAGATTTTTATTATTGTTAGCTAATTATTTCTAAAGTTTTGAATCTTATTAATTTGCAGTTCGAATCTCCTTAAAGGAAAGAATCAGCTACGTGATTAGAAGTGTAAGGATAAGCGACTCTTACGCAGAAATTTGTCTTTTGTTGGGATCACGAAGAATTATCAAAGTGTTGTAAAATTTCATATTTTAATGTAAGGAAAGTTCTATATATAAAAGGAAAGTGGGATCCCCATCGAGGTGAGTGGAAAATTTTGGCCTTACATCGGGGGTAAAGGGCGAGGTCCTTCCAAGTGGTTATCAATATACTTGATCAGAATTAAGACTCTCTCTCATGTATTTGCATCACACACGAGAGAGTCAGTTGCCGACACAGACCAATCTTGCATCACCTTCTTCCGTGGCTCCATGCTTTCATGCCCTTCGGCTCCAAGTTGTCTTTAGATGTTTGGTTTTGAAACCATTCCTTCTTGAATCACATTTTTGTTCTTCAACCCCTGTAATGCGCTTCCGTTCCTGCTCAAGTACCATTACGCATGTGTCAGTTATAATCAAGAGATGTACTTGAAATACAAATTGAATCATATAATAAGCGGTGCCATTATACCAGTATAGATCTGTCCTCTTCAGGATCGATTGCTTCTTCATTTTCATCACCATTCAACAACTCTGGTGAAAATGTACCAATCTCTTCTACCTCATCAACCTCCTCTTCATACAAAATGGGCTCTGGAGAGAATGGTTGAGCATCTGCATCTAAATCTACATGGAAGACATAATATTAGATAACTCTTTCTAATGTTTGAGAAAGCACACGAGCAAGATCAAAAGCATCATGAACCTGTTTGAGAAACTCCTCATGCCAATTGTCAAGGGCATTAAATGACCTCATAACATTAACACCGTAAACTAGAACACATCAATCTGCTCCTCTATAACATGCAACACCGAGACTCTAAAATCTTTCTTGCCCTGCCGTGTCCCATATCTACCCGGGGAAACATACAATCATTTAACCGAAGCATATTCATTTACAATGCGAAAATAAAGAATGCATCACACAGAAAGAAGCATTGAAACTCAAACCCACTTGAAGAGTGGCAGAGCTGATCATCCCCATTTGGAGCTCATGGTAATAGAAAATCAGCACAGTGTAACTGTATTGTTGACTAAACTTCTTACGTACATATCTAGATAAGCAGTTAAGAACCACAAACTCCAATCTTTTTCGGAACTAGCCTTCTACATCAAGACTAGATAGGCAGCATGTAGGCATCCATTAAAAGCCACTACCACGACAACACCCATATCAAGTTTTGCTCCCACGTCCATGAGTGGGTTAAATTTGCTTGTGATATAGCGACCAACGGATGACGAGAAAGAGCATTTTCTGCTCAATTAGTACATCATGCAAAATTAATGGCGAAGCTCTAGTTTGCCTGAAAATGTGGAAATGCAACTACTTGAGAAGGGCATGATGAAATCATATTTACATGCAAAATATACATCTGTGAGAGTCGATTTATGGGATGGAAGTTCCACATTCATTTTATCAGAGTGCACAAGTATCCTCCCATTTGAGACTAATTTATATGATAATTTTTGGAATTGATAAAAAAATAAAACAATTAAAAAATCATCAAATTGTGCTATTAACAAAGCTACCTACCTATTGGAGGGGAAGATGTTGTTTCGAAATTAGGATCCATCATCTCTCGCGACAACGATTCCTATTAAATTGTATTCCTAATATGAGAGCAACCAAAAAAACATGACCTCGATTAGTAATTCATACTAAGGCCTCTAGTCGATACACATAATATAATATAGAAACTACAGTGTTGCAGTTAGAAGCAAAGCGAAACTTTAAAGGCTACTCGAGAATGCTGACTTATAGTTGGACATCTCCTCCGATCGATTGCCATAGTTTAATAAAACTACCCCGGCTAACCCTTTTCGTAATTTCTCCTTCCATAATGCTGCAGGTGCATCTACCAATCTCAAAGGCAAAAAGGCCTACACAATAAGGACCTGAAGAACACAAAATAACCACATATCACAACCTCTTACAACACATACACAAAAAAAAAAAAAAGACAAAACCAAAACAGGACCTTTCTTGGCCCAGTGTGGACCAGTAGGGGCCTTGGTGAGGTAACTAACGATGGTAGCAACTAGATGGAAGGAATGGAACTTCCCCTGCAAAAAATTAACACCCTTTACATCATCATTATCATACCATTTCACAGATAAAAGAAAAAACCAAGAAGAGTGGGGGTCAGGTCCCATAAGGACTGAGAAAAAACATACCCCTCCTCAGCTTTTAGCTGAATGCGGGTGGTGAACGTAGCAAGGAGGACCAAATCATAGATAATGGGACTAGCTACATTCATATATTCATACACATTCATTTACTAAACTTGATTTCTATTCTTACAGGAATGCCGATTGTGACCCAGTTGTTTGCCATGACCCGCGCATGTGATGAGGTTTCCACTCCTAACATCCATTTCATTATGCAAAGCGCCCCGGGTTGATTTAGGGCGTCCACTTCCAAAGCGTTGCATTATTTCGGGTGGTTTGTCATAGTGCCATCATAAATAGGCCACTCATCTTCATTGAATATTGGATGGAAAAGGGTTGCCCATGTGTCATAGTAGGACTGAGTAGTGTAATAGCCTTCCGCAAGCAGAGCGAGAAATCAACCTGCGATGCGACATATTTTGCTATGATATGGCTGTAAATCCATATATCAATGTCTTTCCACATGTGCAAATTTTTTTCATGTAAGTTGGGCGATATAAGTTCGGCCACTCCTTGACTTTTACATGAAATAGGCCACGTGATCGTAAAACCTGATTTCCATTAGACCGGCCTTAACAACCACGACCACAGTTTGCGCATCAACATACAGAGTGAATTGCTCAGTGGATGCCAATCTATTAGCACTTACTTCCCTTCTTGCAACAAAGTAATTGTTGAGATGGAAAAAGGTCAACTGTACTAATGCAGTTATTGGTAGGCTACGAGCTCCTTTAAGGACACTATTAAATACCTCTGAAATGTTGGTTGTCATTAACCCATATCTTCGACCTCCGTCGTGTGAAAGAGCCCATAACTGGAAAGGGACTGCCTCTAGCCATTGTAATGCTTCATAATTTATTCTCCCAATTGTATTCATATGCTTTTTGAATTTGCGTTCTGTACTAGCTAAAGCTGCTCGGCATACCAAATTCTTCAAAAGTGTATCTTTGAACCGGGTCATAAAATTGCTTGCGAAATGACGCATGCAAATCCTGTGATAGGCAAATGGGTCATTAACCAAGATGAGGATCGACCATTCTTTGCCATGATGTCACAGTGTGCATCGGATATAGCATAAATTCCCATCCTTTGAGTAACTCTATTTCTTATACATGCCAAGAACCATCCCCAACTATCAATATTCTCACCTTCTCTAATAGCAAATGCCAATGAAACAAGCGATTATTCAAGCCGCACCGCAACAATCAATAACTTGCCTTTGTTCTTCCCATATAAATGTGTACCATGAATACTCATAACGGGATGACAATATTGGAACCCTTCAATAGATGACTTGAATGACCAGAACACACATTGGAATATCTCAGTGTTTGGCATATTAATTTCACATGTTTTCCAAATAACAACACATCCAGGATTTGCTTGCTCTATGGTCAAGAACAAACATAAGTGACTCAGTGTAGTAGGAGAGTCACCAAATATTGTCTAATTGCTATGCTTTCCATCAACGCCTTTTTGTATGATGTTGATATCCCCATTTTTCCATCCACCTCCTGAATAGCGTAGTAGTAAATGTAGTTGTGCACGAATTGATGCCTTTATATGAGTATGACGATTTAGTCCTGGATTGATGGTCTCGATTCAGCGAGGATTGACACAAGTATGCGACCCGATATATTTTGATAACAAATAAGAAGTATCTTTCACAGCTTCATTGCCCCGCGAGAAGCTTCCATGAATGGTGGCATTCTTAGCCTTCTTACATCATTAAAACAAGCAATTTTTTTGAGGATACAACAACGACATACTCTTGGTGTGCTTTAATTGAGTAAATCTTTGCAGCATCTTGCAAATCAGATTTCGAATTAAAAACTTGGCCAATTAAAAATTCTCCACTCGAATTACCGGTAGTATGCTGCACCCATGGAGTCCAACAACTTGTAACAACATTAACCAGGTTTTCAACATGTTGAAATTGAGGTGTTGGTGGTAAGTGATAATTAACAAAGGCTTACTCATCCGATGTATCATCATCTGGGTGATTTGATACATCACAAGATGGTGCTTGGGCAGAGACGTATATCCCTTGTTCATTCTCCAAAACTTGGTTGAAAGTTCGAAAGGATGATGCATGTCCATCAACTTCAACATCCCCATCATCTCCAACACCTTCTTCATCAACATCTTCATCATATTCATCATTACCTTCTTCATCAGTTTAGAGTAGAAGAGAGGGCAATTGTTGGTACAATCACAATCAAGATGTCACATCCCACATCAAATAGGGAAGAAACTTCTTGACACTATATAAGTATGGGCTCCTCTCAACATAGTAGACACGTTTTGAAGTCGTGAAGGCCCTTTGGGCCCAAAGTTGACAATATCTATATGGTTGTGTCGGGTCGTTACACAATACATCCCTTACTCTGATTTACCATCTTTTCTCTTTTTCTTTTTCTTAAAAAAAAAAATGTATCCTTATGAAGAATGAATGGAAGAAATTTCTCATCTTGATTGATACGGGAAGTAGAAATACAACATATGAAATATGAAAGGAAGTGATTACTATGTAAGGAAAATATACAACTATACAATTCTAACTAAGTTACAACCACGTAAGGAAACATACAACTAAGACTTCTAGGAAACTAATAGGATCCCTATAATTATAAAATATACAACCAAGTTTCAGGATATTGATTTGCATTGCCTTGATTTCAAATGATTCTCAATACTCCCCCTCAAGCTGGTTGGAAGATGTCGTTCATGGCAAACTTGCTTACCAAACCATCAAATTGTTTCTTTGGTAGACTTTTAGTGAGAATGTTTACAACTTGTTTAGAGGGGCTAATGTAGGGCATGATAATCAGTCCATTTTCCAATTTCTCCTTGATAAAGTGTTTGTCGACTTCAACATGTTTAGTTCAATCATGGAGCACTGGATTGTGTTTGATTGCAATAGTGGCTTTGTTATCACAAAAAACCTTCATAGGCCAGGGAGTAGCAGTTTTAAACTCTTCAAGTAACTCTTTGATCCACAAAACTTCATAGATACCATGTGTCACTGCTCTAAACTCAGCTTTTGCACTACTTCTAGCCACCACATTTTATTTTTTACTACGCTAAGTTACAAGATTTCCCCTAACAAAGGCCTTAAGTAAATCTTCTGTCTGTTACACTTCTTGCCCAATATGCATCAGTAAACACTTCAACTTGAAGATGTCGTTGATTTTCATATAGAATTCCCTTACTTAGTGTCCCTTTGAAGTACTGTAAAATTCCGTATACGACATCAAAATGTCCTTAATTAGGTGAGTGCATGAATTGACTTACCACTCTCACTACAAGTGCAATATCAAGACATGTATGGGAGAGATAAATCAATCTCCCAACTAAGCGTTGGTACCTCTCTTTGTCAACAATTTCTTATGAACTTGTAGGTTGAAGCTTCAGATTTGGTCCTATAGGGGTTTTTGCTGCTTTGCAACTGGGTAAACTGATCTCTCCTAACCGATCAAGTATGTACCTTCTTTGAGAGATAAAAATACCTTTCTTAGATCTTGCAAACTCCATTCCGAGAAAGTAATTTAGAGGACCCAAGTCTTTGATTTCAAACTCATGATCTAAGGCTTTATTTAGTCTATCAAGCTCAAAGACGTCATCTCCAATCAAAATAATGTCATTCGCATAAATTATTAATACTATCACTCTCCTTTCACTTGAGTGTTTGTAGAACATTGTATGATCGACTTGACTTTGTACATACCCTTGAAGCTTGATGACCTTTCCGAACTTGTCAAACCAGGCTCTAGGAGATTACTTAAGACCACACAATGACTTCTTTAATTGACAAACTTTCTTTTCTCTAAAATTTTCTTTGAAGCTTGGTGCGTCCATAAACACTTCTTCCTCCAAATCACCATTTAAGAAAGCATTATTTACATCTAATGTTGCAAAGGCCAGTTAAAATGTACTGATAGAGAAAGTAATACTTGAATGGAATTGATTTTTGCAACAGGTGCAAAGGTTTCTTGATAGTCAATTCCGTAAGTTTGTGTGAAACATTTAACAACTAGCCTTACCTTATATCTTTCAATTCTCCCACTAGACTTACAATTGATTGTAAAAATCCACTTCCACTCCAAGTGTCTTAGTGCTTCCTATATGTTTCTAGGTACAAACAAGTGAGAAACATTTGTTGTGAAAGGCTTTGAATTTTTTTGAAACTCTATGGTAGGATAAATATTTGGCAATAGGATGTTTGGTACAATTCCTAACACCTTTACGAATGGCAATAGGAACGTTAAGATCAAAAGAAAATGAAGGAGTAGAATTTATAGGTAGATTACCAGGAATCAGAGAATTAGGAGATGATGATTGCCCATGCTCAGGATTGACTAGTAGATTCACAATATTGCGATTAAATCTGCGTCTAGTGTAAACACGCAGCTCAATGAACATAGGTGGTAAAGTTTCTCCCTTGTTTGTGACACAGTTTTACTTGGCATAAATAGATCGGTATTTCCCGCATTTTCTCTAGGCAAAATATCCATTTCCTGATTTATTTTAGGGAAACAAAGTGTTGGTTTTGGTTGTTCTTCTTGCTGCCAAAATTGATCTTCATTCAAGTTCTCCCCCTTGAAAAGAGGTTTTGGTATAAAATGAAATTGTTTCAAGAAATTGAATATCCATACTAATATGAAATTTTTTACGGACTAGATTAAAACACTTATAACCTTTTTTATCAGGAGAGTATACTTAAAAAAAAAAAAAACATTTTTTAGCTCGTTGATCAAATTTGGATCGAAGATGTGATGGAAAATAAACAAGCACCGTACAACCAAAAAGTTTTAAAGGGAGATTTTTTATGAGACATGTGTTTGGAAAAAACTTTTTAAGAGTTTGTAAAAGAGTTTCATAGTTCAAAACCCTAGTAGGCATCATATTAATTAGATAACAACTTGTTAAGATTGCATCTTCTCAAGATATTTAGGAGCATTCATATGAAACATTAGAGCCCTAGCTACTTCAAGCAAGTGCTTGTTTTTACATTCTGCAATTCCATTTTGTTGAGGAGTATCTCTACAAGTAGATTGATGTACAATACCTTTTTTTTTGAAAAAGAAAATCTCCTAAACATTCATTAAAAAAATATGTTCCATTGTCACTTTGAAGGATACTTATTTTAGCTTGAAATTGATTTTCAACCAACTAGTTAAAAACTTTAAAGATTCTTGCAACCTCATTTTTTGAATTCATTAGATAAAGCCAATTAGTTAAAGTAGCAATCTTAGAAGGACCCCAAACATCACTATGTATTAGATAAAAAGGCCTTTAAGCACAATATGGTCTAATTTTATAAACACTTAGATGGCTTTTAGCCATGAAACAAGTTTCACAAAATAAAAAGTTACAATCCACTCCTTGAAATAAATCTGGAAATAAGGACTTCAATAGGAAAAACTAGGATGTCGTAGTTTATTATGCCATACTATTATTTACTCAAGAATTGAAAAAACATTACCATTAAAACCCTGAGCTTGTTTATTCGTAGTGTGATTGTCATCAAAATAGTAGAGATCTTCTATCCTTCTAGCACTGTCAATCATCATCCCCATGTTCAATTCCTGGAATTCAAAACCATAGACACCAAAGATAACATGACAATTAGAATCTTTAGGTAAACGACTCATTGATAAAAGATTACAAGAGAGTTTTGGGACATGCAACACAGATTTGAAAATAATATTTTATGACAAAGGAATTGAACCTTGGACAACAATGAGAGATAAGCTTCCATCTACAATACACACTTTTTTATTTCCAGAAGGAGGTTCATAAGATATAAACATTTAGGACATACTAGTCATGTGGAGAGAGGCACTCAAATCTATGATCCAAGATGCAGATAGTGAAGAGGAGTAGGCAAACAAAGATCTACCTACTTGAACCAAGGATGTTATAGGAGTACCAGGAGTTAGCGAAGTAGATTTCAACAGTTTTAACATTTGATCTATCCATTCTTTGCTTAAGGAGGTGGTCTCAATAGTATGTGCTTTGGCTGAGGCACGATTAAGATCATTTTGTTTATCATTTTTCCATTTTACAGGTTTCCAATCAATAGGTTTTCCATGTAATTTCTAGTAGGTTTCACAAGTATGTTGTGGTTTATTGAAAAAATCACACCAAACCTTTGGTTTATCATCTTAGTCTTTACTAGGTATTTGCGGCTAATAGATAGTAGGTATGACCCCATTAATGCGAATTTCCACCGATTAGTAGTGCTTTCTTGCAAAGCACTTAATGACTCTCTAGTCGCTCAAAGTTGAACTTTAGAAAAAAAGCTTCTCGAGAAAGAGGTTGGCAGAGCCACGAAATCTTCCACTTATGCTTCATCAAAATCAACTTTGAGCCTAGCTAAAAATTTGAAAATCGGTAAGTTCTACTCCTTAAAGTAATTGCAATCATCTGTTTTCTTACACTCATAGTCATCATTGAATAAGTCAAGATCCTACCATAGACCTTTAAGAATATGAAAATATTTAGTGACATAATTCTCACCATGACATAATTCCCTAAGTTTGAGTTGTAACTCATATAGTTGGGACTGATTCCCAAGGTCAGAATACATCAAGGTGACATTATCCCAAAGGCATTTGGTAGAGGAATAACACATATATTTTGCACCTATTTCCTCCTCCATAGAATTCACTAACCAGGCCATTATCATGGAGTTTTCAGCATCCCAAATAGCATAACCAACATCAGTTTTTTTTGCTCTACAATGTCACAAGTTAAATACCTGATTTTCCCTCTTCCTCTAATATATATTCAGTTAGACTAAGACAACTTGAGAAAATTTTTCCCATTGAGGCGAATTGTGGTGATTTGGGTAGAATAAGAGATAGATTTAGTTGGAAGTTTAGAGGAATTGAGATTGGCAACAATGGTAGGGGTTGATAATTCAAAAATTTCTGACATGGTAATAGGCAGAAATAGAATTAGCTAGATGAGCATAGAAAAAAAAAGAAAAGAAAGAAATGAAGGGAATAACGTTTAAAAGAAAGAAGAACATAGGTCATTTAAGTTGGCTCTGATACTAGGAAGAATAAATGGAAGGAATTTCTTCTCTTTATTGATACGGGAATTAGAAATACCCTCCCTTTTGTAGATACAATACAACTTATGAAATAGGAAATGAAGTTACAACTATGTAAAGCAAATATACTACTATACAATTCGCACTAAGCTACAACTATATAAGGAAACATAAAACTAAACAATTCCGACTTTTAGAAAACTAATAGGATCCCTATAATTACAAAATAAACACCTAAGTTTCAGGATACTGATTTGCCCTACCTTGATTTGACGTGATTCTTAATACCTTATATTGAACATCATAAATGTCTCAAGAATAATTCTCAAGGGCTTGTGACAAGAAATTGGTGTATCTGAATAGTTGTAAGAATGCTTGTGTTAATAAGAATAGTAGGATTGCATGATTAAGAAAACAATTGAATGAATTTACTAAAGACTAATTGCAAGGGGATGAGGAGGGAAATAACTTCTCTAAAGAAAAGAGATTAGCAAATTTTGAGAGGGAGAAGTGGACCCCTTCCATTCTAGAAGGAGTTTAAAAAGAGGGATGAGTTAAAGAATCTGAAATAACAACCACTAGATCCTCTTAAACTATATGTTAGGACTTTTTATTAATTAAGTCTTTTTTTTTTTTTTTGCTTTATATGTAAAACTTCCAAAAATAGGTCGGTGAATATTTTGAATATATTAGAAGAAATTTTGAAGAAACTATTTGGGTTGGTGAATATTCTGAAAAATACTTTTGAAAAAAAAAAATCTTTTGGATAATACACTTTGGAAGAGATTTACTAACTGATGAATAATTTTTTAGATATCTTTGAGGATTTTTGGAAGTTTATTTGGCATGTTTTGTTGATTGAATTTTGTGTTTGGAAATGATGACTTGTGTTGGCTAAATCGGGAAGAGATCCTTGAGGGTTTTATTTGAATTCCATTAGACATGTTTGTTGATTGAAATTTGTGATTGGAAAGACATCCTTATATATGTTGGCTGGCTTGTAATGATGTATATAAGCCTCTGAAAGTTGTATTGATTATGTAGGCCTTTGAGGGTCTCCTCCATGGTGGAGAAATATGGTTTGTGGTTTGCATAGAAAAAATCCTAGAGAAAGTCTCTAATGACTACTTTGATTCATGTTCTATCAAGGATAATTTTTCCATGGAGAATATATCACTTTGGGGAGAAAGTTTTGAAAGGAGGTGTCGTGTTTACTGAGATTCCCCACAACGACAACATTGTCAAAGAGGGAGTCTCTAAGTATGGAAGTTCGAGATTGTGTTTGTAAGTAGTTGCCTCTTAGTGGATTGTTCAATGACTAGGCATAGTCCCGTTAAGTAGGTGTGGTGCATCGAACTGCGTTAACAATTTCTTGTTGTCTTTTTTTATTTTCCTTGCATTTTTTTTATTTGTGAATGGTCATCACATTAAGATTTCCATTTATTGTCGATGTCACTACAGTTATCGGAAAACAATGTTATAATACTGACTCAGCGACATTTGAATGTAAAAACCAGACCTGGGAACTATATATTCTAAGGAGTATGAATTCTTATTTTTCTAACATGCTGCCTGATGTGACTCCCAAAATAATTTTCTATCTTAATGAATCATCCAAAACAACTTTAGATTCAATTGAAATTCCTTTTCGAAAATTGCCATCTAAATATAAGTTATATGCTATCAGCTCAACCACAATAAGAGAAGTGTTTTCTAGAGGTCCTATTCGAGCTAAGAGGTCATATTTGAGTTATAACAAACACACCCTTTTGTTTACAATTATAAGATGTTAGTTTTTCAAGGCCACAAACTACCACAAGCTAAAAGGTTCTTGAGTAACATGCCATATGTCTACATGGGACATGTGCATTCTTTTTACTGCAAAGCTTTTTTAGTCTTGTATTACTTTTTGCCCATTCCTTGTCATGTGTGTTGGTTGCACCTGCATGTTCTTTATCTCTATCTATGGCAAATAGTTATATATATTTTCTATAATTGGAATTCATTGCTTGAATATTAATCATTGAATCATTCCTACACCCTTAATGTTTGCCTCTTTGCATTACTTGTTTATGGATTCTTTAATTATTTTTGCAACAAGGTTTCTCTTTGGGTGTTAAAAATGTGGAAGAGGTTCATACACCATATATTTAATGGGCTTGATCTTGGCAATCATAGAGGGTGACAGATATACCTTTTTTTCCCATCAAGATGACAATATACACAAACACATGGTTATCTGTGTGTGATTTTATGATATTTCCCTAAGCCCTAGTGCTTTAAAGGGCTGCCACCAAGACTAGCATTTTTGCAAAGGAAAAAAAAAAATTCTATTCTTAAAAAATGAGTCTCAAGGACAAATGAAAAGATTACCCCGACATTTGATCGGTGAATTTTGTCCATCTAGAACCATCCTTCAAGTCCAAATCCTTTGTCAACAATTAAATGAACCAATTCCAATTTACTTTTTTTTTTCTTCATATAAGTGACAGTTGATCATGCCGTAGTTCCCATCTTGTTGTTCTCATCCCTTTCAACAACAAGTATCTCCCATTTGATTGCACCTTTTAAGAAACAACTATCCAAGTTAAGGGGTTTTTTTACATACTCTTATAAAGCCCCTTTTTGAACAATAAAAAAAGATGTATAATTTTTGAAATGCAGACAGTGATTATGAAATGAATCTACTAACTTTTAGTTGTGTTGTACTCCTTGGCTTTAACCTTTCAATATCATCTAAGTTGTCCCAAAGTCTTCCATGTTATTCTTTCAAATCTCTTGGCAATTTCTCAATAGTTAATAACTTCTCCATCTAATTTGTGTTAAAGTGATGTTGGCCTTCAAATTAGTCTTTAGTAAACTCTTTAAATCCATTAACTTCATTGCATGAATGCACTTGGGCAAATAGTTAGCATCCAACCATTTCGCTCTCACCCTTCCATCTTTGCAAGTAATTGTGCATTTATGCTCATTTACAAATGTATCTACTTGAAACGCTTTGTAGCATCATCTCTTGATGCATAAATAGTAAATGGAAAATTCTTCATTGCATAGTGAATTCAAGTTTGCCCATTTGTATTTTTCACAAATTTGAACAACTCTTTGTTCTTGTATTTAGTGTCTTGTTACAACTTTTTTGAACTAAGTTGTCCATTGAAATATTATACCAAAATAAAATACAACATTTTTCTCTCTTTGGATCATAAGCATGAAATTTGTTTTTTCTCCTCTCATCATCAGAACCATAAGTACAACATAATTCCAATCAAAATCATTGCTTTTTAATGCATTCATCTAAGTTATCTTTTCCACCTTTATTTTCTCTCTGCAATTGGGAATAAAATTTTGAAGCATTTCTACCTTGATCAACACTTTCAACTTGATTATTAGTTTCACATTCATTAATAGAATGAGAATTATTTGAGTTAAAAGATTTGTTTTTCCTTGAATTCCTTAAAGTCTTGTTAGAGAAGTGCTCTAAAGGCAATCACCTTTAGCACTTATTGTACGTCTTATATTTATTAATAAAATGTATATTCATTTTCTTTATGAATTTATACCGATATTAAATCAATTAATAAAGTCCATGATACATAACATAGTATAAAGGAAATCATGATGAGATCATGATAATGAGATTCCTCTCATATATAATTATTTTTGTATCTATTTTATCCCTAGTCATAGGATCAACAAGATTGGACATTATTGATCCGGAAAATAGCATATGTTATATTTCTTAATTTGATCAAGCAGTAGATCTCACAAACTGTAATCATTGTGATGATTAGAGTTAACATGTGGATGCTTGCTAAGTGTAGTCAAGTACATCAGAGACTTGCTATGAGATAATCATATGGATTGTTTATTCTAATGTAGATGATAGTCTCATCATAGCAATAGTGCATATATCCTTAGACTTGAGGTGCTCAAGGATGTCTTGGATGCTGATTTTGTACTTTGACTTCATTCTTTGTTGCTTCCCAGAGGTCGCTCATAGGGTGATGATTGGGTACAGCTTGAGGTATTCAAAGGTGATTGAGAAGCCAATAAAGGATTCACCACTCCTGATAGAGGGAGAGTATACCCATGGCCTCTTATCGGGATCATTATTCAGAAATTTCTGGCTATAGTAGAAATATCATGAAGAGTGTATTCAATGGCATGACTAATGAATCTTGAGGACAAGAAAAATATCACTTGGGCTAGATGTGATGTAGTCGGTCTAGCGGGAGCTACACATAGTCTATGCTCTAAATCAAGTAGGATATAGTATGGTGAAATGACGAATTAAGTAGATGTTGCTTATGGAGGGGTTTATAGTCAGACCACTGACTCTCCAGTTAATTGGGGGTTATGATGTGTTGCTTGATACCGCTCATGAGTTGCTCGGAATCAATGGTTTATTCGAGTGGCTAACATAACCGAAAACCTAATGGGTCATGCACTTAGAAGGTGTGAAGAGGGGGTAAAATGATTATGGATTTGATCAAAAAATTAAAGGATAGAGCTATGTGATTAGACTATCTCGGGATTTGGTGAATCTTGAGGGCATAAGGAAGGATCTTGAGAGCCTTTAGGCTGAAAGCCCATGGGGTGTGTGCTACATAGCATGGGGATGCATGTAGAAGCACCCACCTATTCTTACATGCCCTGATTGGTCATTTTACATGGTTTATAAGGGTGCTTGTGTTTGGAACCCTAAGCCAAGCTGTCACATCACAACATAGTGCTATGGAGAAATCATTTTCTCCTAATGCTTTCTCCTTCTCTCTTCAAATCCAATCCTTGCTAGCACTTGGTTAGAGTTCAAGATCGTTTCCTCGGAGGTTTCTCTCCTCTACCTTCGTGTAGATCACCATAGGAGGCGTGCTCATGTTGAGATGCTCCAGTCTACTATAGATCTACCCCGATGGAGGCTTCGCTTCAAAGGTATAAGCCTTTCTTCTTTTTTCTACATGTTATGATCAATTTTGATATTCCAAGGTTAATCCAATGGGTGGGATTCCTATTTTTGTTGTTTCTACTATGCCTAGGCATGTGATGCTCATGACCCAATTGTGGTATAACAGCTACTCCTTAAGATCATCAAAATCATTTTGAATGATCATGGATATGGCTTTAAGGCTTCAATGGTTAAAATTTTTTTTTTTAAATCATTTTTTTTAATGGTTTTTCTTCATGTAGTCTGTTCATGAGATGAATTACGAGGATTACAATGGAAGAAAAATCGATTGAATGAGATTTAAATGGGAAAGATTGGTTTTTGAGATGAGACTTCGAAAACCATAGAAAGAAAACCATACCACATCGCAACGTGTGATCACCAAGTCACGATGTGATTCATAATTTTTGGGTAGGGATGGTAGCACGTTGCAACGTGCGACTTCCACATTGTGACATGGAGATAAAAAGGCTTGGTGTCTTCGTCACGTTATGCCACCAGTTTCATGTCATGACGTGATAGAGACTCGTTTTTTACCCCTATAGCCACGTTGCGACGTGAGTTCTCATGTCACGACATGATAGACCATGTTTTTCCATCTTGCAGCCACGTCGTGACGTGAAGTTTCACATCACAACAAGATAGTTTCCCATGTAGCCACGTTAGGATGTGAAGCTTCACATTGCAACATGAAGCTACTGCCCTTTTGGTTTAAGTGTTGAATCTTTTTCTTCTAAAAACCCATTGAAATCTTATGTCCCGTTATCTTTTATTTTATGCATTAGAGAATGCATGCCATGGGCGATCGATAGTGTGCTCGATGATTATGGACATGGCTCAATGTGATTGAGCATATACATGGTTTATTTCTTTTGGTAAATAGGGCCTATGTGTCCTGTCTCTCTCTTTTTCTCTCATGTAATTCTCTTCTCATCTAAGTCCCCCTCAAATGTAGCTTGAGGTTTTAATTTGAAGAAATGTAATTAGATTACATAGGATTAGTGTAACACCCCAAATTATACCATAGTAGTTTTATGACATGTTTAGGGTATGATGGAAATCAAATTTGTGTTTTTCGGAAATTTAATAGTTTAGTGTGAAAAAGGATATAACCGGAATTATTAAAGAAGTAAAGAGGATAATGTTAAATTGTCAAATTAGGAACTTAATGGACATTAAGTTAAAAGGTTATATGCTAAGGTAGGATTTTGATAAGTTAATTTTCAAAGTGAAGAGGAAGGACTAAATATGAGGCTAAAATTTGAGCCAAATTACCTTATCTGACAAATTGTCTTCTAGAGAAATTTCTCATTTTAGATTTCTGAAAGAGCTAGGGCATTTGGTTTGGGAGAAGAACCAATTTTTGTTTGCTTTCTCTTCACTTGTTTGGGTTCTACTTGTTCGTGTAAAGAGAAGAAAAGGAAGGAAAGGAAGAAGAGAAGAAAATGAAGAAAAAGGAAGCTAGGTTGAAGCTTTCAAGATAATCAAGGTTAGGAAAAATCCTAACTCTCCTATTATTTGTGATTTGTTTGTTGGGTTAGAGGTTGGATTTAATCTTGTTTTTGGTTTGGTTTGGAATTGTCCAATGAAAAAGGGCAAAAATACAACATTTTTGTCAATGCTCGACGCCCTTCGCCTAGGTGAAGGTCCGTTCGCCAAGGCAAACTCGAGACTGCCTTCTGACCATTTCTGCTTCGCTTAGGCAAAGGAATGCTTCTCCTCGGTTAACCAGTCTTCTAGGTAGGCTTTATTTTCTTGCCTTTTCTTTGCATGTTTTGCTTTCTAATTCTACAAAACTTAAACAAATGGGGGATTAGTGTAATCTATAGGAATTGGGTATGAATCCTTGCAATTGGGTTACATAAATACATGAATGATATTAAGATCAATACAAAATGCTCTGAAACACATATAATTGTATGCTTGTTTAAGATTGGATAGTGAATAAATAGGGACCAGTGCTACCCAACACTTCTGTTTAGTGCTACCCGCACGTCTGTTTTGTACTTTTAGTATGTTTATTTAGTGCTTGTTGACAAGACCAAAGAACACCTACAAATCTATGTTACTATTACCAAAGGACTATTGTCTAATCCCCGGCAACGGCGCCATAAAACTTGTTGACTTTATACTATATAAACCACCAATCTCTTAGAGTAAATCATTTTCAACGTTTGGTTTTGAGTCGATGTGCAAGTGCACCCAGTCGACAAGTAATAAAATGGATTTAAGTGGAATATCGATCCACAGAGATCTCAAAAAATTTTAAATCAACTACCACTGACTACTCAATTTCCATACTATTTGGACCACAAAATGATAATGAGATCCGGCATTAAGGTCTTTGGAAAATTACGAACAAGAAAATCGCCCGAACTACTCCAGGCATATTGAAAGATAAAGAATAAAAGAATAGTGAATTTCTAATAAAAGAAGCCCGAATCTTATTGATTATCCTCGAAGGCACATTAATAGAAACGAGTTATAGTGAACTATCCAATTCTGTAGTTACTCTAATAAAATTTCTTGATTAACTCCAGTTTCAAAATCGTCCAAGGTGTTGTAGTCTGCATTTTGGATCTCTGCACTCCTGGCATTTCATTATCTTATTTATGACTGATTCTCGAATACGAGGAACTGGATAACTACTTTTAAAGACTTCCTTAATCTGGGTATTTTTCTTTTGCAATACTTCATACCCCATTTTATGGGTATGACATAGCTCAGTTATCGAGTCAAAGCAAGGATATACAACTTCAGTTTCTCACCATCGAGGGGAATTAGAAAGATCAACCTTTCCTTGATTAGATCCTGACTAACCTTTGGATTGGTCTCACTATCGATTAAATTGAGCTCTTTGCTTGTTTAAATAGATAACTCATTCAACTTGTTCTTGATTTAAGTGAGAAGAAGATTTATCTAAGTAAACTTACAAAGCTTTCGAAAAGATCCACTAATAAGCGAGGTTAGTATACGCGAAAAATGTACATTACTCGGGAATGTCTTCCCACATGTCCCTCGAAGGACCTCCTTGGAAATGAGCAACGATGCAAATCTTAGCAATTATAAAGAAAGCGTATTCGGATCGAAAAATAAACCCAAAACAGTAAATTCATTAAGCGAAATTAACAAGGCTAACTGGAAGCGACTACGGGGAAAGATAAGTCGACTCTCGCGTTCATAATGGAAGAATTTAGTTCCTTAATTCTTCGAGATTACCGCGATCGTATTCCTGCAGTCCATAAGAATAGCGCAATTTGGCCCAGAAGCAATCGAATTCGGAAATTTGTGAACCCCGAACATTTCGGGTAATTTGAAATAAATTGAAATGCGCATTCGACAAATCATGATAACATCGGTCGGAAATACAACGAAATACAAATACTAGAGCATAATCTGCTCTAAAAGCAGTGAAATAGAAATTAAGAAATAAAGAAAGGGAAAGAAAATGACTTTTGACTCACTTGGAACCTCGTCTGTGGCCCGTAAACTACTGCCGTGAGTTGGATAGGCTAGCGTGTTATAAGGTTCCTCAATTGGGCCCTAATCCTGATATGGCTATTGTAGTTTTAAAGTAACCGAGGCCCTGAGTCCTTTGTTCAAGTCGCGACTTAGTTTCCCGCATCATTGACATCGCCGATGTCAGCGACGTAATCTCACGTCAGCGACATCGACCTCTATGTACTGCGGATTTGGTCATTCATGATGTCGCGACCTCTATATCTTGTCGTGACATCTTCTCACGTCTTAGCTGGTCTGTTCTCTTCTCGATGTCGGCGTCTATATCATCGTGACCTCGGCTCGAGTCATCTACTTGATCTTCAAGCGATGTCGTGGGATCTTGTGACATCAATCTTAATAGCGACATCGTTTAAAGGCTATGCTTCAAGCTGGTCTCTCGTGTCCACGACATCAAATCTGTCGCGACATCTCTTTGAGCTGCGCATCATTGATCAGTCGTTCGATGTCGCGACGAGTATTATCGTGACCTCGCTGTGAAACTTCACCCTTCAAGCGGCGGTCCCGGTGTAGCGACGCCGATCTCATGTCGCGACATCGGCTAATAATCTTCTGATCCTCTCTTGATGGTTCTTGATGTCGTGACTTCAGCCTCTTGTCGTGACAACATTTCATTTCCCTTTGGCTTTCATCTGATGGTTCCTGATGTCGCGACATCAATCTCTTCATCGACATGCTTGTCACGTCTTTGCGAAATTCAAGCGGTGCTGATGTCGCGACATCAATTTCTTGTCGTGACATCGACTTTAGGATCTCTGAGGTTTCCCACTTTGTTTTTCCTCATGATGTCGCGACCTCTCGATCCCCGCGTCGCGACATCATCATGCCTTCACAAGTCTCAAGCTGACCATTCTTGATGTCCGCGACATCGATTATCTTGTCGCGATCGACTCATTTCTTCAGTCTTTCTCATGTGCAGTTTCATGTCGCGACTTCTATAGCTTGTTATCCTGTCGACCTCAATGGCGTGTAGCTCCAAAACTACGCGCGCCCATGACTTAGCCATTTCTTTCCTTTACGCTCACGCGATTAGTTTTGCACTTTTACTCCGCGATTCTTTGTTTTCCTTGCATTTCTTCTTTCTTCCATTCTACACACTAACTATAAATGGGTATTCTTCCTAATTACGTATATTAATTATTCAATTTTAGCGAAAATCAAACGAAAAATGGACTAAAAGAGATGACTTTTAAGCTAAGTAAACTCCCAACTTAAAGTTTTGCTTGTCCTCAAGCAAAGAGAAAAAGAAAAATTGTTGTCCTGAGCAAAATAAAAAAATTTTAAGGACATTTTTCTACGATTTGTTATAACATTAATTTCAATTTAATTGCAATGCAAGGTGTGCAAATTTTAAACACATTTAACCCAATCCGATTCAGAAAATTTGGTCTCTACTCTTTATGTCATGCAAAACTAAATTGTTGAAAATGTTTTATAAACAATATATTCCTTGGATCCTGTTGAATACTGAATTGTTTTCCTTTCTCATTTTCCTACTGCGTCATTTAACTCCCTACAGTTCTTCACAATTTTGATTGTTTCCATTCTTTTAGATTCCATAGGTTTGTTTTCATATTGATCTCCAGATGTAGGTGTTCTGGAGTCTTCAGATCAATCCAGGTCTTTTGGGCTTATATTGGAAGCGGGTAATGGGTAGGATGGAAGAATTTTTAGGTTTAGATTACCACAGACATTTCTCTTCTCTTCTACCCTTTTCTTCGATGGTTTACTCTAATAATCTTCCACTAAACTTCTTGTTTGGGCATCTCTTGATTCTTCATTTGAGTATGCCCCCTATTCCGCACTTGTAATTCCTTTGGAGATTTCCTTAGTTTTCTACCACTTAAGGATAGTGCAATGTTTTAACTTTTGAGCTTTCTAACACTCTTAGCGAACTTTGGGTTAGTAGCTCCCATACCAGATGGCATTAGGGTACTAGGTGTTGAAACACCCCTAAGAACTTAATTGTTCAAGAGAGTTAGGCCACAAGATAAAACTTATCCCTAGAAGCCTTCTTTTCTATTGCATTTTCTGCTCTTTGCCTTTTTCTTTTCATTCCCTTTTGGAGTTCCTCAAAAAGTATATATACTCCCCCAAACTTCATTTTCTTAGCATTCTTGTTCATGGGTAATCATTGGTTCTTTCTTTTGAAGGATTTAGTTTTACGGATGGTTAGGTTTGTTAGCTTCTTTTTGGCAATCGGTCACGTTTAGCTCAATTTCATGGAACTAGGTATATGCTGACATATTAATAAGGATGGCTAAATGACTCAAACTATCAGAGATGCTTTGCCATCGTTTCTTGTCCATTGTATCACTAGGATCTCGCCTCAATCCAATAATCTAACAAATTCTAGAATGCGGATTGATCATTGTGACTAACTACAGTATATTGACTGGTTTATTGATGAGTAATTAAACAATTGATATTCAACGGGTTCCTTGACTTCTTGTTCCTCTACAAACTCAAAAATATGTTTTGTTCATACATTTGTGACCTTCCTCTGTGGACTTATCGGGTTAATATAGTAATTTTGTACCTTGTGTTTTAATTAAACTATATGCATTTTGTCCTTATTCTGCAATTTTTCCTCATTTCAGCTTACTCCTACTCTAACTGCTTCATTCAATTAAACCATGACCTCTCAGCAGTTTTTATTCTGGAACTATTTCCTACTTTGAATTCCCAATTATGCAACCACAAACAACATCACATTGAACAATCAAATGCAAAGTAGCACAAAACAATTCAATTTAAATTCCTCATTTTATTTGATTTTCTTGCAAGCTGTTGGATACCACAGTAAGGATAAGGTTGTTAATGAAGGGTGACAAAGGAGAAGGTCTATTTTTTTCTTTTTGGAAAGTACTTAAAAATATCAGGGGGATCCAGGTCTAAAGTGTTCAAATGGGCTGGGAATGAAGGAAATTTCATTTCCCTTCTTTCCTTTCTCTTTTGGTTTCCCTCTCAACTTTGTTCTTGATGATGATCTCGTTAGAGAATTGACCTTCTTGTTAAGCACATCTGTCTCTCCCAGACCATTCATATTATTTTTTCCATCTCAGTCATGACTTCTAAGAGAATTTAGAAAGATTTATTGTTAATCAAATCTAAATTTTTCTAGCCATTCTATACCTTTTTGTAGGATTCGAGTCTGTGCTTTTGTCTACATCGATTCGATTTGTTTTCCATTCCCTACGTAGAGATTTGTAGTAGCGAAGCCAGCAGTTGCTCCACAAATTTAGTGTCATGCTCTTTATCTCTTTTTTCTAACAATGCTAGTAGTTGAGAGTCACGATCAAACTGCTTATTATAGAAAGCTTCATGACTCAATTTGAGTTTCAGCAACAGATCGTGATCTCTTTCTTTCATTTCTTTCTTGAACTCTTACTCCTTCTTTTGCTTTAACATATTTCCCATCTTGTTTCCTCTTTTAACATTCGGTTCTTAACCACTTTGTTGTTGGTCTCTTCTTTGTATCTCGACTCATGCTCCCACTGCTTTTGTCTAGCTCTTCTTCCCTTTGTTGATCTCTTCTTTTCGGTTCTTTTCATACATGGCAAGCTATACGAATTCTGTTTTTAAGTTCAGCTCCTTCCTGCTTTCTTATTTTCTTCTGCATAGCATTTAGAGTCTCCAGTATCAAGTTGTTCTCTGGTGCTCCTCAGACTTCCCTTGTTGGAAATTTGCATTTCTTACAAGAGCGTAAGGGGATGGAAAGTCTATGAGGCTGCGCCATCACGCCCTTCATTATGCGCAAACATGTAATCGTTGTTGTCGGGTGAGTTCGCTGTGTGCTCTGCTCCTTGATCGGTGCCCTCTGGGTCTCAGCACTGTTCCTTGACTTGGGCTTCACCTGTTTCTGACCCTCCCCTTTTCCCTCTGGTTCTTGGTCATACCTTTGTCGAGAAGGAGGTGAAATAGGGACTTCTTAGCACGACTCCCGAACCCTTTGGCTCCGACCTTGAAGCAAAGCTGATTGTTCTTTGGGTGAAAACGAACCTCTTTGTTTCCTTCATGAAATATCTCATGATAGAGTTCTCTATGATAACTCCTATATTGATCTTATCCACTTTAGTATGGCATACGATCTGACTTCTTATTCTCTCACTTTGTGCATAAATGTCTTGTTAGAACCAAAGCGAGACCTTCGGGAAGTAAAACCATACCTTTGCTTCTTATTGAGGCTCCCAATTCGAAGTTCTTGGTTTCCTTCTTCTGGTCTAACTGCTTCATCGAGTGAGAAGAAAGAAGAGGCTTCGGCAATCTTTCTAGATTAAACTTTCCAAATTTTCTTGAATTTGGGCCATTACTTGTGTATTGTCATGCCGTAGGCTTCATTGTCTTGTCGCCGTGTAGAGACCAGGACTCCTCTAACAAACAACTCATCCTTCCTTCCTACCATGTTGGGAGATAAAACTCTCACAGTCTTTGTATATCTACTGCTTTTAGTGCCGCAGCGAGACTACTCCCATCCTCTACTGTTCTATCATCTCCTTAGAGAAAGAGTCACGGGGTTTTGAGCCTCTCTGTATAAAACCCTTGTTAGCGTAATACTTCTTCCCACTTGAGAATAGCTTCATCGAGACAAAAATCTTCTACTTCTTCTTCTCTCCTTTTCCTTTCCTTTCTCCTTTCTTGAAGTCTCGGAGCTTAGGTGCCCAGATGGCGTCTCTCCTGCCATTCTTGAATCTCATGCTTATTCTCTTGTGAGTTTCTTCTTCCTCTGATTGTTCGTGTTCTCTCATTATCTCGTCTAGGTTAGGCACCAGTGTGGGAATTTCAGCCATTAGGCGAAAAAGCTTTTACGAGAAGGGTTGAGCGCTAGGGTTTCGGAGGTTGGGTCGGGAGGGAAGACGAATACGAATGGCTGTCACTGGGTTGGAGTGGGCAGATAGTTTCAACGAGTTGGTGATATTGATGAGCTGATTAATGCTTCATTTATGACATCAGCGACTTCAATTCCTCCTCATTTCATTTTGAGATCATTAAATTTAGGGCTTTTTGGAATGGGTAGTTTATGCGCATTTATGTCGCGACATACCCGGGATCTTCGCGACATGTCGGTTCAAGGAATTATTGGATCTGTGAAATTCCTTTTCAGTTTGAAACTAATTCATTGCATTCATTGGCACCACGGTGGTGTCGCGACATAGATCCTTTCTCACTACCCACTATTTGCCCTTTCCAAATTTACGGTCCGCGACATCAATGTTATGTATGGACATTAGCTAATGTAGCGACCATATATATGTTAATGACCTAAATATAATTCAATGATTTCAAAAACTTTGAATTTCGTTATTATTTCTAACACATTTAGACATCTATCGAGGGTATTTCATGCTTGATTTAACAATTAGTTCCAATCACAACTACAGAATTTAGTTGAAGAAGGTTACTCCCCTTTTTCTCATGTCGAGCTCCTCTGCAAGTTCTTTGGAATCATTCCTATAGTTGCTGTATTCATGTCTTGAACCCTTGCAGAAGATCACTGCAATAATCCAGAAAATTCTAGTTAAACTACAATCAATTTCTAATAATAATAAAAAAAAATATTAAATCTATCCTTCTAGAAAACAAATTCGACTTAATAATAATAATTCAAAATTTAAAATCAGTATTGAAATCCTCATGGGTTGCCTCCCATTATTTGCTTTCAGTTTGAGTTCTTAGGTGGACTTCAACATTTGTGGTATAACTGCTTTTCCTTAAGAACGGTTGGAGTTCTTCCAACTTCCTCCCTCTGTTGAGGTAATGCTTTAACCTTTGTCCATTGACCTTGAATTCTTCACAGTATGATCTTGATGTCTTGCTCCAAATGCGTACCAACCTGCTTGTGTATGGCCCGCTCCAATTGGATTTTAATTTTCCTGGAAATAATTTCAGTCTAGAGTTAAGCAATGAACACCATTTCCCTGATGACCTTTTCTCGGAATTCTGATCCGTATAGCTTTCTTTGTCTTATCTTTGTATATTCGAGCATTGTCATAAGCTTCCTACCGGTTCTTCCAATTCGGACGGTTGACAGATCTTTCTTCCTTTGCGACCTTAAAATCGAAGTTTAACCTTCTTGATGGCCCACATTGCCTTGTATTCCTAATTCAAAGAGAGGGATGGCACATGGTTTGCAAAAACAATACGTATGGGGACATTCCAATGGGAGTTTGTATGCGAGTCCTGTAGGCCCAAGTGCATCATCGAGTTTGGAAGACCAGTCTTCTGCTTGAGGCTCACGATCTTTTCAAGTATTCTTTTGATCTCCTGTTGGAAATTTACGCGTCCATTAGTGCAGGGATGATAAGCTAAACTCATTATATGCTTGATCCATATACGCTCATGAGTTTGCAAATATTTTGTTCGCAAATGGGTTCCCCATCACTAATAATGGTTCTGGGGTTCATTCTTTCAAATATTCCTTTGCAAAAGCTGGCTAATGTTAGCATCATTCCTCGAGATGACGCCACCCCATTTGGAGACATAATCTTGCTAGCGTTATATAAATGTTCAAATGATGAGTGAAAGGGTCCCATAATCATTTACGAACATCAAAAATTTGAATTACCATAATACCTTTTAGAGGCATCTCATTCTATTCGATATTTCAATCCTTTGGCATCGATCCACACAATTTCACCATTACGCCAAATCTCGAAGATAGTGATAGTAAAATGATTATAGTATCTTGTGGTATTTCTTTCTCTGAAGAAATGTCCCCCATATGGTGATGCATAGCATTATTAAATGTTGCCTTGTTCACCTTCGCTTTATCGTCTTATTATCATGTCGGCACCTCTCTTGAATAATAATGGGTCATCCCAAATATAATATCTCTTTCTCCGATTCCCGAGCTTCTCTTACATTTGGTAGGCTGGATTCTGAAGGCATTACTCCACAAGCGAGGATAATTCACAATATGACATACCATGGAAGTTGGAAGGAAACCTTAAGCGATTGCTTTCATCCCGGGAAGTTCTCTACATTAGCGCGCTGTCTTCTTCATCAACACACTTCTTTCTACTCTTGACAAGTGGTCGGCTATCACATTATGCATCCATACTATCCTTTTATTTGTCAGAAACTCTTACCTTTCTTGACACCCATCTTATCAATCTTGGCTTGGCTTCCTTTTTCGACCTTCAGTATTTGATTCTTTGCATGATCTGTGTGAATACTACATAGGATCCCAAAATGTAACATTGCCTAAATTTTTCTGACAAATACTATGGCTAGCATCTCATACTGGTTGTTGAGTAGTTCTCTTGTGCTTCATTGAAGGTCGCCTTACTAGCATAGTATATGGCCCTGAATACTTTCTCCTTGCCTGACCACAGCTCCATACATGAAATCATGGCATCGCACACATTATTTAGTCCACGGTTCATTAGTGATATTATAGGTGCACATGCAACTGATCTTGATTTCATCAAATCTTGGGAATTCATCTCTTTTCATTGATAAGGCCCGGGTGTTACAATCATTGATAACATCGAGTTGGAAGTAGACGGAATCGGCCATTAGAGCCTTCATGTCCACCATCTCATTGTCATACTTTTGATCCAAGTTAAATGTAAGCGACTTCTTCTCAACCCTCGGGATGAACTCCTTTTGTATCAGCAGGCGACTCAGTGGCTAAGGAATGGTCTTCCTAATAGTAGGGGTACTTGTGAATCTTCTTCCATGTCGGAATGATGGAAATCTGGGAATACAAACTTCCAGGCGTGGCCAACTACATCTTCAATATTACATGCGGTTTCACCGTCGATCATGCGCCATTTGTAGAGTAACGGTTCGTGGGAGTAAGCTCCCCAAACTTATTTAACGCTGAGAGAGGCATCAGTTATTTTCAGCTCACGAGTCAGAGAGCTTCTGAGTCAGTCCTAAGCCAATACAAGGAATTGTGAAACTTCACCAGGTCCTTCATCTTCTTGGTAGTTCTTTCTGATTCTTTGCCTTTACTTGATGGCGGGTGAGATTCACTATTCCTTCTTCTACTATTTTCTTTTCTTGCTTTCAGTATGTCCTTCAGGAAATTTTGTAAAGTGGCGTAGTCACGGCTTGATAAAGAGCATACGATCTACAGCAGTTCTTCAGAACCTTTCAAAAGCGCTCCCTCCATCTTTGATTTAACGAGTCTTTGTGGAAATGGGACTGCAGGCTTTGATCCTTGGATGTTCTTCTTCTCTACTCCTTCTTTGTCATTCTCCAGTGTCTCTTCCCTTAGGTATTGCTCTTCTTTGTTCTTTGTCATCTTTTCCTTTCCTCTCTTCTAACTCCTTCCCTCCCCCTATTTGCCTGACCATGCGGTCTTCGGGTTCTTCCTTGTATCACTTGGGGAAAGCATCTTCCTCTGGCTTCCCAGGAGTTGAGACATTGCCCTACTTGTGTCTCAGGTTCTTGAGGATGCATTAGTAGTGTTACGGAAAATTTTAGAGTGATGTTGCTTCCAATTCTCCAAATTTTGCTTATGGAGGTTCAAATGACTTTTGTGTGTCCCCCATAAAGCTACGGCGCTCTGTTCCTCGAAAGAATGGGCCTCCTCATTACAATTGTTCATTCACGGTAACAAAACAATGCTGGCTGTAACATTTGGGACTGGGTGGCTGCTGTCACCCTTGATGGGGGTTACGTCACGCCCTTGGCCTTGAGAAGCCCTCCACCATACGAGAAGTTCTCATGGTTCACCGTCTTTGGGTGATATCTTTGGAAAGGTTAGGATTGGGTTTAAAATGATAAGCTCTTGGCTCCACCCGAATAATTAACCTCTGCGGCCTCATAAAATTCTTGATTTACCCTCTCGCACTTCCACTTCGGCCCCAACTCCTTTCGATTGTCTCCTGTCTTCGCAGGCGGTGTGTGTCTTTCTTTCTTGCTTGTCCTAACACAGTGCATAATGGCATCCAGCTTGGCCTCCATGGCTGTCATCTTGCTCAGCTCCATGATTCCCTTTCCTCTGTTGTTTCCTCTTGAGCTCGAAGGAGTTTCATATTACATTCTGGCGGATCTTTGTCCGGCTCCTTTGCCTCTTGACCACTTTTCTTTTGAATGCTCCGCGGCGCGAAGCATCAATGATCCCTTTTGATATATCATTTCACTTGGCGCGATATACAATGTCCATCTGATTCTTGGATCTATCATCGTGGACATCTTCGACAACCGTTGAATCTTTCCCAGGCTTCATCTGGGCTTTTCATCTTCCCCTATTTGGAGACACAATGATTTCTCTCCTTCTTTGTAGTTTGGGGGTTTTGGGGAAAGAATCTACCTAAGTAGGCCTCAACTAACTCCTCCCAAGTATCAACAGAACCATGGTAATGATTCATACCATGTAGGCTCTTTGTAACAGGGAGAATGGGAATAGGTGCGGTTTGTGACTAGAGGGTCTCACCCATTCGGCTTAACGATTATTAGCCATCTGCGAGGAATCTTCGGTGCTCGTTTGGATCTTGATTGGGATGACCCGATGGCCCGATCTTTGCTGGATCATTATGTCGATGCACAGCTTCAATTCAAAATTATTAGCATCAGCCATGTTTTGTCACGATCGTGAATATTCTTCCTGTATAATTGGTCTCCAGAAATCCTCCATTGTATCAGTGACTGGAGGCCTTCTAGCTTCCTCTGTATGTATTTCAACCTGATCCTGCCTTTCTTCTTCCATGGTTGAACACGCATGTGGTCTTTCTCGAGCTTACGGCGTCCTTTACATTTACGTGTCAAGCGGAATCGGATCGTTACGTTTCCTAGCATCAAGTTTTTTAAAGCAAAACACCTTCCATTAATAGGATTAGTCAAAATCATGCCACAAATATTCAATGCGTTTCGTTAAGGTTAGTGGCTGGCCCGAACCCTTTGCTTGAAAATCTATTTTTTGTTCTTTTCTTTTTTTAAAAATGTCCATTAGTATTTTCTTAACCATCGAATATTGATTTATAAAAATTCTTTGATCCGACAACGACGCCATAGCTTGTTGACCAGACCAAAGAACACCTACAAATCTATGTTCTTATTACCAAAGGACTATTGTCTAATCCTGTGGCGGCGCCATAAAACTTGACGGACGAAGAACACCTACAAATCTATGTTACTATTACCAAGGACTATTGTCTAATCC
Organism: Tetrastigma voinierianum; assembly: GCA_016808115.1. Classification (NCBI taxonomy): domain Eukaryota; kingdom Viridiplantae; phylum Streptophyta; class Magnoliopsida; order Vitales; family Vitaceae; genus Tetrastigma; species Tetrastigma voinierianum. Next base: position 257,223 of record JAEQBH010001713.1, on the reverse strand, counting down.
GTGGCATACATAAACTTGTTGACTTTATACTATATAAACCACCAATCTCTTAAGTAAATCATTTTCAACGTTTGGTTTGAGTCGATGTGCAGTGCACAATTAAACAGTAATAAAATGGATTTAAGTCGGATATCGATCCCACGAGAGATCACCGAATTTTAAATCAACTACCACGACTACTCGAATTTCATACTATTTGGACCACAAAATGATAATAGGATCCAGCATTAAGGTGATGGAAAATTAAACGAACAAAAGGAAAATAACTGAACTATCCGACATACTGAAAGATAAAGAATAAAGAATGATGAATTTCTAATAAAAGAACTGAATACTGAACAGTTATCCTCAGAAGACACATTAATAGAGACAGTTATAGTGAACTATCAATTCCTGTAGTTACTCCTAATAAAATTTCTTGATTAACTCGAGTTTCAATCTGTCCAAGGTGTTGTAGTGCAGCTGGATCTCTCCACACTCCACATTTCATTATCTTATTTATGACCTGATTCTCTCGAATACAAGGAATTGGATAACTACTTTTAAAAAGGGACTTCCTTAATCTGGGTATTTTTCTTTTGCAATACTTCATACCCATTTTATGAATTTGTAAACTATAAGCTCCCAAGTTATGTCAGTCAAGCAAGGATATCTGACTGAATTTCTCCTCCCTCGAAATTAGAAGAGATCGACCTTTCCTTGATTAGATCACGAGGCTAACTTAACTGGATTGGTCTCACTATCCAGATTGAAATTGAACTCTTTGCTTGTTTAAATAGATAACTCATTCAACATTCTTGATTTCAGAAGTGAGAAGAAGATTTATCTAAGTAAACACAAAGCTCAAAAAGATCCCTAATAGCGGGTTAGTATACCTTAGAGAGAAGAAATGTACATTACTCTCGGGAATGTCTTCGCAATGTCCTTCAGAGGACTCACTTGAAATCGAACAGATGCAAATCTTAACAGTATAAGAAAGCGTGTGAGATCCCAAGAAAATAAACCCAAAACCGAAGTAAATTCATTCATTTGAAATTAACAAGGCTGCTTTGGAAGCATTCTGGAAAGATAAGTCGACTATAACGTTCATAATGGAAATTTTGGATTCCTTAATTCTTGAATTACGATACAACATTCCTCACGATCATAAGAATAACTGCAATTTGGCCCCACGAAACAATCAGATTCAGAAATTTATGAACTTCAAACATTTAATTAGTAATTTGAAAAGTAAATTGAAATACGCTCCGGCCCGGCCAGCGATAACGTCGGATTCGGGGAAAATACAAGCGAAAATAAAAATACTAGAGCATAATCACGCTCCTAAAGCGGCTGAAATAAGAAATTAAGAAAAATAAAAGAAAAGGGAAGAAAGAAAATGGGCTTTGACTCAGGACCTCGTGCAGTAGCCGCGAAGCTACCTTCGCCAGGTTGAATAATTTTAGCGTGTTTATAGGGTTCCTCAATTGGGCCCTAATCTGATATGGCTTCTTTGTGGATTTTAAAGTAACGGGCCCAAGTCCTTTGATGATCAGCGACTTAGTTTCCACTGTCGTGACATCATCGATATCGACATCAATCCGCGTCAGCGACATCAACTTACTCTATGTATATGATTTGGTCATTCATGATGTCGCGGCTTCTCTATATCTTGTCGTGACATCTTCTCACGTCTTGGCTGGTCTCAATTTCTCTTCTCCTGATGTCGCGACGTCTATATCTTGTCGTGACCTCAGCTCAAGTCATCTGCAGTCTTCAACTGATGTTGCCGGATGTCGCGACATCAATCTCTTGTCGCGACATCGTTTTAAGGAACTGTAAGCTTCAACTGGTCTCTCCTGATGTCACGACATCAAAATCTTGTCGCGACATCTCTTTAAGGCTCTGCATCATTGATCTGGTCGTTCCTGATGTCGCGACTTCGAACTGTTGTCGTGACCTCACTTCATGAAACTTCACCCTTCAACTGAGCAGGTCTGGTGTCGCGACTTCGATCTCATGTCGCGACATCATCTTGTGTCTTGCAGTCCTCTCTTGATGGTTCTTGATGTCGTGACTTCAGCCTCTTGTCGTGACAACATTTCGCTTTCGCGACCATCGATGGTTCACGATGTCGCGACATCAATCTCTTGTCAGCGACATCACTTGTCACGTCTTTGCGAATTCAAGCGGTCTTTTGATGTGTGACATCAATTTCTTGTCGTGACATCGGCTTTGGGATCTACGAGGTTTCCACTTTGTTTTCTCATGATGCTTCGGCCTCGATCACGTCGCGACATCACATCATGCCTTCTAGAGTCTCATTATGCGTTTCTTGATGTCACGACGCCGGTATCTTGTCAGCGACATCGACTCATTTCTTTAGTCTTTCTCATGTGCGGTTTCATGTATGACTTCATAACATTTATCACATCAGCGACCTCAGCGGGGTGTGTAAACTCAGCGCATACATGACGCCATTTCTTTTTCCTTTGCGCTCACGCCCAATTGTTTTTTACTCCACGATTCATTTTCCCTTTGCATTTTCTTCTTTCTTCCATTCTACACGCTAACAAATGGGTGAGTTTCTTCCTGATACGTATATTAATTATTCAATTTTAGCGTGACGAAAAATGGGTAAAGGGTGACTTACTAGCTCATCAGTGCTATTCAACACTCCTGTTTTGTGGTGCCATTAAGTGGATTCCATTTACGACCACTTCCTATTCTGTACTATACTGTACCTACGGGTACCTATTATATCGAGTCTCTGTTATTCATTTTCATTGGTTTCTACAAGCAAACATATATATGAAATGTAACTGAACAATGAATAATATGAAAACAAAGTAATCAGCTCGGATGCTAAGGCATATCTCAGTTCTGTACTATAGTATACCTAAGGGTACCTTCTGTTATGAAATTTCTGATATGTACTCCTACAAGAGAGATGAATACTATTATATATGAATTGTTTATATATGTATACTGTAATTGTGGACCATTGTGAGTGGTCATATATGTTATTCGGTTTTCCCACTAAGCTAGAAGCTTAATCCGTGTAGGTTCTGAAGAAGTCGCTAGGGACATCCCGCGCTCGCCAAGGCCAACACAGCATTAGGAGTCCACCTTAAGTAGGTCCTTGATTTTGTTTTGATTTTGTAATAGAAATGTAAATGTAACATTTTGTAATAGTGAACTTGTATGAATAAAAGTAGTTATAAACTCAAGCATATATGTACATGACATTTTAAACACCACTATGGTGGTAGTTTTACAAGGTTATGATGCGTAGTCAAGAATCTTCATAATTCTGGCTTTTTGAAACAAGTTTATGTCAATTATGAATTTATGCTTGAAATGGTTTCCAATATTTTCGAAAAATCATGTTAACATGTCTCTGTTTTGTGTGTTGTCCCCTCTTTTGTCGAAGACAGGGGAAGGGGCGTTACATTTAGGATAGATTGAAAAGGCAATGGAGCAAGAATCAAGAAGGAGGCACCATAAAAATGAACACTCGTAATGTGAATTTGATTTATTTTTTAAAGGGTTATAATTCATGCATGTCCTAGGTTTGACCTAGTCAATTCCTTCATGACTCAACGAATTCATTTTAAGATGTCCATAATAATTCCATATAGTTATTGTAGCTATCCATTATACATACATACATATATATATATATATATATATATATATAATGAATGCTTAAACAAGATGAGACTAATATAAGAAACCCCTCAATTTATAATATTAAAGCTGATGTCTTCCATTAATATGGTAAGAACCTTAGTTCTATCAAAGTATGGTTGTTGGGCAAACCTAAGCTTGCTTTGCTCGAATATGTTCAAACCATGGAAATGTGATTTCCTGATTAATGGGTCGGCTTTAACTAGATTTATTAGCTTGTTGGGCAAACCCAAGGTTAACATTTTGGATGCGACAAATTGACATGACCAAACTTCTTGGACTAGTTAAGGAACTTGAGAATTGTTCTCAAGGCAAGGAAAATAACCTATGTCCTTGATGGGCCACTTCCCGTGTCCCCAGTTGCTGATGCCTCTGAATAAGTTTAGAGGGCATATGAGAAGCATCTAGATGATAGTGAGACGACGGGGTGTTTCATGCTCGCCTCTATGACATCTGAGCTTCAAAAGCAACATGAGGCTATGGGTTTCTATACCATAGTCTTTCATATGAGGGAGTTGTTTGGTGAGCAAGCTATATCTAAAAGGTTCGAGATCTCCAAGCTGCTCTTCTGCTCTAAGATGGCTCATGGGACATCTCCAGTGCAGTATGCATTGAAGATGAATGGGTATATTGTAAGGTTGGAACAATTGGGATTTAAGATTGACCATGAGTTAAGTATAGACTTAATTTTGACTGGCTTATTCGATAGTTTTGCACAGTTTGTGCTTAGCTATAGGATGAACAACATCGAATCCTCTATTCCCAAGCTTATCAATATGCTCAAGGTAGTTGAACCTTCTTTGAAGAAGGAGGGTAAAGCTGTGATGCTTATAGAGCCTTTAAGTTCTAAGAAGAGTTCTAAGAACAAGAAGAAGTCCACTAAGGTAAAGAGAGGTGTGGCTAAGAAGAAGGTTGTAGAGACAACCCCAAAAGGGACTTGCTTCCATTATGGCAAGAGTGGCCACTGAAGGAGGAACCACAAGGCCTACTTGGGGTCCTTGAAGAAGAAGGCATTAGATGCCCCATGCATCTACTTTAAGTATGTTTTTCATTAAGGTTAATATTGTTTCTCATGATAACCTATGGGTATTAGATACCGATTGTGGCTCACACATATGTATTGATATGCATGGCTTAAGGAACAATAGGAGACTCAACAAAGGAGAGTCAGACTTACGGATTGGAAATGGATCAAGAGTTGTTGCATTAGTCCTGGGAACTTATGTATTGACACTCCCCGATGGACATATGTTATATTTGGATGATTGTTATTATGTTCTAGCATTGACAAAGCAAATTATTTATGTTTCTTATTTGTACAAGAAAGGTTTTTATTTAACATTTTGTAACAATGGTTGTTCTATTATGTTGAATGGTGTTCTTTATGTTATCGGTACATTATGTAATGGTATTTACATATTAGATATGTCTAATCCAATCTTAACTGTCCATGACAATAAAATATTAAAGCAAGATAATTTGAAATCATCTTATTTATGGCATTGTTGCCTTATCCGTATAAGTGAGATACTCATGTCTAAGCTACATAAGGATGGCAACTTAGGGTCATTTGATTATGAATCATATGACACATGTGAATTTTGTTTATTAGGCAAGATAACAAAGTTACCCTTTTAGGGAAATGGTGAACGTGCTAGTGGGCCATTAGACCTAATACCTACAGATGTATCTGGTCAAATGTCCACACATGCCAAACATGGGTTCATCTACTTCATTACCTTTACAAATGACTATTCACGATATGGGTACTTGTATCTTATGAGATGCAAATATGAAGCCTTTGAAAAGTTCAAAGAATTAAGATATGAAGTGGAGAAACGGCTTGGGAGAAGTATTAAAACACTTAGATAAGATCAAGGTGGTGAATACTTAAGCTAAGAGTTTTGGATCATCTTGTGGATAATAGGATACTATCCCAATGGACTCCACCTTACATGCCACAACATAATGGTGTGGCTGAGAGGAGAAACCAAACCTTGTTGGACATGATGAGATAGATGATGGGCAAGGCGGATATCCCTAAATCCTTATGGGGTTATGCACCCAAGATTTTTGTTTTTATCCTAAACAGAGTCCCATCAAAGTCTGTTGATGTTACTCGATATGAGATGTGGGCTAACAAAAAAAACCCTATCTTTCTCACACGAAAGTATGGGATTGTCCTACTTATACAAAGTGGATTATGTCAGACAAACTAGAAGCTAAATTTGATAAGTGTCTGCTTGTAGGATATCCTAAGGAAACAATTGGATATTAGTTCTACATCTCTATGGAAAAAAAGGTGTTTGTTTCAAAGCATGTTGTTTTCTTAGAGAAAAAGTTTATTCTAAGAGACAGTGGGAGCAAAGTTGAACTTGGAGAAGTTCAAGATGCTCAAACAGTGACGTAGATCAACTACATGAACCTGAGGCTCTTATTCATAGAGATAAAGTAGTAGCTGATCCTTCTGAATCACAAGTGCTTCGTAGGATGAGGAGGATACGGACTATTCAAGAGAGAAAATTTTCATATGTGAACAAAAGGACATATTGCTCATAGAGGATGATGAGCCTACTACCTACGAAGAATTTCTAAATAGTTTAGAGTCTAATAAATGGCTAGAATCCATGAAGTCATAAATGGATTCTATGTATGAAAACCAAGTGTGGACCTTGGTTGACCCACCCAAAGGGATAAAACCCATAGGATGCAAATGGGTCTTCAAAAAGAAGACTGACATGGAGGGTATGGTTACCTACAAAGTTACGCTTATAGATAAGGATTATCATCAAAGACAAGGAGTTAACTCTAACGAGACTTTTAGTCCTATAGCTATGCTTAAATCCATAAGGACACTCTTGTCCATTGTTTCTCATTACAATTATGTGATATGGAAACTAGATGTGAAGACAACTTTCCTCAACAGAAACCTCTCAGAGCATGTGTACATGACACAACTAGAGGGCTTCACATCCAAAGACAACAGTGAAGTATGGAAGCTTCAAAGATCGATTTATGGATTGAAGCAAGCGTCTAGAAGTTGGAATATCTGCTTTGATGAGACAATCAAAGATTTTGGTTCCTCAAAAATTTTGGACGAGGCTTGTGTGTATAAGAAGGTTAGTGGGAGTGAAGTCATGTTCCTTATATTGTATCTAGATGACATACTACTTATAGGAAACAACGTCTCAGTTTTTACAATTTATCAAGATTTGGTTATCCAAGAATTCCTCCATGAAAGACCTTGGAGAAGCGACCTACATTTTGGGGATAAAGGTATATAGCGATAGATTTAGGGGGTTTCTTGGTCTTTCATAATCTATATACATGAATAAGATGCTAAAGCGTTTTAGCATGCAACAGTCCAAGAAAGGATCCATTCCCATGACCCATGGGATTACACTCTCGATGTCCATGTTTCCAAAGACACAGGATAAGAGGAAATAGATGAATATGATCCCTTATGCTTCGACTATAGGATCAATCACTTATGCTATGATATGTACTAGACTTGATAAATCATATACTCTAAGTGTCACGAGCAGATACTAGTCGAACCTTGGTGAGGGTCATTGGGTGGCTGTCAAGAATTCTTTAAGTACTTGAGAAGGAGTAAGGATCTATTCTTGATCTATGGAGATGGAAATCTTGTGGTAAGAAGGTATACATATGCTAGCTTCCAATCTAATAGAGATGACTCTAAATCTCAATCAGGTTATGTTTTTACATTTAATGGTGAAGTAGTCAGTTGGAAAAGTTCCAAACAGGGGACGATTGCTGATTCCACAACTGAAGTAGAGTACATTGTAGCTTCCGAGGCAGCTAAATAAGCGGTTTAGATAAGGAAGTTCATTGGTGAACTTGGAGTGGTACCTAGCATTGTTGATTTGATACCCTTGTATTGTGATAACATTAGAGCCATTGTGTAAGAAAAGGAACCACGGTCTCATCAAAGGTCAAAACACGTGCTCAGGAGATGCCATTTGATTAGAGAAATCATTGGTAGGAATTATGTAATCATAGAGAAAGTGCCTAGTGATTAGAATATTGTTGATCCCCTGACTAAGCCACTTCCCCAAAAGAAGTATAACTCACATGTACTCGCCTATGGTATAAGATATAAAGACGATTGACTTTAGTTCAAGTGGGAGATTGTTAAAGAAGTTCTTTAAAGGAAATCACCTTTAGCACTTATTGTATGTCTTATATTTATTAATAAAATGCATATTCATTAATTTGATATTCATTTTCTTTATGAATTGATACCGATCTTAAATCAATTAATAAAGTCCATGATACATCACATAGCATGAAGGAAATCATGATGAGATTCCTATCATGTGTAATTATGTTAGTATCTAAATTATCCCTAGTCATAGGATTAACAAGATTGGACATTGTTAATTCAGATAGACTAGCAAATGTTATACTTCTTGATTTGATCAAGTAGTAAATCTCGTAAACTGTAATCATTGTGATGATTAGAGTTAACATGTGGATGCTTGCTAAGTGTAGTCAAGTACATTAGAGACCTGCTATGAGACAATCATATGGATTATATATTCAAATATAGATGATAGTCTCATCATAGCAATGGTGCATGTATCCTTAGACTTGAGTTGCTTAAGGATATCTTGGATGCTGGTTATGTACTTTGACTTCATTCCTTATTGTCTCGCAGAGGTCGCTCATAAGGTGATGATTGGGTACAACTTGAGGTATTAAAAATAATTGAGTAGCCAACAAAGAATTCACCACTCCTGATAGAGGGAGAATATACCCATGGTCTCTTATCAAGATCATTACTCGAAAATCTCTGGCTAGAGTAGAAATGTTATGAAGAGTGTCTTCAATGGCATGACTAATAAGTAATGAGTCTCGGGGATAAGAACAAATATCACTAGGTGTGACATAGTTAGTCTAGTGGGAGCTACACATAGTCTAAATCGAGTAGGGTATAGTAAGGTAAAAGGACAAAATGCACAAATGTTTTCTATGGAAGGGTTTGCAATTAGACCACTCACTCTCCGATCAATTGGGGGTCATGATGTGTTGCTAGATACCTCTCATGACTTGCTCAGAAGCAATAGTTGATTCAAGTGGTTAACATAACCGGAAACCAAATGGGTCACACACTTAGAAGGTGTGAAGAGGGAGTAAAACGATTTTGGATTTGATCCAAAAATTGAGGGAGAAAGCTATGTAAGTAGACTATCTTAGGATTAGGTAAATCCCAAGGTCATAAGGAAGGATCTTGAGAGCCTTTAGGCTTGCCTATGGGCTAAAAGCCCATGGGGTGCATGCTACATAGCATGGGGATGCATGTAGAAGCACCCACCCTTTCTTACATGCCCATATTGGTCATTTTACATGGTATATAAGGGTGCTTGTGTTTGGAATCCTTAGCCAAGCCATCAAATCACATCAAAGTGCTATAGAGAAATTGTTTCTCTCATAAGGTTCTCTCACTCTCTCTTCGAATCCAATCCTTGCTAGCACTTGGTTGGAGTTCAAGATCTTTTTATCAGAGGTTTCTCTCCTCTACCTTAATGTGGATCACCATTGGAGGCGTGCTCGTGTTGTGCTGAGACTCTCCGGTCTGCTGTAGATCTACCCTAACAGAGGCTTTGCTTCAAAGGTATAAGCCTTTCTTCCATTATGCTACATGTTTTATGATCGATTTTGATATTCCAGGTTGATCAAATGGGTAGGATTCCTATTTTTGTTGTTACTGTTGTGCCTGGGCATGTGATGCTCATGATGAATCCCAACAAGTCCTACTTGGGAAACTACAACTCCTTATCATCCTTGTCAAATTTCAATTGACAATGAACTACAAAATCTTCATCCTCATCACTTTTTATAGCATCATTTTCTTCTTGCTCACTATGTTGGCGTGTATTTGTTGGCCTAAGGGTACCTCTAGTTGAGGTTTTGATGATAAAAAACTAAAGAATTAGATACTAATGGTTTATTTGTGATAAGTGATAGGTAGCAAGTGATCATAAGCTTCAAGTCAAAGATCATTCATCCAAGAATTAAGAGTTTTCAAGTTCAAGAAGTGAAGGAAACCGAGTTTCTGAGCTCAAGCATCAAGTGAAGACCTTCAAGCTTAGGAACTTAATGTAAGGTGAAGCTCGAGTGCACTTTAGGTTATATCTTTTAAAAGGCATCATTGTATAACTCGTTTGTTGTGTTTAAATTGCATAATGATTTAAAAACCTGAGTTTGAGCATCAAACCTTAGGCTTTTGAAGTTTAAAAATTGGTTTAAATGTTGTATCTAATGTTTGAGAGTGTTTCAAATTGAAAAATGGAAGTTTAGACTTAAAAGGAGGTCCACCAGAAGAGGTAGGAAAGTAACATTTGAGGAACCAGTCGACTGGTTACCCTAATCTAGATGAGGTCCCTGTTCGTCCAAACGAGGTGTTTTTGGAACCTAGAAAAGGTCTAGTAGCCTAGGTTCGTCTTAACAAGGTTTCTTGTTCATTCGAACAAGGTGCACTTTGACAAACACAAAGTTTCGCCTCATCCGACAAGTGGTCACTCGCTTCATCCGAATCCAGCCGAACGTATCGCCGCATTAAATGCACTAGTGGTTAGTCATCCGATAACCTTCGTCTATCCAACCAGGCTTCTGGCACGATTTTAGCTTAAGACCCTATAAATCGATGGATGAGGTAATATTTGAAGTAACTATGAGATTCATTGCATTTGTTTTAACCCGCCAAATTCTCAAGGGCCATTAACTCCCATTCTCATTTCTTGGTGCATTTACATCTCATTTGTATATTTTAGAGTGCATCTTCGATCTCACCATAGCTTGAGTTGGTTTTGTTAAATCTTCTAAGCTAGTGAGAGTATTTTTGGTGATCAAGAGTGAACTTTCAACTGTGGATAGGTTGAAGATATTGTATAGAGCCTATTTGAGCCAAAATCCAAGTGTACAAAGTATAAGCTTGGTTTTGGGGTTTGAAAATAATGAAACCCTCAATGGATTGAAAGTTGAGGAGAAGTGGATGTAGACTACAAATGGTCAAACCACTATAAACTAAGTTTGCATATTTTGTATCTTTTTTTTTTATTATTTATGCTTTTTGATTATATTGAAATTCCTATTTATTTTGCAAAAAGTTTTTGAAAAATCATTTCATTCCTCTCTTGAATTATTTGCTAAGTGATATTTACTTTTAGAAATAATTGATGCAGTATCACTTCTTTTTAGCTTCTTCAACATGTCCTTCATTTACAATATCTTTGTTTAATGTACGTTGTACTCATGTATGCCTCTCGCTCTCCTTTAAGGAACTGTTGTAGGATTTTACCCTAAGAATACTCTACAATTAATAGATTCTTCAATATGCATTTCTTGCCAATTCCTTATAAAAAATATTTATTTCTTCATATAAATTACCTTGAGTTATAGACCTATCAATTAGTCTTATCTTATCAAAAGAACTACATTAAAAAGATTGGAAAAGTTAAGACACTTTGTATGATTAATCTTATAATCCATAGCCTTGGACGAGTGCTTGGGCTAGTGTTTCATTTCTCATTCTTCAATAATGCATAGGAAGAACCCATGTTGCATTCCCACGTGTTTCGCACCACGACCAAAACGGAACGACCCAATAACCCTAATTGGAATTTGGGATCCCAAATTTATTTTATTTTTTTCAATTAAAAAATGATTAAACTTAGTTTCATGAGAATGTTGAGACGTTATGTTGATTTTGGTTTTCTTGAGATTTGTGTCTTCTTTTTTGGTATCAAAATTTTAATTCTTGGCTACAAATATCAAGAGATAAAATCACCATCTAATGGTGTAAAACTCATTCTCATTAAAAAACATTAAACTATTATATCATACTTACTATCAGTAGCTAACCTAATAGTATTATCCACAAAATTCCTATCACCAAAAAACCCAGCAATTCATCTTACTAATAAGCACACTGAAAACAATAATTATGTTGCCTCTAGCATGGGCTTAACTAACTATAGAGAGAGAACTGCTGAAAGGCTTTGGATCAAAATCTCACATGAGAGATGGAGGATGAAACAAATAACACTGGAGTCATCGCATTTGCTATATTTACAATACAAAGACAATAATTAATCACCTCAAATGTGGAAAAAAGATTAGTAAATGTGAATCAATTAATGCTTTTACTTAAAGGAGTGCCACACTATGTAAAAGAGATTATAAGTTTTCAAGAATCGAATTACATGAAAGAGGTTATTAAAAGAACAAAAAATAGTATGGATGATAAAACGCGTCGGGTGTGCGCCCGAAGTCCATGATGTTTTCATCGGTTAGGAATGAGAAGACTTATGAGTATGTAAGCAGGATAATATCCAATTGATATAATTTCGTTTGGTGGAAAAACCTAAAAACAAAACCATGAGGGCTTAGGCCTAAGGTGAATAATATCATATCTATGTGGATAGGGAAGGGTCCATAGGGTTTTCCAATTAGTGGTATCAGAGCTGGGTTCAAGTTTAACCATGTGGATGGAAGTCGAACAAAATGGTGTGGTGAGCGGTCAGCCCCTAGAAGGTGGTATCATCAAGTGCATGTGCCCATGCCCGAACAGTGGTTATCAGGAAATCCTAGTTCGAGGAGGCTCATAGAACCCTGCTCAAGGAAGACTGCTAGTGGTGTGTGCCCAGTCCACAATATCCGACATCGATTAGGAATGAGAAGACTTATGAGCATATAAGCCGGACAACATCCAATTGGTATGAGGTCTTTTGAGGGAAAATCCAAAAAACAAAATCATGAGGGCTTATCCTCAAAGTGGACAATATCATATCAATGTGGATAGGAAAGAGCCCATATGGTTTCCCAACAAGAAGATTCCATGGTTTATGGTCAAATAATATTCTATAATTGGTATCATAGCAAACTTGCCTAAAAATTGTTTTTATTTTGATGGTGGAAAAGATCAATGTTATAGTTTCTTTTTCTATTATGGTATTTGATTTATTCATCATTTGAATTTACACGACCCTGTACGTAATAAAATTGCCTTAAAAGAAAAGTTGCCAAACTTACATTTTGCAATCATCTTCTTTAATTCTTAAATGGTTTCACAAGCATTAAGCCTTTGGGCCTGGCACTAGAACCATCATTTCTGAGAAAATGAGAAGTTATCTACATAATATCATAAGGAAGTCAACACCAATAACATGAATATCAAATAGTATATTTGATATTGAATGACTTTCTGCAATAAGAGCACAAATACAGAACAAGGCAAGAAAGCTGCTAGGAATTAAGCACTAATATATACTCATTTTTCTTTTCCTAATATGGAAAAAAGGCCCGCATATTCATGTTCGTAAATATTTCTTTTCATGGATGGAAATCAATTTTGGTTTTAAAGGTTATTATTGTTACCTTGATTGTCTGAACCTCTGGGCATTAGTAGAGCAATGTGAACCTGCAAAAAGGGCGATCCGACGACAGTGTGTTGGCCACCTTTCCGATGGTCAAGTCAGCAAAAGATGGAGAGGAAGAAGTAGAGAGATTGCATAGTTGGAATTGCATATATCTCCCTCGTGGGGTATCTCCCTGATTTATAAAGAGTGGCTCATGAATATCTCCTTGATTTTAGGAAAGAAAATCTCTTAATCTTAGGGATAAAATCTCTTCTTCCTTATCAAAGGTTAATCTTTTTAGGAAATAAGGGATAAAAACCAGGAAATCAGCGGATAAATATCCCTCTAACGTGTTTTCTGCTTTTATATATTTATCCATAACGAACTTCCCATATGCAATAGAATGGCCAGTTGAGGGACTTGAAACCTTAGATGGGCCGCCATGAAGTGAGGGTAGGAAGTCTCAAGAACACTTTCCAGCTCCAAGAGGTAGGGATTCTTCCTACTCTGGTTTATTTCCACCCTAAGGGGCTAATTTTAGGGGAAATGTTATGTAAAGGTCCTAAGGGCCTATTTGGATGAACTAGGAAATCATGAGCCGTTTTTATGACTATTTAGTACTCCGATTTAAATTGATTGGGGTTGTCTACGGCTCCATTTTGGGATTGATTTCAGGGCTTTACTGTACTACAGAATCCAGTCTTGTAGACTATTTAGGGCTGAATTTGGGAGTGATTTTGAGACTGGTTTAGAACTGATTTCATGGTGGCTTAGATGGCTTGTTATGGCTTGATTAGAGGCCATTGTGTGGATTGTTTTATGGGCATAAATTTCGCCATGTAAGGTCTTGAGGATCAAGAGAGTCATTGCTTGATTTTGAATGACATGTTTGGTGGTAGTTGTTTGATAAATGTTGATATATGTGTGCTTATATATTGTCATTGAACTGAATGTTTGCTTTGGAGATTATATGCATGTAATATAATTGTCCATGATACAAGGTAAATTGTATAATTAAATTGTACATATGGCATTCATCACATATGGGGCATGGCATTAGCATGCAATGCTACATCACATTGCATTATGCATGGGAACATTGCATTTCATGGGTGTTGGTGCATGGTTAAAATCAAACACTGTAATAGATGATTTGATGGGTGGGCTCAGTATCGTTGGATGAAGTCCAACAGAGTCGCATAGTTGCATGGAATGGAAAACTTGTGTCGAGTAATAGCAAGAAAGACTAGACACTCCCTCGAGTGAAAGACTCAGACTGGTTTACTACACTCCAACGATGAAAGTCCAAAAAGTGTAGACGGCATGCGGAGTCGACAGTGAGACTCCAAAATCCACTGCTTACAAAAGACACAATGGTTTTACAAATGAAATGATCATTCGAGGAATGACATCTAAAAAGTTTTGGTTTATAAAAACAGGACTTTTGTTTTAAAAGGGATCATTGGATGAAATCCATCAATGACGGTTTTTATCACACATTGGCGTTCCATTGTATGGTGGGAGTCAGTAAAGATTTGGGTATGAGGGGAGTCGATAAAGACTCGAGTATGGTGCATGAGTGAGTCTTATCTCATTTCATGGTATGACATGCATATAGAATTCCAACTTAAGATTGCATATTCTTGTTGGAATTGTGATGTGAATATGGTTTGTTAAAGTGAACAATGAATGTGCACTTAGGTGGGGAGTAGCCTTTGTAGGAATTACTCTACTGGGCGTGGCTCACCCTACATGGGATAAAATTGCAAATGCGGGAAATGCGTCGGTGGGAAGTTTTCATCCGGAGACTTGAAAGTGAAGAAATTCGGCTTGTGGCTTTATAATCATTTTTGTAAAACGTTTGGAGGAAACTCATTTTGACATGTACTAATGTATTAAATAGTTGTAGTTGAACTCATATAGACTGTTTTGAATTTAGTCTTACATGAAATTTTTTGTGAATATAGGCATATGGACCCGGAGCCAAGGAGTCATATTAGGCCTCGAAGGAGTCAAGTTTTTGTGTGTTGTTCAAGTCGGGTTTTGGGAAGAACCCTACGCCAAGGCGAGTGACCTAGTTCG
Organism: Tetrastigma voinierianum; assembly: GCA_016808115.1. Classification (NCBI taxonomy): domain Eukaryota; kingdom Viridiplantae; phylum Streptophyta; class Magnoliopsida; order Vitales; family Vitaceae; genus Tetrastigma; species Tetrastigma voinierianum. The sequence continues at coordinate 242,089 of JAEQBH010001713.1, read as the reverse complement.
CCAAGGAGAACCTAAAAGGTCATCGGCTACAGTTTTAGCCGATGTTGCGACATTGGACAATCGATGTCACGACATTGGCCTGATGTTGTGACATCAAGTTCTAATGTCATGATAGAGCCGAAAGACCAATGGTTGTGGTTTCAGCCAACATTGTGGCATTGGGTTTCGATGTCACGACACTAGCTTAATGTCACGACATTAAGTAGTCAATGTTGCGAAATTGGGCTGTCAATGTTGCGACATTCCTCCGTCGATGTCACAACATTAGGTTTCGATGTCGCGACACTAGCCCAATGTCGCGACATTGGGTTTCAATGTCGTGACATTGGGTTTCAATGTCGCGACATTAGCTCGATGTCATGACATTGAGTAGTCAATGTCACGACATTAAGCAGTCAATGTCTTGACATTCCTTTGTTGATGTCGTGACACTGGCCCTATGTAGCGACAATGAGTAGTCAATGTCGTGACATTGAACAATCAATGTCACAACATTGAACAGTCAATGTCACGACTTGCGACATTGCACTGTTGTTACCTTTTGTTAGGTTGTTCACTTAGGAGAGCCCTCCTTCACTTAAACGAACCCGGGACTTAAAAGTAGGTGAGTTTTGACTCATCGAGCTCTAATACAAAGGAAGTTATGTCAGTCTTCATCAATTTATGGATCCCAGTAAATGGGACACAATCGTGGGGTATCAGGTTATACGATACCCATAAGTTTCCGCGGGCTGATGGGTGATCAATGAACCCCCAAATTTTGGGGCGTCATAGCTTGGTATCGGAGCATAGGTATGCCTTAATATGCATACCTATGCTACATGATGTGTGTTGTGTGTTGTATGAATAATATACATGGTAAAATGTATATGAACAAAAGAGGAACACCAGGGTAAGAAAACATAACCTTAGGGGTTTGGAAAAAAAAACGAACGGGGTAGTTTGAGATGTTAAGGTCTATTAGTGGTAGGCACATGCACTACTAGTTAGACAATGAGAGAAAACTCAAAGTTTAAACTTGTTCCCCATTTTTTTGGGACAATATGTAAGACTCTATTGCTATTTGACATAAGTAGATGGCTAATTGAGGAAGAGGACGCCATGGTGGTGGCGGAGCAATAACCCACTACCACTGGCCTTTGACCAACAAGCCTTCATAAAGGCTATTGGTGTTGCAATTGCTACCATTGCACAGGCAAGTGCTATTGCTACTACTATTGCACAAGCTAATGCAACCGGGAGCCAAGGAGGGCCAATTAACCTCAAGAGGTTAAAAGGACATCATCCTCCAACCTACAAGGGAGGAAGGAACCCGATGGTAGCTAATCATTGGTTATGGCAAGTCGACAAGATCTTAGAGGCTATGGAGATCACCTCTGATGCCACTAGGATAAGGCTAGTCGCATTCCAACTAGAGGGTGAATCCCAAGTATGGTAGGATTGGGTCAAAGCCTCAAGGGACTTGGAAGACATGGGAAGAGTTCTGTGAGCTCTTCATGGGAAAGCATTTCCTAGCGTCTGCTCGACATGAAAAAGCTCGGGAGTTCCTAGAACTGAAACAAGGAACGATGACAATGCTTGCATACGTGGTTAAGTTCACGGAATGAGCTCGTTTCGCTAATGATTATGTGGTCAAGGACATGGCCAAAGTCAGAAAGTTCGAGGATGGTCTAAAATTATCCATCCGAGGTAAAATTGTGGGACTCCTCCTACAAGACATGGACTTGATGATTAAGACAGCTATGGCCATTAAGAGAGAGGTGGACGGCACACGGAGCATCCGGGATGCAGGTGTTAAAGAGAAAGGGAATGAGAGCCAACCTTCTTCTTCTAACTTAGGAAAGAAGTAGAGGACTTCTGCTCCTCAAGGGTTTTAAGGACAGGGCCCCGACTATCAGGGCTAAGGCCAGGGCAAATCATCCTAAGATGGGAGACACTACAGGGATACTAACCAGCCAGTACAGAGGGCATGTTACTATTATCACCAAATTTAGACATGAAATGATTACCTCAAAGACAGGATCCCAAAATTATGGACACTCAATCCCGCCATCGTGGGATCGCTCACAGATCGCTTTGTTCCTCCCTACCCCAAAGATGGGGCCAGGAGCCATCGTCCCAAGGCGCTTAATAAGTTTCTGACATTTATGATTAAAGGTTGTATACAGGTTGAGGTTAGCGCAAGGACTTCATGTACCTGTATCGTGTCTACTCCATCACACCTCGACTGCTTCAGAAGATCAATCATTACTGTGGTAAATTTATATCTCTTATGGGCAAGAGTGTTGTTTTAAGATTCGTGCATCTCATTCATTCATTGCTTCGCATCATGTGTGAAAGATTTGGGCTTTAAAGGTTGAACCTGGAAGAGTCGGGCATGTGAGTTCTCCACAGGAACTGGGGTGAACGTTGGATCGATATGGTCAGATCGGAGTTAGAGATTCAAGGATCCTACTCATTGTGGATTTTAAGGTTATGGACATGTCGGAGTTTGATGTCATCCTTGGGATGGACTGATTGATGGCACACCGAGTCGTCATTGATCAGGATCGTGAGGATTACTCGCCTCACAATAACTGCAGATGATGTTCAGCAGGTTTCGTGGGATAAGCACGATGCTTTACCCCAAGCCGTGTACAACTCTAGATGACACAGGCAATTGATGGGCTAGTCATAAAGCCTTACCCTAGGAGGATCCAGGCACAGATAGGAGTTGGTCTACTCTCGGGTGGTTTGTGAGCGAGGATGCTCTTTCGACGAACTACCAAGATTACCTCCGTAGAGTGGACGTGGTACTCTCACTCTCATCGAAGTTTCACCTTGGTACATCGCCTATTTCTATGACTCTGCATAGAATGGCATCTATTGAATTATAGGAATTGTTGAACAAGGGTTTTATTAGACAAAGCACTTCACCTTGGGGCGCTCTGGTGTTGTTTGCCAAGAAGAAGGACAAGACCTTTCGACTATGTATTGACTACCGGTAGTTGAATAGGGTTACTATCAAGAATAGGTACCCTTTGCCACGGATTGATGATTTGTTTGATTAGCTAAGAGGGGTGCGGGGTTACTCCAAGATAGACCTCCGCACTAGTTACCATCAGTTGAGGGTTAGGGAGACAGATATTGCTAAGACGGCGTTTAGGATGCGACATGGGCCTTTTGAGTTCACAGTAATGCCTTTCGGATTGACGAATGCTCTAGCGACATTCATGGATCTCATGCATAAGGTGTTCCAACCCTATCTAGATCAGTTCGTCGTAGTCTTCGTTGACGACATATTGATCTACTCCGAATATGTGGAGGAGCATGAGGGTCATTTGAGGATCAGGCTCTGTGTTTCTAGAGACCATCAACTAGGCGTGCCAAATTCAAGAAGTGAGAATTTAGCTTATCAAGTGAAATTCTGGGGCAATGTGGTATCGGCTTCGTGTGTATTCGTACTTGTAGAAGGTTGAGGCAATTATGAGCCGAGAGATCGGGGTTGACCGAGATACTAGCTGGATCGCGTGGTATTACATGAGGTTCATTGGGGGCTTCTCCCGATTAGCTACACCTATGACGAGATTAACCCCGAAATAGGTTAAGTTTGAGTGGAATGACTTGTGTGGGAGGGCATTCCAAGAATTGAAGAGGAAGCTTACTTCAGCTCCTATTCTGATCATTCTGGAAAGGGGATAAAGGTATGTTGTATCAGGATGCCCCAAGATCGACTTAGATGTAGTGTTTTGATTAGTTCTCAGAGGGTAGTGGCTTATGGTTCTCGACAGTTAAAGAACCATGAATAGAGTTACCCCACACAAGACATGGAGTTGGTGGCCATTGTCTTCGCCTTGAAGGTTTGGTGCCACTATCTATACGGTGAGCAATTCGAGGTATTTTTGAACCACAAGAGTCTGAAGTACATTTTTACACAACGGGACCTTAACATGAGGCAACGCATGTGAATGGAGTATCTGGAGGACTATGACTTCACTTTGCATTACCATCCCAGTAAGGCAAATGTGGTGGCTGATGCACTTAGCCGGAAGTCAGGGGGAGTGTTAGCTAGTGTGGCTTCCCGGGAGTGACAGATGCTCGAGGCTGTGGGATAGTTCAAGTTACACTATAAGGGTCAAGCTTAGGGTAGTTTGGGGAGTTTAATGGCTACACCTTCCCTATTGAGTAGAGTGATGGAGTCCTAGGGACAGGACACAAAGATATTGTCTATCAGGGATTGGGTATGGCCTAGACAGTGACGAAGGTCAGCTTATTCACACTCCGATGGTAGTCTTCAATATAGGGACGGGTCAGGGTTCCTGTGTCAGTGTCCGAGAGAGGAGATCCTTGTGGGAGTTCCATTGTTCCCGCTTTTATCATGGCACCTAGGTGGCACAAAGATATACCATGATCTTCGTCACCAGTATTACTGGAGTGGGATGAAGAAACATGTTAGAGATTTTGTTTGTTGATGTCTCATGTGTCAATAGGTAAAGGTTGAGCACCAGAGGCCAGAGGGGTTACTCCATTCCTTGGAGGTAGTTGAGTGGAAGTGGGAACATGTCACGATGGATTTTGTGACCTACTTACCACGGACATCATAAGGGCATGATGCGGTGTGGGTGATAGTAGACCGGCTCACTAAGTCGACACACTTTTTGGCTGTACAGATGACCTTTAATCTGGAAGAGTTCTACAAGTTGTACGTACGGGAGATTGTCGGATTACATGGAGTGCCAGTATCTATAGTATCGGATCGGGATCCCAGGTTTACTGCTCATTTCTGGAAGAGTTTCTAATGAGTCATGGGAACACAGTTGATGATGAACACAACTTTTCATCCCCAGGCGGATTGTCAGTCATAGAGGACTATCCAGACTTTAGAGGACATGCTACGGGCATGTGTCCTTGATCTCAAGGGTATCTAGGAAGAGCATTTACCTTTGGTGGAATTCGCCTACAACAATAGTTATCAGGCGAGCATACAAATGGCACCCTATGAGGCATTATATGGGAGGCCTTGTCGATCTCCGGTCTATTATATAGGGGTGAGAAAGAGACCCACCATAGGTCCGGATTTGGTTAGAGACACCTCTAAGAAGGTGGATTTGATATGGAAGCGTCTTCTCACGGCTCAGAGTCGGCAGAAGAGCTACATCAACAGATGGCGACGACCTTTGGAGTTTGAGGTGGGAGATCATGTCTTCTTGAAGGTGATGCCTAAGAGAGGAGTGGTCAAATTAAGCAAGCGAGGAAAGTTACCTCCAAGATATATTGGGCCCTTTGAGGTACTCGAGAGGGTAGGTACAGTTACTTACCGGTTGGCATTACCTCTAAGCTTATCGGGTATTCATACGGTATTCCATGTCTTCATGCTCCAAAAGTACACTCCAGGATCAGACTCATGTAGTGAATTGGGGCGAGCTTGTTGTTGATGCGAATGGAACCTTCGAGGAGGGAGTGGTCCTTGTCATGGATAGTTGAGATCAGGTTTTGCGAGGCAATACTGTGAGGCTAATAAAGGTGTTGTGGCAGCATTGAAGAGTGGAGGAGGCAACATGGGAATGCAAAGACACTGTGCGTGCCAATTATCCTTTTCTATTTGAGGATGAAGGTATGTTTTTAGTCATTAGGCAAATGACCAGATACAAATGATCGATGTATACGTGTGTGAATTTCGGGGATGAAATTCTTTTGGGTGGCGTTAATGTAAACCCTAAATTTTAATTTTTTCGAAAAAGGGCAAAAACTGTAAATTATTGTTATAGTACAAGTTGTAGACCTGAAATTTTCTAGATCTCGGATGACAAAACAAACCTCACCGTTGGATTCGTCTCATGAAATCTAACTAACCAAGAGAATTTCATCAAATTCTGAGATAATAAGATTTTCACGAAATTCGTGGCAATGGGTGTCGAGTGAACCCTAGAAAGGAGATTTTTGAGAAATTTTGAAAATGGGGAAATACGTTAAATAAAGTTCATATGAAATAATTTGAACTTAAACCAGGACAAAATAAAGTCATTTCAAGGCACAAAACGGACCCAAAATGAAATAAACAGGTGGGGGACACTTGGCTTGATAAGAGACAAGTCTCTAAGACTATAAATAGGACAAAAATATCAAGAAGGGAGAGGAAAATATCTTGTTTTTCCTACTAGTGTGGTCGGTGAGAGAAAAAATGGGAGAAAGAAAATGATCTAAGGATTCCTTCTTCAGATCCTCGGAGATCCATCGATCGGAATTCGTCGGACCAAGAGTTAAAGTTTATCTACTCGTTAAGGGCTATGCATACGTACCTGGATGGTTTCCACATATCCCCTGGAGTTTGACCAATACAAATTATCCATGTTGAGTGGTAAGACATTTAAGATATGCCCGTCCAGAGATCGCTTATATAATTGCCTGTTCACAAGGGAAAACCTAGCCGCCTGGATGTGAATCTTATGGGCTTCAATCCTGTTATCCGGAAGCTCTCCTAAGCTTAGATAACGCATTATAGGGGTTAGCCAAGAAGAGGATTCTTCGTCTATCTGACTCACCTGGTCAGTCGTAATGAACGAAGCAAGCTGGTAGTAGATTGAAAGGAACATCGTTTCTCTTATCAGGATGGATGTGGGCCACCACGCAAAGACCTCGCTTTTCATTCTAAATTCTCAAGATACTCAGCTTCTAAGCCACAAAACTCCCTAGTCATTTTTTGACCAGACTTTCGCACTTGACCATGCGTTTGTCTCGTGTTTCATTCTCTCCGTTCACCTGTCCCACCACTAGTTGAGAGTCGCTGCGTATGATGAGTTTTTCTGAGGATACAGACTTTGCAAGGTCATCCTTGGCCAGGATTACTTCATATTTAGTCTCATTATTGGACACGGGAAAGCCTAGCCGTATGGCCTGTTTTATCCTTTCCCCAGATGGGGCTTTAAGTTACAAGCCGACTCCAACTCCTATTTGGTGAGAAAAGCCTTCCACATTAAGGATCCACCCACCAGAGTCACCCTGGTCCGCATCCATTTGGGGTAGTTTTGCTAAAAAATCTTTCAATATTTGTCCCTTCAATGCGAAGCGAGGTTTATACCGAACACCGAATTTGCTTAGTTTAATCGCCCACCGGGCCATCCTTCCTGATAGGTCAGGCTTGTGTATAGTGCTTCATAAAGGGAGATTGGTCAGCAGGACGATAGGTTGTGCCTGGAAGTAGGGGTGAAGCTTCTTAGCAGCCATGTGGAGAGCTAGTACAACTTGTTCAAGACAGGTAAACCGGGTTTCTGGTCCATATAGAGATTTGCTTACGAAGAATATTGGTCTTTGCTTTCGGTTTTCGTCTTCTTTAAACAATGTTGCACTTATTGAGGCCTCTAACACCGCCAGGTAAAGGTAGAGTGTATCGCATGCCTTGGGGCGAGCCAGAATTGGCTGTTCGGTAAGATATTGTTTGATCGCCGTGAAGGCTTAGTCGCATTCCTCATTCTAGCTGGCCCTTTTGGCTCCCCTTGAATTGATAAAAAATGTTTTTAATCGGTCTATGAAACAAGATATGAACTACTCGAGAGCTGCCAATCGACCAGTCAATTGTTGTACTCATTTTCTAGAGGTAAGAGCCTGAGAGTCCATTATAACTTTGAGTTGAATAGGATTGGCCTCTATCCCTCTCTAGGTCACCATAAAGCCGGTAAAACTTGCCCGAAATGATTTCCAACCAATAAGATTTCAAAGGCGGTTAAGTTTTACGCTATAATTCCTCGCGCAATGCTCTTCAAAGGCCTCTCTTATAAATGCTTTCTTGTGTGGGCCGTTTTCTTTGGATTTCACGAGCATTGTCATCGAGTATATGGCTCACGATCTCTCAGATACAGGTGGGTCTCATCATAGGATAGCCTCTCACTCATCGAAGCCTGCCGCTTTCCTCACAGACTCCAGGTCTTTAGTTCATCAGAAGCATCTCGCACCAACCGAGCTACTTAGCCCGCCAGTACCGCAGATGCTTCCCATCGACTAAAGACCCTGGGTCCGGGGTTCGACCTCCGGGGGAGGCGAAAGGAACTCGGGAATGAGGATATCCTATGAGTGGGATCCACCGAAGGGTGACTCGAGGTCAATGGCGTGGGACCCCAATATAGGCCCCATTGTGTTGCCTAAAAACGATCAAAATACCTTCGTTACCAATCTTTGATACGTTGCCCCATCATTCTTCAACCATATTTAGTTTATGAGAAGTCACCGTCGAGTTAATCCCAACCATATTTGAGTGGCTCCAAGCGAATACGTCCATGTTTTTCAACAGTATGAGTCGTAATTGCTTCGTTTCTTCGCCGGACATGAGAGAGATGATGTAAATGAACTTTTCTAGTCCATCCAATGTTACTTTTTCTAGGGGATCCATAGCCAGCGGATCCTTATCTTCCACCTTGACTTGGGCGACGAATTGTGACTGTTATGCTGGGGTTTGGGCGACGAATTTGTGACTGTTATGCGGGGGTTTGATCTCCAGAGGGAGGACTTTCAGAGCTTTTCTCCCTTCTCTGTTCCCGTACAAATAGCTGGTAACAATGTCGTGTGGCCAGTTGATTGCTTAAAAGGTCAACCTGCCCAGCGTTAATCAAATAGCTAATCATTTGGTGGTAGGTTAAAGGGATAGCTTTCATCAAGTATAGCCAAGCCCGTCCCATTATTGCGTTGTAAGGTCCTAAGTCTTCGAGGATTGAGAACAAAACTTGTTATGTGATTGGCCTAGCTTTTAAAGGGAGCATGACATCTTCAAGAGTTAGGGTAATTGCACCATTAAATCCAAAGAAAATTCACCCGGCTGAGTTCACCATACCTAAGGAAATCTTTATCTACTTGAAGGTTGGTAGTTGCAACAAGTCTGCCGCATTGCCAGGATCTATTAGTACCATGTGCAAGTCAAAACCATTCATGTAGAGGGTGAGAACCAATGCGTCATAATGGGGGCACAATAACCTTGTTCGAGTTGATAAGAGGAAAGGATATGAGGCCATCTATCGGCTTGGTTTCTTCATGTATGCCTTTCGTGTGGACAGCATTTACTCAAGCCCTAACTATGGCGGCTCTCATGAGTTTCTTTTATTAGCGCTTTGACTGATACTGGTCGTTGGACGGGCTACCCAATATATAGTTTATGGCCGATCTGGAATCAAACGGGGCTGTTATGCCGGCTACTATTCTGTCCACAGCCTATCCTGACTCAACCCCATGGTCAAGTTCTTTGATATACCTTCTAAGATGTCCTGCTTTAATCATCTTTTCCACCTGAAATTTTAGGCATTGGCACCTGTCGGCCTCATGCCCATGATCTTTATGATAATCGCACCACAAGGATTTCTTTCTTTTTTTGGGAGGGATCCATCTGGATCGGTGTAGGCCATTTAAACTCTAGTAGATCACGGATGACGGGAATAGCCTCTCATAAGAGATGTTTAGGGGAATGAATGGCAGGAGCTCTTTCTTCTTTTGTGACTGATCACGAGATTGCTTACGGTCTTTGTTCTGACCATCCTTGGATTCAGATTGCTTCTTTCCGGTGGTTTATTTCCTTTGTCCAGCTAGTTTGTAATCATGACAGTTTGGGTTGCTGCTTGGATGTTGTCCTCCAACATTAAGTACCTATCGGCCCGCCTGTATAATTCTTCCATTTTCGCTGGTGGGTTTAAAGATAGTGACTGGAAGAAAGGAGTAGATGGCCCAAAGCTTCTCTTGAAGTTTTAGAGGACTGCATCCATGCTATACAACTCTATCTACTAGACGGCTTGCCCAAACCTCCTTGTGAAGTCTTGAATGGTCTCTTCTTCCTGCTTGAGAATAGTCTGTAAGTAGGTGATGTTCCTCTTTTTCCGTACCAAACAAAGATACTATGACACGAATGTAGCCCATAGTTCATTGAACAAGTTTATTGAGTTATGCGGGAGCTTGTGGAACTAGGCCAATGCGGCCCCCCGTAAACTAGCCGGGAACACTTTACACAATAGACGGTCATTGTAGGCATTTAGTATCATCACCTGGTTATAATGGAGCATGTGATTGTAAGGGTTAACAGAACCGTCGAACGTTGCAAAGGCCTATATGACAAACCCGTGGGGTGGCTTGTAGTTATGAATGTGTTGTCCTTGGGGCGAAGAGAGCATGTCTTCAAGTCCCCAAAATAAGGTTGCTGGCGGCATGTAGAACGTTAGTCTCAGACTAAAGGTAGGATGTACTGCCGCACTGCGGTGATCGTGCATGCTGGAACATGGCGGCAGATCAGACTTCAGGAAACATTGACGCGTTCCCAAGGGCCTGAACTGTCTAGCTCTACCTCCTACTTGCCTCTCTCCTTACCCTACAGAATGTGCCACTAACGACATCATTGAGGACAGGGTGATGCGGAGGCCTTTTACGTTAACCTTTGTGCTCTCTCAAGCATACCCTGCCGGTGAGAGACTCAAAGATAGGGAACTGCTCGAGGACAACTCATCATCTGCTGTTGTATTAAACACTGTCAGACAAATGGGCTCCTCCCTGATTGTGGCACGAGGTTTGAGCTCGACCGCCATCTCGTACATCTTTCCAAGACTGCAAAATTTGTTTCATTCAGTGTCCGAAATCGTCATTCTTCACCGCAATCTGCTCAGCATGACCTTGTAACTCCTTCATCTATCTTACTTGCTCCTCGTTTTTTCCTCTCCATATCTTGACGCCAATGGAGGAATTGATCTTCTAGCGGTTAGATCATCGGATTGGTTGACATCACATCGCCGTATTAATCGACAAGAGGGAACCACAAAGTCTGCCATGAGGGGCTAGAGAGTCATGAAGCCGCTTTTGTAACCTGTAGATGAGACTTTCTATTCGATTCCCATGATGTGCCAATTATTGTTACCCGACTGCCCGAACCTCTAGGCATCAAGAACAATATGAACTTGCATGGCAATCCAGTTTAGACAATACTACTTCTTCGATGGTTAAGTCAGCAAAAGATGGACAGAAGAAAGGTGAGAAATGGGATGAGTTGGAATTGTGAAGACATTCCCATTTATAGAGAGGGTTTTGAATATCTCCTTGATTTTAGGAAAGAAAATCTCTTAATCTTAGGGATAAAATATCCTTCCTTATCAAGGGTTAATCTTTTTGGGAAATAAGGGAAAAAAACCAGGAAATCAGCGAATAAATATCTCTCTAGTGTGTTTTCCGCTTTTATATATTTATCCATAACGAACTTCCCATATGAGGTAAGATGGTCGGCTGGGGGACTTGAAACCCTAGACGGGCCGCCATGAAGTGAGCCTTCATAGACACCTTAGGCTTTCTGCACTGCCTGCCCTCCGCTGGCTAGTTCCCACTGATTAACACGATATGGCTTGGGCCGCTTCATGATGCGGGCCAAGAGGGCCTTGGGCCCATTGAGTGGTGGGTCTAGGTCTAAAGGCCATGGTACTCACAACTATCTGGGTTTACAAGTGGAAAATTAGAATTTTCCACATAAAATTTTTTTCATGGCTTTTGGTTTCTGAAACAATAAACCTTCATCTCATTTTGATGTCAAAGTTAAACACCTTCTAGGAACCCTCATAATAGTTGTATTGTTTTGATTAAGTTTATCAAATTAATCAAATTATTGTTCATGTTTGGTCATAATTATTTTAGGTTTTGTCATATTGTAAGGATCATCTACTATCATTATTATTTAGGCATAATTTATTAAGAATAAATTCATAATTTTGGTTAATTATGTTTTAATTTAAATGGAATTACTATGCCTAATTTATGTGTAAGATATTAATTAAATTTGAGATTTTAATATATCTCATTAAGGCTTGCATAAATTAAATGTTTATTGTATGGAAAGCTTGTTAATCACCAACGTGACCTAGCTTATTAAAATATTTGAACATTTAGTAATGCATTTTCAATTGTTCAAATTAGTGTGATGCATTAATGACATAAAAGATAGAACCAAACAAAAAATATCATTAATTATATTGCTAGGAGGTGATCCAAAAGTAGACCATTGCTTATAAATAATGACATCATAATGATTTATCAATATACTTAGTAAATGTGTTGGTATATCCAAAGATAACATGCATGTTGGCTATAGTATGATTGATAATCTATTAAATGCATATTTTGTAAGCATCATTATTGGATAAAGCTACGTATTCAAGGATCACCCAAAGGTGAACTTAAACGCATGATTAAATTTATTATTTGCTTGATCCTTTTAAGTTTTCTCAAAGTATTAACTTGTGATCACATATAATGTTTGTAGTTTTTGTCAATTTGTTTGCCATGGCAATGGATTGGTCAGGTTCAATGGCATAAAGTATGTGGATTGGTCTAAAAAATCTGGTTTCAATTGGGTGTTATGGATTTGGACTTGGAAATAGTTTCTAAAAAACCTATAGCCATCACTGAGACCAGTACAGAAGCTAACAATTCTTTTCATGAGGCTTAGAAGCAGTCTAATAGGCTAAGTTTGAACTTGATAAGGATGACAATGGCTAAAAATGTAAAGTTAGCAATGCCTAAAACAAACAATGCAAAGGAGTTCATGTTGAAAATTAATGAATACTCCCAATCGGACATAACTGACAAGTCCATTGTAGGGCCCTTAATGAGTAAGCTAACAACCAAGAAGTTTAACTGGTCACAACCTATTCATGATCATGTGATAGGTATGTCAAATCTGGCAGCAAAGTTGAAATCAATGGGTATGGATGTAGTGAATCCTTCTTGGTTCAATTTATCATCAACTCACTTCCTCTTGAGTTTGGCCAATTCCTAGAGAATTATAACACTCTTAAGGAAAAATGGAAGGGAGATTAAAGCCATGTTGGTTCAAAAGGAAGGGAGATTAAAGAAAATGAAGGAGCATTATGTTCATCTCACATTTCATAATGGAGTCGGTAACAACAAAGCCAAACTGAGAAAGAAGGATAAGAGAAAGATCAAATGCACAATGAAGGTTAATGAGGGACAAATCCATAAGGTGTCGAAGTGCTACTTTTGCAAGAAAGCTGGTCACTTCAAGAAAGATTGCCCAAAAAGAAAGATTTGGTTCGAAAATAAAAGTATGTACTATGTTTCAGTATGTTTTGAATTAAATCTTATTGAAGTGCTGACAGGCGCAAATACATGTATATAAAATAGTACGCCTATGTGAGCAAGTGCACGCGTTGCCTCAAGTAATATAGTGTGTAAAAAGTAAGAGTATCGTTCCCACGAAGATTGGGTTACTAAGTACTAAAAGTGTCATAGTCTTGACTTTATCTGGATGATGGATTTGATGGTAGAAATAAGAAAACAACTAAAATCCTAATCAGTCATGCAAATATATGAAATAAAATGGAAAAAGCCTAAGGTTTAGGTTTCATTTAATTAATCCTTATGTATTATGGACCAATTTATTCCCAATTAATATTATAGTCACCTATAAATGGTAAGCCTCACTATTGCACATGTGAATCTCTCTCGATGACCCACATTCTACTCTTAGGACTTAGGTATTTTGCATCTCTACTCAACCCTAAAGTCTTAAGGGTGAAATAAAACCGAGAGATCTAATTTACCACACAAGACCCATGGATATCTCTAAACTATGGTGAAATGTGATGTTCTACCAATGCCTAATCCAACGCTCACTTCTTAGATCTCGACTTGAACCACATCACATATCAATGGTAGCTAATCATCAATACGCATTAAGAACATGATAGAACAATTAATAGAAAAATGCCTCAAATATTAATTATAATATAAACCCATGTTCAAATACATAAATCAAAATCAAACTACATCTAAGACCCTAGAAAATAAAATCAAAACATGACATGAAGAAATACAACCGGAGAAGAACCAAAAAACCCGAAATAAACTTCTTCTTCAATCTTCTTCCTCTTAGACCTTTGCCCTAAGGTTAGAAACCTTAGAGGCTTAGTCTTCTACCCTTTAGTTGGAGGTCCTCTCCAAAAAACGTCCCCTTAAATTGTCTTAAAGCATCCCTCAAATACATCTTGGGAAGTGGGACAAGAATAGTAAACTTGCCAAAACTAGGTAGCGATGCAATGGCATGGAAATCCAATGCCGCAACATGTTAGTGTTTGAAAATATAGAATTTCACTGGATGCCGTGGCATGGAGTTCCAATGCCGCAGCATACCAGTACCTTTGCTCTTCTTCTCTACTTCAATGTCGCAACATCCAAACAGTGATGCCACGGCATGCACTATTTATCAGTACTTTACCTTTTCCTTCCATTGAGCTTCCCGAGGTCGTAACTTTCTCGCTCAGACTCCAAATTTAGTGTTCTTGGTACCATTAGAAATCTCTTGAAGTGTATAATCCATCAATATAAAGCTTGATGCCATTTGAGGTCAATAGCTACTATCGATGCACAATAGCTGCTGCTGCATGCTGTGGCAGTGTTTGTTGATATTCCATTTTTTTTGCTTTGTTTTCGCTTCAACTTCATTCATATGCATTCAATGGTTGACCTAATCATAAAGATGAATATTTAGGAAATTATAACACTTATTTATATCTAAAAACTACAAAATAACACACAAAACATAGAAATAAAATGAGTATAAAATACACTCATCAAGTGACTAATAATACCTAGTGGTTAGATTCTGGTGCAACTACTAATGTATCACATGTTACACAAGGATTCGTTTCAATCCAACCCATAAGTGGAACTGATAATTTCTTGTATATGGGGAACTGAATAAAGGCATGAATAGAGGGAATTGGGACGTACAGATTGGTCTTGGATGTTGGTTGTCACTTAGATCTAGAAAAGCGTCTTTATGTTCCCGAATGTGCTAGGAATTTAGTTTATGTTGACAAGTTGAATGTTGTAGAGGTTTTAACTTTAAGATTGGACACAATGTTTTTTCATTGTACAAACATAATTAATATTATGGTTATAGTACTTTAATTGATTGTTTGTATTGTTTTAATCTTGATGTTAATTTTGTTGAGTCCCTATTTTATGTTGAACATAGTATAGGTAGCAAACGTAGTGCACATAATGAATGTTCAACTTTCTTATGGCATCAAAGATAAGATCGCATATCCAAGGAAAGAGTATTGAGGTTAGTAAAAAATGAATTCTTACCTCAATTGGATTTTGCTAATTGGGACGTGTGTATAGATTGCATTAAAGGTAAGAAAACTAGACACGTATCAAAGAGTCCAGCCATAAGAAGCAATGAACTTCTTGAGCTAATACACACTGATATCTATGGTCCCTCTGTCTTGAGGCAGTGAAAAGTATTTCATCACTTTTATCGATGACTTCCCACAATATTGTTACTTGTATTTACTGCATGAAAAGTCCTAATCAGTGGCAATCCTAGAGGTGTTCATTAACAAGGTAGAAAGGCAGCTAGATAGAAAAGTGAAAGTTCTAAGGTCTAATAAGGGTGGTGAATATTATGGTGAATTAAATAAGAAAGGACAATGTCCATGTCCATTTTCAAAGTTTCTTAAAAGTCGAGGCATATGTGCACAATATACAATGTCTGGTACACCTCAACAAAATGGTGTAGTTGAAAGGCGGAATCATACTCTCATGGATATGGTTAAGAGCCTGTTAAGTTACAACACTATACCTTTATCCTTATGGAGGTATGCATTGCATCAGCTTCCCTAATAGGGTCTAATAAGGGCAGTTCCTAAACTCTTACGAAAGTTAAGGACAGAAGGAAACCTAGTTTGAGTGCATCTACATACTTGTGGTTGCCTCGACCGAAATATGATATATAATCCACATGAAAAGAAGCTCATGCTGACCGTAGTGGTTATTTCATCGCTGGTCCCGAAAAATCGTGCGGGTACAGATTTTATTGCCCTATAGTACAAGAATAGTTGAGTATGGTAATGCTCGGTTCATTGAGAATGGTCAATCTAGTGGGAGTAGTGAACCACGTAAGGTGGATGTTCAAGAGACTCGGGTGGAAACTTTACACCCAAGAGCCTCCTTCCTATTGTTGTTCCTCTTATTGTACCATTACCTGCGAACGTGTTAGAACAACAAAATAACATTCTAACCCCACTAGATGAACATGTTAATGACGAACCGACTAACAATAAACAAGCTACAAATGAGCAAGTGTTACCACAAAAAATAGCATTACGAAGGTCTACAAAGCAAAAAAGACCAGCTATTTCGAATGATTATATGGTTTATTCATTGGAACATGAATAAAACTTGATGGTTGATAAGGATCCAATCTCATTCAAGCAAGCCATGGAATGTAACAATTTTGAAAAGTGGTTTAATGTTATGAAAGAAGAGTTGGAATTAATGGATGACAATAAGGTCTGAGATCTAGTTGAGTGGCTTGAAGTTTCAAAACAAGTAGGTTGAAAATGGGTCTTCAAGACTAAGCGTGACTCAAAGGGCAGCACCGAAAGGTACAAGGCCAGACTTGTTGCTAAAGGTTACACTCAAAAGCATGTCATTGACTATAAAGAAACCTTATCTTCAGTTTCTAAGAAGGACTCTTTAAGAATTGTTATGGCTTTAGTGGCTTATTATGATCTAGAGCTTCACTAAATGGACTTGAAGACTGCCTTTCTTAATGGTGACTTGGAAGATGAAGTTTATATGGACCAACCAGAAGGTTTCTTAACCATAGGAAAGGAACATTTGGGGTGTAAGTTTAGGAAGTCAATATATGGATTGAAACAAGCTACCCGACAATGGTATCCTAAATTCAATAATACCATTACATCGTATGGTTTTATAGAGAACACTGTTGATTGGTGTATCTATATGAAGCTCAGTGGGAGCAAGTTCATTATATTAGTCCTATACATTGATGATATCCTTCTTATTGCTAATGATGTCAGTTTATTACATGATGTTAAGAAATTTCTCTTTAAGAATTTTGAAATGAAAGATATGGGTGAGACAGCCTATGTGATAGGAATAGAAATATTCTGTGATAGATCACAAGAACGGTTAGGATTTTCTTAAAATCTTACATTGAGAAAGTATTAGAGAGATTTAGAATGGAAAAATGCACCACATGAATAGTTCCAATTCGAAATGGGGATAAGTTTAGTGAGATGCAATGCCCCAAGAATGATTTGGAACGAAAGGCAATGGAGTCGATTCCCTACCCATCAATTGTTGGGAGCTTAATGTATGCTCAAACATGTACTCAATCAGATATCAATTTCGCTATTAGAATGTTGGGTCGATATCAAAGTAATCTTGCAATGGACCATTGGAAAGATGCAAAGAAAGTATTGAGATATTTACAAGGCACTAAGGATTACATGCTCATAAACAAAAGGTCAAACCATCTTGAGGTGAAAGGCTACTCGAATTTAGACTATGCCGGTTCTGTAGATACTAGAAAATTTACATTTGGTTACATGTTTCTGTTGGTTGGAGGAGGAATCTCATGGAAAAGTGAAAAGTAGTATGTCGTTGCTACTTCCACTATGAAGGCTGAATTTATGGCATGCTTTGAAGCCATTGTTCATGCATTGTGGTTGCAAAACTTTGTCTTTGGTTTAGATATTAGTGACATTATGGCTAGACCTTTAAGAATTAACTGTGATAAATTTTCAGTTGTTTTCTTCTCTAAGAATGACAAGTATTCTAAAGGTTCAAAACACATGGATTTGAAGTACTTGTTAGTTAAAGAAGTGCAAAAACATAAAGTGTCAATTGAACATATTGGAAATAATCTGATGATAGCGGATCCATTAACTAAAAGATTACCACCTAAAACATTTATTGGTCATGTTAAAACGATGAGCATCATAGATAAGTTCTTGTTAGCACGATATCTAGGCATGTATATATATATATATATATATATATATATATATATATATATATATATATATATATATATATATATATATATATATATATATATATGTCGCTTGAGGAGCGAGAGGATTGACTGACTCTTTACTCTGCTTTATCGTACAAGCAGATAACCAAGTCTTATACTCAGACAATATATCATGATACAAAATACAAATAAAACTACCACCGTAGAGGTGTTTTACAAAGGTCACATACACGCCCCGAGTCCCATTTATTATACAAAAACTACACATTTACATTTACCAATCGTAGCAGTAACTCCACAATGATGAACCCCAATAGTGTGATGGCCCAGCCAGTAATGCGGAAGATCACTCACAAGGCCTCCTTCTTCTATACCTGGCACTCGATTGAAACTCCCGTGCAAGCTTTACGCTTAGTGGGAAAACATGTATTATGCATATACATTACTTATAGTAGCATATAACAATAACAGATATCAGAATTTTCATGCATTCATATAATGAACTTATATAATTACTTATGCTTATAAAATACTTATGCTTATTCGGATCTCCCGTAGGAGTTACAAAGCTTATTCTTATTCAGAAGTACCCATAGGTATTACAGATCAGAACGATACACATTTGTTTACTCTTATTCATCATTCAGGTTATTATCATATAATTATGAGAATACCTAGACCAGTAATAATAAATGAGTAAGATGATAAGACAATAAAGATCTCAAGATATCAGATAAGATCGCTGTTGCAAAGATTGCGCCAGAGTGCCGGCTAATCGATTAGAAAGTGTCTCGCCCCATCGCACGTATGTCGTAGCACCAGCGTATGTCGCAGCATTCAGCGTGAGCGCCCGGCGACCGACGTAACGGTCGCCCACGAATAGAAGTGTCGTATCATTTAATACCTAGTTTTAGGCATTCCTACGATTATATGTATTCAGAAACTTCCTATCTTATTATAGGGGCGTGGTACGGTACATTTTTCACTTAATTTCTTTCTTATCTTAACCCCTGTTAATCATTTATTAGAGTTCTAATACTCTCGGTATGCGAATTATAGCTTAACTATGCAAAAATACCAAAAAATCTGGTCATGAACTAGTGGTAATTCCAGACACTATGTTCGTACCGATACCAAATCGAGCTCGAGAGTGGTACCACATTACCCCTTACTGGGTACCGGCACCACCCTGTTTGGTACCGGTACTAAGCTGCTGCACCTTAAATGGTGAATTCACCCTTTTCATTCACTTTTCTTCCATAATTTCTCTAATCCATCCTTCATCAAAAACCAACATGGAATCCCTCCAA
Source organism: Tetrastigma voinierianum (assembly GCA_016808115.1). Lineage (NCBI taxonomy): Eukaryota > Viridiplantae > Streptophyta > Magnoliopsida > Vitales > Vitaceae > Tetrastigma > Tetrastigma voinierianum. Next base: position 222,985 of record JAEQBH010001713.1, on the reverse strand, counting down.
ACCACTCCACAACCACTTTTAATGGTGGTTTAGAATTTCTTTAGCCAAACCTTGCCAAAGAATCCAAGAATTCATACCAAAGTTCACCAAACTTTACAAAACCATAGAAATAGGAAGGATTCCATATCTAATTGATATCAACTAGGGTTTTTCAACCCAACTTCCCGTAAATCTAGAGTTGGGATGTATTCCTAACAAAACCCTAGAAAGGGAACAAAACTTAATATCCAAAGGAAACCCTAGCAATCCATACCCAAGTAGTTTTTATACAAAATCATACTAGAATCCATACAAAACTTTAGAATTCCATACTAATGATTCCATACCTTTGCTTGACTCCTCTTTCTTCCTCTTCTTCTTCTTCCTCTTCCTCCCAACCCGTATGCTCTCTTGTTTGGAGACCAAAAAAAATGAGTTATTTTTGTCTCCCTCCCCTTTTTATAGTTAAACTTTCTTTTATTTGCCTTTTAGTCCTCCCTCACTCTATTATTTGCATTACAATTTATGTTATTTCCACTTTGGCCTCTAATCTTATCAACTCATGACTTTTATGCTACTTTTTGACAAGTTACAATTTTGTCCTTATGTCCTGTACAATTTTCGGGTTTCTCAATTTCCATGTTTCACATTTAAATTACGAAAAATTTAATTTATGCCTACAAAATACCCTAAACACGTTGAAAACGACTACGGTATATTTCGGGGTGTTACAATATATATATATATATACACTCATGTGTATTCTGACACTTGTGAATTCAATTAAAGTTGTGTTTTTGCTTATTTGCTTGTATTCACATAATGTTGTATACTATATTATTAGTGAGATAACAATGAAATTGACAATTACTATATATCTCAATTAAAGGCTAGGAAATGAGTTAATTTTTTGATGTATGGAAGGAATCATGCTAATAAATGACTTGTAACCAAGGTTAAAAATATCGGTTTCGACGAATATATCTATACTTGGATTTTACAGATATATCGGATATATCCAAGATATATCGGTGGATATTTTTACATGAATATTGATATATAGGAAATTAACAAAAATACTTTGAAATTCATGGAAATACTTTGTAAAAGTGTAAAAATGAAATTAATAATCAAATATACACATTGATATTACATTGTAATGGTCTTTCAAAACCAAAATGAAGATCGATGTGGCTCCATTGCAATATTTGACGTAATAATCCCATCTTGCACAAGATAATACCATACGTAAGATTACAGTGTTTCGATAATATTGATTATAGGATTCACATGTCATGCATAAATGTCTGACTTGTACCCACAACCTCTCCATGGATAGAAATTCGGGTTTACCTACATGCTTGTTTGAAATCTCACAGATTTGATATAGAATTTGGAATGGCATTTGTGGATCGCGAGGATAGTTAATCATTCCATATTCACCAATGGAACCGAAGGATGTGAAGAAGGCAACCATAACTCACCGTAAGGATGGGAAAAAATGCTGGCATCATTGACAACCACTGTGATTGAGTGTCAATGCTCACGGACTCAAAACTAGTCGAAAAATGAACCTCACCGTGCTGTGACATCCTTCGGTCGACCTTTATATGGCTTCTTTCCCAATGGCTCCAATACCGGACCAACCTCCAGACTCAGTGGTCTTTATCTCGTGTAGCATGTGTAAAATCATCTTCACCAGTGAATAGACTCAATGGATATTCACTTTGCTGTTGATCTGCATTATTCCCACCATCATTTCTAGTATCACTATCATCATCAGTCCCCTCTCCTCTTGAGCCATCATAGCCTGTAGTAGAAGTACCAACAAAACTAGGTCTACTACTATGTTCAACACTTGAATCAAAAGAGGGTCGAGAAGTGACAACGGGCTGAAATGAGTCTTTAATGTCTTGACTGAAACTTTCACTATGAACTTCTTCAGATAAAATCCGCTCAACATCAACACCTACTTCTCAAACATGTGCAACAATTCGTGGATCAAGATTTCCATTTTCATCATCTACATGGAGAGGTCTAATCCATTGGAATAATTGATTATCCTCTTCTTCACCAAACTCTAGCTTAAAACGTCAAAAATCAAGGAAATATTTTCGCTAACCAAATGCTTTGATAAAGGCCAACCAAATGCTCGGGTCATATAATTGTACGTGACCAAAGGACTTTCATTCCACATCTATAATATTCAGTCTCACAAACCCTTTTATTATGTGGCTTAGTTGCCTTTTCTGGTAATATTTTTGAATGATTCAACTTCTGGTTATTGGAGTTGTTTTTCTTATTGTGAGGTTGATTATAATCACTTTGATTCCAAGAAATATGACGACCACGACTATGGCCTCAACCTCGTCCATAAAAAGATCCATGCCCATGTCTATTAGTTTGAATTGTGGCATTGGCTTCAGGTAATGTTATAGATACGGTAGAGCGAGATTGGTGATTTTTTAATAACAAATCATTATTCTGCTCAGCTACAAGGAGAAATGCAATTAACTCAGTATATTTGTAAAATGACACTCTCTATATTGCTGTTGCAAGAGCATATTAGAGGAGTGAAAAGTGGTATATGTTTTTTCAAGCATGTCCTCATTCGAGACATTTTCTTAACATAATTTTAGTTGAGAGCTACTTTGAACAATGAGCTTACAATACCGACCAACTTAAATTAGTCGTAAATGAATCCAATCATAACAGGCCCTTGGAAGTATTACGATCTTTTGATGGTCATACCATTCTTTCAAACTTTTCCAGAGGATCAATGGATCCTTAACCGTAAGATATTCACTTTTAAGACCTTCATCAATATGACGGCAAAGGAATATTAAAACTTTAGCGCGATCTTGTTGGGATGCAGTATTTCCTTCTTTGATAGTATTTCCTTCTTTGATAGTATTTCCAAGGTTCATAGCATCCAAGTTGATTTCAGCATCCAATATCCAAGATATGTAATTCTTGTCCGAAATATCAAGGACAACAAATTCGAGTTTAGTGATATTAGTCATTTTCTAAAATAATTAACAATATATGAATAAAGTGAAAAGATATAAGAAAATTATAACTTAATAACTTAAAATTTAATAATAATATATCTGAGCTCAAGTGGGAATGTTTTAAAATGAGAACTTGAGGGCTAAGGTTCAAATTTCCTTATTCTATCACATAGAGAAGAGTGTATATTTTTAGGTTATGAATAAATGACGGAAGAAATCTTTATAAACTTAGATTTTCATAACTTCAGGCTATGAATAACGTCCAATTTTAATTTTATAGCTTATGGCTATAAAATTTTCTTTAGAAAAGAAAGAAAAGGAAAAAAATGAAAAATATATACTCAGAATACCTTATTAGTTTTGTGACTTTGTCTATCTGAGCTTTCGTGCTGATAATGTATTATAAAGAATGAATAAAGGAAAAGAGAAACTAGGAGAACAAAGAGATAACTCCAAAGGTCCTTTTACTCATTTCTTTCATTATTAGTGATCTCATATATATATAGGGGTCTTCATTAATATTGTAAAACCCGGGAAAATTCTAATTTTCTGAAAAATGGTAAAATGGTAATTTTGATCAAAATCTGAAATTTTTCTAGATCTCGGATTACCTAAATGGGACTTCACCGTTGAATCGCTCGCTAAATCTAGCGCTACCATGTCAATTCTCGTCGACCCGAGACAATCGGAATTTCCACGCCGAGACACTGGTGTCGTGCCATAAAATGCTACTTGCAAAAACATGTGATGTGACAAAACTAACCTATTACATGTACCCATGTGACACATGTTGCATGATTAGAGAGATGATGGAGATGAATGGCTTAGATTAAGTCATGTGTCAAAAATCCAAAACTTAAGGACACAAATGGAATTATTGAAAAGTTTAAATGAATAAGACAAGAAGGAATAGTTTTCTTCTCCAAATTGAGAGAAAACGTCACAGTGAGTGTGAGATCCAGATTTTGGAGAGAGAGAGTATGTGACTTCTCTCTAGATTTCTCGGCGTTCGGACCGTCGGTTCTCGACAAAGCAAGAAGCAAAGTTGTTCTACGCGACAAGGGCTATGCGTGGACACCGATTTTGTGGAGTTCCGACAACTCCAAGAGGTAGGGATCTTTTCCTACTTGGTTTATTCTTTGGCTAAGATCCATTTTATGGATGGGGATTTGTTAAGGCCTGAATGGTCGTGTTTTCGGTCTCAAAATCTTTGAACCGAGTGGAGAAAATCTCAATTGTGTGGCCGTGAACAGTGTCGAGCCTAGGGTTTCACTGTTCACATGATATATTGTGTGATTTTAGCGTGGTTTGGGTGATTCAAAATGAATTGCTTGATTTGTTAATTAGCCCATGTGAGCTAATTTTTTATGTTATTGCCATGAATTAAATAACATGATTTATGTGAGTTAATTTTGTTAATACATGCATGTAAATATATTAGCATGAATTGTTTGGAATTGGCATAATGCATCTCCCATAGTAATCGGGCACCCTAGAACGATAGGTGTGAGTGCATGACACGAAAATGAAAGAAAAGTGAAAATGGTTGTGAAAGGAATTTCAAGGAAGATTTTCCAAAGAATTGTCTTGGAGAGTGGTCCAACAGTTCATCTCGGAGGCGGACCCATGACTGTTTGGAAAAATGATCCAGCAATTCGCCTCGGAGGGTAGTCCAATATATTTACCGAAACTCGGTAGTGTGTTTTCAAGAACAAAACCTTTTGTTTTGAAAATGATGTTTTGCTCGCATTTGGCTTAGGCATGTGTGAGGGAGTCGGTGAGGACTCGAGACATGGGATTGGGCATGTAGACATTCAAGTACGATCATGTATTTACTTGAGTGTGTTTGGTTGCCATAACATGTGTACTTAGGTGGGGAGTAACCCATGTAGGAAATTATCACTACTGGGCATTGCTCACCCTATCGAGGGATCATTATTTCAGGTACAGGGTGTGTATAGGAGGACGACGCTCACTAGAGGCCGCGTTTTAGAAGAAAGCTAGATTGTGGCTTTGGTATTCATTTTGTATAACATGTATTAAAACTCTAAATTTTGATATATGTTTTGGTTAAGAGTAATGTAATAACTTTTGAACTATTGTTATATAGTTGATGTATTCTTGATGGTGGCTGGATGCATACCCAAGTAACCGTTTTTACTCATGTACATGTCTCATGATATGAGACACAAATATTCCGTAGGTTGACGGGTGGTCAACGAGACACCCCGAGATTTTGGGTGTCACAGCTTGGTATCAAAGCTTAGGTATACGAATACGTAGGGCTTGAGGGGCTTGGGCTTAGGCTATGGTCATTAAGGAGTGAGAGTACCAACTCATGCATCAACAAGAAGTTTTCAGTATGGGCACACTGGCGTGTCACGGACAGATTAGAACACCGCATGCATGGTGTTTTATGTGAATGGTGCATAACATAGTTTGCTGTGTGAATTGTGTGATTTGTGTGCTTGGTGAATAGCACATAGGAAAAAAAAATGTGTTGAGGAGAATTTTTTTCTGAGGTTTTACATTGTGTAAAACTGGAAAAATAAATAAATAAATAAAATAAATTTTAATGAATTTATTTTGTTATACTGGAAAATGAAAAAAAATATATATTATGGTCTTCCAGTAGGTGGAACAAAGAAAAAAAAAAACAGAGGTGCAGGAAACTAGAATGGGCTACTGCTCATTTTCCAGTTTGAGTCACGATACAATTTTTGTATCGTGATTAATAAGGCAAAAGTCTGGCGCACAACAGAGGCACACTTTATTGCATGTGCACGTGGTCAAAGTGACACGACCGCGATACGGCCAGGAGGCCATGCGACACGGCCAGCAGGGCCACAACACGGCCGGCCAAATACAAGGGAGTGCGCAATGAGCCACAAGACGGGGGAGTCGCGATACAAATGTTGTATCGCGGTCAGCGACCATTTGTGTCGCATAAATATGGCTCAAAGAGGCTGCGGTACAGACCCACGTACATGGCAGCAACAAGAGTCAGGACACGCCCGCGACACACCCGCCAAAGACACGACGCCTACCGCGTACGATGATCCTGATTTCACTACGCCAACTTTGCATCGCGACGAGGGGGATAATATGGCAGGAGGCTTAATCTACTACACGGCACCCAGGGGCGCCCACGACACGACACACACTCTACATGCCACTACATGGCGCCCAACAAGGCGCCGGTGGCGCATGACTGGCGTGAAGGGCGCGCAGCTGTGCACGCAGCCTAGCCTCGGTAGCACTACCCAGCCTTTGACTCAAGACAATGTTTTGAGTCACTGTTTGAATCACAGTTCATGAACACTGTTCATGAGCACAGTTCATGAGGTTTTCAAATAATAATAATAATAATAATAAATAAAATAAAATAAGATAAAATTTTATAACATAAAATGAAATAAAAATAAATAAATTTTTTTTGTTGCATATGATTTAATATATGAACTTATTGTCTTGCATTACCTATGAATGCATAGACGTTGTGTATGAAATAAAATATTCTTTCTTCGCATGTGAATTTGTCTCTGGTTGTGTTTACACCTTAGAGAGATGTCGTAAGATTAGAACTTAACTTGCCATTTGACATGTGTAGATGACTAGTTGAGGGCAAGGACGTAGGGGTCGTCCACGAGGTGCTAGCCAAGCACCACCGGTATTTGACTAATAGGCCTATGCTGAGGCTATAGGGATTGTGGCTACTACTATCGTACGCTTAGTAGCTGCAGCCGGAGGTCCGAGTAACCCCGTGAGGCTTCAGGGGCACATCACCCTTCGGAGACACAGGGAGATTCACGCAGGCACCATTGGTCTGGGCGCAGCCGAGAAAGTGTCAAGGCTATGGAGATTACCCTCCGACACGACTGGGGATCGATCACCGCATTCCGTAAACTGTAGGTGAGGCCCAAGTATGATGGAACTGGGCAAAGACCTCTAGAGATCTAGAGACAATGGCTTGGGTAGAGTTCCATGATCTTTTCATAGGCAAGTATTTTCCAGATATCACACATGCAAGGCTCGTGGAGTTCCAGAGCCGGGCTAGTGGGACTACAGGACCACGTAGCATGGATACATTCAATGAGCTGTCTGCTTTAGTTTTAGCGACTATGTGGCCACGCATACGCCATGGTCAGAGATTCGAGAATGGGGCTGAAGTTGTCCATTCGGGTAGGATTGTAGGACTCGCCATTAGACATGGACTCTATGGTCGGACACCACCATAGAGAGGAGATCGAGATGCTCGGAGCACTCAGGATGCGGGTGTTAGTAGCAAGAGGAAGGAGAGTCGGCCTTCTAGTTCGAAAGAAGCAAAGGCTTAGTTCACATGGTTCCAGAGCTTCTTTCACACCCAGTCACTGCCATTCCATATGAAAGCACACTGTCAAACACCCATATATGAGAGGCGATCGCCCCCAGAGATATGATCCAAGCGCCTGGGACAAATGCACCCAGTGCTGCAGACACAGATGACGCAGAACACCTCCCATGTTCAACATTGTTTCAGACAAGACGCTTCGCAGGTCAGATCAGCAGCAAATTTTTGAGTTACAGCGCCCGAGAGTCAAAGTCAAAGCGGTCCACCAGAGGACAGAGGCCCATGCGGACATCAGGGGTTCAAGGGAGTGTCTACGCCATCACATCGCCAGCTGAGTCAGCAGATCAGCCAGTTATACAGGGTACGTTTTTGCTATCTCGCCTATGGCAAGAGTGTTATTTGATTATGGAACTTCGCATTCATTTATCGCTGCATCAGTTGTGATAAAGTTGGGCTTAGAGGTTGAGGCCTTGGAGTAGCCCTTGTATGTAAGTTCTCCCCTAGGGATTAAGGTTAGGATAGTGATGATATGTGGGTTGGGCAGTTAGAGATCTCGATTCTACTCACAATGGACCCGAGGGTCACGGATACGTTGTAGTCTCGACGCCATCCCAGATGGATCACCGATTGTACCATAGAGTCCCCATCGATTGTGAGAGTAGAAGGCTACCCGCCTCACAGGAGGGCATTCGTGTTGTACTCAAGGGGACAGCATGGATATTTCGCCCCGCACGACAATGAGTCCAGTGTCATGGATGTCATGGGTTAGCTAGCGAGCCCACCTCAGAGGATCTAGCCGAGACCAGACTTAGGATTCACCGAGTAGTTTATATGAGGATGCTTCCCAGATGAGCTACCAGGATTGCCTCCGTAGAGGGTTGTGCACTTCGGTATCGAGTTACACCTTGGTACTTCTCCCATCTTTATGACTCCGTATAGGATGGCACTAATTGAGCTGTAGGAACTTAGAGTCCAGCTACAGGAGCTACTGGATAAGGGGTTCATTAGACCGAGCACTTCACCATGGGGCGCTCCGGTTCTATTTGCAAAGAAGAAAGATAGGACCCTTCGACTGTGCATTGACTACCGACAGTTAAACAGGGTTACGATCAAGAATTGGTACCCATTGCCGAGGATTGATGACTTGTTTGATCAGTTGAGAGGAGCGAGTCTACTCCAAGATAGACCTTCAAAGACTGGTTACCACGCCTGAGGGTTAGGGAGACAAATATCCCTAAGACAGCGTTCAGGACACGTTATGGGCACTTTGAGTTTACAGTGATGCCCTTTGGATTAATGAATGCGCTAGCAACATTCATGGACCTCATGCATAGGGTATTCTAACCCTATTTGGATCAGTTTGTCGTGGTCTTCATGGATGACATTTTGATCTACTCCCAGTCAGAGTGGGAACATGAGGATCATCTGAGGATTGTTTTACGAGATTGCTATATATGACCATCACCAGAGCTGCCCAAGAAGTGCGGCTTTGGCTCAATGAGTGAGATTGGAACACGTGGTGTCAGCATCAGGCGTGTTAGTAGACCTTAAGAAGGTCGAGGTCGTGATGAGTTGGGAGAGGCCGAAGTCAGTCTTCGAGATACGTAGTTTCTAGGGATTGGCTGGGTACTACAGGAGATTCATTGAGAATTTCTCCCGATTAACTGCAATCTATGACAAGATTGACCAGAAGGAGGCTTCAAGTTTGACGGGATGACCGACAGGAGGCATTCTGTGGAGTTGAAGAGGAGGTTTACTACTGCTCCTATCTTGATAGTCCTAGACAGGGAACAGGGGTACAGCAGTATTGTGATGCCTCGAAGGTCGGATCGGGATGTGTGAATGATGCGTACCGGGAGGGTAGCCATGGTCTCCGTCGCCTGAAGAATCATGAGCGTGACCACCACACAATACATGGAGTTGGCGACCGTAGTCTTCGCCTTGAAGATTTGGCGCCACTACTTGTATGGTGAGGAGTTCGAGGTGTACTCAAGCCACAAAAATCTGAAGTATATTTTCACGCAGTGGGACCTCAATATGAGGCAACGTAGATGGATGGAGTTCCTAGAGGATTATGACTTCACTTTGCATTACCATCCTGGTAAGGCAAATGTGGTGGCTGATGCACTAAGTCGAAGTCACGGGGAGCATTGGCTAGTATAGCTTCCCGGGAATGGCGGATGCTCGAGACTGTGGGACACTTAATACGCATCATGAGCGGTAAGTCTGTGGTATGTTAGGGATTTTAGTGGGCTACACCGCCTCTATTGAGAGATATTGAGTCCTGTAAGGTGATCGAGATAGTGTCCATCGTAACTGTGTACAATAAAATAAGTGATTTAGGGTCAATTCATCCACTGCTGCATGGTAGACTTCTCAGATAGAGGACTAGGTAGTGGTTCCCCAGTTGACCGATTTGAGAGAGGAGATTCTCAAGGAGTTTCACTGCTCTCGATTTGCCATGCATCCAGGTGGCACGAAGATGTACTTAGATCTCGCCGCGCACTATCGGGAGATGTGGGATGAAGAGACACGTAGGGACCTGAGACCACGATGTCTCACGTGGTCAAGAGGTTAAGGCTAAGCACCGTAAGCCACGAAGGCTACTTCACCTATCAGAGGTGGCCGGCGGGAAGCTGAGCATCGCTCACGATGGGATTTACACCCTTCCACGGACAATCAAGGACATGATGCGATACGGGTGATAGTGACCATCACTAAGTCAGACATTTTCTAGTCGTATGTAGATGACCTTCACATTGGAGAGATTCTGCTGGTTGTACCTTCGAGAAATAGTCCAACTACATGGAGTACCAATATCCATAGTGTCTGATAGAGACCTGTTTATGGCGCACTTTTTGAAGAGTTTAAAAGGATAGGCACACTACAACCCACTTTAGCACAAAATTCTTTCCACCAATGTACGTATGGTCAGGTCGTAGAGGACCGCATATGTTAGAGACATGTCGCGAGATGCGTCCCTGATCATAAGGGTAGCTAGGAAGAGCATTTGCCCTTAGTAGAATTCGCCTATAATAACAAAGTATCAAAGTAGTGATATGCAGATGGCGCCATATGAGGCATTGCATGAGGCCATATCATCATAAGTTGGACCGAGGTGGGAGAGAGCTCCATCACTAGTCCCGACCGACAGAGACACCGAGAAAGTAAGCTTGATACTATTAACGCCTTCTCACGCGCTCGTAGCATGGTGAGCTATGCCGATGTACAACGTCGACCCTAGAGTTCGAGGTTGGTGATCACGCCTTCTGAAGGTGATGCCTAAGAGAGGAGGTCGTTTAAGTGCGGGAAGATATCGCCAGAGCACTGGACTTTCTCGAGATACTCGAGAGGGTAGTATCAGAAGGCATCAAGCCGGGCTTTACCGCCCAGCATGTTAGGTGTCCATGAGGTATTCCATGTCTCCATGTTCCGGAGGTACACTCCAGATCTATCTCATGTAGTGGATTGGGGAGAGATTGAGGTTGGACACCTGACAGAACTCCTTCGAGGACCAGGTATGCATTATGGATACCGATCAAGTTTTGCGACGCAAGACCGTGAGGCTAGTAAGGGTGCTATGGCAGCACCGTGGAGTGGAGGAGTCAACGTGGGAGCGCGATGACACAATGTGGGCCATCTATTCCTTCTTATTTAGGGATGAAGGTTCGTGGTTTAGTCGTTTAGTACAATGGCTAGTTTACATGCATGGTATAGTGCACGTTGCATATGCATGTGAGTTGTTATGATTGTACAGAATTTCGGGACGAAATTCTTTTTAAAGGAGGGGAGAATGTAAAATCCGGGAAAATTCTAATTTTCTGAAAAATGGTAAAATGGTAATTTCAGTCAAAATACGAAATTTTTCTAGATCTCGGATGACGAAACAGACTTCATCATTGAAATCCTCTCGTGAAATCTAGCTACCATGTCAAATTTCGTCGAATTCCGAGACAATCGAAATTTCACGTTTTTCGAGGCACCGGGTGTCGGGTGTCATAAAACGGTTTGCAAAAGACATGTGATATGACAAAAATCACCTATTACATGTACCCATGTGACACATGTTGCATGATTAGAGAGATGATGGAGATGAATGACTTAGATTAAGCCATGTGTCAAAAATCCAAAACTTAAGGACACAAATGAAATTATTGAAAAGTTTAAATGAATAAGACAAGAAGAAATAGTTTTCTTCTTCTCCAAATTGAGAGAAAATGTCATAGTGAGTGAGAGGTCCAGATTTTAGAGAAAGAGTGTGTGACTTCTCTCTAGATTTTTCGGCGTTCGGACCGTCGGTTCTCAACGGAGCAAGAAGTAAAGTTGTTCTACGCGGCAAGGGCTACGCGTGGACACCGATTTTGTGGAGTTTCAACAACTCCAAGAGGTAGGGATCTTTTCTTACTTGGTTTATTCTTTGGCTAAGAGCCATTTTATGGATGAGGATTTGTCGGGTGCCTGAATACGTTGTTCGCCTCAAAAAATCCTGAACCGAGTAAGAAAATCCCACCAGGCCGTGAACAGTGCCGAGCCTGTGCGCTCTACCTATTCACGGATATGCTGTGCGATTTTAGCGTGGCTCGCGGATTCAAACGACCGCTTGATTTGTTAATTAGCCCATGAGTTAATTTTTGAAAGTGTTACTGCCATGAATTGAATAATGATTTAGGAGTTAATTTTGTTAATATACGATGTAAATATATTGAAGATGACTGCTTGGAATTTTAGTATAATGCATTCCATGGCACCGGGCACCCTAACGACATAAAGTGAGTGCATGACACGAAAATGAAAGAAAAGTGAAAATGGTTGTGAAAGGAATTTCAAGGAAGAATTTCCGAAGAATTTCCTTGGAGAGTGGTCCAACAGTTCATCTCGGATGAGAACTCATAATTGTTTAGAAAAATGATCCAGCAATTCACCTCGGATGGTAGTCCAATATATTTACCGAAACTCGGTAGTGTGTTTTCAAGAACAAAAACTTTTTGTTTTGAAAACGATGTTTTTGCTCGCATTTGGCTTAGGTATGTAAGGAAAGCAGGAGGCTCGAGACATGAGATTTCAAAGCACGGGTAACAAGTAAGATCATGTATTTGCTTGAGTGTGTTCTGTCACATGACATGTGGACTTAGGTGGGGAGTAACCTACGTGAGGAAAATTATCACTACCAAGCATTACCACCTCATGAGGGATCATTATTTCAGGTACAGGGTGTGTACAGGAGGACGATGCTCACTAGAGGCCGCGTTTTAGAAGAAAGCTGGATTGTGGCTTTGGTATTCATTTTGTATAACATGTATTCAAACTCTAAATTTTGATATATGTTTTGGTTAAGAGTAATGTAATAACTCTTAAACTATTGTTATAGTTGGCGTATTCTTGATGGTAGCATTGATTTATGGGCTAAGTGGTCGCTTTTTACTATGTACATGTCTCATGATATGAGATTACGTGATATCCACGGTGCTGATGGGTGGTCAACGAGACACCCTGGGATTTGAGACGTCACAAATATAGTAATAAATACATCCATAATAATTTACCGATAAATATATGGTAATTATTATGAACAATATTATGGATGTCCATAAACTCTCCATTAATCTCGATATTAATAGGTACATTGAATATACATTGATGTATATAGGTTACGAATGTGTAGGTTATGAATGTGTAGGTTACGTATTTATATACATTAATGTATTCATGTATTAAACCCTATAATTAGGAGCCTGTGAAGGAGTCACAATACATATGAAGGAATAAGAAAATCTCTCCCCTGCTCTTCTATATCTCTCGCTATCTTGTTCTTCATTTTATAATACGTTATCACGAAGCTCATGGATTTTCAAGAAATATATTGAAGGTATATCGAGGTGTGTCTATGGAAATCATCTTTTATTTTACAATATTATTATCTCATCTAATATTTTACATATCTATAATAGTATTATTATGGTCGTAATCTTGCTAAACAATTGGTGTGGCCTGATATCACGGGAAAAAATTTCTTGTCATGGATACTAGATGCTGAAATCCATCTAGATGCAAATGGTCTTGGAAATACAATTAAAGAAAAGAATACAACATCCATTCAAGAAAAAGCCAAAGCGATGATTTTTCTTCGTCGTCACCTTCATGAAGGATTGAAAGCTAAATACCTCACCGAAGGATCCACTCGTTTCCGTGAACGCTTGAAGGAAAGGCATGAACATCGAGAACTGGTGAATTTCCCAAAAGTCTATGATCGGATGCATTTGAGACTGCAAGATTTTAACCAGGAGTGAGCATAACCCATGTTAATGATTAGAATCGGGCCAACATTACGCTTATGTGGAGAAAAATTATCGGAGCAGGATATACCGAGAAAACATTCTCCACTTTTCATGCGCATCCAATGTGCTCGCAGCAAAGAATATCGCGGAAAAGGCTTAGAAATATTCCTAAATTGATTTCATACCGCGGGCCGAATAAAACAATGAGCTATGAAAATCATGAGGCTCGCCCAATCGGTTCTACCCATTCCTCAAGTGAATGCGTATATCACTTTATACTGACAAAGCCTGAGCCGCGGCCATGGTCGTGGGTGGCGTCAGCCGGGTCGGACGGGACGGTGACGGTCTCACAGTTACAATTACAATTTCTGGCAACCCAAGAATGTGTCGAATATCAAAAAGCGTGGAGAATATTGAAAAGACAACAAAGCTGGCAAATATAAAATGGTGACAAATTCGGCGTTATCGCCGCGCATGAAAGGCCATTGGTCACGCACTGCCGCACACCAAAACACGGTTGATCTCTTACCAAGCAATCACCAAAGAAAGATGCGCCGGCAGACAAATTTTGTTTCACGGGGATGTGAGAGCGCTGATCACGGTTCTTAATGATACACTCCATCTCGATGTTGGCCGATTTCTTTATTCAGCCGTTTAATATTGCGCACTTGTTTGGTGATGAAAATCTCCAAAATAAAATATTTCCCGCTTATATTTATGTATTCGCTCCATCGTTATGTAAGTCGTCAGACTACCGAATAATGAAAGTTGTTTTTGTTGCGTATTATTTTGGCGATTTTCTTATTATATATTCCGGTTTCTCGCGAAGTTAAGTGGAAACTCATCCGTGGATCCTCACCTGGTGACAATGATATGTGTCCCGTAGATAAGGCACTCAACGATATCATATTTAAGGATAAAAATTCTTTCCTTTTAATAATGTGTATGACTATGAATTACAATACTGGTAGTGAAAATGATCGAGGTCTGGAAGAGCTAATATATATTGTTACCCTGAGGAACAAAAATTCATATTGGATGATGCATTATATTCTACAAAGTCTCAAAGAAATTTATCGAAGTTTTAAAGAGATTCACGAAATGGAGTTATCATTGAGACTACATAAATGAAGACAACACTAGTATTTATATATTACCAATCGCTGTTTTGGGTAAGAAAATATATTGGAAAATTAATTCGTTTTCTCTGGGTTTCATTTACATAAACATAAGTATAACGTTATAAGATTACGCCATAGTAAACCAAGCTTATCATGAAATAATTTTATTGTTCGCAAGGACCGAATGGGACATCCCCTGGCCTATAATGATGCGGAGAATCATTAAAAATTCATGGGCATTCACCGAAAAATCAAAAGATTTTTCATTCAAATGAATTCAGCAGGTTTGTTCTCATGGAAATTACTATAAGGCCATCACCAACAAAATATGATGTAACCCTTGCATTTTTGCAATGTGGTTATATATATGTGGTCAGATCATCCACCATGTGGACCATTTGATATTTTGCGATTTTGATTGATGCATCAACTAGATGGTCACATGTCTGCTTGTTATCAACGCTGCATCCGCGATTAGATTGCTTTGCTCAAATAATTCGTTACGGCTCATTTTCAAGATTATCCGATTGTCAATTCGCCTTGACAATGCCGAGAATTTACTTCCCAAGGTTTTAATGATTATCAGATGTCTATTGAATAACCATTGAACATCCCAGAGTATATGTTCATACACAAACTATTCTCATGGAATCATTTATTAAACGCTCTAATCGATTGCAAGGCCATTACTAATGAGGACGAAGCTCCCAACTTCTGCTTGGGGCCATGCTATTTTGCATGCAGTAGCACTGATTCGTATTAGACCAACAAATTATCATGAGTTCTTTCCTTTACAATTGGTTTTTGGTCGAGAACCAAATATTTCCCATCTAAGGATTTTGGGTGCGGTATGTTCATTACTCCACCACAACGCACTAAGATGGGTCCCCAAAGAAGATCGGGAATATAGCGCGGATATGAATCTCCATCGATAATCAAATATTTAGAGACATCAACTGGAGATTTATTTTCGGCTAGTTTTACTGATTGTCATTTTGATGAATCATATTTTCCAACTTTAAAGAAAGAAAATAAACAGTTGGAAAAGGTTATTAGTTGGAATCAATTGTCGTTGTCTCATCTTGACCTCGCATGAAGGGAATGTGAACCGCAGCTCAAAAGATTTTTCATTTGCAAAATTTAGCAAATCAATCACGATGCGATTTACATCCAAGAGAGTAATCATCTTACATACAGCCGCTAATGCCCGCGAACCGATGCCCTCAGACAATCTGCTAATGAACCTAAAGCATTAGTGAAACGTGGTCGACCGCTTGGTTCCAAAGATAAAAACTCGGAAAAGAAAAGGATCAAAGGATCAAGTCGAGGAACTGATGGATCCAGAAGAGTCCCCGCCAATTCCGTAAGAAATTCAGTAATCAAACTCAGACAATCAGAGATCCGAGCAAACTATGCTCATGAACGCGGTGGAATCTGAATAAAATTCACGTCATGATATATCGCCTATAATGTGCACCCAACATTGTTAATGACAATGAGGACTCAATAAAGTCCTGTCGAGGAATGTAGACAGAGAGATGATTGACCAAAATGGAAAGATGCAATTGAAGCACTGAATTCTTCAAAACACGGTCTTCGTCCTATTGTACTTACACCGATGGTGTCAACCTCAGAGGATACAACGCAGATTGCGCTGAACTAGACGCGACAAATAAAGTTGTCGATATAAGGCGCGCATTAGTTGCACAATGATTCTCAAAGATCACAAGATGATTATGAAGAGACGACTCGTGAAGGGATGCAACTACTTTTCGATATTTAATTATTCGCAATACATGAAAAACTTGGTATGTGTTTAATGGATGTAGTTACGGCTTATTTATATGGACCACTTGACTATGACATTTACATGAAAATCCCATAAGGATTAAAATTGCCTGCAACACATAATTTAGGTCCTCGAGAACTTTACTCGATAAAATTATGCAAATCTCTATGGGTCAAACAACGACGCATGTGGTATAATCGCTCTGAATATTTATTAAGTAAAAGGTATAAGAATGATCCCTTGCCCATGTGTATTTATTAAAGATCCGATCCGGTCGGTTATAATTGCGCTTATGTTGATGACTAATATTGGAACTACGAATGAGCTTTCGTACAAAGAGTCAACTTAAAGAAAGAATTAGATGAAAATCTGGGAAAAACAAAACTTCAGGTTTTGGTTCATGGTATTGACCACTTAGAGAATGGAATTTTATTCATCAATCAGCTTATATATCAAAGGTGCTGAAACGATTCTATATGGATAATGCTCCACCATTGAGCACTGAATGATGCAAGGTCATTAGATGTGAATAAGTTATCCTTTCCTAATTTCCAGGATGGATGATGAAGAACTTTCGTCTTCTATACTATATCTGGGGTGCTATTGAGCACTACGTATCTTGCAAAGTCATGCAATGCACTGACATATCATTTTCCAGAACTTATTAGCAAGATATAGTTCTTGTCCAACAAGAAGACATTGGAATGGAGTTAAACATATATCGAGCAGATTCAAGGTACGATACATGGGCCTATATTATCCCAATGTACCCAAAGAATTAGTTATGTAGGATGGATATATGTCCCGAATTCATAATGCTCGATCACAAATCCAAGCATATTTGTTCACATGTGGTGATACACCCATTTCTGCATGCTCTACGAACAACTCAATTACCGCCTACATCTTCTAATCATGCAGATCTTAGCAATTCATGAAGCAAGTCGGGAATGTTTTGGTTAAGATCATAATACATCATATATTCGAGGGTCACGTGGGTTTGTCTTTTTAGCAAGGAGGTCCCGACTCCACTAGATAAGATAATGCCGCATGCATTGTTCAATTAAAAATGGGTACATTAAAGGGGATAGAACAAAACATATATCACCAAAATCTTTTCACCTACGATCTACAAAAGAAGGGTGATATTAATGTTCAATCAATTCGGCTCAACTAATAATCTAGCGCATTTATTCACCGCTGGCTCTACCTACTCGCAACATTTGAAAGGCTGTCTATGCATCACGCTGCGCCGTAGACATTTAGCGATGTTGAGAAGAGGGAGTAAAATTCTTGCATCAGACTCTTTTCCTTCACCATGGTTTTGTCCGACTGGGTTTTCCTGGTAAGATTTTTAATGAAGCAAGATTGGCTATTATCCAAGCGAAAGATATTAACAATATTACGTTGGAGTCCATAAACTCTCCATTAATCTCGATATTAATAGGTGCATTAAATATACATCACGTATATATTGTTACTTAACGCAGAGTAAGCATTTAACACAGAAAAAGCATGTGATTATATATACATTAACGATTTACGTATTAAACCCTATAAATAGGAAGCTTAGATAAGCTACAATACATACGGGCTTAGAAAATCTTTTCTGTTTCTTCTATATATCTCGCTATCTTGTTCTTCTATTTTATAATAGTAATTCATATTTTTCAATGAATTATTTATAACAAAAAAATAAAATATTAAAAAAATATTGTCATCTCACCTAGTGTCTTTTCCCGTCAGCTCCACCAAGACCAAGACGCACAGCTGTTGCTCCAGACCCCGGGCAAAATTTCAATCTTCGATCTGTCTCTCTCTACTGCTCTATTCTTCAATTTCTGGAAATAAGCAAACAGCAATGGAGGTTGTTGGAGAGTCTATTCTTTCTGCTGTGCTTGAGGTGCTGTTCGGTAAGCTGGCTTCCCCTGACTTGCTCAAGTTTGCTCGCCAGGAGGAGGTATTTGCTGAACTTGAAGGGTGGAAGAGGGAACTGCGAGTGATCAATGAAGTCCTGGACGAAGCCGAGGAAAAGCAGATTGCGAAATTGTCCGTGAAAGAGTGGGTTGACGATCTCCGAGACTTGGCTTACGACATGGAGGATGTGCTCGATGAGTTCTCCACCGAGATGTTGCGACGAAGGTTGATGGCGGATCGTCCTGATCAGGTGGCTAGCACCAGTAAGGTATGGACCTTCATCCCCACTTGCTTTGCTGGTTTCAATCCTGTGAGTGAAATGAAGTTTAATATGGAGATGGGCTCCAAGATCAAAGAAATTTCTAGGCGGTTAGGCGACATGTCACGGCGGAAGGCTGAGCTAGGTTTGAAAGGTTTGGAAAAATTCGCATCTGGAGCAGCGGTTTCTACTTGGCAACGGCCGCCTAGTTCGGCCTTGATTCGTGAACCTGTTCACGGAAGGGATGAAGATAAAAAGGTTATTATTGAGATGCTGCTGAAGGATGAAGTAGGTGAAATCAACTTTGGGGTCATTCCCATTGTTGGCATTGGTGGGATGGGGAAAACCACTCTGGCCCAGTTCGTATACAGGGATGGGGAGATAGTGAAGCATTTTGAGCCAAGGGTGTGGGTGTGTGTATCAGATGAGAGCGATGTTGGGAAATTAACAAAGACAGTCCTCAATGCTGTCTCGCCTGATGAAATACGTGATGGGGATGACTTTAATCAAGTGCAACAAAAGTTAAGTGAGAATCTGGGTGGCAAAAGATTTTTGCTAGTTTTAGATGATGTCTGGAACATTAAAAGCTATGAGCAATGGAGTCAGCTGCGTGCCCCTTTCAAGTCCGGGGCCAGAGGAAGTAAGATTGTGTTAACTACACGAGACAAAAATGTTGCATCATTGATGAGGGCAGACAATTATCACCATCTTCTCAGGCCTTTATCTCATGATGATTGTTGGTCAGTGTTTGTGGAGCACGCATTTGAAAGTAAGAATGTTGATGAGTATCCGATTTTGAAATCTATTGGTGAAAAAATCGTACGAAAGTGCAACGGCTTACCCTTAGCAGCAAAGGTTGTTGGTGGACTTCTACGCTCCAAATTACAAGTTGAAGCATGGCAACGTGTATTGGATAGCAACATTTGGAACAATAGTGAATACGGTATTATGCCCATATTGAGATTAAGCTATCAGCATCTGTCCCCACATTTAAAAAGATGTTTTGCTTATTGTGCATTGTTTCCTAAAGATTATGAATTTGAACGGAAACAATTAATTTTGTTGTGGATGGCTGAGGGTTTAATTTGGCACAAAAAAAAGGATAATCGTCAAATAGAAGATTTAGGTGTTGATTATTTTGATGAATTGTTATCAAGATGTTTTTTCCAACCCTCGAACAAAGATACATTACGATTTGTGATGCATGACTTGATCAATGATCTAGCTCAAGATGTTTCTGCAGAAATATGCTTCAAATTAGAGAATTTAGATGAATTCCATAATCGCATTCGTCATTTGTCATTCATGCGTGGTCCATTTGATGCGTTTAAAAAATTTGAAGTTTGTGATCAAATGGAGAAATTACGAGCATTTTTGGCTTTACCAATCATCAGAGATAATGAATGGAAATGCTACTTAAGTACTAAGGTGTTTCATGACTTGCTGCTGAAATTTAGATACTTAAGGGTGCTCTTGTTGAGTTGTTATGAGATCAATGAGCTACCCGATTCAATTGGCGATTTGAAACATTTACGATATCTTAATTTCTGTCTTTACACAGTTTCAGTTACTGTTTCTGAAGTATTTGTAAGCCTTACAATTTACAATCATTAATATTATGCAATTGTAGAGAACTAAAAAATTTGCCCATGGGCATTGCAAGTTTAATCAATCTTCGTCATCTTGATATCAGTGGTTCAACGATGCTTGAAGAGATGCCTCCTCAAATTGGCAATATGATTAATTTGCAGACATTGTCTAAGTTTTTTCTAAGTAAAGGTAATGGATCACGAATAAAAGAATTGAAGAATTTGTTGAGTCTTCAAGGAGAGCTTTCTATATGTGGGTTGGATAATGTAGTGGATCCGAGAGACGCTATGCACATCAATTTGAAGGAGAGAGCCAATATTGACGACTTAGCTATGGTCTGAGCAACATTTCATAATCTGCTGAATGAAAGTAGCGAGGAAGAGGTGCTTAAGTGGTTGCAACCTCATCAAAATTTGAAATCCCTTGCTATTCTATTTACAGCTGGATCAATATTCCTGAGCCGGATAGGAGATCCCTGCTCTCACGCATTTAGGACTTGATTATTGTAAAGCGCAATACTCCGTTCGCACTGAAGACTGCCCTTACTCCAAGTCTTGGCGATCAGGGGCATGAATGAAATTAAAAGCATAGGCAACGAGTTTTATGGGGAGATTGCAAAGCCTTTTCCGTCTTTGGAGTTCTTGAAGTTTCAGGATATGCCCGAATGGCAAGATTGGATGAATCCAAAGTTGGGTGTGGGAACTGAAGCATTGTTTCCTCGCCTCCGTGTGCTTCTAATAATAAAATGTCCAAAACTCAGCAGCTTGCCTGATCGGTTGTCTTCCCTTGTCAATCTCGATGTTAGCGAATGCCCAGAATTGACAATTTCGATTCCACGATTACCATCTCTAATGTTCTTGAAGGTAAATAGATGTAACAAGGCTATGTTGAAAAGCGGGGTTGTTGATGTGCCCTCACTCACCCAATTATTCATCGAGGAAATTCTAGAGCCGGGTTGTTTATGGGAAGGGCTTGTTCAGCCCTTAGGAGCCCTTGAAGATTTGGGAATAAATCAATGTGATGAGCTGGCATTTTTCAAGAAGCAAGGATCTGGATTAGAAAACCTTGGTGGACTGCAACGATTATGGATCTTAGTGATGGAGTTACACTCAGCAGCAGGGCTGCCTTGCAATCTTCAGTACCTGGAAGTGAGAGGATGTTCCAACTTAAAGAAGTTGCCAAATGCATTGAACATCCTCACATCTCTTAAAGATTTGATAATTCTCGGATGCCCCAAACTGGTGTCATTCCCAGAGACAGGTTTGCCGCCCATGCTAAGAAGACTCTCAGTGAAACATTGTCCATCTCTTATTGGCTTTCCAAAAGGTGAGCTGCCCACCACCCTTAAGATGTTGGTCATTGAAGATTGCAAGAAACTAGAGTCTCTACCCGAGGAAATTATGCACGACACTTCTTCAATCTATGGCAACAACGCTTGTCATCTTGAGTTGCTACGCATGGTTTCACAAGTTCCTCTCGTCTATTCCAAGGTGACTTCTCCCTCCACACTTGAGACACTTTCATTTTGGAATTGCAATCAGTTGGAGTCCATTCCAGGGAAGATGTTACAAAATCTCATTTCTCTTCGTGAGCTGGGTCTATGTAACTGTCCAGACTTGATGCCCTCTTTGGAAGAGTTTTTTATTCCCAACCTTAAAGAATTGGCCATTTCAAATGAAAGACAATGAGGAGGCTTCTCTATTTTCCGGCCTTCACATATTTATATACTACTTGGAAAAACTACTATCAAAAGCACCATGACGTGATTTTCTTTTTCTGATGATTGGTCTCAGCTTCTCCCAAAATCTCTCATCCTTCTTTCCATAACCGATTTCCAACTTGAAGTTTCCATAAATTATCGGGCCCAATCCTTCACTTCTCTTAAAGTCCTTGAACTCGTTCACTGCCCTCAGCTTCAGTCCTTTGTGCCAAAGAAAGGGATGCCACCAACACTAGCAAAACTTGTAATTTGGCGATGTCCTATTCTTAAAAACAGGTGCCTCAAGAACAAAGGAAAAGATTGGCCCAAGATTGCCCACATCCCCTATGTGGAAATAGATAAACTTGTACAATGATAGCATCTTCAACCTGGTATACTCAATTCTTTTTAGTCTTTCATCAAACATTCTACTTACTAATTATTGCTTCTTCTAAAATATTAGTCTTTTCCTCTTGTTATGTAATCAGGGTTTGTCATGCTCAACATTAAGCTACAAAGTTATGTGCTCAAAATCTCACCTCTCTCAATTCCTTCAACGGCTAATTACCTGAAATTTTGCACTTTCCTCTTCCCAAACAGAAGTTCTGATTAGTGCATTAAATTGTATGTCAAGCAGGCAGTTCAGGATGCACAGAAAAACAATATATCACAGGTTGTTCTTTTTCTCACTCTCTCTCTGACCTTTATTAATTTCATATGTATACTCTCAACTTTATATTAATTTAATATGAGCTGAAGGTAAGATCCCCTAATCACAGGTGGTAGTGACATCTTTATAAGTAACTGGTTGATGGTGGAATCCTCTAATCAGGGCACATGATAAAATCTCCTCAATCTGAATGATTTTCTTCATGTCCATGATTAAGCTTATATATGTGTCTTGGAGTATTGACTCTCTCTCTCCCTCACTCACTCATTTTCTCACCTTGAGCATTTAAACTTGAATATTGCAAAAAAGAAAAAAAGGTAAATGATAATTTGTCCTATCTGTTGTTGTTTTTCCCCCTTTTCAGTTTTTTTTTTCCTTTTCCTATAATCTTTTCTGTAAATGATTGAAATTCTTGTTTTTATATATGTCTAATTTCTGTAAGGAAGATTTTTTTTTTTTTTTTTTTTTTTGACAAGGCAAAATATATTCATCAAAAAAGAAACCAAAGGTCACAGGTATACTAGGAGTATACTTCTGCAAGGAAGAATATATGCTTCATGTATCATTTGTCTAGCTGTATTGACCTTGGAACAAGGATGAATTCATGCATTTCGAATACCTTTTTATTTATGCTTCTAGATGTTTCCGTTTTGGGTACAGACTTGCTTTATGCTGAAATTTTTTCTTCTTTTAAACTATCAGGTTTCAGGAAAATAGTTTCATCAAATGCTGGAAATGTGCTGGTTTTAGAAGATAACTGGTAAAATCTCCTAAAGACAGGTGGTAGCTACGTCTTTGTAAGTAACTGGTAGATGGTCAAATCCACTAATCAGGGCACATGACAAAATCTCCTCAATCTGAATGATTTTCTTCATATCCATGATCAAGCTTATATATGTGTTTCAGGGTACTCTCTCTCTCCCTCTCTCTCTCTCCCTCGCTCCCTCGCTCCCTTGCTCGCTTCTCACCTTTGAGAAGATTGCAATCAGAAAAAAAAAAAAATGGAAATGAAAATTTGTGCTATCTGTTGTTTTTTTTTTTGCCCTTTTTCAGTTTTTTTTTTCTCCTTTAACCTAACCTAAGTCTATTGATGATTGAAATTCCTGTTTTATATGTCTCATTATCTGCAAGGTAGAATTTCTGCTTCATGTATGCTTTGTCTGGCTGTATTGACCTTGGAACAAGAATGAATTTATGCATTTGGAAACCTCTTCATTTGTGCTCCTAGATGTTTCCGTTTCGGATACTGAGTCTGCTGCTAAGTTGCTATGGTTAATTAATCAGTCATTGAACTAATCGCCAGCTGTTTATGTGTTCAACAGCCTGATGCAATATATCTGTTTTGATCTGAAGGATCTAAAGCTCACAGCCACAATTGGTTTCCTCCAAAAGCACTCTCTGAAGACTTTCAGTCAAACCTTCAGGATGGAGAGTGCAAAGATGCTGAAAACTTGCAATTACACTACTCAATACGAAAGGAAGTATGGTAAAGATTGCTGTTTTCAGCTTCCAAAATCATCCATACATGACAATGAGAATTATTTAGAAGAAGTTGATGAACCAAACAGCTTTTCTACTGCCTTTAGTTCCAAGCACATGAGGTACAGCCCAGTAGCATACAAACAGATGGTTGGAATTTTTAGCTCTTTGGATGAAAAAGGAGCTTGTTCGGCATGTAAGTGGTGTCAGTTAGTATGTGCTGTGATCACAGTGTCGGCATAGATCAAGCATTTCTAGCTGTATATATGTATATACATGTTGTAATTGTGCTGTGGTGTAGCTACTTTATTTAGCTAGACTGTATTGGTGTAATGTGCTGTGCTGTAGCTTCCTTATTTAGTTAGAGGAACTGCTAAAATGTGTAATTGCTGAAATTCAGCCTTGTAATATTATATCAGCTTCTGTTTAATCATAGGAACTCTCAACATGAGGGATGAAAATTCAATTCAACTGGAAAGTGGCACCTGAGGCTCTCCTGCATTAGTCATGGGTTAATGGGATGCCGTGGGAACAAGGTAAGATTGAAGTTTTATTGACATAGATATGCACTGTTGTAGGCACAACATTTACAATGAAATAAGGAATTTGGCTTATTTTTCTACTTTAATCAAGATTTTAGTTTTCTGGTAGCAGGGTTGTATTTCTGTGAGAATGACTTTTCACCCAACAGGCTTTTGCTTCATCTGCAGTCACTTCGGTTCAGGAGAAAAAGAAGGAGATGCGCTGAGACAAAATTTAGATTTCATACAGATAATCAATTCCAGAAATCTGCAGAGCACCGGCCAGTGGAGTGCCAGAGAAAATTCAGGATCACAAGTGAGCATCTTTGAATACCTTCCTTGTGTGAGTTTATAATTCCTGCTTAGGCATAATTAATCTATAATTCTTATTTTTATGTTTACAAAGTATCTTATTCACGACGATGCTAGGTGGGTCATATGGTTTGGGGATTTCAATTGCCTGATTGCTCAGAGTTACTCTGAAACTCAAAAGCTTCTGGGGGAGAATGCCTTGGATTCCCTTTCTAGCAAAGACCAGGTAGTGGATGGTAATCTGTTGCATGGATAGAACATATAATTTTTTGATGGAGCATTTTGATACTCAATGGCACTGAAATCATTCATTTTTCTTTGGTTGTAATTTGACAACAGGTCTGTTTCTCTTAGAATAGGTTTGTTGCCCATTGCTTGGAAAATAGGTTCCTTTCATAAACTTAGCATTGCCCAACTGAATGGGTCATTACTCAGTTTTAACAATATAGGTCTTGTAATTGAAAATGAATTGGATAACTATTCTTCTCAAAGGTGGATATTGAATTGATAAAACAATGGATGATTTGATTAAAAGACCTTTTGAAATCTAAATTTCGGAAATCTAACTCTTCATCAATTTTTGACATCACTTTGACAAAAATACTCTCATTGTTCTCTTGTAAAAATAATCATTTCTGTTGTAAGACACATGTAAATACATGAAATGGAAAAGGACATTGTCATACATGTAAACATAGGAAGGGTTAAATTTATAAAATTTTGACTTATTTGAAATCTTTTAACCAAATATTTCTAAAACGATAAGCATTGGGTCTTATCATTCACCAACCTAAAACACTTACAATTTCAAATTGGAACAAAGTGGGGAGGCCTCTATCTGCCTGGGGCCCTGTGCCTCCACACGCTCACATCTCTTGACAAAAAAAAAAAAAAAATCACAATTGAATGCCCATTGAGATGTGATTTCTTTTACAGATGATGGGTCTCAACTTCTTCCTACATCTATGAGCTTGTTCACACAGCAGATTTACATAACTAGAATTCCGTAGCCTGTAGCCTCCGTTGGTCCTGGATGATATTTCATAAGATAAGTTGAAGGTAAAATCCCCTAATGACAGGTGGTAGCTAGGTCTTTGTAAATTGTAAGTGGTAAAAGGTAAAATCCCCTAAGGACAAGTGGTAGCTAGGTCTTTGTAAGTGGTAAAAGGTAAAATCCCCTAATCAGGTTACATGAAATACCCTCCCCCAAAGTCTGAGAAGTCCATGAAAGTAAGTGCACTAAGACGTTGCAACCTATTCAGTAGCATGATACTTCAATATTGTCTTTGAAGTTTTCACATTTGAATATTTTTATATGGTTGCCCAGGTCTCTACATAAAAATTCTTTTATCTTAGTGTTACATGATTTTCTTTCTTCACTATTCTAAATCATCATGTTTACTGATCCTCTTAGACTATAGAGCAAGAAGTTTTACTTTGCCAACACGCTACCAGAGGTGACCACCAGAATAATTTCTATCTTAATGAAGCATCTAAAAGAACTTTGGTTTAAACTGCAATTACTTTTTGGAAATTGCTAACTGGTATCATCTCTATTTGACGCAATTAGCCACAGTAACGTAAGTGTTCTCTGGAGGTCGTATTTTAGCCTCCTGCTTATAATAATAAGATGGTAGCTTTCAAGGCCGTATACCACCATAACCCAATAGTTCTTAATTAACAGAACATGTGTATCCTTTAGGACTAGGTAACAACTAGAATCATCATGCAACTTTGCTCATGTGGAATCTCCAGCATTCATTTGTCTCTAAAGCTTTTTCAGGCCCTTCTACTTTTCTATTCCTTGTCATGTGTTAGGTTGGTCCTGCATGTTATTTGTCTATATACATCATATATGGCAAATAATTGTATTTATAATCAGAACTCATTGCTTGAATTAATCATTCAAGAATCCATACAGCCTTAATGTTTGCTTCTATTTACATTCCCTGTTTATGCAATTTTAAATAATGGCTGCATCAGTGTTACCCTTTGGATGTTAAAGACATTGAAGAGGTTTAAACATCAGATTCAGATTATACTGAATGGGCTCGATCTAATTAGTAAGCATAGGGAGGTGCATGTATACATTTTTCCCCCTATTATGATGGCAATATACACAAACACATATGAGCTTGTGTGTGATGTTATGATGTTTCACTCCTTACGTTTTATAATTTATTTTTGGATTAGCATTTCCCTACTTTCTGGCCTTAGTGCCAAGGAAAGAACTGCCGCCAACACCTGCACAACTTGTGATGGGAAGATATCGTATTCTAAACAGGAGGCGCTTCAAGGGCTAAGGAAAAGATTAGCCCAAGATTGGCCACATCCCCGGCTTGGAAGTAGTAGTTTTGTACGGGAATGATATATTTGAAAAAAAAAAAAGAAAAAATTAGTTTACAGGGCAAACTATCGACAAGAATGCACGCCATTGCTCGCACAGCGGCCAATGAATCTCGTAGAAGCCCGCGCCCTAACTAGACGGCATTTGATTTCTGCCCCTAACTACATTTGACGCATAAAATTTCCCGGGCTTTTCTTCTCATTCCGCCGCCTTCTTCTTTCTCCTCATTCCGCTCGCTCTTTCTTTCCTCTTCTCCTTCCGCTATGCTCCTCTCCGTCCCGCTTCGACCAAGCCCTCCTCCGATGGCCCTCCCTTCCCTCTCTCCCTCCTCCTCTCGTCCTCTCCACTCCTCCTCCTTTGCTATGGTTTCTTCTTTTACTTTATTTTTACTAATTTATTTGTTGGATGTATTTTCTATAATTTTCTTTTCGCTTATTTTTCCCCTCGTTTGTTATGCTCTCCGGTTTAATTCACTATCATCGCCCCCATATGCATGTACTCAAACCGCTTGGCTTTTTTGATTGATATTTTTACTTAAAATCCGCCATTCGGGCACAATCGGGCTTATGTAATTTTGTTTTTCGGGTTTATTGGTATTTTGTACTTTGTGTCGATTCTTGCTTTGATAATAAATGTCCAGAGGAGTCGGAAAATTTTTCAACAGTGGCCAGAACTATTTACTACCAACAGGGCGGAAATTTTACGCGAATAAATGTCATAGCTGGGACGCCAGATCAAATGCCGCAAATGGGACGACGCTTCTGCAAGATTCAATGGCCGCTGTCTCATACAGTGACATTACGCCCTACGTCAGTCAATAGTTTGCCCTGCAAACTAATTTTTTCTTTTTTCTTTTTTTCAAATATATCATTCCTGTACAAAACTCTGGAAGTAGATTATGTTGTAAAAAAATAATGAGTTAAACCAGGTATCCTTAATTCCTTGTAATCTTCATCAAAGATTTTGCTTACTAGTTATTATCTTCTCAAGAATATGCTCGCCTTTTCTTTGTTGTTTGGTATCTTAGACAGTGGTGGAGCCACATAAGGCTTAAGGGGGCAAAATGCCCCCCCTGAAATGTTGGAAAAAAACAAGTAGATGGTAGGAATCGAACACTAGACCTCATGGTTGTTGTTACCTGAATTGTTTGATTCCCAGTGCATCGACGTGAACCTGCAGAAAGAAGGAAAAGGAGAATCGGCGGCGGTGTGTCGGCCGCCTTTCCGATGATTAAGTTAGCAAAATGATGGAGAGGATGAAGAGAGTACGATGATTAGGGTTGCATACCTTTCTTCCGTGGGAGGGCTCCTCCTTAACACTCGAATTTGTCCTAGATTTTCAGAAATATAATCTCATGATTTTGTCAAACAAATCCCTCTTTCCTTATCGAAGACAAATTCTTCTGGATTTTAGGAAAGATAATCTCATGATGCCGGTAAAAAATCTTTTCTTTCCTTATCTTAGACCAAATCTCCCTCGTTCAAGATTAATAGTTCCAGCCAACCCCTCAGGTGCAGTAGCATGGCCGACTAGGGGATTCAAGACCCCAGACGGTCGTTAGGAATGTACCGTTTGGGTGGTACCCATGTGGTTTTGCTAAACCAGGCCTCCCTAGGCCACTTCATGCGTCGGGCCAGGCGATGAGCCTGCGCGGGTGCTAGGCCTGTGGATTAGTGGGTTTGGGCCCATAGGTCGCAGTTTGGGCCCATAGGTCGTGGTACCCATAATGCCCCCCTTTTTCTTTGACTATAGGATTATGTTCTGTTAGTCAAGGAAAATACTCGCCGGGCTCGCATGGAGAGTTGTTAAGTAGCACGTGGGGAAATAGGGGCGACACGCAGCCGTATGTTCCAACGCGTGATTACCAGAGAATACCGTGATTCGATGATGTGTTTATCACGCCTTAGTGGTCTCACCCCTATAATTATGATGGTGAACTAGTGAGATCTTATGAAGTCTCCAACGAATTGCTTTTTCATTAGTTTATCTTCCTGTCGTGTGTTCTCCTATGGTACAGTGAAGGTGAAATGATGGTGGTTGGAAACTCTCAGAAGTCTCTGCAACCGTTTGTTGCTTACGGATATCGTGTGCTTGAAGGCAACGCCTGTGTTTATTCATCAGGCGTCCCAGATGGGAAGCCAAACCATGCTAGAGTCCCCTTTTTTGGAGCTCTTCGTTAGGCCTTGTTGGGATCATCCGGAGGTTTCGGATGAGGGCCCGAATGCGTCACCGCTCTTTTTCGAGCTCTACACTGGTGGCTACGTGCCCCTATGTCAGGTTCCTAGCTACGGCGACCAAGGAGTAGAGCTGAGAGGAAAGGAAATTTCAAGCGGGATAATGCTGATTATTTTTTTGCCTTGATTTTTTCCTCTTCTTCTTCCTCTTCTTCTTATTCTTCTTCCTCTTCACCTTCTTTTTCATCTCTACCTTTTTCTGATTCTCCTTTTCTGATTGGCCTTTTTTTTATTCTCCTTTTCTGATTGTAACTAGTCAAAGTTTTATCAGATGTTCTTGTCAAAATTCATTGAGGTTACTGGATATGTCAGGCTGGTTTCAATGTAATTATCACATTTTGGCATATTTTAATAAACTTGTCCTTTCGCAATATCAGCTAATCTTTCTATTTTTCGCTTCTTTCTTTCGCATGTCGGGCAAAGGGGAGCCATTGCCCGGACTCGCTGGGAAGCCTCTAGATCTGATTGGGGGATGGGCTTTAATTTTCCCGACTAGGACTGCTCATTGGGCCCTGCTTGGTTGACGGGCTTGAGCTTGAGCCATTTTGAAAAACTAGGCTAGGGGCCCACCAGCCTGGTAGATCTAGGCCTGTGGGTCTCATTTGCTCTAAGGCCCTAAAGGCGAAACATTTTGCGCATTATGAAACATCGAGGAGGAAAAGTGGACGCCTCTGATACAGGTTAGCCCATCATATTTAATGCATACGCATGTGCCTTACCCCGTATAAGAGTAGGGGTTCAAAGCCGTTGTTCTTACTCTCGTTTAGCACCTTTCGCCAAAGCGCTTTCACGTTTTTTGCAAAGACTCCTCAAGCTCTTAGCAGTAGGAGTCATGGAGGATCTTGATCATTTTGGATTTCAGTAATCCCATCAGGCTTTGCCATTGATTTCCAAGCCATGTCATTCGTTGTTTTTCCGTGTTTTCGCACGGTTCGCCAAGAGGTCGGTAGGTTTCCCCCAGATCGCAACTTTACACGGATTGCGCGACCTGGCCCTGGGGCGTCTATGCCGTAAAACTAGTACTTAGAATGGGCGGGTTTGCACGGCACCTTATCCCATTCCCGCCCGCAAAGATATCAATTATTCCCCATACCCGTCCCCATACCCGAAGCTCTGGGCAAGACATGTGTTTCCGATCCCGCGATGAAACCATAATCATAATCCCGTCCCCCGCCCGTCCCAACCCGATCATTGATTTCCTTTCCCTTCCTCTTTTCATTCTCTATTTTCTCGAAGAACCAAACATGATTTTTGACTTTTAAAAGATGCAAAACCATAAAAAGTTAAATCTTATGCAGAAAACCGACATCAATTTAAATGTCAAAAGAAATCTTTCGTGAAATACAACCCATACCCAAATCAATACCCAAATTCAACATATAATCTGAACACAATCCATACCCAAATACAAATAAAAAAATCACCGACATACATTTTGAACAAGATCCATCAAAAGTAGAAAAAAGAAAAAAATTGCTGGTAGAAGAAAGAAAAAAATGGATTGTCAGTAGAAGAAGAACGAAAAAAAAAAAGATTTTCAGCTACCATTGAAATTGATTCTCTGTATGAGGGTATTGATTTTTAGTCATCCATTACCCGCGGGCTTCGACGGAGAAGCTCAACTGCGGATTTATTTATCATTTAAGTTTACGGAGCTCCATGGAGAAGTGTCTACTTACATGCTAAGATGGTCGTAAGAGCTCCGCCCATGGTGTTGTTCTTGTCACGGATCTATTAAAATCCCCAAGTTCCAAATGGCTTTGTAGACTTTTCAATGGGAAGGTGTTGTCATATGTGTCATAATGATATCGGATGGACTACAATGGTGGAGGAAAATGACAACCCTAAATGAAAGAGAAAACCTAAAAGAAGAAAAAGATTATATTTATATATAAAGGGTAAATAAGTATTTTTCTATCTCTGCATGGGCGGGTAAATGTTATGACCTTGACCCGACCCTAACCCGACACCTGCCTTGAATATTAACCAAACTCGGCCATATACCCGATAACTATGCTCCCAAACCCGTCCTATTGTGGACTCATGGGCCCCAAAAGACCTGCACCATTGCCATCCCAGTAAATGCCAAGGCTTTCACTCTCTTCTATCGCTCAAGTGCATAATTATTGAGTTGATCTGTCTCCTTTTTCTTTCTTATTGTTGTTCACTTGCAGAATAGCAAGAGGTCAAGAGTAGACTTCCACCAATCCGGTTGGGCGTAGGAGAGGGCCCAACCGGGAGATGCCGTCTGCAAGCAACCTTGTCTCCTCTATGTCCATGGAGGAGTTGAGGTCCTTTTGCCAAATTCCTGACAACATTAGCTTAGTGTTGTCAAACGGTCCAGCCGCCTTAACTGTGGGAGAAGGGGACAATGTC
Organism: Tetrastigma voinierianum; assembly: GCA_016808115.1. NCBI lineage: Eukaryota > Viridiplantae > Streptophyta > Magnoliopsida > Vitales > Vitaceae > Tetrastigma > Tetrastigma voinierianum. The sequence continues at coordinate 191,076 of JAEQBH010001713.1, read as the reverse complement.
GTCTACTTTACGCGGAGCGCTTTGGTAACCTACTACGCTTCCCCTGCGACACACGCGGCGCCTTGGCGACACTTTTTCCCGGGCATCGCCTGCGCTTATCGATCAAAACGCTATTCGAATTTTGATGGATTGCAGTGTGCTCAACCTTCTCTCCTACCGATATCCGCCAGGAGATTTGCTTTGTCTATACTACCGGCTTAGATCAAAGTGCGCGTTGTCCCTCGTTCGCCCCACAATCCAAGCTCACCATAACTGAGCTCTCGACTCCCCCAAGATCGAGGCAAAGGGGGGTCATTCCGTCAAGGGCCTCGATATGAGATGCCGACTGGCTTCCTTTCAACATAAACCAATCCCTGCTCAGAGGTTTGTTTTAGCCAGAAAGCAACCTATGCTCTATGATGGGTCGTGGTACCGACATACCTCCTCGTTTTCTCTGATGTCTATCTCGCATAAGCTGCAGGCGCAGGTTTGCCAGTGAACTAGATCGAGAAGACCGCCCTGGCAACACATAAATGGAGCACATTAGGCGATTGCTTGAGATAATAGAGGCAAAACGCAATCATGCATTTCTCAATACAACAATGAAGAATTTGAGAGAGTTTGGCTAGCGTCTCTTCCCCTTATATTATTCCATTGTTCAACGGTTTTGCCTTGGCGAGGTCAAGGTAGGGGAGACAGTTGCCACTGCTGATCTCTTAAAGTCGGTCCTCATGCTCCTCTGCGATTCGCTCAAGGGCCAAGCGGAGGCCATTGCAAAGCCCTTAGTGACGTTTGCCCTTGTTACCTAGCTTCAGAGTCCACGGGCTGCCGAGGCCAGCAAAAAAGAGAGAGTCAAAGGTGCGACAGACAAAGACAACCCGAGCCTGGTTGGAAGGTTTCGTTGATTGGACGAGGGTGGTTGACAGTGAACCCATCGAGGAGGAAGAGATGTTTACCCTTGCCGCCTTGTTTTTTTCATGGATGCGTAAGCTGAATGCGGCCCTAGAGGGCGAGGCCACCTCGAGTTCTAGAGAGAAGCGACCTAAGCGGTCTCCTTCAAAAGAGGGGGCTCAGGAGGACTGCGCCATAATCTCGGTGGAGTCTCCAGATCTAGCTTCCCATGATCAACCGACCTTGGGAGTTTGTCTGAACGAGACTGATGCACCTTTAGGAGAGGGGGTTCCGGTTGTGAGCCCTTCAAATGTTGAGGAGGTTGGAACGGGCGCTTCATCAAGGGTAATCACCACTTCGGCACCCCCGCCCAAGTCCACTAGTGCCGGGCTAAGCAGGAAGCGGATGCTTGACCAGGTAGTGGTGAGAACGTATATTCCGCCGTTGGAGAAGGTTACTCCCTTAACGGATACGGTGACTCTGGATATTGAGGATGTGCTAAAACTTATCCGGCCACGGAGCCCTTCAACCAGAAGACTCCCTACCGCGCATTACGCGCCGACCGCAGACTAACTATTACTTGAAGCACCGCGGGCTGCCCAAGCTAGAGCATTATTCCGTTCCACTTCCGGTGCACATGAATAAAGAAGATATCTAGCTCGTGGTCGATGATGGGATGCTCATTCGCAACCATAACTTTCATCGGTCGGCCGAACAGGTATGCTTTGATTTTTAGCATGCGACTGCCAATTTTATGTTATGATTGCCTTCTAACTTATGTTCTTTTGCAGGCTATGACAGCCATCCGGAACATGGCCCATTAACATCGAGAGTTTCAGACCTATCTTGATGATGCTGAGAAGATGTGTCTTTATGCCCACGAATCACCACATCACTGCATTCACGCTCGCTGCGCGGAGTCTTCGCGAGCATCGGGAGAAAGATACAAAGAAGGCGCTGAAAGCGTTATTCAGCAGAAAGAGAGGGACGAGGCTGGGCAAGGTACCTGTGCATGGCCAAATTATTGGCCACGCTTCGCAAGGGATGCCAAAGCCAAGAAGCCGATCCGACCACGCCCCGAATTTTCTGGTAATGGCAGCGAAGGCTACAAGTAGTCGGGCGCGTGATCACTTCTGGGAGGCCGAGCGGGCGTCTTTCACTGAGCTCAAGGCGTCCAAAGGTGAGGTGTCTTCCCTTCATGCTCGTGCAGAGAAGGATAAGGAAGACAGTGTGAAAGACTACCAGAGATCCCTAAAGCTCATCTTTGCTTATGGCTATGGATGCTGCGTGTTTAAGAACAACATCTACGAGGACCGGTCGAAGATCTTGAATAACATGCCTGACTTTGCCAACTCACTTACTCCAGACTTTTTTATTAGCTCGAGGTGCCCCTCGGCCCTAGCAACCGTCAGGGCCAAGGATGTAGAAGTAGATTTAGGCAGGGAGGCTGAAAACTTGAAGGGGGGTGTTGTCCCCAAGGAGTAGAGCTTTTCTTTTTTCTTTTTTTATTTTTTATTTATGTTTGCTTTGACTTTTTGAGTAAACTTTGCAAGTGGGGTCGTTTGGCCGTTAATGCACAAATTTTATCTACCGACTCTTAGCGCATTTTAATGGGATTTGAAAATGTTGTCAAGGTGTGAGCCATATTCGCCAAAAATCCCAATAGCTCAGCAACCCTGTCTGCTGAATGCCATCCGAACAACAACCGTATCTGGATATGTAAATGCCAGTCAGACAGTAACCGTGCTTGGACTTTTAGATACCAACCGGACAACAACCACTTCTGGATATGTAAATGCCAGTCGGACAACAACCTTGCCTGGACTTTTAGATACCAGCCGAACAACAACCGTATCTGGATATGTAAATGCCAGTTGGACAACAACCGTGCCTGGGTGCTAGCCGGACAACAACTATATCTGGTCTTTTAGGTACCAACCGGACAAAAACCGTATATGGTCTTTTAGAAAGAAGTAATTGAAGGTTTTAAGAGGAAATATGTAAAGGATAATCTTTCATTAATGGTAATTTCCTCAAAGAATACACTACTGATAATACCTCTTGAGGTGCATGCCATTCCACATTCAAGTAATGAACATCCCATCCGGGGCTTGCTTTAGCACATAAGAGCCTACCGTCTTCTACCGAACTACGCCCATGGTCCTTCCCAATGAATCCCATCCGCTAGGTTAGCCGTGTTCTCAAAAACTCTTCTTAAGATTATATCCCAATTTTAATGAGACCCTACTTCATACCGCCATCAGGTGTTTCGCTAACCTTCACGTATGATGCTGCTGAGAATCGACTTCCTCGGAGTTTATCGCCAGGGTCCAGATATGTGATTACGACTTTAGCGTTTGCTTCCTCAGAAACCTATGTTCGAATGGTGGGCATCCCAATTTATGTGGGGATGACAGCCTCCATCCCGTATGTGAGGGCAAACGTCGATTCCCCTCATTTTCCTCGTCGGGGTTGTTCCTCAGAGGTCCATAACACCCTCGGCATGAAGCTCTTCTATCCACTTCCCTTTGGCCAATGCAAGCCAAAGTCGATGTGAGCAGCCAGTCGATGCTTCCACCGGGCCGCGCTTTGTGGGTATTAAGTGAGCGGAGTATAGGTTTTTGATTTTCGTCACAGGTTCCTATACACACTGCTATCGAACTACTACCATTGTCTCCAATTGATCGAGGTATCCCAAACTGCACTAATATTTTTCCATACAAATCGAGGTTGTCTCCTTGTTCATGGACACAAAGGCTCGCCTATCCATTCGTTGGAATGGGCAACCAACAACAAACTTATAACCAGCAGGTAAGTAATGGCCCAACTATGTCAATACCCTATTGAGCGAAGGGCCATGGGCTTGTTATGGTTGTTAAATCTTAAAGCCTGTAGTTTTGAGACGTGGGGCCTATCACCTGGCAAATGGGCCGCACTTTCCAAATATAGGTAGCGAAGATCTCGCCCCGCATGGTCGGCCAGCCTCAGGGTATGAGCTCTATGCGCCAATGTTCTGCCGCCTGGATGATTTATGCATACCCCATCGTGGAGCTCTGCCAATATATACTGTTCTTGTTGTTGGGTGAGGCATTTAAGCTAGGGCTCACTAGGATCATGCTTATACAACCACCGTCGACGAGGGAGAACCGAGTCGGCTGACTTGATCTTGCAAAGCTTTAGCTCGCTTATTCTACTAGCCTCTAACTTAAGTAATGGCCACCTGAGTTATCCAAGAAGGACCTATTTCGTCTATTACATTTACCTAGTTAGTAGCGATTGACGGTTTTGGATGATAGTAAACTGTGGAGGAGCACCGCTTTTATCGCGGATGCGCCTATGTAGCCAAAGCTCAGCTCTTTCATTGGGAGCTTCCTGACGTGTCTAACCCGCCAAGCCTAAAGCTTCCTAGCTGTAGGTTGATTAAACTCACATTCTTGGCCATACGTTGGTCTCTTGTCTCTTATTCTCCATTCACCCGCCCTACTACTAATTGATGATCACTTTTGATAATGATTTTTCTGAGATTACCTGAGATTCATGTAGGACGGGGCCCGCTATAATCACTTCATATCTCGACTCATCAAGTTAAGCGGGAAAATCTCGTGCGATGGCCCGCCCATGATCTCCCCCGATCACTTTGCTGGGCAACCCTGCCGGCTCCTCGCCCGACGCGGAAGCGCCGGGCCCACAGGCCCACTGATTCAGAGCCGTCTGGTTCCATTTATGGCTAAGGAATTTATGCTATAAAGTCGGTCAACACCTGTCCCTTCAACGCTAGGCAAGGTTTAAATTGAATGTCAAACTCGCTTAATTCAATTGCCCATTGAGCCATTCACCCGATGACGGACTTACGAGTAGTGATTCTGGTATAAGGTAGCGAAAGCACGATAACAAGGTGCGCCGGAAGTATGATGGAGTTTTTCAGCCTACCTTTAAGGCTGGCACCGCCGCTCGAGACGTATATCGAAGCCGCTTCTGACATGACTTCTACTTACGAAGAATACGGTCTCTACCGTCTGGGTGTCGCCTCTCGAATAAAGCCGCACTCATCAAACATCGTAAAACAACTATGTAAAGATGCTTTCACTTGTTCCCGTCACTAGAATCGGCGGTTCGGCGAGATACCGTTTGATTGCTATAAGGGCCTGGTCACATTCATTATCCCAATGCAACACTGCCTCTTTGAAGCCGTAAAAAACAGCCTTTTAATCAGTTTATAAACGAGAGATGAATTGGGTTCTGGGAGCTACCAACCGCCGCCATTACAGACTCTTCTCAGCGGTGTGAGTCTCGAGATCATAACGGTCCTGAGTCACAGATCGGGCTTCAATCCTCTCTGTCACCATGAAGCCTAGGAATTTACTCGAACTGACCTCGAACGAGCACTTTATGGGATTGAGTTTCATACCGTTTGTGCGCAGCAGTTCAAAGGTTTCTAGCAGATGCTCCATATGATCGGGGCGTTCTTTGGACTTGATAAGCATATCATCAATATACTTCCCATCGGGCCCTCACAATCACGAATAAATATCTTCGTCACCAGCCTGAGTAGGGTGGCCCCGACGTCAAACCAAAGGGCATCACGTTATAGTAGTACAGCTTGTGTGGCGTAATAAAAGTCGTTTTCTACGATTCAAAGTGCATTAGAATCCGTGATAAATTTAAGAAAAGGCGCCTAGAAATGACAAAGATCCCTACGCCCTAAGTAGGCATCAACGTCGATCTATATGCAAAGTAGGGGAAGCTTGCCTTTCGGGGCATGCTTCATTGAGGTTCGTGTAGTCCACACATACCCTCCATTTACCACCCTTCTTTAGGACAACCACTATGTTTGCAAGCCATTCGGGATACTTAACCTCTTTGATAAAACTCAGACTCAAAGAAATCGGGTTTACCCGTTTGGAATAAATCTCGATGGCGATCCGTGGCGCCTACCGACGTCATCCATTACTGCAGGACACTCAAGTGACAATTAAATAGACGAAGAATCCTTCGCCGACCCTATACGCATGGGCACAGTTCTTCCTTCCGAACAAGCAATTATGGTGTTTGATCTCCGGACGAGTCAGATCTTTAAATGTCTTACCACTCAGTAGGGACAATGTATATTGGTAGAACTCCGTGAGGGGATATGCGGAAACCATTTAGGCGGTAGAAGTTTAGCTCACAGTGCCCATACATAAGGTTATTATTAGCCAACCATGAGAGTAGATGCAGCCGCCTATGTTAGAAAGAGCGACTGCTGCCAACGATAAGCCCCCATCTCAAGGGTGCCGGCTCAAGATCTAACCGCCATCACGAGCCCATGGCCCTTTGCTCAGTGGGGAATTGATATAGTTGGACCACCGACTATCTACCTAGCTCAAAAGAAGTTATTGCTGGTTGCCACCGACTATTTTAGTAAATGGATAGAAGCTAAAGCCTTCTCCTCCATCAAAGAAAAGGATGTCGTCCACTCAGGTGGAAGAATATCACCGTTTGCCTCGATCACCTAGTCAATCATAACTCATACAATGGGCCATAGTTTCGATACAATAGTGGTATACGTAAATTTTTTCCATGAGTTAAAAACCATAAACTTGTACTGAACCCCGCGGTACCCACAGAGCAATGGTTAGGTAAAAGCATCTAACAAAACTCATTTGATGACATTAAAAAAGTGTCTACATTTGGCTAAGGGAAAAAGGGTAGAAGAGCTACCCGGAGTTCTTTGGGCCTATAGAACAACCAACTGGAAGCCAACTAGATTGTCACTGTTCACCCTCACCTATGGGATGGAGGCCATAATCCCTATAGAAATTGGAATGCCCACACTTCGAGTAGAAATCCTTGAAAAGGCTAATACTGAAGCCCTTGCAAAAGACTTAGATATGACAGACGAGCTCCGTGAAGCAGCAGTTGTGCGTATGGCATCATATCAGCAAAGAATAACAAACTTATACAACAAGCGGGTAAGACAACGTGCATTTCAAGCCAGGAACCTAGCCTTGAGAAGGGTCTTTGAAAACATGGCAGACCTAGCAGCCGGCAAGTTCCAACCAAATTGGGAAGGGCCATACAAGATAGTTTTAGTGGGGCCACTCGGATCGTATGCATTAGATAAACTGGACGGGACACCAGTGACCAGGATATGGAATGCTACGCTTCTTAAGAGGTATTATCAATAAAAATTCTTTTCCTTTAAAGGTACTTTCAATAAAGTTTCCTTTAAGAGCGTTTTCTTTCAATTCTTGAAATATTATCAATAAAATTTCCTTTAAAGTGTGTTAATACCTAAATTTCCTTTTAAAGTAGCTTTTAATAGTCCCCTCGTATTTAAAGACCGACGTGGCTCATAAATTACTGACACTTCAAAAGACCAGATATGGCTCATAGCCTGCTAGCAATTTCGAAACACCAGATGTGGTTCATAGCCTACTGACACTTTCAAAAGACTAGATGTGGCTCATAGCCTACTGACACTTTCAAAAGGCTAGATATAGCTCCTAGCCTATTGGCACATGCCAAAGCCCAGAAGTGGCTCTTAGTTTGTTGGCTAGATCTAAAGCCTAAAAATGGTGCCTCACTTGCTGACCCATGTGTGAACCCTACCAGCTTCTAACTCTTATAAAACTTAACATTGAAATCCCTAAAGCAACTATCCTAGTCAAGATTTGTGAATAGGATGCGAAAGAAAAGGGATCCATTACATGAGAAAAAAAGAAAATCATATTTCATTAATACGCCGATAGGCGTCAATAATTACATGAAAGTTCATATATATTCTAGCGGCCAAACGGGGCCCCTAACATAAACTTCAACAAAAGAAAGGGGAGAAAAGAAAAAGAAAAGGGGGACAAAAGTCAGCTCTGATCACTGGTAGGAGCACTCCCCTTAGGTTCCTTCTCCGTTTCCTTCTTATCCGCCTCAACTGTTGTGGCCTTAGTGGCTGCTAGGGCCGGGGGCACCTAGGGTCCATGAAGAACTCTGGAGGGAGTAAGCTAGAGGAGTCGAGCATATCGTTAGGAACTCTGGCTGGTCTCCACAGATGTTGTGTTTGAACACACAACATCTGTAGCCATAGGCAAATATCAGCTCCAAATCCTTTTGGTAGTCCTCCTCCATGGCTTCTTTGTCTTTGTCGGCCTGGGACTGGAGGAAGGACACTTTATCTTTTGTTGCTCCGATCTCCAACAAAAGGGAAGTTTGTTCAACCTCCAAGCGGGTAGCCTCAGCCCTGCACATGGACTTCTCCACAACCGCCAAGGCGTCTTGAACCCTAGATAGCTCATCCTCCAGCTGACCTCCTTTCTTCAGCTCATCCCGCCACCTTTTTCCGTTACCGTGGTCTTCTCTGTGCCGCCTTCTTGGCAGGTTCCTAGTGTGGATCGCATAAAGCGCCACTGAGCCATCTTCAGGCCTAATTGGCAGAGGCCAGTTGTAGCGTCATGCTTCCGGCATCTTCAACTTCATGGTGAAGCTCCTCACTGCTGACTATCTTTGGATCATTTTAGTGACCTAACTCTGGAAGGGATTAACTAGAAGAAAATCACATCATAAGACTCACAATCAAGTGTTGGAAGACAAACCATACCCGGTAGCTTGGAGTCTCAGAGGTAAAGTCTGGTTCTGGTGCTCCATCCTTCAAACCTTCTCATTAGTGGGACTTTTTATCAAATAGTCAGGAAGGAGATGATCTTTGTTTAGAAAGTGCGACCATTGGTATCTGAAAATTTGGTGGGAATTAGAGGGTGGTGCATGTCTGCATGGCCAAATATCCCTCACAGTTGGAAGGTTCCAATGGGAGCTAATTGAATCAGGCGACATAGGACTAGGAACCAAATCATGTAAATTTAGGTGAATCTCAAGCTGTTAATCTTATGGTGATTGATACCGACTAATAAGATTTATCAGCGCATAAGGAAAGAAACATTATGACCTCATTTTGGAAATCTGTGGGTAACGACCTATCATAAGACATACTCATTATTGTTCTTTATTCTTAATGGTTGGAACGATATCAGTGAGTATCAGCCATAAGAAAGCAATCAGGCACCTCTAAGTGATAAACATGGAAATCATTCTGAGATCAACAGATTATCTGGATATTTTGAGCCCCATATCTTCATCTGATAAGATTACGGCTTTTTGAGAGCTCTTATCAAATGTGAGTGGGGTGATCCACATAAAACCACTCCTTGTTGTGCGTGGAAGAATCAGTGACAAGAAAATTCGTTTTATCAGTTCTCATGCAGCGGATCGACCAGGTTGGATCTGCCCAGTCACAGAATACCTTTCTAATCCCACTTAACAAACTATGATCAACATGCTGCCTGTTTACTTGTGAGAGTAGTAGAGAGTATGTTCAATACAAAGATGATTGGCTGGTATTAAAAAGATGACAGGTTTCTTCAAACCAGTCTAACCAGGCTATTAGAAGCGGGACCTGTTTATGCCAGAACCCAGGGTGGGCTTTGGAATTTGGTAGAGGAGTAAGTGTTTCACCCCTATTAGGCTCCCCTCTTGTGGGTAAAATGGAGGATTGACAAGAGACTCATCATGGAAAGGGATGTTAATTCCTCAGGACTAACCACATAAACTCCCAGAGGCTCAATTGGATTCAAAACATCCTATCCAGTGAGTCTCTCAGAGAGAGTACATCATGATCATTCTAGACCTAAGCCTTCCTCCTTTCAAAAATTAAATGGGTTGTTTCCTTTCTTCACCATAAGATTTTTGAAAGAAGACATTAAACTATAAGTTCCATGAATGGGGACATGTCAAACCTTAGATGCTGGGACAGTCCGTGTTTGAAATAAACACAGGGAGGAGGGAGAAGTAGTTTAGAGGTGAAGAAGTATGGAGAGAGGTGTGATCTGTACCACATGGACCTTTAACAAATAGCCTCATTGGATCTTGGAGATCAAGAACTGGATTCATCAAGTGTGGCAGGGGTTGTGGTAGACATAGATGATGGTGTGATCCGACTGAAGTGTCGTAAAACAATCTATACCAATGAGCTAATGGTGGTGGAAAGGGTTCAAGCCTCTTCTTTCAACTTATGAATCTGGAAGACATTGGATTATATGAGTGTAGGTGCCTAAGTAAGTGTGGGATTTGCACACAGAGAGGACAGGAGGCCAAGAGCCGACAACAATGCTCTTGAATAAGATAGCGTTCTCTGGCTCCCACCATCAAAGATGGCAAAGTGTAAATTTCCAGGCCATCCTCTAATCCCAGTTGCATTTTGGGGACACAGTCTCAGGACCTGAGTCATCTCTGGAGACATCATGAAGGCGACTAGGCATCAGCGTAGAGCAAGGCACAAAAGGATCTATCATTGCCCGACCACATTTGAGTGGGAGCCTCATCTATGACCCTCTCATTTCTCACGGACCCGAAAAAAAAAGAAATCACGGATAAGAAGATGGGATTCATTGAAAAAGAAAGGAAAAGAAATCCCTCTGGAGGATTCTAACAGGCCATTAACGTGAAACCTAAGATTACAATCAGTGGGCGGATGTTGAGCATCAGAAGCAGAGAACTTTTGACCAAAAATCTCAAGATGAGCAAGATCAAAGGGAAGCAGAGCAAAGGGCAGAACCTGAAGCAGAGTTTGGGGAAGACTCATGGGAAGAGTTAGAAGTAGTGAGAGGACTCAGGTGAGCTCATAGAAGAAAAAAAGTTTTGCAAGGAGGCACAGAGAAAGCAGAATTGCAACTTTTATAAGAGAGCCTTTTTGTGAAATAGTAAAGATCAGCGCTGGGTTCTTCAGCCTATGTATATGGTTAGAAGCATCAGTAAGAGGGCAAGACTAAATGTTCATGGAGCATGTATAATAATTCATATTAGAAACAAATGTTCACGGCATTTATGTCAGTCATTTGCATGGCCTTGAATATAGCGCGGTGGATTTTCAGTCCTTTCAACCGTGCCGAGGTTTAGCTGCGGTGTTTTACTGTTTCAGAAAGCATGAGTTTGAAGTCTGGGGAAAGGCATCAATGAGTATCATGATTCATTTTCAGACCACTATCAGAAGAATGTTCCAGGGTTTCTTGCCATCATTGTCGAAACTCAAGCCAAAACCCCACCATAATTAAAAGCCGATTGGGACACCTTGACAAGAATCTAGAAAGCGGGAGATCTTCCCGGATAACTTAAGAAGTGACCATAAGAATTTTAAATTTTGATGGCTGTCTCTGATTATGTGGAGTTGTTTGCTGGATCTTAAATATCAGAAGACAGTAAACAAAAATATATTTATCGTGAACTTTCAGTTTCCAAATCTGTTTTAGAAAAAGTTCAGTCATGAAGTAAAGGAAGAAGTTTTCTCCCTCATCTGAGATATTTTCTTAGGAAAAGATACAGTAATTCATTTAGCGTGAACCCTTTATTATTCTTTATCATCCTTGCCTTCAACTTGTCATGAAGAGGTAGGTAGGAACACCAATCATAGATCTTTTCATGGATTGATTCTTATTTGCATCTAAACCCTAAAGAAGCAAAACAAAACATATTTGAAGAAAATACAGCCATTCAAAAGAATTATAAGGAAGCAAAGAAGAATGATTGATCTTAGTGGAGCCCTTAATCTCTTCTTACCACTCCATTTCCTCTCATTCATTTTTCTCAACCAAAGATTTGTGCCTAGGATGTTGTTTCTGGAAATACAGTGGTCAGGATATATCAAACTCTCTCTTGAATACCCACATCAAATCACATATTGCCAGTATTTTCTGACTCTGTTCTAATGCCTATTTTGCATGGCCAGGCTTGAAACCTACAGAGATGAACCTGACCAACCATAGACGCCAGCATCACTTGTTGTACGTAGTGAGTTGGAGCTGGCGACATTGCGAAGCTCAAGGACTCCGGCTCAAACCGCGTGAAGCCGCAAAAAGCCCGCTGAGTGAGAGACCACTACTCAGTTGAGAAATGGAGGTTGATGACCATGTTGAGCAACCCATCAGCATGAGACCATCAAACTTGTGGCTTGACTAATGTTTAGTTCAGAGAATTAAGCCACTTCACTTGATGTTTGTATCTTGTAAAATTGAACTCTAAATCATTGTGATCTTGGTGTCTAAAGGCTATAGATCAAAATCTGCTCAATGAGGAACACAGAAGGACATCCATACGGAGCAAAATAATTAATGTTTTATTTATTATTGCATGATGACTTTAAGTCACTGTTCATTATCAATTTATATCAATGGTTTGTTTCAATCACCAAAATTAGAGAAAAGGGGCTACTATGGCACTTATTTATCTCATAAAGCTACTAAAACCTTAGCAAAAAATGATGATAAAATGAGTATTTAAGATACTCATCATTGACCCTACAATTCTAGTTGAGGCAGTAGGAGGAGGATGAGTCCTCCACCACCACATATAGATTTAGTGATGTTGACATTCAGTTGTCTTGAATAATGTAGAGGAGGAGCGGATTATCTGTTTGGATGTTGCCAAAACAAACTCCTTTCGAATTCAAGTGCTATGGTATACTGTGATCACTTTATCTTCTGTTTGAAACATGACATACTTAATATAAGAAAATAACCTTTCTTACGTATAGTTTAACAAGAGTCCTTCCCTCTTTGATATAATTTTATTAATCTTTATATATATTTTTTTTCCTTAACTTTCTTGTGCGTTTTTCATTTTTTATATGCGGAGATTTCAAATTTCTGAGCGATCATTGTGATGTCTTCTTGATCAAATAGGATGTCGATGGCAAACTCTAGTGTGATGACATTAGTTTTGATCAGTGTATTGCACATTCTATTTCAACTTTATAAATTTTAAAATTTGAGACTTTTATATTTATTTATTTGTACATTAATATCTTAAACAATATTTCAGTATGTTTACAGAATGAAATTATCAGTTACTCCGGTATATGCATGAATGTTGTTTTTATTGTTTATTTTTTCTGGTGAATTCTCCTTTTATTCAAACCATTACAATCACTTTTATTTAACCATATGACATTAGAATAAATGATTTTATTACCATTCATAGTGAGTAGCAATAGTGATAACAATATTAATATTATAGGAAGATTCAAATAGTATTTAGAAGGGTAAATTGTGTGCAGACTACTTATGCATAATACCTTATCAATCTGAGGAGATATTTTTTTTATGTTTAATGGGCTTTTCTTTACTTTTTAGTTGCAATGACTTTGTTGTTTGGCTTGCATCAATTGGATATATTATATGGATAAAGATATACGGATATATCAACAATACAAGCAAAAAATTAGTCCTTATATTGATGCAAGTTATATCTATTAATTAAAATTTTTAATTTATTTAATGGGCTAGTATTGGATAAGCCTAACTAGACTTTACATATGACCGCTTAATAATATAAAGTGCAATATGACATCTTAAAGTTTACATCTATTTATCGTTCTTGTATGTGAAATTGCAGTGAGGAAACATCGATGTTAACCGATGAATAAATTAAAGTTAATCAATCAATAATAACAGTATAGCATCGACTGATGTGAGGGCTCGTCATGAGCACAACGAAAAATATGGGTCCCAAACCAATTAGTGAAATATTATACTGACCCAGTGAAGTTTGTGGGCATCTTATCTCAGAAGCGACTTCAGCTCAAGGCATTGGAAATACCAAGTGGGTAAGCATGTTATTTTTAGTTTTTTTTTTTAATAATTTATTAAATAAGTTGTAAAAGTAATTTTTTTTGCCATAAAATGCTATTTATGCAAAAAAAAATTGTAGGAATACGTGAAATTTCCTATGGTATCATATGTTTTCTAATGACACTAAGGCACCAAACCATATATTGGAAAATCATTTGCTGGAAGTGTATATTTAAATTATTCATTGACCTTTTTATAACCTAGAATAGAAATTGTAAACTTAATTTTTTTTGTCAATATTCTTCGCTCCATATGGTAAGGCTTGCTCAGCGTTTGTTCTTCCTTAGAAAGATGAGAATGTTGTCTAGATTTTCGAATCATGATCAGCTTCTTTCTTTTATTGGGATCCACTGCTTGTTCCTCAACAACACCTTCCCACGCTGGTGAAAATATGCCCCACTTCCTCAACTAGTCACCTTCTTCATCAGTTCATCTTAGAGCTCTCTTGTACATGGAGTTCCAAATTTCTTAGGAACATGCCTCTCTTGTCTTTGAGTTTTGAGAAGTATTTCAATCTCAACATACTTCATTTTATTTATTTGATCTACATGTGTTTAATAGGACCTTTAAATCTTGCAAAGTGTTTATTACATGACCTTATCTTTGTGTGAAGATTAGTCTGTGACCTCTATTTTCCAGATCATTACTTAAAGTTTATAGTCAAAATTAAAATATTCAATGGAAAATTAGAAGAAGCGGGTACAACATGCATATTGATACAGGAGGGAGAGAAAGGAGAGAGAAGAGTGGATGTTAATGAGTCGAGGTTGTTGATGGAGAAAGTAGGCTGTAAAATTTTAGTTCTGAAGACTCAATCCATACTGTGGCTATATTTAGAAAGTTTCAAAAAACTGTGACAGTTCATAAGTATGAGATCAGTTTTGAAAAATGAAGGGATTTGGATTAATTATCAAAGGGTTATTTGGAGGGTGAGTTCATTCTTTGAAAAAGATATGGATTCTCACATATCTCTATCGACCCATTGAAAAAGGTAATAATGAAATATCAGTGTAGCAGTGATGGGCATAGAATGCTTTTTGAAGCTTTTAAGAGGATCTTTGCCCACAGAAACACCAAAGCCCACCCCTTAGTTTTCAAATTTCAATGGATGGAAACATGGCAAATATTAACATCTTATTAGTTTATCATGAAGATTTAGTTAATTGCAAATAAATTTGCTTTGTGAAATTAAATACGTATTTTCACACTAAATTTCCCTAGGCCCATCATTCACGAAATAAATATCTCGACATTTCTATGGACCAGACCTTTGTGCTAACTCTGATTTTATCATTTGTATGTTACTCATGACGGTAAAACACTATAGAGAATAGTTAATTGATTGTTTATTAAACCATAATGTGTATGTGATTACAAGCGTTATAGGCTATTATGGAGTTTGTTGAGTTAGTGTTTTAATTATCTTGATTTGTTGCAGTGGTTGTAGAGATCAATTTTCTTTCACGTACCACCACACCGCTCCATTAGAGCTACGTAGTATATATCATTTGTAAAACCTCTTTTTATCCATTTTGATAACATGAAGGAGAATCTTTTCTCACACCCTTAGGCTACCCTATCAGCTAGCTATTTTCCTCAGACCAGTGGTTCATAATGACATAATAAAATGGACTGTAGTGGGACTCCTGTTTTTTTGTTTTTAAATCTTGAAGTATGGGTGTATTCACGGAAAGAGTGTTTATGGTTTGGCTCACTTTTATCATCTTCTTGGGAAAATATGGACAATAAGAATCAAATGGTTATCCTTGTATCTATATTAAATCACATTATGTTGAATTGTTGACCTTACAATTACAGCGAAACCAAGGCAGGGACTCCACCACTACCCGATGATTAAGCTGAAACTACAGAAGATGTTTGCAGAAAATAACAAAATACATTATTTAGGTAAAATAAGAATTTTCATAAGTCCAGGATGAGGGAAAGTGAGTTCTGTCAGGTAAAATCGACAAATCTCGTAACATTGAAGATTAGAGACAGTTCTCAAAAATTTGCCGCGTTTTCAAAACAGCGTATTAGGGGACATGAAGTGCATTTTCAGGTGGCTCTGGGTGCCATATTATTAAGTCTCTGAATCAGATCAACTTGAGCTCAAGTGTTAAGTTATGGACATGGCAACATAGGTGAAGAAGTCCAAGGAGTATGGATAAGGGTGATAGCGTCAGGAACCGCGGTGGACCAGTGGCAAGAGTAGAAGAAAGGACACATTTCGCGACTATCTTCTCCCCAGCGGTTGGAAGAAGGGGAAAAGTCAACCATATTTGAAAAAGAGAGGTTTCAGAGAGAGAGACTCCACACCCCTGTCTAAATTTCCACAGCATTGGACCGGCGGACTCAGCGGAATGAAGAGGAAGAGTTCAATCTCAACAATAAAGGTTTGCATGAGGCGGGGTTAAGGAGGTTTAGATGAAACTCAGAAGGGTGAGTCTTCTCCTACTTTATTTGCTCTCCTAAAGTTTATTGTGGTGGTTATTGTCCTGGGGAATGTTGGTTGCGTTTTGAACCATAGAAGTACCTATAGTGTGATGATGCGCGTCATGGGATGCTAGAACTGGTTTTTGAGGTGGAAGAAAAATTGCGATTATTGTCCTTACGAAAATTGCATTACATCATTGAATTCAGTATTGAAGCACCAATTGCACAAATTCAGGACTGAATAAGTTATGATCATTTTATCTTATGGTCAAATGGCGAGGAGTGATAAAAAGTTAATCTGGCGGAAGTGTAAATTAAATGCAAATGAAGAACAGTGAACCTCTTTAACCTTGATATGAGGTCATACAACGAGTCATAAGAAGGTCATCCGTGGTGAGCCAGACCCTCATGAGTCATAAAGTCATCGTGAGATTGGCGGACCTCATGGCCAAAGGAATTAAACTAAACTCATGATGGAGTCATGAGAATCTGTGTAGGTCATAGAGGTCATCGTGAAGTTAGTGAGACCTCATGCGTGAGTCATAAAAGTCGTGAGTAAGAGGGTCCGTGAGCCCTCATCTGGTCATAGAGGTCATGCCATGAGAGAAATTAGGAATGGACCTCATGCGGCCGAGAAGGTTAGCACACCTCGTCTAGTGATCCAATGGAGACCTCATGCGGTAGAAACTCGTGAGTTGCAGTCGATCGTGGAGTTGACTACGATATGACTTCCAACTTAGGAAGATATGCTCCGCCAATGGAACTCAGTTTGGTGTTCTGGACTCTCATGAGCCCCATTGAGTCAAGAATCCATTCATATACCTGAGGTGGATAGTGGGTGTCAGACCGAGCTCAGCCAGGTCAGCTCAGCTCAGCCAGTTCTGGTCAGCTCGTTTGAGTTTGACTACGTATGATTTCCAACTTCGGAAGGTCCTGCTCAGCCGTGTCAGAACTTTCAGTTTGGGTTCTTGGACTACATGGAAAGCCCGTGAGTCGAATCCATTCATATGCCTGGTGGATGGTAGATTGTCAGAGACCAGGGTGTCATACCGAGCTTCGGCCAGATCGACTCAGCGGCCGGGTTCACAGTCGACTCGTGAGTTTGACTACGTATGACTTGACTTAGAAGGTCATAACTCCTTAGTCGAACTTCCGGGTTTGGGTGTTCCTTGGACTCTATGGAAAGCCATTGAGTCAAGATTCCAGCCATGTTCACATGGGGGGACAGTGGGTGATCTGGCGATTCTGAATTCTGTGTTTTGTACCGAAGGAATTCAATTTATGAATTGTGTCGATGTGTATAAGCGGGATATAACATAGCCATGCATGGCATGTTGTAGGATCTTGTATTAGGTATGGTGGGCTGTCTATAGAAGCCAGTGAGAGGCCCATATAGGTTTAGTTCAAAACTTGGGATGAAGGATGAAGGATTTCTATACTTGGGTTTCACATAGTCGAGGCGTAATTAAGTTAAGGTTTAGGCCCCGGAACTAAAAGTTTCTGGGTTTTATGGTTGTTTGATGTCGTATGGATGATTGGAACCAGGCGGTTCGTACGGTGTCAGAAGGGGGCTGTAGAGTCTGTTGGATGGGTCAAGATGGTGACCTTATTGTGTGTTGTTGGTGTGATGCGTTGGGCAGTTCCAAGATGGACTGTTGGTTTGTGTATTAGCCCATGTGAGCTAATTTATGTTATTGTTATGTGTTAATGAATAACATGTTGATTGTGTATAGACCCCGTTAATATATGCATGCATAATATATTAACATGAATTATGGTGAAATGGCGTATTAGATTCGTATGCCTTTAAAACCTAGAGTAATAAGTGTAGTGCATGACCACGAGTTTTAACGAACATGGTGAAAGGAATTTGGGGATGATATTCCGGAGAATTGGGACGGGAGATGGGCGAAGCCGAGTCATATCGGATGGGGACCATGGCTTGTTCGGAGAAACTCACTGACCCGATTAAGCCTCGGAGGAATCAGTCGATACTTTTCAGAAATTCGGTGAGGTGCATTTTTCAAGAACAACGAGGTTTTGTTTGAAAATGATTATTTTTCATCGTAGAGCAGACGAAGTGTGAGGGAGTCGATGAGGGCTCGAGACATGGGAATCGGTGGAATCTTTCTCATCATGACATATAGACATTTGGTAGGAACTTGCATGTTTTACTTAAATGTGTGGTCGTCATTAAGTGTCTTGACAGGTGGGAGGTAACCGTAGGAAGTTATCATTCTTGGGCTTTACTCGCCCGATCGTCTGGACCCCCTTTTCGGTGCACGAGGAGAATGAGCTCTGAGGGCCAGTGAAGAATACGAGAAAGTAGGGTTGGCGCGAAAGTGTACATCAAGAAATATATTTGAACAATCTAGTTTTAATGCGTTTTGACATATAAAAATGTGAAAGAGTTGTACATCAAACTCTTGTAAAATATTATTACAAATTGGTTATTTGTAAGAAAATTATACAGCAATGGGTCTCCATATACGAGACAAATGAGTGTGATATCAGACTGGAAATATTCGCATGTATTCCATGTGAGTTGACAGGTTGTGTGGGGCTGGGATTCAGGCGTCGCCTGAAACAATGCGAGCTTATTCTCGGGTGTTTTAGTGATAATCTCACGGAGGCCTATTATGTTGGATGTTGCAAAACTACTCAAACGAATTCAAAGGTACTATAGACCTCAATTTCTTCATCACTCCCTACCTTCTTATATTTCAAACATGTCTATATACATAGAAAAAAAATACGTTAGTTTAACAAGTCTGTCCTTCCTTCCTACCATATAATTTTTTAGTTTTTTGTTTATTCATTTCCATGAACCATTCATAATTTGGACTTGCTAATTATCATAATCCATTCTTCATACTTCACCTTTTAATTTGTCGAACAGACACAAATTGCAAGATGAAATCATGCCTTCAATGCCAAGAAAATAAGATAAATATCTTAAATCTTTCAAAGCAAATTCAGTGTTGAGTGCTGTCTAGACAAAAGTGACATTTGTTTTTTGGCTTTTGTTTAAGTGTGCAATAGGCTTTTAGCATTTAAACTGTTGTTTAAGCTTTTACGTGTTTTGTGTGGGGAATTTACGAGATGGAAAAAGTCGAAATCTTGGAGTTTTTCTATTTACAAAAATTTATCTTACAGATAGGAAAGCAACGCGCTTATCAATGAAGAAGCGAAGTGGCCAACTCCAAATAAATATTAAAAAATAAAATAAACATCTTGTATATTATATCTCTATTTATACATTCAAAATGAAAAAAGTTATAATAATTATATAAAAAAAACATAACCAAACTCTCAAATTATTTTATTGTTACAACAAAATATCATCAACATAAACTTATGTCTGATTAGATGCTTTAAATCCCAAGCCTATACAGACGTGCTTTATTTTTTTTTAAAAAAATTATCTTCAAAAATCCAGCACCAAACAATCCTCAAGTTCTTTTTCGAGCTCCTTTTTTTTTTTTCCTTCCTGTCTTCTTCATCCTTATGGTCAAGGTCTACTCTGATAAAGCGTGTGGACTCCACTGGGGCATCTTTGAATGCTGTTTCTATCTCGCAAAAACTTCACGGCAATGCCTATGTTGGAATTTGAAGATGAGAGAAATAAAATAGAAGTAGAAAACGACCGTGTGACTCTCATATTATTTTCAAATATTAAAAATGTCTATAAATAGGTTTATAAGAGATAAATAAAATTAAAATAAAAAAATTAACTTTAACCCACTAATTATCGCATTCATAACTAACTCTTCACATTTATTATATAGCTAAAAATTCTCAAACAATCATGGATTCTCCTACTCATAATTAAATAAATAAATTAAACAAAGACTTTCCTAAGTAATAGGAATTGAGAGGCCTAACTTTGAATCAGTCTTCAAGAGGCTATTCTTTCCCTCCTCTCCAGTACTTAAAAAAAAAAAAAAAGTAAAAAACTCTGCCTCTCCAGAAGACTTGAAGTCTTTCCATTGATGAGATTCATTACTGACTCCTTTTTTTTGACAGCTTACTGACTTTAATTATAGATGGTATTGTAATTCTTTTCTTGGACCAATTCTTGTATCTCAATTATTGATTCTGTTTAATATATATAAATATACATGGAAAAAAATGGGCAGACTAGTAGTTGCTCATATCATCACAGTTTGAGGCAGGAGATCCTTGATTGAGGAAGAATCTTGGGTCTAGTTTGGGTGAGAAAAGAAAGAAAAACATATATATATATATATATATACTATATATATATATATATATATATATATATATCTCTCTCCTCCTCTATATGCATATTAAATGGGGAAGAAGGAGAAAATTGAGAGAGAGAACATGTATGGCACTCCCTCTGGGCGAAACAAAATTTCAGAATAAACGCATTATTGGGACTTGTGTGTTAGGAAAATACCCTGAGATCAAACTTGGCAAAATATCAACTAAAACAGAGAAATAAAATAGGAAAAATAAATGTGCAGAATTTATGTAGGAGAACTTTTTTACGAGGAAAAAAAGCTACTTGGTCAATCGAAATGAAAATTCGGCTATGTAATAGAGATTTATGCAAATTCACATGGAATTTTCACATCTCACCTACACAAGAAACGAGAGACCAATCAAGAAAAATACAAATACGGAATAACCAAGTGTTTATCACTATCCAAGGATAACTACACTATAAATCATGTATTAAACCTGAGATGATATAAATTCTCTTCTACCTTACTCTCCTCTTTTATATTCTTTGGATGATTTTTCTAAACTTAAGCTTGCATATTTATAGTCAAGGGTGAAAACATCTTCTTCCAACATGAGCACAAGAAAGAAAACAAGGAAACATGCTTTCATGATTCATGAAAACATGCAAGAATGTCTCTTAAGATAAAAATAAATGGGAATGGATACCATTAAATGAGGTGGTGCTCTCATGAGGAGGACCCCTACTCATCATTGTGGTTATGGGGGCACTTGAAGTAGTGTGTTCCGGAGTGTATTCAATTTTAGAGAAAAGTGATGTTTTTGGCTTTGGCTTGATTTTATTCAACCTTCTCTCACGAGACAGACCCATTCTGAATTATTCTTTTCAATTACCAATGATTTAATGGACCATCTGATGGATTGTATACAATTCTATAATAGAAATCGTGGAATTAATGGGATATTCGGTCCTACAATTTTAGGAGGAGAGGGAGGGGTAGCCCCCCACCACCATCAATTCCAAGCAATATACCAACTTGGTCTCCAGTGTAAGACTCGAGAAAATTCAACTTTCTCAAAAAAGGTAAAATCGTAATTTCGATCAAAAAAATCTGAAATTGATTCTCTAGATCTACGATGTGAAGCAGTTTAATGGATTAGATAGTCTCCTTAATCACATTGCTTGCGTCGAATTTCGTCGAATTAAAGCGCGTCCCAAATTTATTCGATGGCAAAGTCACATATAACACCATTGCTCATATTGTCATAAGTGACATGAGTAAATAAATGATGAAAATGGACGGCCGAGATAGTGCCGAGTGTCAAAACTTGAGAAAGAAGGGACATGGATGGCATTATAGGAATTGTTTTAAATGATAATAATGGCAAAATAGTGAACAGTGTCATATCTTACAAATTGAAAAGGGGAAAGAAAAACGTGGTGGGAACAAAAATGGAGATGCAGAAGCTTTGAATTTTTTATTTTAGAGAGAGAGAGCTATAAAATGCTAGGAGACTGGCCATTCGGAAGTCTTCGGGTGAGGAGAGAAGGAAGCTCACTCTGCAACGGAGGAGCTGCAGCATTGAGCACCGTTTGGAGTTTTCGACAAGCTCCGTGAGTAGGGAGTTTCATCCTAAGCAGGAGTTTACTTTATTTAAGTGTTATATGATATTTCGGTTGGTTTAAGGCCTTGAGCAGTAGTTTAGTCGGTCCCGAGGATAGAATTAACTGAAATTTTAGGACATTTGGTTAGTCAGTGGCTGACCCAGGAATTTGATTTGGGTATTTGTATGATAATTTATGGAATAAATCATGTATTAGTTTATGAGGCGGAAATGACCGTGAAATTCGGGTTCTAAAGTGAACCAATGATTATTGATTTCTTTAGGAACAGTAACTTAGGGTTTCACTTTGTTCATGGAATAGTCATTCACAAAATATTTTTATTGAAAATGGTAACAGTTTGAGTAATTCAAATCGAATTGCTCGTGTTTGATACTTAGCCCAAATGGAACTAATTTTGGTGTAATGGAATGTGAAATTACATAACATATGCGATGTGATTCATTATGTGAATATATGCATGATTATATATATTTGCACCATGTTATAGAATTGCAATGGAATTAGCATCATGCATTCCATATCTGCAGGGCTACTAGAGCGATAGAGTGAGTGCATGAGGTGATTCTCGAGAGAATAGTTTCGGGAAGAGTTGACTAATATGTAATTATCGGAGGGTAGTCCATATAAAATATCAATCGTAGTCGATGATTGATAAACATCGAGTTAGTCAGCCTCAAAATATCGATGTCCCGAGTCATTGATTGATATACATCGGAGGGTAGTCCTTTAAATATAACATCGAGATTAGGTCCACTACTTATATGGGAGGGTTGTCCACAAATATAAACAAATATCCTTGTTGAAAATAATGTTTCTCATAACATTGACAGGCAGAAGTGTGAAATTGATGAGACTCGGGATGAGTTGATCGGGTAGACATTGAGTAGGATCGTGCATTTAGCTGAATGTTTGCTGAGCATTGCATATGCACTGGGTGGAGTAGCCCACCGCGTAACACTAGATCAGAGTGTACAGTGCAGCGATCTTTGGCAAGGTGTATAAGGTACCAAGTGTCACATTGTAGTATTTTGGAGATGAAATTAGGAAATTATAAATTTGGAACCAGATTTGGTACCAAAACAAGGAATTTACCAATTGTCATTTAGCAAAAAGGATATGTAAGGCATAATTAAGTTAGAGATGGGCCATAGTAGGAATTTTCAAAAGTTGGATATGCAAAATTTAAATGCTTGAGGACAAAATTGCAATTAAGGAAAGTGGAGGGGGTGAAAGTATAATTAATGGAAGAAGCACATTCATCTGCGTATGCTATGCATCCAGGTAGTACCAAGATGTACAGGACTTTGAAAGAACATTACTGGTGGAATGGAATAAAGAAAGAGATTGCAAGTTTCGTTTCTAGGTGTCTAACTACCGTAGCAGTGGCGAGGCATCGAGCCGTAGGAAGGATACGATTCACTCCACTATTCGGTGTGAAATGGGAGAAGATTCTTATGGATTTTGTAGGCGGGTCTTACGGACTGAAGCCAACGTGGTATCGGAAGCGGGTTGTATCTGATAACTGGGGCAGCCCAGGGGAGAGATGATACGCAGATGAGTATCGAGCATAAGTATTGACAGCCATACATTTTCGAATTCCAAAATTGCATACATATGGAAGTGATTCAAAGTATTAGAAAGTGGTGATATTTTGGAAGTACGGCCTTGTCGGGAAGAGGGCGTGGGGTCGTCCCTGGGAGGGTGTCGGCGGTTCAGGCGTCTGCGTGCACGTGAGAGATGAACACGTAGTTGGTTCCACTCACAGCCTACATGGTCAGGCCTCCAGTGAGATCAATTTGGACCGAATTTGGGCCGGTAGAGGAGCTGAGTGTCGGGATTATTTACCGACGACGGGTGGCCACAGTTGCACGGATAGTAGCCATGGCGACCGATCGCGATCGCAACCTCCACACGCCACTAGGGTTATGGAAGAGCTAGGGGAGGTCGATAAATCTGGCGGGTGCCCAGCGGTATGTGGCAGTGGTGATCGAGAAGCTGACTGGTGTGGTTAAGGCCGGGTAAACAAAGTTTATGGAGTTATGAGGCACGGATGAGTAAAGAGTCTTGTTTTCCGGTTTTCGTGGAAGACGGGGCTAGAGATTGGTGGGATGTAGAGAGGAGGCATCCGATGGCATATCATGGGACCCGATTTGTGAATTGACAGCCAGTTACGTCACCGAGTCATAGGACAAAAATTGAGGAGTTCTTCAAATTAGAACAAAGAACATGTCGGTGTCGAATAAGAGCGAGAGTTCTCGAGATTGGATTAGATTGGTTCCCTATATTAGCGGATGAAGTCACGAAGTGGAGTTTTTATCGGGACTACGGCCACGGGATCGAGTGCATTATCAGTGGTTCCTCATAATAGATTTGGGGACTTAGTAGGGCCGCTGCGAGTTGAGCGAGTACCATAACATGTATCGAGTAGGCGGGAAAGTAAGAGTAAGAGAGTGCACGGGCACGTCCAATAAAGCTCGGGGCAATCTGGCTGAAAGAAAAGCGGCGAGAGGTTATAGAGTAGGTGCGGTCGAGGAGCTATCTCTAGTAAGGGATCAGTGAGGCCCCGGTTGCTAAGCGGTGGCACCCAGTATTCCTCCGTTTGTCATATGTGTCGAAGCGACACCATGGGTGCCGGGAGATTCGGTCTGGGTGTTTCCAATGACAGGGAAGGTATTTTATTAGGGAGTGTCCTCGGTGATTGGTGCGGAGACATCCCGGTGCTTGATTCAGCTACCCGATTACGGAGATAAGCACACAAAAGTCGGCGGGGAGGAGAGGCTTCCCGGGCGGAGGGACGGCCACGGCCGCGGAGTAAATTGAGCGTGGTAGAGGTAGAGCGAGTGCGGGGGATCTGAGCTGAGCCCGGACTCGGGCGGAGTATATCTTTGTGACTTCGACAAGATGCGGATCTTGACTCGGATGTAGTCCAGTATTATTTCTATCCTTGATCATGATGCATATACCTTAGTGGACCCAGGAGCTACGCATTCATTTGCATCGAAGCCATTCTTAGATCATTTCCAGATAAAGACCCAGCCATTAGAGGGTTGTATGAGAGTTTCCCTCCCGGCGGGAGTCCAGATTACTCGCGGACCAGGAGTAGTCGAGAGATGTGGGGGTTCGATTGGGGGCCCGAGGGAGTTCAATGGATCTTGTAGCTTTAGATATGGGGGACCCGATGTAGTTCTCGGCATGGATTATTGTCTCGCCATGAAACCACATTAGATTGTTATAAAAAGGAGTAAAGTGAATAGGCCGGGAAATTGGAGGTAAAGTTCGAGGAATAAGTAAAGAGTTATCTTCTGTATGATCTCAGCCATGCAGCCTGAGAGAATGCTACGTAAAGATGTCGAGGGTTATCAGCTTATGTGGTGGAAGTGAGGGGAAGGAGGGGACTATATTGGATAAGATTCCAGTTGTTAGAGAGTTCAGGATGTATTTCTAGATGATATTGCGGGTTTACCTCAAAAGAAGATGGGATTCACCATTGATTTGATCCAGGGTAGGCCCATTTCCATTCCTCCTTATAGGATGGCTCCTGCGAGTTGAGGAGCTTAAGGCTCGATTAGAAGAATTGTTGAGTAAAGGGATTCATCAGGCCAAGGCATATCCCGTGGGAGCTCAGGTTCTCTTCGTGAAAAAGAAAGATGGGAGTTTGGGATTGTGTATAGATTACGAGAGGTGAACATAGTTACCATGTAATCCGATCCTCCACATGATCGATGGGTTATTCGATCGACTCGGGAGTCCAGTGTACTCAGATAGATTTGAGGTCGAGGTATCATGGGTTGAGGTGCGGGAGGTGATGTTCCTAAAGGCGCGTCGGGACATTCACGGACATTATGAGTTTCTGGTGATGCCGTTTGGCTTGACTAATGCTCCAGCAGCGTTTATGGATTTGATGAACCGGGTATTCCAGCCGTATCTGGATAGGTTCGTCATAGTTTTTATCGATGATATCCTTGTGTATTCAAGTAGTTCAGAGGAACATTCAGAGCACCTGAGGATTTGTGTTGCAGACCCTAAGGGAGCGACAATTGTATGCCAAGTTGAGCAAGTGTCAGTTTTGGCTCGTGAGAGTGGCATTCTTGGAATTAAGTGATTTGGTGATGGGGGTGAGTGTGGATCCACAGGAAAATAGAAACCCGTGTGGAAATTGGAAACCACGAAAGAATGTATCGGAGGTTAGAAGCTTCCATGGTTTAGCCGGATGCGGGAAGTTTGTTGAGGGTTCTCCAAGATAAGCTGACCCCACGGCCCGACTAGGAAAGATCTCAAGTATAGTTGGGTGGATGCACCTTGTGAGAGTTCCGAGGAGTTGAAGGGTAGATTGACTTGACTCAGATTCTGCTTTTACTTGATGGGAGAGATAGGTTTGTGGTTTTAAGTGATAGCTAAGCAAGGCCTTGGTTGTGTTTTGATGCGGAATGATAGGGTTGATTGCATATGCCTCTAGGCTTGGTTGAAGAAGCATGAGGAGAATTACCCTACACATGATAGAGCTATGACGGTCGTGTTTGCACTAAAATATGGAGACATTATTTATATGAGGTGTTCCTTGTAGGATCTTCTGAGATCATAAAGTCTTCGATATATTTTCACCCGAGAAAAGAGTTAAAACTGAGGCAAAGAAGATGGCTTGAGTTGATTAAGGACTACGTTGTACTAGTAGGTACCATTCGGGGAAAGCTAATGTAAATAGCCGAATGCCTTGGTAGGTGACGGAGATTTCTTTGTCTCATATGAGATCGGGGTTATCTTCCTTTAATTGGTGGATCTAAGAGCTTTAGGGGTATTGGAGGCGAGAGTTCGAGCCTTGTTAGCCACATTTCATGTTAGACCTCTCTAATGGATTCAGTTCTAGCGGGGGCGATCAACGGATCCACGGGATGATTAAGCTTAAGGAAGAGATGAAAAAAAAGAAAGCGAGTTTGAAATCGAGAGATGATGACATGATAATTGAAGGACCAGGAGAATATGTGCTCAAGGTTTAGCCAAGCGAAAGGGTGAGTGTTACAAGCTCGTTTTTCCAAATCTTAGTGTATTATTATTATTGTTATAAATTGTTTGCATGGTATTTCATGGTTTGAGCTCGAGCCATTTCGAAGCAAACAATGAATTGAAATCAAGCAAATGGTTTGATTAAACCATGGTGAAAGCAAGCATTGGTTTTAAATTGTAAACCATCTTTGAAGCAAGCTAGCCAGTAAGTAATGGTTTTGAATAATTAAACCATTTTCAAGCAAACAAGCAAAATGGTTTTAAATTGTAAAACCATTTTTTCAAGCAGCGAAGCAATGAAACAAGCGAATGTTTGTGAAAAGCGAGGCCTTCTAGTTCTAAGCAAGCAAACCGGTCAGAGGTATTCCTTACGTGCACGGTGGTGTTAGGATCTCATACATGCATTGTAGTTTTGCATGGTCGGCAAACAGGACATACATCATGCATTTTAAAAGGAGGCAGAGTAGCACGTCTGGGAGTATACTCAAGATTTATGAGCTCCTAGCGCATATGGTGATGGCGACCCGGTCGGTCTCTATATTCACTTGGGAAAAAGGTGATGCGGACCGAGGTCCTTCCAAACACGGTCGTGAGCTTCCCGTGTTCACTAGGAACATATTAGCGAAAATAGGCCTCCGGTGGTTGATGTTTTATAAGCATAATATACGGTTTTGAAAAATCAACCATTGGTTCCGTTCGCGAACCCGGAGGAGTTTTAAGCAGCGGTTGAGCGAGCTCCGTTTAGATTTCAAAGCGATCGGTTGAGCCAAACTCCTAGTGGGATTTTAAAACGAAGCGGTTGAGCCAGGGCTCAGGATTTTATTTTCAAGAATGCGGTTGAGCCCAGGCTCAGTTTTTATAGAAAAAAGTTTTGAGAAACTTTAAGCAGGTTTGTGAAGGTTTTAAAAACTTTCCAAACAAGATAAAGCAAAAGCGAGAGCAAAGAGAAGTTTTGAGAAGTTTTATAAACTTCTAAGCAAACAGAAATGAGAGTTTTATAAGCTTTTAGAAAAGCAAAGCAAAGCAAGACAAGCAAGTAACAAAGTTTATAAACTTTTAAAAGCAAGCAAGTACAAAAGCAAGCAAGCTAAGAAGAGGTTTAGAGAAACTTGAAAAGCGAAAGAAAAAGCAGGAAAATGTTGACTGTAAAAGAGAGTTTTACATTTTTGAGATGTTTCAGGAAAAACAAAACCATACTATAAGCATACACTCAGGCTCGTTTAGCTCATTATTTTGTATTTTAAAACTATTTTCCAGGTACAAGTACGCAAGGTATTTGGAAGCCAGTTAGGATTCTCGACATTTTATATCAGTCTTTGTAATTAATAATATTGTGTGAAATACTTTGAACTTGTATAATAGAACATATGAATGTACATAGAGTAGTTTTGTGAAATGTGTTGGTATCTTGGTTGCCATATTTTGGATAAATTATCAGTGGATGTATCAGGATTTGGGACGCCATCACATGTCGCATTTGATATACTCTTAGAAATTTTTATAAAATCCTGAGTTTAGAAAAAGAAAAAGATTTTTATAGGGTTTCATGGCAATCTGGCCGGCTTCACGGGGATTTCTAGTCGTTGGGGTAGCGGCTGGGAGTTTGCAGTGGGTGACCGAGCATACCGCCGGCCGGGTCAGGGGAGTGGGGTGTGTCAGCCCATTGGGGTGATTCCACTCACGGCGTTGCTTTCATGCTGTCGAGAAGAAAAATGTTTTCGGATACGGGGCGCACGAGGAGGCCGGCTCATCATAGAGGCCCAGGAGTTTGAGAAGAAAGCAGGGTTGTGGCTTTATTTATCATTAATAGTATTCATGTATTAGAATTTTAGAATTTTAATATATGTTGTATAAGAATGCTTTTGACTCTGCGGGAAACTGTGGATATAGTTGGTTTACATTGATAGTAAATGTGTACAGTATGGAATTTGGTTGGTTTTACTCATATATGTATCTTGTGAATGTTGATTGGGACAAGTGATGTATTTAGAGTAGAGCTCTCAGGTACAAGGAGACTCACGCTCGATTTAAATGAGATGTCGAGGTCTGAGCGCGCCACTCGAATATTCCGCGGAGTTGACGGGTAGTCCAGCGAACCCCAGAGTTTTTGGGGCGTCACGACTTAGTATCGAGCTTAGGTATCTGGCTACCTAGGGCTTGAGGGCTTGGGCTTAGGCCATAGTGAGGTGTAGAACATCACCACTAGGTATGGTTCGATGTTAGGTTTAGTATGAAATTACCTAGGAAACACAGAGAACTAGGACGCATGTGTGTTTCTGTGTGCTTTGATGAATGATTTATGTATGTGTGAAAGGTGCCTGTATGTTGATTGTTTATGTGTTGTGAGTGATGTGTGCTTAGTGAGTGATTGAAGATTACAGAAAACAAGATGTGTTGGGAAAATTTTTAGAAGTTTTTACAGTGTGTAAAAACTGAAACCAAGAGGATAAATAAAATAAATTTGAATAAATTTATTTGGTTTAATGGATAATAAACTAAAATATTAATAAATTTTTACTTCGCTGAACACTAGGTTTAGTGTCGATCAAGAAGTTTGAGGAGATTTGCATTAAAGTGTCCAAATTTAAATAAAATAAAAACGAGGTGAAGAAAATAATTTTCTAAGGTTTTACAAAGGTGAAAAATCAAGAAAATCGATTAAAATAAATTTTATAAATTATTTGAGTATTCGAAATGCAAAAAAAAAAAGAATAATAGTTATGTATTTTTAAGTGGTCTTCCAATACCGAAGAAAATGAAAAAATTTCGAAAAATAAAAATTAATTAAATTAAATTAAAATAAAATAAAATAAAACAAAATGGGACAAAATTTTGAAAAAATGAAAATTTCGAAAATAAAAATTTTTGTTGATAAATATGATTTAACATACTGATAAATGGTCTCAGACACAGGAATGCGGTGGACTTGAAATATACACGATTCTGTGTATGAATAAAGGTTCAGGCCGTATATGCCTGTAGATACTATATTGTATTTAACTACTTATTAAATCGTGGTGATGGCTAGTGTAGACGAGGACGTAGAGGCGCCCATGGTAATCGCCGCACCACTGTGATTTGATCACAGGCTCAGCGATGTCAGAGGTATCAAGTAATGCACATATCACACAAAGCAAGATAAATATGAAGCAGTGAGGTCCTAGTAACCTCCAGAGGTTTGTAGCATCATCCTCCGACATTCATAGGGGAGGAGACCCGATGGTGGGCGCACTACTGGGTTTGGCGCAGATCGAGAAGGCAAGCTGGGAGGCTACGGAGATTACCCCAAGCGACCGGGATTAGGTTAGCCGTTGCTCCAGCCTAGAGGGTGAGGCCCAAGTATGGTGGGAATGCAGCAAGGACCTCAGAGACCTTGGGGAGGAGTCCTCAGATGTGAGTTCTCCTAGGGATTGTGGCTAGAATAAGGATGATATACGAGGTCATGAAATGGAGATCTTGGGACTCTACCACAAATGGACCTGGAGTGATCATGGATGATGTCGTAGTTCGATGTCATCCAAAGGATGGATCAAGCAACAAATTACGTGGTCGCATCGATCGTGAGCGCAGAGTGGTTACCGCCATATCACAGACGCACTGTGGTGGTATTCTCGTGTGGGACAAGCATGACATTCTTGCTCCGCATAATATACGAGTCCAAGTGTCGTGATGTTAGCTGTCACAATGGTAGCCTTACCTAGAGGACTGGTGAGAGACCGTACTCTAGATCTACCTCGAGTAAGATGCGAGTATGTGGATGTTTTTCCAAACGAGCTACTCCTGACCGCTCCCACAGAGGGTCAGAGACTTCTGATCGAGTCAGCACCGTACTTCACCCATCTCATGACTCCGCATAGGATGGCGCCGGGCTGAGTCATAGGACTCGAGTCCAGCCTACGTGAGTTACCGGACAAGGTTCATCGACCGAGCACTTCACCACGGGCGCTCCGCTCTATTTGGCGAAGAAGAAGGACAAGACCCTTCGACCGTATTGATTAATGACAATAACAGGTTACGATTAAGAATCGATACCATTAATGAGGATTGATTTGTTTGATCACGAGAGGAGCGCGAGTCTACCCAAGATACCTTCGCATCGGGTTACCATCAGCCGAGGTTGGGAGACAGATATCCCTAAGACAAATAAGGCTAGGACGTGTTACGGGTACTTCGAAGCTACGATGATGCTCCTTCGATCGACACGCGCCAATGCAAGTATTCACGGACCCTGCGCATGTGGTGTTCCAACCTTATCTAGACTGGGCCATTTAGTCTTCGTGGACGACATTCGATCTACTCCTACCGTGAGCGAGCATGAGTATCACTGAGAATTGTTTTACAAATATGCAATGACCATCACCGACGCTAAAGTTTCAAGAAGCAGTTTCGCTTATCGAGGTGAGATTTTCGGGACACGTGGTGTCACGACTCGTGAGAAGGTTGAGGTAGTGATGAGTCAGAGAGACCAATGGGGTCAATCTTCGGTGATACGTAGTTTCTCGGGATCGGGTCAAGTATTACAGAGATTCGAGAATGGCCGTTGTCCATTCGGCGTGATCGCAGATTTCGCTTACTGACAATGGATCATGGTCGGGACTACTCAACCATGTGAGAGATCGAGGATGCTCCTGAGCACTCGATGCGAATGGTAGCAAAGAGGGAGATCAGCCTTCTTCTAGTTCTGTGAAAAGGCGTAAGACTTCGCTTCACACGAGTTTCGTGACCGCACAGGATCGGGCATGAGGGGTGGATCGTCTCAAAATGTGGATCCCAGATTCTCGGGATAGTGCACCCCAAGCACTGTGAGAACAGAGAGAGGTTTGCTCATTCCTCCACACCCTAAGACGTTGAGAACCTAAGCTAGCTGGTGCTATAAGGCACTCCCAACAAGATAGATAGCGCAGGGGGCCAGAGGTGGGTCAAGTCGTGACTGACGAGTCATACACGCAAGCGTGGTGGACTCAGTGGTGGCAGTATATCGCCGCTGGCGTCGTGCTTCGACATGGATGAGCGCCGATACCATCGTTGTCAAGAATCGGGACCCACCGGCTATCATACCCGGCCACTACCGATTCGGGGCTTAGAGGTTAAGGCCTTAAAGAAGCCGTTACGTATGTTCTTCCCTAGGACGTAGGTGAGAGCCGAACCGATAGCCCGGATTAGAGTGCAGATCAGATTCTGCTCATGGTGGACCCCGGGATTGGGTGTCACAATATGGCATTATTGGCGTCAGGTGCACGCGAACATCAAGGCTGAAGCCCGTGTGGGTGCACTGCACGGCCATTCACCACTCGTGAGTGTGGTCGAAGTTTGTCTTGACTACGTCCAATGAAGACTCATAGCTCGATTCAAGAATGAAGAGTACTGTAGTGTGGACTCAAGATTTTCACGCGTCCCACTCCGATGGCTTGTGACTCGCTTTGTTGCTGTTGAAAAACCATTTAAAAAAAAACTGCTTGAGTCGCTTTCACTTATTTTTGTTTTATTTTAAAGGAAAAACAAAATAAGAAAGAAAAACCCTAAATGCGACTCGGAGCAAGAAAAGTGTCCTGAAAACAAAGTCTAGGTTCTGAGGTCGTTACCCATCTGGGAAGGTACTCAGAAGGGAGCCATGAAGACTCCCTTTAAGCCTCAGATAAAACTGCCTCACTAAACAAGTTTAAGGAAAATACCGACTTTTGACTAATCGATCAAGAGATACCAAAAATTAAGTAATAACAATATAATAAACACACTGTGCATATGTAATGAATGACGAATAAATAAATATATGAATGTTTAACGATGAGAAAATGCACTGGGCGATATATCCAAAGCGCTACTAATTTGAGACAATGTTAGTGTAATAACAAATATGAAATATTCACATTTAATTGGAAATTGGTTACATATTAGAGGTCAAATTATTTGTTAAAATGATACATGAGATGTCAGACCCCACCCAAGCCCATTTATATGTCACACAAATTAACTCCATAAGATCCCATTTTATAGGAACTATAAACACCATTTGTTTCACTAAAACTCGTATTTGAAATTGAAATTGAAGTCAGAGTTTGAAACATGGGAAATTACACCTCGAAATGAATTTGAAGTTTAAGAATTTTGAATCGAGATTTTGAAATCGAAGTCAATTTTATAAATTCCAGATTTGAGATTTAGAAATTAGAAATTAGAAATTGGGATATTCAAAATTTGAAATTTGTGACACTTTACCCCCAAATCGAAATTGTAAATTTAAAATTTAAAACTAAAAAAAAAAAAAAAAAATTGAAATTGAAAATGAGAGAATTGAATTTAAAATTGAAAACTCGAAAAGAAAGAAAATAAAATAAAATAAAATAATAAATAAATAAATAAATAACAAAATACACTATAAATCGACTTCTTGAAATTGTATATCTTGAATTTCGTTAAATTAAAATCACATTTTCAAATTAAAAACTTAAAAATGAAATTGAAAATTAGGAAAAATGAAATTCTAGAAATTGATTTTTTTGAAGACTTTGTTTTTTTTTTTTTTTTAGAAATGATAAATCGCGAATAAATTAAGAATAGATCACCAGCCAAAGAGTCGACTTAATACGGCTATGGGTTTGGTCGCATGACTTGGTGGGTCTATAAATTAACCTAAAGGGTTGGGATATTATATCGCTTCTAAATACGTCTAAGTTAATAAATTGGACTTAATTTGATTGTTCTCAAGATGTGATATGTCTACGTGAAGAGTCGCAAACTAATGTATCGGGTCTAAATGGGATGAGCCCAATTGATCCTAATTCGACGATTCTAAATATACATTGAACTTAAATTAACGCTACAGAAATAGTTTCGACTTGCAGAACGTCGTCCTAATAAGTAGCTGTTCTAATTTAGCGGCCTAATTTGACGCTTAGATTAATGGGTTTGAACATAAATTGATGGGTTGGACCTAATGAATTGGACCTAAGTTTAATGGGTCTAAATTTTATGGGTTGGGCTTATGGATTTGGTTTAAGGGTTTAATGAGCTTATTATTTATAGAAACATATTTATAGTGAAACAATTTATATGAGAAAACATGATTGCCAGAACTATTACAACATGAAATAGATCTCTACAAAACAAAAATCAAGATCAATATAAAACAACATTTGGACTGCTGGGATTCCTTTTTGGATCTCTTTGTTGGATTTTTAATATATATATCTCTTTACTTATCAAAAAAATATACAAACTTAAAATATCAATCAACGAACAAAAAATACACAACAAATTATCAAGGTGTTACTCTCATGCCATTATCTCCGTTGTTACAAAAGCCATAACTTTTAGAAGCAGATCATTCCAGTTCAGCATATAAGTATATAAACTAAATCAAGAGATCCAAGCTTTTCCCAATCATGCCACTTAAGATAATGACAGAATCAATTTCCAGCTAAAACCCCGGATTGTTAGTATGTCCAAACAACTCAAATGAATACTCTACTATTTACTTCATGGATAAGGAATATAATTGTAATGGATAAATGTAAAGACTATCAAAACAACTCAAACTAACGATTACAAAAAAAACCCATATTGAAATATTCAAAGAACGTGCATCAATTGCCTACCTAAGAGCTCAGACAGTCTCATCACCAACAGGCTTAAATTCTGCAGTTCCCAGTTCATCCATGCTTTCACCCAGATTTCGCTTCATACTGGTTCTTCTTTCCACCATCAGTTGCCTCCAGAGTGATATAGTACATCAAGCCTGCAACCACCTGCTGCCTAGCCTTCAGCACTCCATTGAACTCCAAAAGGGAATTTGCTATTGGGGATGCGGAATCCTTGATCAGCAACCCTTCTCCTATCTCTCCAAAATTCTCTCTTCCTTTATCTCCTTTTTTTCTCTGTTTTTCTCCTCTCGTTTCTTTTTTTTTTTTTCCTCCCTTATTCTCTTCTTTCAGTTCCTTTCCTTCTCTTTCCCTATCATAAACCCACATAAACTCCATTTTCTAACCTTATACACCCATGACCAACAGCTTCTATCTTTCTTTAAGATTACATTTTGCATGGTCATGCCCATCCAGACTCATATTTACCTAGGAACAGTTCCTAACTAATAAAACACACCATAGAATTTAACCTAATTTGAATAACACCTAAACATGAAACAACCAATCACCTAAACATCTTCAAATAAAAAAGAAAAAAATAATGCATATTCTTATAAACGGTCTTGAAAACATCTTTAGATAAATCAAAGCATACATAAGGAATAAAACAAATGAACTATTATGTCTAGTAGCATCACACAGATAACTAAATAATCGAAAATAAATGAAGATTTATCATTAACTTACTACGATTTCGCTTGCCAAGCCCACCAAAATCTCGAGAAATTCCTCTCCACAAATGTAACTAGCAATTGTTGACGATAACTATCAACCGCTTAAAAATTTTGCATGTAGACTCTGCTTGCCCCTGATGTTGGATCCTCTCCTATCCTTTTTGTTCTTTTCCTTTTTTTTTTTTTTGTTCTTCCTCCCCCTAATAACTGCTTCTCCCCACTTTGCTCCCCTCTCTCCACTCCCATGATTCCTTTTTTTTTTTTACCTTTCCTCCTACCCGTTTTTGGCTCATCTCTCCTCTCCAACCTTCCTTCTTTTTCTCCTCTTTCCCCTCTTCTTCCTCCTCCTCTCCGTTTTTGGCTCCCCCACTTTTTGACTATTTTTTTATTTCCTCTTCATAACTGCTTCTCCCCCCACTTTCCTTTTACTCCTCTACTCCCTCTTTAAAAAAAAAAAAAATCTCCTCCTTTTGACTTTTTCTCATTTTCTTTTTTATTTTATTATTTTTATTTTATTTATTATTATTATTATTTTTTAACGTCATCACTTATAAATTAAAAAAAAAATAAAATAAAAAAACAATAAAAAATAATAAAATAATATAAAAAAATAAAAAATAAATAATAAAATAAAAATAAATAAATAATCGCTGGGTCTACATAGAAAAAGGTTGGCAAACAAAAGGCCAGAATCTCTAAGGTGAGAATCCCTGAGCCAGGTGTAAGAGACCCGGGGAGATATCCCGAATTTCTGTGTGAATGTAAGAGGCTCGAAGTGTGAGCCGAAGAGTTATTTAATCAAGATTAAAACACACTACAAAGTTATCACGCAAACTTGAATCGAAAGTGATGTGAGCTCAGGAGTGACTCGAGATTTGATACCCCCCTTTGAAATCAGATCGATGTCACTGAGCCTAAGCAATGGCTCAAGATATGGATGTCATACATGACATGGACTAGATCGACGATCCATTGGATTTGTCGGACGTGGACCTCGGGAAGGTCGTACCAAGCACACACAAAGCAAGGGTCATGGTAGTGGTCACACGTCAGGTGGATTATATACAGTGTTGGGAGGACACCGCCGCGAGCATACTTCCCGGGTCTTAAGGGCATGGTTAAATCGCCTTAAGTGAATTCACCTACAACAATACTTATCGTTTAGCATACGATGGCGCCATACGAGGTATCAGATTATGCTATGTAGTCATCACATGTTGACCGAGGTGGGAGAGCTCCATCAATGGGTCCCGATCTTATTAGAGATACCTCCAGAAGGCGAAGCACGACAACGTCTTCTCACGCCGTATCGAAAGAAGAGCTATGCGTATGTACGACGCCGAATTTGTTAGAGTTCGAGGAGCCAGATCACGCTTTTCAAGGTGATGCCTACAGAGGAGGACGTTCTAAGAAGTGTGGGAAGCTATCGCCGATCCATCGGGCCTTCGAGATACTCGAGACGATAGGTGTCAGAAGGCATCGGCTGGCTTTACCGCCCCAAGATGTCAGTATCCATGAGGTAGTTTCACGCCTCCATGCCCTATGCCACGCATCCAAATTTTCATGTGTAAAGGATCGGGGGACACAGAGGCTGACACTCGACTTTAATTTTCTGGCGAGTGACTAAATACAGATTTCCTTGGATACCGCAATCAGATTTTGCACGTTGAAGACCGTGAGGCTAGTGAGGGTGCTATGGCAAGACTATGGAGTGGAGGAGTCCACGGGGAGCTTGAGGACACGACACGCCACCTATTCCTTCTGCTAGTGATTTTAAGGTACGTGGTTTAGTCGTTTAAGATTTAAATGACTATTTATGATATGGTAGTATGCACATTACATATGCATGTGAGTGATTAGATCAGCCCAGAATTTCGGGACAAAATTCCTTTTAAGGAGGGGAGAATGTAAGACTCGAGAAAATTCAACTTTCTCAAAAAGGGTAAAATCGTATTTCGATCAAAAAATCTGAA
Source organism: Tetrastigma voinierianum (assembly GCA_016808115.1). Taxonomy (NCBI): domain Eukaryota; kingdom Viridiplantae; phylum Streptophyta; class Magnoliopsida; order Vitales; family Vitaceae; genus Tetrastigma; species Tetrastigma voinierianum. The sequence continues at coordinate 153,996 of JAEQBH010001713.1, read as the reverse complement.
ATTTATTCTCTAGATCTCGGATGATGAAACGGATTTCACCGTTGGAATCGTCTCGCGAAATCTAGCTAGCACGTCGAATTTTGTCGAATTCCGAGACAGTCGGAGTTGGCACATTTTTCGAGGCATCGCATTCGGGTGTCGTAAAACAATATTTGATGTGACAAAAGTCACATATAACACGTACTCATGTGCCATAAGTGGCATGAGTAAATAAATGATGAAAATGGACAGCCGAGATAGTGCCGAGTGTCAAAACTTGAGAAAGAAGGAACATAGATGGCATTATAGGAATTGTTTTAAATGATAATAATGCCAAAATAGTGAACAATGTCATCTCTTACAAATTGAAAAGGGGAAAGAAAACCGTGCTGGGAACAAAAAGGGAGATGCAGAAGCTTGGAAATTTTGATTTTAGAGAGAGAGAGAGAGACTTCTCTAAAATACCGGGAGATCCGACCATTCAAGTCTTTCTGCCAAGAAGAAAGCTACTCTACGAAGAGGTCAGCGTGGCACCTATTTTGGGAAAGCCACAAACTCCGTGAGGTAGGGGTTTCATCCTACTTGAGTTTTACACTTTATTTAAGTGTTATATGATGTTTCGGTTCGTTTGAGGCCTTGAACGACCATTTGATCAGTCCCAAAACTTGGGACCGAATTATTGGAAATTCGGGACATTTTGGTTAGTCTCGTGGCCGCCGGGGATCGACAGTATTTGTATGATAATTTATGGAATAAATCATGATATATTGCTTGTGGGCTGAGCCGGAAATGGCCGTGAAATTTGTGTTCACAAAGTGAACCGATGATTGGTGATTTGCTGGGAACAGTAACCCGAGGGTTTCACTGTTCATAGGAATAGTATTCACAAAATATTTTTGCGGAAAATGTGCTGGCCGAGTAATTCAACGACTACTGCGGTTTGATGCTTAGCCCAAGTGAGCTAATTTCGTGTAATGGAATGTGAAATTACATAACATGTTCGTGTGATTTAAATTATGTGAATATATGCATGATTATATATTTGCATGTGTTATGTAATTGTAATAGAATTGCATCATAGATTCCATATAATCGGGCACTTAGAACAATAGGAGGAGGCATGAGGTGATTTTCGAGGAGAATAGTTTCTGGGAGGGTCGACTTCAAATAATAATAATTATCTGAGGGTAGTCCATATAAATATCAATCGCTTCCGGAGTCGACCCAATTGATAAACACTGAGGGTAGTCCATGAAAATATCAATCGCCGTAAATGCCCACCCGATATACACTGAGGGTAGTCCACTAAATATAACATCTGAGTCGGTCCACTACTTATATCGAGGGTTGTCCACAACATAAACAACATCCTCGTTGAAAATAATGTTTCTCATACATGGCTTAGGCAAGTGTGAGGAGTCAAAGGAGGACTCTGGGGATGAGTTGGATCGTAGATATTCAAGTAGGATCATGTATTCGCTTGAATGTGTGTTTACTTGGAGCATTGCATATTACTCCTAGTGGGAGAAAGGCCCATTTAGGTGATTCCACCATCGGGAAAGATTAGCTCACCGCCGAGGGAACATATTTTTCAGTACAGAGCGACGCAGGAGACGGCCATCATGTAGGCCTAGCTCGAGAAATAGAAAGGTGGTCAGGCTTTGTTATCATTATGTATTCATGTATTAGAATTTTAGAATTTTACGTATTAAGAGCAAGAGTAAACTGACTCAAACTATTGCATATAGTCAGGTTTATTACTGATGACGAGCACGAGTACGCCCAGAGTCTTTTTACCGTATATATCTGTGAACGCCGATCAGACGGTGTGGTGTATTTCCGGGGCAGAGCCTCCGCACAAAGGAGACTCTGCCCGATTCAGAAGAGATGCCCGGTCACCCGACATACCGAACATTCGCTGTCGACGGCAGTCAATGAACCCCTAAGCCGGCGCCACATCTGCTGCAATAAAAATGCAGAGGATAGGCCAATTATTTCGATGTCAAGAAAACAACCTCAAACGACTCAAAGGCACCCTTCTTCACTTCCTCTTATATTTATAAAGGATGTCTAGTTGGAAGGTGCAGACATCTATCCCACCCACGGAGGATGGTAACAGAGAAAACACACAATTTCACTTCAATCATTTATATGCTCACTCATTATATATATGAAAAAGGATCCATTTTGTCATTATAAAAAGGGTGAAGAATTACTTGGTCCCGGAGTATCATATCTCAGTGCTATTGATGCATTTATGTATCTTGCTAATTGTACTCGCCCAAATATTGCTTTTTTTGCCAATTTATTAGTCAGATGTGTGTGGTTCCGTTTCAACCCAAAGACATTGGAATAGTATCAAACATATATTGCGTTACATCCAAGGAACAACTGCTATGAGTTTATTTTACTCAAAGGAATCAATGCAACGATTGCTTGGATATGCTAATATAGGATACCTTTCAGATCCACATAAAGTCAAATCACAAACAAGGTATGTGTTTAGTTGTAATAGAACTACTATTTCTTAGAGATCTTTTAAGCAGACATGGTGACCAAATCATTGAATCATTCAAAGATTATAGCCATTCACGAAGCAAGTTGTGAATGTATATGGATAAGATCGATGATTCAACATACAAGAATCATGCAGATTCCCTTCTATAAAAGACAATTCGACAACATTTTTTGAAATTGCTGCATGCATTGCATAGATCAAAGAAGGTTATATAAAAGAAGATAGAACTAAACACATTTCTCCAAAATTCTTTTATACATGTAAACTCCAGAATAGTGGTGAAATTGATGTTCAACAAATATGCTCAAGTGATAATCTAGCAAACTTATTCACGAACTCATTGCCAATCTCAACATTCAAGAAGCTAATACATAAGATTGGAATGCGCTAATTAAAGGACATCAACATGAGGGGGAGTATACTTATGACATAATTTTATTATACTGTACTCTTTTTCCCTTCGTCCAGGTTTTTATCCCATTGGGTTTTACTGGCAAGGTTTTTAACGAGGTAGTCCCTACAAACTAAGAGCAATCTCAACATCATTAGAGTATTGTACTCTTCTTCCTTTTCTAGGTTTTGTCCCACTAGGTTTTACTAACAAGGTTTTAATGAGGCATATTTTTAATGGTGGTCATTCAAAGGGGAGTGTTGTAAATGAAGAGTTTTTCTACATGTGGTGAATGACCACATTGATTGATAAATGACCCCATTCATTGTAACTATTATGAAGTCCCATAATAGTACTACTATAACTAATTAATGTACTATCAAAGAGTGAAAACATATAGATGATTGGACGATATAAATGATGAACTGTACTTCATCCAACCGGTAGTACATTGAATATGTAACACCTCAAATTATACCCTAGTAGTTTATTACAGTTTAGGGTATAATAAAAGTAAAATTTGCATTTTTCGAAAATTTAATTACTAAGGGTAAATTGATAATTTGTCAATTAAGGACCCAAATGTCATAACACAAGAAGATGATATACTATTGTAAGAATTTAGATAAGTTGATTTTCGAATAGGATGAAGTGTAAGGACCAAATGGCAAGGGTTAAGAATTTAGGCAAAAATTGAGATAAAGCCAAACATGGCCTTATAAAAGAAACATTTCCTATTTGGCTTAGAGACTTAGTGGCTACAATGAGAAAAACCAATTTCGTTTGCTTCGCTTCTCCATTTGTTCTCAAGGATCTAGTCTCGGTTCAAGTAAGAAGAAAGGAAGAAAAGGAAGTTAGTAGGAAATACAAGAATATCTAGCAATGTTGTGAAATTAACTCAAATTCTCTTTCGTTTATGTTTTGGGTTAGGGAAAACCCTAACTTTCATTATAAATGTATTTTTGGGTTGGCTTAATTCAGATTTAGGAGTTGTTTTGCTTGCTTGGTTTTGATCGACAATCCCAGAAAAGGGAACCAGTTTACTGAAAAATCCGACGCCCACACCTAGGTGTAGGAGCCGCCTGCCGTAGTCTCCACTAGAGTACGAACCCATGCCTAGGCGAACCCGAGACCTGAGTTTCCGAACTTTCTGATCCGCTTAGGCGTACGAACCCACGCCTAGGCGAACCCAAGACTTGAGTTTTTGAACTTTCTGATCCGCCTAGGTGTAGTTATGCTTCGCTTAAACAAACCTCTCTCGCTCTGCGCATCAAGTCGCCTGCCGCACCGACACAAACTCGGGTTGCTTTCTTCCGTTAAGTCTAGCAATTATCCATTGGATTAAAGGAGGATCCTAATAAGTGAATGAAAGGGTCCGTACATGTATACAAGTGATATGAAAAATGCTCTTTCGCTTCTCCTCGGCGATCTTATCGTTGGGTAAACATTATTTCTTGCCCCTTATTTGCTAATGTGATTAAGAACATTATAACAAGCTCAGTAACACATATAATTGTATGCCGGCTTAAGACCGAATAGTGGATGAATAGGTACCTTTGATTTGCGGCGACGACACTTTGTTTGGGTTTCGACACTCGCTTAGTACTTCGCACTCTTCCCCGACAAGGCAACGACACTCTCGTCGTTGCTACGACACCGCATCGCGCTATGACACCCTATCGTGACGGGCGTGCACGCACCATGCTCGACACCTCCTGCTCAAGACTATACCATACCTTCGGGTACTTATTGTGTTGTGTCCCTCTCATTCATTATTTCTAGTCTATACATGCAAACATTTATATGATAAGAATCTAAATAATGTGATATATGAAAATAATTATATGAAATCACAAGTAATCAGTTATGTTCTCAGAGTGTACCCAATAAAAATTCTCCGTACAAGATTTCTCGTTTCAGATCTAACGAGAGATATGAAAATTATGATATATGAACTATTGAATATGTATACCGTAATTGAGAATCACTGTTGTGGTCACATATATATTATCTGTTTTCCCACTAAGCTATAAGCTTAGCCCGGGTGTTTCATCCGTGTAGGTACTGAAGAGGACATCCGAGACATTCCCCATTTGTCAAGGCAACACAGCAATAGGAGTCTACTATATGTAGGTTTTTGACTTTGTTTTATAATGTAAATGTAATATTTTGGAGATAGTACAACTTGTGTAAGTACAAGTAAATGAGACTCAAGAATATATGTATAAGAACATTTAAACACCACTATGGTGGTAGTATTTCAAGTTTATGTCAATTATATATTTAAATTTCTAATTGGGCCCACCAATGTCGAAAAATCAGATAAAGGAATTTCAGTCCCGTGCGGCGCCCCTATCATCCGCCTAAGCGGGGGATGGAGCGTTACAGAATAGTTATGGTAGTACATTGAGTAGTGAATATACTACCATAACTAATCAATGTACTATCATACCTAGTGAATGTATTATTGGAGGTGAAAATATATAGACTAGTTATGGTAGTACATTCACTACTCAATGTACTATCATAATATTTTTAATTCCAATTGAATTAATAAATGGCATTTTCAATTTCTACTTTCACTACTCAGTGTACTTTTTGTGCAGAATCACAATTATTTTTTATGAGGTAGCCTGAACCAAGGAAATCTAATTTTTGGAAATGCATGTACAATTATTTTGAAATTGATAGCCAATGAAGACATTTTTATAATTTTGAAATTCTTGAATTTGTACAGTTTGAAGAGACATCTTTACTTTTTTTAATCTTCATCCTACATGTAAATCTTATGAGCAAAAAACTAAACCATGCTTTTCTTAGATTCATTTAAAAAATTTCTATTATTTTTCTAAAACTCTCAAACTCTTACAAGTTGTCGTTGTGTCTTTAATGTCTTAAAGTCTTGCAACAAACACCTTCCCAAAGGCACTAAACCGTATATTGAAAAATATTTATTGAAGTAAGTACTTTTGATACTATTTAAAGCTTATGGCACTTTTATAAAATTCAAATGAAAAATGTTGAAATTAATTTTTTTTAAATAGATAATTTTCATTACTTCATTAAAGTTTGTTTTTTTGGAGTAATAACTTTGGACTGAGGTTATATAAACCAGTGTAGCTTTAGAAAATAATTTGGAAAGCCAAGTATCTGTATGTTTTTTTCAAAAAATACAAAGAATACGCTATCGAGCTCCGCATGGTGATGCAGGAATGCTTCCAGGTGAAGGTCCTGCTTCCAGAGAAACGTGGTTCAGCCGCTTTGAATTCTCCTTCATTTACAATAACTTCAATGGCTATTCTCTGCAAATGATTTATATAAGTCCGCCTCACCAAGACTCAAGCCCCTCTCTAAGGTCCTGGAGGATGATCTTTCCGGGAGAGACAAAGATGAGTGCCTAAAACACTCATGCCATACCCGTCTCCGTCTTTTATGGTTTTAGCTTAATTTTATGCTTAAATACGCATTTCTATGGGCCCGATATTTGATTTTTGCATTTTGCGGTGAACAAGAAGTCAATCTCGCAAGCTAGGGACCATTTGAGCCGAAAAGGAAAGCATGAAGTTGGCAGGAACGTCACAACGCTTCCGTCAACATGTGAAGAAGAAGTCAACAAGGGCCAACGCCGCGACGCCAATGCGTCGCGGACGCCTCGACGCCACGACTTTGCAACGCCGTGACGCCGCTGATTCCATTTCAATCATTAAAGCAACATGGGCCACTGAGGGTATCAAGAACGTGCGAACGAGGGCACCCAAAGCGTGAGTAGCAAATGACCCATCAGCGAGAATAGACCTCTTTGTATTTCCTCCTTTTTCCTCTGATAAAAACCGTTGATGTTTTATAGACAATACTGTACTTACGTCCGCATGTTCTAGATTCACACTAGGTGTTGTTGAACCCCGGCCACGACAGGTTGATTAGAGACTTATATTTTATATTATTCAGTTGTTTATGACTTGTTTGTATCTGCTCTATATCTGTGATTTATTTACATGGTGATGTCTGGCCAACATTGGCATGATTTTGCTCGGTATCCGAGATCGAGAGATGAGGACACCCAGGGATCTGAATAGAGCGACCCTTGGTCAATTCGATGAATAGAGATATCTCGATTCCGAGGATGGCGATTAAGGTTAGAACATTTAAGCGCTCTGAGTATCGAAAGGTGTAGATAATCAACCCCGCTACGAGATAGGGCGTAATACACTCTCGAGAAAGGGTGATTTAGAGGCACGTATCACCCCACATCAATAAGTCGTGAATAAACCGAATAGTACTTCTGTGTAGTAATCCATCAGGTAGTGTGGGAGACAGCGTTTAGTCTCCACAACACAGTAATTTACTAAGATAAATTAGGTTAGATAAGCTCACACCTAAGTTAATTTGTCACTCAAAGCTTATGTCCAGATAATATTCAAAGGCTAAAATCAGTAGTTAACGCACTTATTGATTCGTGCCACGTTAGGGTGATCCGGAATCAACAAAATTTGTTTCCTATTTTCTCCCATCGCGTAGTCATGCCATCGCTAAAAGATAATGTCTAGGGTCGAACACGGATGGGTTTTCATCCACAAATGATTCGTGATTCATGAGTGCCTAAAACACTCATCTTACACTCGCTTCTGCCACATTTTCACATTTATTTTATAATAATTTTATAGTTTTGTGGCTAGATCCTCGATTTTGTGTCCGGTGTGTGGTTACGTGTTCATCGAGCGTAAAGAGTGCCTTTTGAAGCAGCTTTGGAACAATGAGGAGCGTGCAAGGAAGGGATCGGCTACTGCCGCGATGTCACCACGTCGCTGACGCCACCACGCCGCGACGCTACCTCGAAAATCCGCGACCTAATCATTTAAAGTACGAATGGCTCAGAATATTAGGTACGGAGAGACGACGAGGAAAAGCACTAATTCCGTGAGCAGACTGACAGAGACTTGGAGGAAGTGCTCGATTTGGACCGCTTTCATAGTTAGATATTATTTGGATAATATGATGATGTTTTTAATATTAGACAATCGGATCTTTTCTCCGATGATGTTCTAGATCTCTTTCTGTGGTTACATCAAACCCGTCACATGCAATGGATTAAAGTTTGATCTTTCATGTTATTCGGGCCATATTAATTTGTCACATCTACTCTATACCGCATTTCAATTATAAGGATAATGTCCGCCAATGTTAGCATAATCGCACCGAGATCCGAGATTCGAGAGATGAGGTATTCAGATCCGGGTAGAGCAGCCTTTAGCCGACTCCTGCTATCAGAGATATTCCGAACCCGAAGGTGGCATTCGGGGGTTAGGAATATTTTAAGCATTTCTGAATACCGAGTCGAGATAGAGATATACTCACCCTATTCACGATAGCGATATACCTCGAAAGAGAGGATATCCTGTAGGCAAGATCACCTCGCCTATCGACATATTACAAATATATCAATAACAATATCTTTAGTAAAGTAATCCATCAACGCGATAGGGGAGAGATTTAACCCAAAGGCCAACACCATTGTTCACTAGAATCAATAGCTTAGTCAGCTTTCTTTACTTAGATTTCACCCTAGAATCATTTATTCGATATCATTCGAAAAGGTAACCTCTGTAGTCAATTCACCTTCCTCTGTGGGATTCATATCCTGATTCTTTGCTATTAATTATATTATTGGGCGACAAGCAGGCACTCATAAGACATAGCATTCATTTTAATAATAACTGCTACCACAGATTGCTGATTCAAAATGGTGAGGCTTTCTATTTGGATTTTTGATTCGTGTAAAAACAGGGAGATCGGGTCGCTCACCGAAAGAATCAAACAATTTAAATTAAAGTGTGAAATGGACCTTGAAGGCTCAGTCACTACCTTGATAAACAAGTATTATAGCGTGTCCTCAAGCGTTTCCTTCGCATTAGTGGCAAATGACTTATAGTCATACCTAAAAATCTGATCTTTGTTTAGCTTTAAAACTAACCCTTAAAACACCCTATTCGAGTCAAAACACGTATCGGAAAGCATTTGAAGGTTCCAAAGAAATATTGAAAGCATAGCATTTAACCTCATTTCAAAGGGCTCGTAAATGACATCTAAAGAATGTCGGCATCTACCCTTAAGAATGCATTGAATCCTAAAGCATGACAAGAGTCACCAAAAGAAACACATTAAAATGGCATTAAACCTAGTTTGGAAAGTTTGAACAATAAATGCAAGACTGCTTAATTTAAAACTCAGACCACCTCGTGAAACCAACATTAACTAACCTAGAAACCCTCCTTCTTGCGTTTTGAGGCTTGTACCTAAACATCCTTGAGTTGTCATCCTCAAAGGTGGTGTCTGCAGCCAAGAAAATGAGAAAGAAGAGAGAGAAGAGAGAAAACAGAACCTAAAAACAAAAGTCGCTGCGGAATGAATAATGAAAAGTTAGGGTTACAAAAAGTCATAAGGTATTTATATGTATTAATACAAGATGTGTGAAATACCAAAATACCAAGAATATATGATTACAATAGGGACAAATGGGAATTACAATAAAACGGTCGTTTAGATCAAAAACAGAGGGAGGAACAATTTTCACATGCACGCTGAATTTCACTCATCATAAATGAATATGAAGGCATAAATAAAATTCAAATTTTCGCTTATGCACAAGAACTTTCGCCATGATAGCGACCGCTATGATAATTAAATTCCGCAGTGGATCATAAATTTTTGCTATGGTTGGCAAATTTCGCAATCCTGCGAAATTTTCGCAATGCATAGCGAAAATCCTGCACTCTCCTGCATCCTCCTGCATTCCTCCATTTCTTCAATTCCACTTAACATTTCTTCAACTCAGCTTGATGAAATCACCGAGATCTCGCATAAATCAGCACCGATACGAAGCCAAGCTTTAAATGAAGGTTGAGGTTCCCAAAACCTGCAAAACTACCGAAAACAAAATCAGTAGTACTAAACTGACTCCACACATGTCAATCTACTTAATTAATATGATTAGTTTCAAAGCACTCAAACCTATCTTAAATAGGACTCGCACAGTACCCTTTGGGTACTAATCACACCCCCCAACCGACACGATGCTAGTCCCTTAGCAACGCTAAAAACAATCAAGGGCATGCATGCTGTGCTTTTACAAAAAGTGTATGCTATCCAAAAGGAATAAGTAGGCCTCACCTTCGCATAGAACAATTTAGACTTCAGACAGATACTCATCATGAGAGAACAAATGCCATATATGAACAAGTTTGTGGCAATATCAATTCGAAGAAGTCACCTACACTTCCACCAAATTCAAGTGTTCTAAGGTAACCATTAACCAATGTTGTAAAGTTATTCTTCTCCCCAACTCGCCACCGTCAAGCCTTAAACCGTCGACCAACCAATAGAATCGCTACACTCTTATTTCCTTTTTTGATCAGATTGTAGGTAATGCTAAACTCGACCACCAAAGTCCGCATAAATCTGGGTCCACCGATGACTCCCAACCAATTAAGGCTTTCAGTGGCATCGTCAAAAGGATCTACCGACCACAAACTCCTACTGTGCTTCACCTCACTTCGAATGACTTCGAGAATTAAGCACCTATAACTCGCTAAACTCTACCCATCCACCCGTATAGCAAACACTAAGTCGATGACTCCCAACCAATAAAGGTTTAGGGCATCGGGCTTTAAAGGCTTTTGCCATATACCTCGCGGACAGTGTTCAGGTTTCAAGGCAAAGTGTCACGGCATTCAAAGCTCTTTTTCTTCTTTCTTTTTCTTTTTGATTTTCCTTTTCTTTTTCATTCGAAGACTTCATCGGGTCTTCTTTTGTTGGTAACACAACCTATTATGGGTCACAATCGTATCTAAGGCCTGGCTTTACAAAGTGAAAAGTGGTATATGCCTTCAACCTATCGATACAAACTGTGTGCAATGTGTGTGATTAGCTAGCGATGTACTGTGCTGAATACATCGAACTTCACGACCAAAAACTAAGTCATGCATGGAATTGTTCTAACATTAAGGTAGCATATAGTGTTTCAATTCTTCAAATGTATAAGAGAAACACTAAATCTCAACAATATGAAAATTACTCAAACCGACTCCAAGACGAAACGAAAAGCTGTGAGGATGGAATGAATCTTCTTAACTTGGTATGTGAGAGGGATCATCCCTCACCGGCAGCCGAGGTGCCGTTTGCGAAGTGGCTGATGATACTACAAAATTGCCACACAAGAAAACAAAATGCCAAACACTGATTACTACAAAAATTTTTAAACAAAAAGAAACTTAATCAAAACTAAGCAATTAAATTAGTGGCTTCGAGACAAAGCAGAGCCACCCTTAAATGTGTGGCCTGCGGCCTCAAGGAGGGTCCGTATGAGAATTTCCTCCCCGACGGTCACGCACCACATGTGGCTTCACCCTCGTCCATTAACTTTGATCACCCTATTATCATTCGATCGAGTAGTCTACTCGAACCATCAGTGTGTCTGCTGAACTATGAATGGACCCACATCGTGGACTCAGCTTGCCCGAAACAGATGGAGTTTGAATCATACAAAGAGGACTTGGTCCCCTTAAGTTGAAATTCTCGCTTATCATTTGATCATGCCATTTTTTTATCTTTCTTTTGCAATCTTCGAGTTCATGTAGGCATCATTTCGCATCTCTTCCAACTCATTGAGATCAAGGAATCTTTTGTCCCCGGCCCTACTTAGATCCATGTTCAGCTTCTTGATTGCCCACCATGCTTTATATTCGATCTCCACTGGAAGGTGACATGCCTTACCATAGACCAACCGAAAAGGGGACATTCCAAGAATTGTTTCAAAGTCGTTCAGCCCACGTTGAATCAAGGGCCATGGACCAATCCTTTATGTTGTCGCTCACTACCTTCATTAGAATGGTCTTAACCCTCCCCGTTAGTGTGCCCCATTTCTTGACCACTTGTTCGAGGATGGTAAGGGGTGGCTACTCGTGTTTCACACCATATTTAAATTTTCATGAGGTTTTCGAAAGGTTTGTTACGTAAATGTGAACCTCATCACTAATAATGGCTTTTTGCAATTCGAACCTAGAAAAGATGTTTCGTTTTCAAGAATTTAAGCACCACCCCGTGGTAATCAGTTTTGCAGGGATTGCTCAACCCACTGGGACACAGTCCACTCCCACCAATATGTATGTATGACCATAAGATGTGGGGAAAGGTCCCATGAAATCGATGCCCCAAACATCAAATAGCTCGACCACTAAAATTGGGTTCAGGGGCATCATATGACGACGCGACAATTTCCCGAGCCTTTGGCATCTGTCACACACTTCCTAGCATTTGGTGTGCTTTAAACAAAGGAGGGCCAAGAGGAAAACTGCATCGCAAAGACCTTCATCGCCGCTTTCTGTAGGCCAGCGACCACCACAGGCACTCTCGTGGGCAGCTGGCTCGTAATCCCGTTGTTCCTCTCTCAGCACACACTTCCCCGATTATCCGACCGGGCATGCATTTAAACAAGAAGGGCTCTTCCCAATAATAGAATGGATCTAGCAAAGAAATACTTATCCCGCTCTTTCCAATCGTATTGTGATTCTTCATATGGTGAAATCGGCAATGAGCATACCAGGAGCTTTTTCCACCGCATTAAAGATTCTTCAGAAATTCATCATCGATGGGCTGCCATGAGTGTCATAGCTATCAGCACTCAAAGATGGTTCACACCACATTCTCTACCCCGCCCTTAATTTGCAAGTTAAATTCTCGCGTAATAGAACCCATCTGATAAGTCTTCGCTGCATTTTGCTTCGTCAGATATTTCAAAGTGGAATGATCTGTAAAAATGACTATATCAAAACCCAACCAAGTATGCTCAAAATTTTTGGTTTTAAGGCGTAGACCATCGCCAACGCCTTTCTTCGTAGTAGTATAGTTCCTTTGTGCTTCATTCAAGGTTTTGTTTCGCATAATAGACTACATGAGGTTTTCCATCCTCTCGCCAAGTATCAAGCCCAATAGCAAGATCACTCGCATCACACATCACCTCAAAAGGTAACCGCCAACTGGGTGCTGCTCGCACTATCAAAAAAGGGTCAAACGGACTTCAGCTCTTCAAAACTTTCCCCGACATTCTTTCTCCCTAAAAATTCTAGCATCCTTCTAAGAGCTTATAGTGGGCTTAGAATCTTTCGAGAAGTCCTCGATGAATCTTCTCTCGTAAAGCTCGCATGGCCAAGGAATCGCTTAACCTGCTTTTACATTTGTCGGGAGATGGTAGTTTGGAAATAAGTTCCACTTGCCTGCCAACTTCTATTCCCGCTCTGAAATGATACGCCCCAAGACAATTCCTCGTTCACCATAAATGGCATTTCTCCCGCTTAAGCACCTGATCTTTTCAATGCACTCTCGCAGGATACCTTCCAGATTAGTCGTACATTCCTTCTCAAAATCACCTCCATAAACAAAGTGATGTCATCCATGCATACTTCCATTATGCGCCTCCACCATATCGAACATACTAAGCATACATCTCCTCAAAGGTGGCGGTGGGCAAGTACAAAGACCAAAAGGCATCCTCCCGTAAGCATATGCCAAATGGACAAGTAAAGGTAGTCTTTTCGATCTTCAGTTGGCACTTATCCGAGCACCCTAAATACCCATCCAAAAAGAAATAGAATTTGTGTCTTAAACTCTTTCAAGAAGTCGATCAATGAAGGGCAAAGGGGAAGTGATCCTTCTTACTTCATCAGCCTCCCACCCAGAACCCTCCAACCTGGTGTCGAAAGCAGACACCTTCGCCTTTTCATTTTTCACAAAGGTCACCCCCGATTTCTCGGTACTACTCCCGAGTCGGGCTTACCCAAGTGCCATCTGACATGGGGTAAATGATACCACCGCAGTTAATTTCTCAGACTTCAATGCGAACTACTCAAGTAAAGTGAGGATTCGACCTCCCCGCGGCCGCCTCAACTAGCCTCTCTTCTAACAGCGTGGTGGGTGCGCATCGTTTATGCCTTAAAATCGAAATTTTCCACCCCAAAGTTTGGTTTGTTCATTTTGAGGAGATGTTGAGTTGTGCTCCCGTGGAAGGGCCAACAAAGTGATGATATCACAACTGACACGCTGTTTTTTCCAAATGCACATTTTAACTCAACTGGGAGGGGTTTGAGCTCTAACTGCTGAGGTTCCTTTGGTTCTTCACCACTCAATAGAGGTAGGATTTCCATTTTCTTTCTCTGAAGCACTTCGCACCAAGTTCATGCATCGAGGTTCAAGTCGCTTCCTGGCACCTCGTGATAACTCCGGGTTAACACATCTTGCACCCGTCGGCCTCTATCACCCGTTTCAAGAATCAGACTATTAGTGCATTTCACACTCACCCTTCCACTGGTGCATATGCCTTTTACTCAAATGGAAGATATTGAGCTCTAAAGTCATATTCCCAAACGTTAGTTGCATAACCCCATTCCGGCAGTTTATTATGGCATTCGAAGTAGCCAAGAATGGCCTCCCCAATATGATGGGTACATGATTGGTTCCCACTGCTACCGGCTCTGTATCAAGTACTACAAAATCCACTGGATAGTAGAATTTGTCCACTTGTATTAGAACATCCTCAATGGTCCCCTTCGGTATTTTAATAGACCTATCGACTAAAGACAGTGTGATGGAAGTGGGTTTTAGTTCTCCCAAACCAAGCTGCTTGTACATGGAATATGGTAGTAGGTTCACACTAGCTCCTAAGTCTAATAGCGCTTTTTCTACACTGAAGCCTCCAATATTAACTGAGATTGTAGGACATCCTGGGTCCTTATATTTCACCGGAGTTTTGCACTCAATGATAGCACTCACTTGCTCCGTCAAAAGGCCTTGTTCACATCAGGCCTCTTTTTAATTAAGTCCTTCTTTAAACTTTGCATATGTCGGGACTTGTTTGATCATGTCAAGAAGAGGGATGTTGACTTTACTTGCCGTAGCACCTCTAAGATTTCGGGCCAGTTGATCAATTTTCTTTTTCGAAGTGCCTCTGAAAGGAGGGGGTACATCAGTGGTGAGACCTTAAAATCCGTATTTCCTAAGGAAGGATAAAATGGTAATTTCTACAAAATCCGAATTCTTCAAGATCCTGATGACCTAAACTGACTTCACCGTTGAATCGTCTCGCAAATCTACTACCACGTCGATCTCTCGCCGACCCGAGACAACCAATTTCACAAGCTCGAGGCAAGTAGAGGAGCGCGACACTTGGCACCTTATGAGTGGCCCAAGAGGTCCACGTGTCAAGTCGAGATGCGCTCAAACATGGAGCTCATGGGCTCATATGTGACACATGGCATTATGCCATTAGAGGGATATTCAAGGTGTATGGATAAGGATAAGGTAACTAAGGTGTCCAATGAGAAATGGATACTGTGATACGAGGACTTTCCTTCTCACTCCAGCCTTCCAAACTGCATTTATGGAAGGAGAGAGGGAGACCAACCGAGAAAGCGGAGAGAGAGGAAGAGAGTTTTGGCAGAGCTCCACCTTCTCTAAAAATTCCTACGATCGACCGTTGGCTTCCACGAGGCAGTGAGCAAAGGTTCCCACGACAAGGACTACACGTGGGTACCGGGCTGGAGTTTCTCGATAACCCGAAAAGGCAAGGGTTTTTCTCCTACTGCTTTACTTTCGCTTAAGGGTCATGTAAACGGATGTGGATTTGTCGAGGCTCTGATGGTCGTGGCCCTGGCCCAAAAGATTTGAACCGACTGAGGAAATCCCTAGAGTGATTTGGACACCCCACCCGGCTGCTCAGGTGGATTCAGGTGGTATCATGCTATTGCCATGGTTAAAATAACATGCTTGTGTAAAGCTCGTGGCGCTCTCCAAGATGGATCATTCTGACAGCCTTCAGCCTATGTGAGCTAAGTTTATGCTATTATTATAAATCGAATAACATGATGTATGGATTTAAATTTCTTGTTAATATATGCATGAATGATATATTAGCATGTGTCAATGTCTGGGTGCCATTGCATCAGACTTAGTGGGGGAGTAATCTGGTGAGAAATTCCACTACTGGGCTTTGCTCACCCCGTCGTGGGAATATATTTTCAGGTACCGAAGACGACTTGGGAATGTGGGACGCATCCGGGACCTAGAGGCGGTAAGAAACAACCTAAGATGGCCTTATCTTGTATTTTGTAAAATTCGGGGCAAGAGACCTAGCTTTGTATAAATCGTAATTAAATACAATTGTAATAAATCATTTTGTATAAATGTACATTTTTATTAGTAGGATGTGTAGGCCCAAGTGGCCATTTTCAGACATGTACGTGCCTCATGACATGAGACATGCAGATTACGGTCGACTGTCACAACTAATTTCCGGCTCAGCACCGCACACTAGGGCTTCACCTCTTCCTCTTTGCCGATTGTTCCTCCGGCGAATCAACTACTCGTAGGAGTCAAGCTTTTGTTGGTGGGCTGACCGCCGGGCTCCGGCTTCTTTACCACTTCTCAAAGTCACTACTCGCTTTGACTTCATCACTTCGCATTCGATCATCGGGTCGAAGTCTATTTCATGCACTCCCTTAGGGTTTTGCTGTGTCCGGGAAGGAAATTTCCTTTCGTAACCCTACCGTCGCTGACAACCCGGTACTAACTTGCAACTCGTAATGCATGTCAGTTCATCTCTCGGGTTGAGGGAGCTCTCACTCTTTTCAATTTTCCTGATTGGTTTGGACAAGACCTTTGTTCTTCCACAAACGTGCCTACCGCTTGCTTACTCGTAATTGCCCGCTCAACAGAGAAGAAGGTGGAGGTTGTCACGGTGGCTGAAGTGGAGCCAAACTCGTCGGGCCGCGAGGCATATGCAGGGGTTTTGGCTTCCACGAAGGTTTGATGATTTCTCCAATCGGGGCTATAGGTGTTGCCATATGGAGCATTTGTATGTGGCTTATTTGACCCAAGACATGGGCATGTTCTGCATTAAGCCCTTAACATCGACCTAACCACCGGACAATGCCCCAAGGTGGCCGGTTGACTAATCAAGCACCGCGAGATGCAAACAATTCATTCATTGCTTACGCTTCATGCTGATTTCTCATCTCAAGCTCCAATCTTCGGTCAAAGTTGTCGCTTCGCTTCATCTCCGTTCCTCGTATGCGCATAAATGCCTCCCTTGGTGGGTTGGATTCGGCCATTCTTTTCAAATTTCCTGATTTGGTCTATCCCAAGCCTTGGAAGTTTCAGCCACATAATTCAAGAAGTCCATGGCTTCATCTTGGATTTTGCTCATAAAGTCACCTCCACACATGGTTTCTAGCAGTTGCTTCATGGCAGAGACATACCATCATAAAATGATTCACTAGCATCCATGTATCAAAACCATGTGGCATAAGGCTGATGAGTTTCATGAACCTTCCCAACACCGATAAATTCTTTCTCATTGTCATAGGTCGAGTAAGTGTGATCTCGCTCTTTCAAACTGCTATTCGTGGTAATCAAGAATTTCTTCAAAATTCAGCTTGAAGATTACCCACTTCTAATCGTTTCTGGCCTTAAAGTGAATTGAGCCATATTTGCTTCATTCGAGGGTTAACTGAATGCCTCTAACTTTAACAATTCCATATCGATTATAGCTTCCTTAAAAGTTATGTATACTTCCTCAAAACTCGAATGTGTATATGATTTTCATTCTCCATACCATGAAATGTGGGAAGTAGGGGCACCAAATAAGGTCTCACTACTACATCCTCAGCAGGTGGTATGATGCAGGAAGGAGCACTCACTCTAGGAGGGTGTATGTGGTCCCTCATTGATCTATATGTTGTTGGATTCACCGGAGTGCCTTGTTGACTTTGCTGTTCCTCAAGTAGAGGATCCATTTGATCACTGTGCACACTGATTTCATAGCCTTGCTCAACTGGTGCACTCACTCCTTTGCACCCACCGATATCCCTCTATCCCAAGCAGGCCGCATAAACACCGTAATAAAAATGAGACAAACAAAGAACAACAAAAAGGCTTTTCAAAAAGGATCAAGTAAGAAGCAAATAACAACTGATCGTGAAAATAAAACAAATGCCAGACCGCCGAGTAGAAAACTTGAAATTTTACAAACGAAATTCAAAAGGTTAAAGGTCACCAATACTTGTAATGTGGATTGGCAAGTTCATATCAACTCATCATTCGTAGTTCGGGCACCATCCCCTAACGACGCCATTTGATTCGCGTGCCACTAGGGGTGATCCTAATCAACAAAATTTGTTTCCTTATTTTTCCTCCTACCGCCGTAGTCAAGCTACCGCAAAGATAGCGGTTCAGTAGAACACGGGGATGAATTTTCATCCCACAAATGATTCGTATCATGATTCAAAATGGTGAGGCTTTCATTTAGATTTTTGGATTTGGGTAAAAACAAGGGAGATTGGTTGTTCACTGAGTAACTGAAATAATTTAAATTAAAGTGTGAAATGGTGGACCTCAAGGCTCGGGTCACTAGCTTGATAAAACGGGGCTATAAAGGTGTCCCCAAGATTTCCCCAAGATTGTGGAAAATGACTTATAGTCATAGCCAAAACCAAATTCGTTTAGCTTTAAAACTAACCTAAAACACTCCTATTTGAGTCAAAACATGTACCGAGCATTTAATGTTCCAAAGAACTGAAAGCATAGCATTTAACCTAATTTCAGGGGCTCGTAAATGACATCTAAAGAATGTCGCGCATCTACCCTAAGAATGCATCACCCAAAGGATGACAAGTATCGAATTCTAAAAGAAACACATTAAATGACATTAAAACCCTAGTTTGGAAAGCTCTGGAACAACAAATGCAAGCACTGCTTAATTTAAACCGAGGACCACCCGCAAACCACCATTAACCAACCTGTAGTCCCCCTCTTGTTGTTTTGAGGCTTAGCCTAAACATCCCTTGAGTTGTCATCCTCAAAGGTGGTGTTCGCACCAAGAAAATGAGAAAGAAGAGAGAGAAGAGAGAAAACTGTAGACCTAAAACAAAGCTTTTACGTGAATGAATGTCGAATGAAAGTTAGGTTACAAAGTCATAAGGTGGCTTATATAGCCACAAGATGTGTGAAATACCAAAATACCAAGAATATATGATTACAATAGGGACAAATGGGGAATTACACAAACGGTCTTTAGGATCAAAAACGAGGGGGACAAATTTCGCTATGCACGTTGAATTCGCTATCATAGCTGAAATACAAGGCATAGAGAAAATCATAAATTTTCGCTTATGCACGCATCTTTCGCTATGATAAATGACCATATGATAGCGGTAAATTCGCTATCATAACGAAAAACCCGTGCATAGCGAAATCTCATAGGATTACAATTGCTATGGTTGCGTAAATTCGCAACTTTAAATTTTCGCAATGCATAGCAAAATCCTACACTCTCCTCGCATCCACCCGCATTCCTCCATTTCTTCAATTCCACTTAACATTTTCTTCAACTCGCTTGATGAAATCGGCCGTAGAACTCATAAATCAAAGACCGATGAAGCCAAGCTTTAAATGAAGGCCGAGGTTCCCAAACCCGCAAAACTATCAAAACAACCTCGAAACAAAAATCGCAGTACTAAACTGACCAAGACATGTCAATCGCTTAATTAATATGATTAGTACGCAAAAAGCACTCAAAATCTATCTTAAATAGGACTCAAAATAGCACTTTTTGGGTACTAATCACTTATCCCCGTGGATCGATATCTCGTATTCTTAGTACACCGTATTACTTGATAATGGCATGCACTCACGCGACATAGGCGCATACATATATACATCACGCTTTCTACTTATCAAGTTTTTAAGGCCATGTCGGGATTTGTTTAGTGTTGATATTGACAACAAGGCAATTAGATATTACTCTGGATTTTTTATTTATTTATTTATTTATTTTGTTTTACAAGTGCTGGTAATTTGGTCTTTTTGTTTCGTGTGTGATTGCAATCAAGGTTATAGTGAGTGCATGCGAACACGGGGTCAGGTTGAATTACATCCATTTGATCCTAAGCCGGAAAGAACCTTACACCTATTACGCCGAGAACTAAGAACAGCACAGAACATAAATCTAGTAACCATGCAGAACAATGAAGAGCAGGATCTTAGCCTTGAGCAAAACGAGCCACAACTACGTAATGGAATAACTAAGAGGAATCACACTCTGTGCCGCTTATACGCCAGATGATCCATTCATGTTGCCATAAGAGTTTGTCCTACCGTTTACATACGCTTGTTCGACATTATCCGAAGACCACCTATTCGCAAACAACTTCAGTTGAAGTCACATCTACAGATGCTTCGTAACATCCCGTCTACCTAATTGCCCAATGAGAATCCTAAATATGCATTTTGACCAACTTCCTGGTCTCCGCGACACGATCAAGTACAATGGGGCCACCGAAGAGGCACTCGTGCTGAGATTGTTCCCACTCACTCAGGTGATATTGCCACTGGTCGACAAGTCAACCAATCTGGACCGACATTTATGGAACGACTTAGTGTGGTTCTCGACCAAGTTCTTCCCACCCGCAAAATTGCATAATCGTGCAAGAGATTAATACTTTGGACAATCCAGGAGTGGGAGAACCCGCATGTAAGCATGGGATAGATTTCACGAATCGCTGAGAAGTGTCCACATCACGCATCGACCAGATGGACGAGTCCATACTTTCTATAATGGTCTCGAGGAATGCGACTAGAATATGATTGATGCCTCTACAGAGGGGCTTAATGAAGAAGACCCACAGACTGGCATATGAAACTTTGGAAGATGCCGCTACTAATACCAATCATGGCCTAGAGATAAGATTACACTGAATATGAGCCAAGACAAATAACGAGGTTCTCAACAACTGGTTACTCATGTCGCATTCACTAAACAATTGACTAGACAAAGAAGGTACCGCGACGCCATACGTGACTTCAACCCATGGGAGTTGTGTGAATCTCCGTGGAGGATGCGACAAAGAAGACAAAATGCCACGGAAACCAAACAAGAGTAGGCCCAATATGTGTCGTGAGGTTTAATCGTGAGTCACCACAACAACAAGGTCGCGATGGTGGGCAAACAACCATCGTAACCAAAAATCAAGGCAAGTGTGGCGAATACCTAATAGTCGAATACTTCGGGTTGTTATGGATGGAGGAACAATCGTAACAACACACCAGCCGAGTAAGCGAAACCCTTCCCCGAGAAAAAGGCAGATCAACAGTCTTCGCAAGAAATGCTTACCTCTCACACCGCTTATGAATGAGACAAAAGCAAATATGCAGAACCATGCCACCCAGTTGAACAATCAAGCAGCACAGTTGAGAAACCTAGAGGTACAAATGGGTCAATGGGCCACCATGACGTAAAAGACAACATGGTTCATTACCGAGCAATTCGCAGGTAAACCCTGTGAGGAGAAGGGAAAGGAAAGCATCATATCGCCACTGAGGAGTGGGAGAGAGTTGGAAATCCCGGAGCCACAACTAGCGGTAAGAGAACTAGAAATTAAAGAGCAAGACCAGATCATCCCAAAAGACCAGATGCAAGATTGGCAGCCCCGAGATACGAGAGCAATCAATGATAATAAAGTCAGGAAAGAGACCGAGAAACAGACAAGAACAAGTGACCCGGCCATACCAATTCCGTATCCTCAGCTGTTGAAGAAGAGTAAGTTAGAGAAGTAATTTGCAAAGTTTCTTGATATCTTCAAGAAACTACATATTAATATACCCTTCGGGAGGCACCAAGAATATGCCAAGCGTGAAATTCATGAAAAGACTGGCGAAAAGAAGAAGTCGAGAAATATGGGACCATCACCTTACCAGAGAATGCAAGGCTATCCGCAAAGAAGCTTTCCCCAAAACTTCAAGATCCTTAGCTTGCTTATACCATTCTCTATAGGAACCGGAAATCAGAAAAGCCCCAGACTCGTGGAGCCGAAGCATCAATTACGCCGCCCCTCGATGTTTGGGGCAAAAAGCAAAGTCAGGGAAACCAAAATCGAAAAATATCGCTTGGTAAACCTGCGACAGTCCCACCAACATCCCTGGGTATAATCGAAACGTACTAGTAAAGTTGGTAATTGTCTTCCACGGACTTCGCCATTCTGACATGGAGGAAGATGACCTCAGCTCCCATCATACTGCACCCTTCATGGCTACTGGAAAGTGTGCAAGAAGGTGGTTAAATTGAGAGTCCAAGGAGACGAGATCACTTTCCATGTGTTCCAACCCATGAAGCATCCAGATGATGATCCAAATGAAGATATCTCGGAACTTCACTACACAGAGATCTTGCAAGGCGACGCGAAAAACTTCCGGGATAAGCCTATTACTGCACAGAAAGACACCGAGAAGGTCAAGGGCATGAACGGAAGAATATTTCATCCACCTTGGTATTGGTTGTGAGCACTATAGGGAGATGCGCCAGCACTCCCAATTTCTTCTAAAAATCAAACATTAAGATGCGGGGCGGTCGAGCTAACGACATTAAACAAAGCGCCGGGAGGCAACCCAGTTTTCAAATTTTCTTTCCATAGTTTAATTTTTATCGTTTGTTTTAATTTTGGTTTGGTTTTCTGTCTCCTTCCGTAATCAGAATTTTCTTTTGGTTGTCTGTTTTCAAGGCCCGAGACCGAAATTAATATGGAGGATTCACTCGAGAAGTTCACTTCAGAAGTTAAAAGGGGTCACAATATGCACTAAGGGGGTTTTCTCATACCTTAGATCCTTCTTGAAAAAGTTCATTTCGTTCGCCACGCCGCGACGCTATTCTCAACATCGCGACGCTGCAACGCCATCGGACGCCCCACCGTCAGCGACGTCAGTCGAACCATGAAAAACTAGCCTCTACACGCCGCTGATACCGATCTCACCGCGACGCCAAGTACACCTTCGAACGCCGCGACGCGATTCGAACGCCACGACATCGCCGCTCTTCTCGAACGCCGCGACATTGATCCCAACGCTGCGACGCTGGATTCAGAAATTCTCCGCACGCCGCAACGGCTGATCCTCAACGCCGCCGACGCCGCAACTCCACTGAACGTCGCGACGCCGCCCAAACGCCGCCACGTCAGACCTCGCTTTAGGACCGTAAGTCTCCTACTTTCATCCCACCCCTCACACACCCGTCGAAACCCACCGCACCTCCATTGTCGCCACCCGCCTCCACCCCGTCGCTCTCCGATTACCAACCCAGTACCCCCACACGAAACCCACGCCCCGTCTCGAGTGTCCATCGCAACCCGGCACTCACGTTGCCAGCCCCCGCCCTCGCCCCCACTCCGCTCCCCTCGCGGGAGGTTCACACCAGGTGGCTCCTACCGCCTCGTCCCCACTGCTCGCCGTTAGCAGCCTCGCGGCCCATTAGGTGACCTAGAGGTCGTAGAAGTCTCCCCGAAGGCTTCCTAACTCGTTGCCCTATCAGGCACCCTGTGTGCTCAATCTATCAGTTCGGGTCACCTAGGAGTTGCCTTCTCTATGCCATTCGGCCCCAATGAGCCCCTTGGTGCTTAGGACGCTCAGACCCACCCTTGTTCCTATGTTCCGTGTTTACGAATCGACCATTAAATCCTAGGTCGAGCTGAGGACCCGACTGGCTTCCTCGACATCAATGAATTTGTCAATGAAGGTGTCGCCGATCGATTTGGTACCATATGCAAGAATCGGTCCTTCATCAAGGAAAAAGGCTTCCACCACCCCGACGATTTCTTTCGCAAGACCATTGCAACTAAGGATGGCAGAGTTATGCCAACTAATTCTCGTTCAAACAAGGCTGTGGTAATGAGAATTTACGCCTAACTCGGGCCCCATGTCGTCAAAAAGGTTCGGGTGCATGGTGTGTTGTTAGACTTCTCCGCACAGTCTATCAACTAGTTCTACAATCTTGACTCGGTCCCCCCTGAGCCGTTTGATCGGCTCTATGAGCAACCAGACTACCCCAAGGTCATCCGGGTCCTTACCAATGGGCGAGGTGAGTGGAAGCTTAATAGTGAAAGGCACGCCGTGCACTTCAAGGCCAAACATTTGGCCTATATTCCCAAGGTATAGCATCACTTCATCACGTCGCATCTCATTCCGACGACGAACGTGTGTGAAGTGACCGCCAAGCGGGCCTTACTCAACTACGCCATCATCTAGGATATCCTTTTCGATGTTGGGCAGGTTATCGAGGATGCCATCCTCCATAACCGGGACGCTAAAATGAACCTGGGGCACCCCTTTCTCATATACAGATTATGCAAACGAGCCGGGGTGCCCTTAGAGGACAATGAGGCGTGGATACACCCCATTAAAGCTATTATGGTAAAGCCTGATAAACCGAGTGTACCACGACTGAGAGGTAATGACTAATGAGCCCTGACGAGGAGGAGTCGTTGAGAGAACAGCCCGCTTTGACATCCCGGCCGATCCCCAAGGAGACGTCGGGTCGCCATCCACCCACCCGCCACCCCCACCGGGGCCGACCCGAGGCGCCCCCATCCACCCCACCCCGACCTGGGAGGACCCAAATTTCCCTCCGCCGCGACCACCGATCACATGCCTTCGGGACGAAACCCAGAGCACCAAGTCCTCATTACTCCGTGATATGAGGCCCTCCGAGATGACATGCGCATCGCTTCCGGCCAACCAGCGACCATTATTCTCCGTAATCGCCAGCCCCTCCGTGCCAAGCCTCCCAAATTTTCTTCTCGCAGACTCCACCAGCCACGCCTCCGCCTACCTCCCGACACCGACCGATCACTGTGGAAGTTTCCTTCACCCTCTTGTTCTTTTATAGCCGGGGACAATGGACAACTGCTTCGGGGGTGTGGGTATGCATCTGCTTTGTTTCTCGGCTGTATATTTTTGATGGGTTATTGTTATTTTCGTATTCCTGCTTTAGTTGAGTTTAGTTTATGTTTGTTTATATTAGTATAATGAAATCTCAGGTTGAGTTTATGTTTTTGTTTTCGTAGGTCATTTCCGTTTAGCTTATTTCGGCCACCGGGAGTCCCTGTGCATTAGGATATGTTGACGTTGAGAGTGTTTAGGTAGTGTGTGTGCGTGATGCCATGCTTGAGAGTCGAGGATCTCTTTTGACCGAGTCCACTATCATCATGGACAAACAGAGTACAAATCCAGAAAGGATCCGTAGGGTGTTAGATGCTCGGGAATTTCAGGTTGAATAGGTAGGGAGGCAAAGTGAATCACCTCCGGGATATTCAAGAAACTATTTCCCCACGAGCCTATCACACTCTCACACAGATGACCTCTAGGGTATGCCTAGGTGCCGAGCCCGGCTACTAAGGTTCAACGAACCCTGGGAGTCTCTAAACACCAAAGTGATGGGACACCCTAAATAAAATAGGATTGCCTTCGAGCCCCTAAATGAAAAAAATAAAATAAAAAAGATGAAAAAGCTTAAAAAACATAGGAATATAATAAGTGGGATCTTTCCACCTGAATCCCGCACATCCGAGGGGCCTTTCAAAGCCTAATGCCCCGAGCCAACCGTCGGAGTCATTGACTTCACCGGCCTCGCTATAGGGGATGTAAGATGAAGTTTCCCACAGCCTGAGCCCTTAGGTTTAGTTGAGTGTTCGTGACGTCGATAATCTAATGCCCAAGTGTTCTTAACCAACGGTGGGAGTCAATTAACTAATCTCATACATGGACACTTAACATAAACCACGCACTAGTTTTTTCTTTATGTAGGTATGAAACAATGAATACAAATGGTGCGTCTTATCCTTCCAGAAGTTAGATTCTCCCAACTAGGTAGAGCGGAACTTCAAGTTTAGGGCGTTTGGAACCAAGATTTACGCTTAGAGGTCATTTATTTAATGCACATAGGTTCTTTGGAAAGCTTATTGAATATCTCGGAGGTTTGGAGGCGCTATTAACCACACCGAAGTTCAAAACGAATTTTCTTCTCGAAGTCAAACACCCTTACAGATCCCCTGAAATTCGAACAAAAAGGCAAGAGTGTGAGTCGGTCCATTTTGATCCCTCGTCTATTAGCATGTGCATCACAATCTTAGTGTTAGGTTGTAGTATGTAGGTCAGGTGTCCTGCTTAGTCGCTTCATTGGGGATAAGCAAGAGCTAAGTTTGGGTGTGAAGAGTGCCTAAACACTCATGCTATACCCGCCTCGTCGGCGGTTTTAGCTTAATTCTTTATAGCAACACGCATTTCTATGGCTCGATATTTGATTCTTGCATTTTGTGTGAACAGCAGGTTGAACAGGCAGTTTTTGGGACCATTTTTGGAGCTGAGAGAAGGAAAGCATGAAGCTGGCAGGAACGTCGCGACGTCGGGTCAACATGAAGAAGAAGTCAACAAGTGGCCAACGTCGCGACGCCTCAACGGGCCGCTGACACGCCGCTTGCAACGCTATGACGCCAACGCGATTTCTCCCATTTCCAATCATTAAAGCAAAGGCTGTAATTCGAGGGTATCAAGAACGCGACGAACAGCACGGAAAGCGTGAGGAGCAAATGGTAATCTGTGACGCCAGAAGAGACCTACTTTTGAATTTTCTTTTCTCGAGCAAAACTGCCGATGTTTTATAGATTGAATATCACGGTAATTTACGCCCAAAAGATGTTCTAGATTCACATCTAGGGTGTTGTTGAACCCTGTCACGATTGTATGGATTAGAGACTTGTATTTTATATTATTCAGTTGTTTATGACTTGTTAGTATCTGCTCTATATCTGTGATTTATTTACATGGTGATGTCTGGCCAACATTGGCATGATTTTGCTGGGTATCCGAGATCGAGAGATGAGGACACCCAGGGATCCGAATAGAGCGACCCTTGGTCAATTCGTGAATAGGAGATATCTCTGATTCGAGGTGACGATTAAGGTTAGAACATTTAAGCGCTTTGAGTATCGTCAGAGATACAACTCAACCCCAAGTAGCGAGATAGGGCGATAAACCTCGAGAGAGGGTATTTCATAGCACGATCACCCAAATACTCACAAGTCGTGAATAAACCGGTAGTAATTTCTTCAGGTAGTAATCCATCAAAGTGACAGGGGAGACAAAGCCTCTAGTCTCCACAACACAAGAATTTACTACAAATTAGGTTAGCAGTTTACACCTAAGTTAATTTGTCACTCAAAGCTACGGCCCGTATAATATCTAAAGGCTAAATCGTGAGTTAATGCACTTATCCTCGTGGGATATATCCGCACTTAGGTACAATCAGACATTTGGATACGACGCGTGCACTTGCACACATAGGCGTACATATATATACATCACGCTTCGGCCTATCATATGTATGCCTACTTTTCCATTGATGAGATTAATTACTGACTCTTATAATGATAGATGATGGTATTGTAATTCTTTTCTTGGATTAGTTCCTATATATATGCCTCAATTGGTTCTGTTTAAGACATATATCTATATGGAAAAAAATGTAGCTAGGGTACAACCAAGATTAATATTGAATATTATGCTCTTTTTTTTTTCGTAAGTAGAGTTAGTAAGAGCCACTGATATCACGCTTGAGGAAGGAGATCGTAGTCTAATTCATACTTTTTCCCTATATAAAATAAGGTGGTGTTTGTTTTTTTTTCTTTGGCTCAATAGAAAAAGCAAAAAATTTTAACTTTTTATATTCAGCCAAAAGCAAAGGTGGCGTGTATTTTATTTATTTAATTTTTTACTTAATGCTGAATAGAACATCTATTCTGAATATTGCTTAATAGGATTAAGTATTAAGTTGTTTATTTTTTCTAAAAGAAATCAAAATTTTAATTTTTATCTAAATTTTGAGACAATAATTTTTTAAATAAAAAATTTAACAATACATATGATTTTATTTAATTAGAATGAAACGTGCCATGAGAGTTATAATTGAATCATAAAGTATATGATTTTCTCATATTTGAATATATAGTGATATCCAGCCAAAAAGCATTAAAAAAAGAAGATCATATTCTTAATAGAAAAAAATTTAAAAAATAAACTTAAGAAAAAGACAAAAAGCTAAATATTTTGGTTTTTTCTATTCAGCCAAAATTTTCAAAAATCCAGTAATAAGTCATAAAAAATTTTAAAAACAAATAGACTGAATGTTGTTTTAACCAAAAAGCTAAAAACCAAATGCCACCAAATAAATATGACTAGAGTGAATTTATCATCCATTTGTCATTTAAATATATTGTTTGATAGAAATTGAATGCTTTTGACTAAATGGATAAAGCTAAAATTTTGGCTTTTTCCATTAGCTTAAAAAACAAACAACACCTTATAATATAATTTTCTTAATCTTCCTCTTTCTTTTTTTTTTGTTTTTCTAATTTCTGTTTTTTGATTTTTTGATTTTTTTATTTTATAAAATGCATTTCATTTCTACTGAAGCAAATCACAATGATGCATCTTCTTGGAGCAATATTGGATGTCCCAACTGTAAGCTCTCATGTTAGGCGAGTACTTTTATATTTATTTCTATGTGTATATTATGGTATATGTAAAAAAATTCTAGCAAAATGTTAAATTTCCTTGGTCTCTAATGTCTCAAGTCTTACAACAGACATCTTCCTAAAGGCACCAAACCATATATTGGAAAATATTTACTGAAGATGTTTTTGAAACTATTTCAAGCTTATGACACTTTTTAGGAAATTCAATTTAAAATTGTTAAATTTGGTTTTTTAAATATACAAATTTTCATAATTAAATTGAAGTTTTTTTTTTTTTGAAGCAATAACTTCGAACTGAGGTTATAGAAACTATAGTAGGAATTTAGAATTTTTTTTTTTAAATATAGAGAAACTATTTCAAGCTTATGATACTTTTTATAAATTCAATTGAAAATTGTTACTGAGGTTATAAAAACCATAGTAGGGATTTAAAAATATATATATTTTAAATATATAGAAAGTACTTCAAGCTTATGACACTTATAAAATGAAACTGAAAATTGTTAAAATGAAAATTTTAAATATATAGTTTTCATAATTGAATTGAAGTCGGTTTTGTGAAGCAAAGACTTTGGACTGAGGTTATAGAAACTATGGTAAGGATTTAGAAATAATTTGGTAATCTAGTTGTAGACACTGTATTTTTGCTTGATGGCAAGATTCATTTTGTATTTTTGAAAACAGTTTAGAATTGTCTTTTTTTTTTCTAAATGAAAAATAAAATAAGAGATAAAATCTTAAATATGGCGCAATTGTATTTCATGATAAGAAAATAAGTATGGAAAAACCTAGAGTTGGGAATGTGAGGGCAGCTCGATGGGTGGAAACCATTTTGACATGAGTAATTTGGTGGGCTGGGTTAAAAATGAGAGCTAAATAAGTCATGTTTGAATGGTCCAACACAAATTTACCTACGGCCATCTGTTTTAAGTCAAGTTAGCCAACATGAGTTAGGGTCGGGCTAACCCACTTTGCCCTATTTTATTTTTATATTAATTTAAATTATTATTATAAATATCAAAATATACTAAAAATCAAATTAATTTTTGTTTTATATAAAATCAAATAATAACATTCTGTTTATTTTATTTATTTTGATAAAATAACTTTTATTATACATTTGAAATTTTTAAAATTACATTTCAAAAGTCTTATTTTCGATCATATTTAAAATTGTTTTTACTATTATCTTTTAAAATACTTTCTGATATTATATAAAGCATATGTTTAATAATTAGTTTTTAAATGGTTATGAAAAATATTTTTAACACCATTTTGAGGAACTAATACTAAATATTTTTATAATACAATTTTATATAGTATTTTATTTTTAATACTTGTACATAGTTTGGCAAGTTCTTTTAAATAGTCAAATTTCTATCATGAAAAAATATATTTTTTTTAAATATAAAATTATTATTTATAAAAAGTAGTTATCATAATGTTTTCAAATATTTATTTTAATAAAATAAATGAATTAAAAATATTATATAAATATAACTAAAATATTTTTTTTATATTTGATCATTTTGCATTACAATGTTGTAGCATTATGTTATGGATAATCGAACCTAGTCTTTCCCTATGCTCATCCAGTCCTTTTAACCACTAAGCCTGACCTCAGTGACATTTTATATAATTTTTAGAAATATAAAATAAACTTAGACTATTTCAAATAAAACTTTATTTTGCAAATAAAAAATGTAAGAATTGTTATTAATTAATTAATTTTTATATTTTAAAAATTTTCGACCTATTTTGTTTTACACCCATATAGGTTGTGTTACTGATAAATTCTCATGTGTTCGTATCAAAGGTCACATATTGGTCCTAACCCATTTTAGCCCCCTATCCGAATTAATGAGTCAAATTTCATTTTTTCAACTCTTCTAAAAATATCAAGTCATTTTCGACAAAGTATTTCATTTCAAAACGGATAAAAACCATAGCATTTCTAAACTCAAGAGGTTGAATATCTACTAATCAAACTGAAGCAAACATGACAATTTATTTAATGGATCAATGCGGTGATAACGCCACTGTAAAACAAAGACAAAAGTAAAACATATCAAGTATGAAATATAAAAGCAAAAGTGAATGAAAACATACGTTGGCGATGAATTAAGAGCATTATTAATAGAAAATAAGGTTAATATAAGAGCAAATACGAAATAATCACATATAGATAAGAAAACATAATATAGTTAGCTTAATTACTTTAAAAGGATATAATGGATATTGGACCCTCACCCAAATACATTTATTCGTTGGTAGAGTTAATCCCACTATATTTCATGTTATTAAAATTATACAATTAATCGTGTTATTGAAAATTTTAAAAACTAAGTTGAAATGGGAATTTTGAAGAATTGATTTTTAATTTGAGAAGCTTTAGAAAAAATGATTGAAATTAGAAATTTTGACAAATGGATTTTTAGAAAAGGAGTTTGATTTTTTAATTTTAGACAAGGTCATTTAATCTGTGAATTTGAAACGTGATATTTGGAATTGGTGAATTTTATAAATAAAAGAATTTTAAAATTTTAAAAATTTGAATTCCTTTGAATTTTGGAAATTATAAATTCTTGAATTTTTGATTTTGAATATTTGAATTTTGAAAATTGATAACTTTGAATTTGAATTTTGGGAATATGAGAACAAATCAATGGAATTCAGAATTTCAGAATTAGAATTTTTAAATTTAGAATTTGAATTCGTAATTGAAAACTTCGAAATTTGGAACAGATTTGAATTGGTAACCTTAGAAATTGATTTTAAAATTGCTTTAAAAATTAATTTGAATTGGGAATTTTAGAAAATGTGGAATGTAAAATTTTGAAAACACAATTTTGAAATGATTAGACAATTTTCTTAAAGTTGGAGGTTTGTAAATGTTATTGCTGTTGATCCTTTGATATCCATGAATTAAGAGAAATAATGGAATTACAAAGATTTAAAGCAACAATTAGAAACCCAAGGAAATTCAAATTTCCCGAAAGGGCAAAACAAGTAATTTCGGACAAGATCGTGAATTTTTCTGTGATGCCAGAAAGCTTAAAACGCATTTCATCGTTAGAATCATCTCGTACCCAGCTTACCACGCCGAATCACATCGACCGCCGACTCAGACAAATGTAATTTCAATGCTGGCGACGAGAGAGATTTTATTAATTTTTGCAGACAAGGACAGTGTCACAGAAAATTACACGTGTCAAGCGTGGATGAGTCAAACAAAGCGGCTCAAGTACTCCATGGGAGACATGTGGCAACATTATTATTGGGTGGAAATCCAAGTGAATGGATAAGGTGATAGGGGAAACTGCCGAGCTACTAAGAACAAGGACGTATGCTTTGGTAGACATTCCCATCAATCTAACCGGTTTGGGGAGAAGGGGGAGGAAAAAGAAAGAGAAGAGAGAAAGAGAAAAAGAGAAGCAAAGGAGTTAGAGAGAGAAGCTCACCTTCTCTCTAGATTTTCCGATGATCGGTCCGTCAAATCCCGACGAGGCAAGAGGTAAAGTTGATCCACACCGCAGCGGCTGTTGGTACCGATCGCTGAAGCTGAAGAACCTCGGCAGAGGTCTTCCTGTCGGTTATTTTGCCTAAAAAGCCAAAAGAATGGGCTTGGGAGTTATGAGGCCGAGAACGGCCGTGTATTTCAGTCCCAAAGAAATGGGACTGAATGCTTGATGAGGGGACTGCCCGACGTCTACGCCTGGATTTCGTAATCGTTAAAACAAGCCTAACTATTTTTTGACTGAATTGTCTTATGTGAAATTGCTTGCATGTTATTATTTGATATGAACAACATGTTTGATGTGTGGAGAATGAGATTGTTGATGCATGCTAAATTGATGTGTTAACATGATCGTTGAATTATATCAAATAAATTGCAGATGAACCTATAGAGAATTGAATATATGAATAGCATGATTGGTATTCATAGACATGTAGCACGCATCTAACTCCAAAAGCGGTACCAGATAAGAATTCACCATTTTAAACGTATGGGCTTGGAATGGGACAACGCCCAAGGTCGAGACCCAATAAACACTGGCCCATAACTGAAACAAAGAAATAAATAATAATAAAAATCATGTGTGTCAAGCCCATAAGTTTGGGGGTGTATCCCCTAGAGAAATTCCAAATTCACACGCTATGTATTACGCATCCGGCGATGTCAAAAGTTGTAAAAATGTCGTGAAGGTGTGAGTATATCCCGTGGTGTGTGACCCCCAAAAGACGTGGCCCATAACAAATAACAAACACACAAAATTTGGACAATTAATTCAAATGTGTATCGGGAGGTCAGTCCAATGAGTGAGTCACCGGGTGTGGAACCCACGACTATTTTCACACTTGGTATACATGTGAGGGAGTCGGTCGGGACTCGGGGTATGTCATGGGGGGTTTCGTCTCATGCATGATATAAATCATTCCATGTGTGAAAATCTAAAAATTATATGGAATGAGTATGGTTGTTGTGTGCCATTGCATGCGCATTTTAGGTGGGGAGTAGCCCTTGTAGAAAAATACAACTACTGTTGCTCACCCCGTCATGGGATCCGCCTTTCAAGTACTGGGAGTATTCAGGAAGACGACGCTCACTAGAGGCCACTTTTGA
The DNA here is from genome assembly GCA_016808115.1 of Tetrastigma voinierianum. Lineage (NCBI taxonomy): Eukaryota > Viridiplantae > Streptophyta > Magnoliopsida > Vitales > Vitaceae > Tetrastigma > Tetrastigma voinierianum. The sequence continues at coordinate 121,087 of JAEQBH010001713.1, read as the reverse complement.
GAAGAAAGCCGACATGTGGCTTTGATTATATATTTTTGTAAAAGATGTATGAAACATTATGATTGATACATGTTTGTATAGGAGCGTAGTTAACTCTTGGAAACTATTGTAATATAGTTGGTTATATTTGTGAGTATGGATGTATGGGCTGACGTGGCCATTTTTTACTTATGTGTTTGAGTCTCTGCAGAGAGACACTTCATTTTATGGCAATGGATACCAATGACTACATGGTTCGTGAGCTGACGGATTGTCAACTGACCCTGCCAAAGTATCACAACAATAATAGAAACAATAAATACAAGTAGAATAATCCCAACTTTCACCTTTCTTCTTTAAATAGTCTCACATTTTACACTACATAACTCAAATTTACAGATGCCTTTCCCAAAATTGTCCTTAGTAAAATTTAAACTGGCTAAGTAGGTTTTTGCACCCAAATTAAAATTCTATTAATTCACAATGCTTAGGCCTATGTAATGTAAAAATCCAAGAGAAATGGGCTTAAATCCATTTGAGTAAGCCCATATAAAAGTCTAAGAGTATTTATAAAGATTTTAAAAATGTTTCTGAAGTCAAACGAGACTTTTCTTAAATTCCGAACATGGGAAGAAGATATAGGTAGTTATTTAAGGTGGTGGAGAAAACTTGGGGAGTGAGCCTCCCTAAAAGAAACATGGGCAAAACTTGAGGAAGTGGGGGTATTAGAGAAAACATGGGGAAGTTGAGAACTCTGGGTAGTGCAATACCTAAATATAATTTTAACGTTTTATAACAAGTTTAAAAGATAAATATATGTTAAATTGAATTTTCTCCTGAATTTATAGTATTATGTGAAATGATAACAACCTATAAATTAAATTTAAGAATCAAGGGCAAAAGGGTAAATTGTAAAATAAAGACCCAAAGTAAGATAAAGATAAAGTGTTTTTATATGCCAAAATAGAATAGAGATAATTTGAAGTGCAAATGAAGAGATGAAGGGTTTTATAAAAATGGAAACTAATCTGTAATGTAAGGCCAACAAGGCCTTACACTGTAATTAGGATAAGAATCAAAATGGTATATTGAATGACCATTTGCTCATGTGGAGAAGAGAGAGAGAGAGAGAGAGAGAGAGAGAGAGAGAGAGAGAGAGAGAGAGAGAGAGAGAGAGAGAGACGGTTGTTGAAGGGAGAAGTCATCTTTGGGTTATTTGTTCAAGCAAAGAGAAGGAAGGAAGGAGAGGAGGAAAAGCAAGTTTGAAGAAAAGATTAAGGTTAGGAACTCATCCCAACTTCTTTGAGCATTTCGCTAGGTTTCATCAAACCCAACTCAGAGTAAGTGATTTTAATTGTTTTAGTTCAGCCTTATGTTTGTTTGAAGTTGTTTGAGTTGGCTGTGGTCCTCAATCGATGAACAAGCCAGAGGTGTTTAAATGCTTGTGCCAGCAAGAGCAAGGCTGTAAATTCTTCCAAAACCCACGTTTATCTTACCATAACTTGTCCATAACTCATCCAAATTCTATGATTCAAATTTCTGGCAAACTGCACTTTCTGCGAAACAAATATCCTGAAATAAATGGGATCAAATTTAACTTACTGACCCATAAAATTGCCAAAAACAAAACCCCGTTTTCAAGCAATGATATGTTTTGTGTTTTGCATACTTGGGGGCATTAGGCCATAAGTTAAGTTTCACTCATCCAAATTGAGGATTCAAATATCGAGAACTAGACTTCTGAAAGAGAACAACATCCTTTAAATAAGCCAGATTCAAATTTCACCCGCAAAATTCGCCAATGTGAAACCTCGTTTCGCGCCGATACGCTTGGTGTTTTGGGTATTTAGGCCAAGTCGAGTTTTACTCATCCAAATCAAATGATTCAAATTGGTAAACTAAACTCTTCTAGGGAACAAATCTCCTTGAAATAAGTGTATTCAAATTCCTCGGGACCCCATCGATCGAAAATTCATTAAATTGAAATGTTGCTTGTATGAAATATTTCGTAGTATTTGAAGTAAATAAATAAAAGAAGGATTGATAGCGAAATATGAACACATGAAATTAAAAACATTTTAAATGACTAGTATGATATCTCTAACTCAAATAAAACCTAATAAGCTCGATTCAGATATATTTAGTGAATGGACAAGTAGGCATTGCTCAGGGATTTATATTATAAGTTGGCCCCATTTAATATTAAAGAGGGCCCCAGCTTGTCATTGCTAGCACTGCTTAGTCACATATCACAGATAGCTCATCACTCGTACAAAGATGATAATTTTCGTATATACGACCTCGTTTCACTATATGATAGCATAGGACATTGTTTCATATGGTGATGATACCTTCGGGTATATACAGTTATCTCCCTTATCCACGTCTTTGGAATATACAACCATAAAAAATAAAAAAATGATACAAGATATAAGATAATATGAAACATGACACATGAAAAATGCATGAAATATACAATGATTTAAAGATGCATATGATGTAAAAGAAAGCATATGTTTATAAGCTATTGTATATGTATATCGAAATTATGATCATTGCATGGTCATATGTTATCTGTTTCCCACTAAGCTATAAACTTAGCACGTGTGTTTTATCCATGTAGGTACCAAGAGGATTATCTACAAGATTCCATATCCGCCGTGGCCAACACAAAGAATAGAAGCCCACCCTAAGTAAGCTTTGGATTTGTTTTTGTATATGTAAATGCAGAGTTTTTGTAGTGAAATTGTATGGCGCAAGGCAATGAGACTCGGATATATGTACAGAATATTATGAACACCACTACGGTGATTGTTTTATATGTATATGTTATAAGTTTTATTTCTTTATGAAAATATATATAAATTGGGCCCACCAATGACAAAAAAACAAGTTAAAGAGTTCTCACCCTGCCGCATCCTACGCCCCCTAGCGGCTGGGGCAAGGACAGAAGCATCACAAGGACTCCTATAAATGAGGAGAGCTTCACGATAAGGCACTAACAACCAATCAATTAACAATAATGAATCACTTTTAGCAGTTTAGTCATTCCAAAGAGAAATTTTTAAGCTTCATTTAGTTTATGTAGTACTTGTCATCAGTTTTAGGAAATACAACATTTCTCTAGCACCACAACAATTTCTTCATTTCAGTTTTCCTAGTGAAATACAACAATTTTCTAGCAATTCCTCCAGCTTTCATTTTATTTTCTTCAGTTTATTTATTGTGCCATTTTTACTTAGATTATGGGAACTGTCAAGGGAACTAGGGAACATAATTTTTCATTTGATTAGAAGTTTGATTTTTGGCATAATATTAGTTTGAAAATATTTTAATTTCCTGGCACACCTACTCATTTTTCTAATTCTTATTATGTATGTTAAAGTGACATTCACAAAAATCACCAACATATTTTTAGCACGCCCACTAGGTCTCATCTTTACTGAAGATGCCATCAAATTTTTTAGAGTAAGATATTTGTAGAATCTCAGGACTCAGGATCTAATGCTTTAGAAGCAACATAGGATGGAATTATTCCAGCAATGGTAGAGCAAACTGAAAGAAAACCAATTTTCTAATGCATTTGATTATTTTCAGATTTTGATAGAAGAACTGAAGAACCAGAGCTTGACTATCTCACAATGACTTGAAGCACCAATGGTCAGGTAGGCTAAGACTATGACCAAGGTGTCTAACAAACCAAGGCCATCAGGTAAGAGTTGGAACAACGACCAATCCCAAGCGAAGCCTAGACAATCTGGAGTTGCTTCAGAGCTACAAGGTAATTGTTTGATGAACTTAAGGAGTAGTGCCCTGAGATTTGGTGAAGCTGGTGAATTTCACCACTCACATGTGTAGGTTGATAATCCGGTGAATATACCAGGATGTCCTAGTGTTGCCGTAACAAAGAGCTTTCCAAAATGTTTGCTTTTACACCAAACCAATGCACAACATTAAGTCTATGATGACACTCTCTTCTCTACTTCAAAGGCTCGATGAACACACCTACCCTTTTGAGTTAGTGTTAGCCAGGACAACAAATTTCAATATGAATGTAGGAAAAATTTTGAAATAGTCAAACGACATCAAAAGAATTTTTTTGAGGGTGTAATCTAGATTATTTTCAAAATCTACACTTGAGAAATGTTTCGAAATAGCCGAACGATATCAAAAGAATTTTTCGATGGTGTGCTTAAGATTATTTTCAAAATTTGCACTTAAGAAAATTTTCAAAGTATTCAATTTTCTTTAGAAGAATTTTTTTAAGAGTGCATTCAAGATTATTTTCAAGTTCTACACTCAAGAAAAATTTTAGAACTAAAATGACATCAAAATAATTTTTCTTCAAGAATGATCATATCATTTTTCGAAAATCTACATTTTAGAGAAAGCCAATGATATCAAAGAAGGTTTTGATTTCTATTGCATCAAGGAAACTTTCTGGAAATTCCATCAAAAAATATTCTCCTTCAAGAAGAAATTCACAACTTAAGAGTCACATTGTCAGAAAATCATAAAGTTACATCTTTTCATCAATTAAGGTACCTACCAGGATAAGAGCCAACGAACATCGGACCTCTAGCAGCGTAGGCTCAAAAATGAGAAATGGCAGAGCATAAATCAGAAAGGAAGAAGATGATCTTGTCGTGGGAAATCCAAATCATAGGCCAAGAGCTACACTTTGGGTCTCATGTTGGAGATAAGCCTAAGAAAAATATTTTTTTTGAAGTTTAATATATACACAGCAAAATGTAATAAAAGTGCATGGGCAATTGTTTGTACCCAAATTAAAATTTGGCTTAATCCACAAATTGTATTTATTTAGGCTTCAGCTCAAACTGCGGAGTAAAAATCCAAGAGAGGGACGGCCGGATCCATTTCAAGAAGCCCATATAAAGTCCGCGATATTTCGAAAAATTTTAAATGTTTATGAAGTCAAATGAGACTTTTTCAAAGTCGAACATGGTAAAGAAGACAAAGTGCTATTAAGGTGGTAGAGAAAACTGGGGGAAAACCTTCCTAAAGAGACTGGACAAGCATTGAAAGCAAGAGGGAGAAAGTGAGGAAGCGAAGAACTTGGCAAGTTGAGTCTAAGGACTCCTATAAAAGAAGGAGAGCTCTCACGAGGAAGGCACCAACAACCAACCAATCAACAATAATGAATCACTGCTAGCAGTTTAATCATTCCAGATGAAATTTTGAAGCTTATTTTATTTATGCAAAACTTTGTCATTTCAGTTTTCCTAGTGAAATACAACAATTTCTCTAGCAATTTTTGCAGCAATTCCTTCATTTAAGTTTTCCTAGTGAAATATAACAATTCTCTAGCAATTCCTTCAGCTTTTATTTTATTTTCTTCAGTTTATTTATTGTGGCATTTTTACTTAGATTATGGGAAACTTTCAAGGGAACCAACGCACCTAATTTTTCGTCTGATCAGAAGTTTGATTTTCGGTGTAGTATTAGTTTGTAAACACTTTAATTTCCTGACACGCCCTCACATTTTTCTAATTGTTATTATGTATGTTGAAGTGACATTCACAAAAATCACCAACAATAGGTAAAAATGTCACGTGTCATTATCTAATACACCAAAATTTTTTATTTATTTTTAAAATCAATTCCACCCTATCTCCTCATTCCCGTGATGTCACTATCTAATCGTCCTAAAATTTGTTATTATTATTATTTTTTTTAAATCATTCTGATCCCCATCCCCTCTCCTCTCTACCATATGTGACTATCTAATCGGGTCCTCAAAATTTTATTTTTTTAAAAATATCAATTTGACCCCACCCTCATCTCTCACTCTCTTTCCTCTCTTCCTCCTCCTCACACCTTTCACATGTGATGAGATGATCTCTATATTTTGATAATATTTAAGGATCTTTGATTACATATGCATCTGCATTATAAATCTTTGCTAATGCTTTCTTTTTTCTTGCTTTTGAGAAGGAGGTGTAGGATCATTCCAAGATGCAATGAAGTCAACAAGTGTTTAATTCATTTGCTGAACAATTGTTTTGTTCTTCTTTCGCCCAAGTTTTTTGGCTTAACGGGATGAAATTCTCTTGCTCTCTCTCATGTTTATTATGAGTGATCCTTTTTCAAACACTAGAAAGTTTAAATACTACGACGACACCATGTTCATGGATGAAGAAAGACATGAGTCTTTTTATGTGAAAAGGTGTACATGGTACAAGGCAAGACTTATATAAGCTACAGCCAAATCTAAAGGAAAATATACAATTTCCATATACATATAATCTAACATCCCTCAAACCCATGGTGGTTTAAGAGAAACCGTTTTGAGTTTGAAGTTAAAGCTCAAAAAGCCCGAGAAAGGGTTTACAAGATATCACTTAACCGGTCCCGAGAGGAAAAACAAGATTAAAGTATGAGTGTACCCTAAACCAAATGATGACGAATGAAGTGATAATAAATCTCAATATGTTTAGTAATGCTCATGAACACATCATTATGAGCAATTTGAATAGCACTGATTATCACTAGTAGTTTAGCTATAAAGAACCATCAACACCAAGATCCTACAAAGAACCAACGTGAACTAAATAAGTTCAGTTATAGTAGCCGTCAGCTCATATTCAGATTCTGAACGTAGGAACAACTGCTTAGTTTCGCTTCCAAGAGATAAGAGAATCACCCAGAACAAAATAATATCATGTAGTAGATCAACGATCAATGGATAACTCGCCCAATCTGTATCTTAATATGCTCCATGTTAAAAGAGGAATGGGAAGAAAAATGAAAATATCTCATCAAATATGGTGCCTTCAAATATCAAAGAATCTCTGAGAACAAAGATATACGGGAGATCTAAGGAACAAAACTGATCGACTACATGTACCGTATAGAAATATTCAGCGAAAAATAGTGAGATAGATTAGACTCCCCAACAAGCCGCTTGTAGAGAGTAACACTGGTGATAGTGATTTTTCCATCATGAGAATTGATAATGGTTATACTGTTAATCGTTTGTTGATTATCTTGCTATTAGTGATACTGGCTCGAGAAATTAGATTGGAAGTATACTTAGCCTGAGTAAGATAATAACCATATGCGTAAGAAACTTCTGCACTAAGAAAGTAGAGGGCCAAGATCGTTCATTTAAATTCACTGCATCAAGAAAAAGCCAGACCGACAATTTCGTATATCATCACCTGGTAATTAACTACATCATCAACATACAAGAACAGAATAGTGTAATGTTCGCTGATAAGATCGCTCAAAAGAGTTGTATCAAAAGAACTTACAACCTTGAAAATTAGAAATTTTTAAAAAATGACAAAATGATATTAATAATAATAAATTGCCATAAGGTTCGGGAAACCCAAAAAATTTTCTAGATCTCAGATGACTAAATGACTTCACCCTGAATTCTGTCTTGCTAAATCGAATACCCCCAATGGACTCTGATTTTGGAGACGTGAATTTCACGCTGATGACGATGTTCGGTGACACATGGCATGACATGTAGGCGCACCAGAATGGCCCATATTGGTCATGTCAAGTGGAAGAAATAATGGGAAAGATAAAACAAGAGAAAAATAAGGAAAAGAAAAAAAATAAAAAGAAAAGAAAAGAAAAGGAAAAAAATAGAAAGCATAAAGTCAAAAGCAAATGCCATTTTTTGGCAGGGAGAATGAGAGGAGAGAGAGATTTTTTTTTCTTTCTTTAGCTTCTCTCTAAGATCTACGGAAATCGACTTATAGGCTGGCCGGCTAAAGATAAAGCTCCTGTCCAAGCATCGAGCTACTATGGGAACCAAATCTGGGAGTTTCACAAACTCGTCGGCAGAAGGGAATTCTTCTACTGTATATTTGGGCCTAAAGGTCATTGAATGGCTTGGGATTTGCATAGAGGCCGTGAAAGGCCGTAAATTTCAGTCCAAAATTTTTTGTACTGAGTGAAGGAATTTTTAGAAATTTTTGAGACTATTTTCGGACAGTCCGGGCTGAATTTCAGGACTGTTTTAAGAGAGTCCGGACTGAATTGGACCGTTTGAACAGCCATATGAATTTTCGGACTGCTGAAAGGGGGCCCCGGACTATTGAGGTTTGGTTTCAATCCTGGACCTATGTTCGGTTTGTGGTGTTTAGTATCATAGTAATTCGTGATTAAACCATGAAGGCCAAGAGGTATCCTATTTATATGGTACGAGATTTTCGGGCCATTTTGGTGTGTCAGGTAATGTTGGAAAAAATAAATAATATGTCAAGGTGTAAAATCATGTTTATATGCTTGCGTGATGTATTACGAAAATTGTAATGAATGGAAATTATATGTAGGAAATATAATTATCCGAATTATAAATGTTTCATAGCATGATTGATAGCATGAAATGGATGATTGCATTTATATGCAATGGGCCACATCACCGCCGAAGTCGGGTGAGTGGCGGTTGGGGTCGACATCGTTTGCGCCCAACGCGGCAATCGACACTGCGGTTGGTGTTCGATGTGGCGTCGAGGACATGGTTAAATCGATACCGCGTTCTAAAGTTCGGCGAGCTTAGCAAATGGTACAACGCCCAAATTGGTGACTAGCGTTGTACATGGCATGGAAAAGTAATGGCGGTGTGAATGCGAAGGTTAGGATAGACACCCCCTGGTATATGGTTTAGACATAAAACCGTCAGAAAGCCGTAAAATGTTGTAGCATCATGCGCGCCCCGTAGTGAGAGAACCTCAGGTTTATACCAAAACGCATAACAATAATAACCGCACTTGTACAAAATAAGTAGTACTGGGGGGTATCCAATCGTGTATCTAGAATTACAAAAACAAAAGATTTTGTTTGGAAAAGGGTCATGGGATCTTCCTGACGGTTTTCGCACTTGAGTTATAGGTTTATGGAGTTTCAAGGTCGAGACCGTCAGGCATGAGGAGTCTCATCTCATGCATGATTACCAACATTCCATATAGATTACATTATTTATATGGAATATGATTTGATGTTTTGCGAGGCCATTTCATGCACTTATGTGAGCAAATCAGAGGAGAATTTTTCTACTCGGGGCATTGCTCACCCCGTTGTGGGACCTTTCAGCACTGCATGACAGTGAGACTAAGGCCCGATCAGAGGCCAAGATCAGTGAAGAAGGCCGACATATTCTTGACAATACTTTATAAAAAGTATTTATAAAAAAAAAGATCAATCAAATTCGACTATTGTATAAATAAGAGGCTGTGACCAATTTTATGGACTCCGACTGCCGTTTTATTTTCATATTTTAGATTTTAAATGGAAACAGAATGGGTCCCAGAAAGGGATGTATATTGGGGATATGGATGATGGGACCCCGTGGTCAATACTACTTTGTCGGGTAACTCGGACGTGGTTACGACATATCATATACGTTGTATGTCATAGCCTAACAAAGGAGACTCGCCACCCTTTTTTTTTGCAAACATGGATCCCCGATAAATGAGACACAACAAAGGTAAAGATTTTAACACCCAACTACGACTTCGCGGCCGATTTGTCAGGGTCAACTTAATCCCAGATTGGGTGTCACAACTTGGTATCGAGCCAGTTTGCGATTACCAAGGCCCGAGGCATAGTCCCCGATACTAGCTTGTAAATGTTCGATATCGCAGCCTTGCAAACGATACCTATGAGACTGAATGGGTATCCATAGTATGGTCCCCGATACTAGCTTCGTCTCACAGGTATCAAGAGAGTTTAGTACAAGAGTACCGAGGCCGATGGGCATGGGTCTAGATCACATTGTTGTGTGTTACGTGTTTTGTGCTTGTAAAAGGTATGTATGAATTTTTTTGGGGACGAATTCTATTATGTAATAACGAAACTTAAAATTATAAATTTTAAAAAAATGGAAAAATGATATTAATAATAATAAATTGTCATAGTGGTTCAAGGAAACCTAGAAAATTCTCTATATCTCATATGACGAAATAAACTTCACCATGAATTGCCTCAAGAAATTCTTAGTTATCTGCTGAATTGGCCAAATTCGAGAAAGTCGACTTCACGTTCGAGCATCGAATGCCTGATGACACATGACATGACATGTTGTGCACTTGTGTGAATGACTTATATTGAGCCAAGTGTTAAGTGGAGGAAATAATGAGAAAGATAAAACAAGAAAAAATAAAATAAATAAGGAAAAGAAAAAAAAACATAAAAAGAAAAGAAAAGGAAAAAAAATAAAAAGCATAGTCAAAAGCCAAGGCCATTTTTCAGCAGGGAGAGTGAGACGAGAGAGAGATTTTTTTTTCTTTCTTTAGCTTCTTTCTAAGATCTACGGAAATTGGACCGTACTTTTCATCGAGCAAAAGACAAAGCCGATCCACACATCGAGCTAAGCGTGTACCAAAATCTTCGTGTTTCACAACTCCACGAGGTAGGGAATTTTCTCATTTGTGTTATTTCTAGTCTAAAGGCCATTTAATGATCGATTTGCTTAGAGGCCGAAAAGAAATGCACCAAAAATTTTTCGACTAAGTGTATGAATTTTTAGAAATTTTTTGCATCGTTTTCTGACAAACGGGTCAATTTCGTGATTGTGTTTATAGACAAATTCGTACTTAATTTTTGGGACTGCTTTAAACAGCCATGGCTGACTTTCTGGACCGCTTTCGTAGTCCTAGATTGTGTTTGAGGTTTGCTCATCACTGGACTAATGTCTTCTTGCTTTATGGTGTGTTTCGCATCACAGCACTTGACGAACCGTGAAGGGGCTAAGAGGTACCCCCGTTTATACGGGTCCGAGATTTCACTACTCGTGTCGGGTAGCCGTTGGAAAAATAAATAATATGTCGTCAGGTGTAAAATCATATTAATATGTGTTTCTGATGTATTAACATGGAAATTATATGTAGGAAATATAATTATCCTAATTTACAAATGTTTCTCATGTAATTTCCGATTATTAGCATGAAATAAGGCTGACAGATTTATATGCACTGGCCATCGCGTCAGTTCAAAGGAAGTGTGATGGTCAGTCGAACATTGTGTTTAGTGTTCGACCATGGTAAATCGACACTGTGTTGGTGTTCGATGTATGTCGTGAGGACATGGTTAAATCGACATTGTGTTTGGTGTTCGATGGTGAGCTCAGTAAA